>CM076727.1:0-1200000 GCA_038501795.1 Pseudopleuronectes americanus
CAAGGGTTAGAAATCGGCCTCTGGATATGGATGAGAAGGACATAGAGACTTGAGGGTAGGCTCTACCCCCACTAATGCTGGCCCTGCCGATTGAATGGTGCCATCCCCGAGCTTTTACGACTTTCGGAAGGGAAAATCCCAATTTCTGCAATTATGGTAAGGGGGGGGGGTATGCTTCCGGTTCAAGGGTTAGAAATCGGCCTAGGGTTATGGATGAGAAGGTCGTGGAGACTTGCGGGCAGGCTTACCCCCACTAATGCTGGCACTGCCGAGCGAATTGTGCCATCCCCGAGTGTCTACGACTTTCGGAAGGGAAAATCCCAATTTCTGCAATCATGGTAAGGGCGGGGTATGATCCCGGTTCAACGTTTAGAAATCAGGCTAGGGTTATGGATAAGAATGACGTGGAGACTTGAGGGTAGGCTCTACCCCCACTAATGCTGGCCCTGCCGATTGAATGGTGCCATCCCCGAGCTTCTACGACTTTCGGAAGGTAAAATTCCAATTTCTGCAATCATGGTAAGGGCGGGGTATGCTTCCGTTGCAAGGTTTAGAAATCGGGCACAGATTATGGATGAGAAGGTCATGGAGACTTGCGGGTAGGCTCTACCCCCACTAATGCAGGCCCTGCCGATCGAATGGTGCCATCCCCGAGCTTCTACGACTTTCGGAAGGTAAAATCCCAATTTCTGCAATTATGGTAAGGGGGGGTATGCTTCCGGTTGAAGTGTTAGAAATCGGCCTAGGGTTATGGATGAGAAGGTCGTGGAGACTTGAGGGTAGGCTCTACCCCCACTAATGCTGGCCATGCCAAATGAATGGTGCCATCCCCAAGCTTCTACGACTTTCGGAAGGTAAAATCCCAATTTCTGCAATTATGGTAAGGGCGGGGTATGCTCCCGGTTCAAGGTTTAGAAATCAGGCTAGGGTTATGGATAAGAATGACGTGGAGACTTGAGGGTAGGCTCTACCCCCACTAAGGCTGGCCCTGGCGATTGAATGGTGCCATCCCCGAGCTTCTACAACTTTTGGAAGGGAAAATCCCAATTTCTGCAATTATGGTAAGGGCGGGGTAGGCTTCACGTTCAAGATTTAGAAATCGGGCTGAAGTTATGGATGAGAAGGTCGTGGAGACTTGCGGGTAGGCTCTACCCCCACTAAAGCGGGCACTGCCGATCGAATGGTGCCATCCGCGAGCTTCTAAGACTTTCGGAAGGGAAAATCCCAATTTTTGCAATTATGGTAAGGGGGGGGTATGCTTCCGGTTCAAGGGTTAGAAATCGGCCTAGGGTTATGGATGAGAAGGATGTAGAGACTTGAGGGTAGGCTCTACCCCCACTAATGCTGGCCCTGCTGATTGAATGGTGCCATCCCCAAGCTTCTACGACTTTCGGAAGGTAAAATCCCAATTTCTGCAAACATGGTAAGGGCGGGGTATGCTTCCGTTGCAAGGTTTAGAAATCGGGCTCGGGTTATGGATGAGAAGGTCATGGAGAGTTGCAGGCAGGCTTAACCCCACTAATGCTGGCCCTGCCGATTGAATGGTGCCATCCCCGAGCTTCTACGACTTTCGGAAGGTAAAATCCCAATTTCTGCAATTATGGTAAGGGGGGGTATGCTTCCGGTTCAAGTGTTAGAAATCGGCCTAGGGTTATGGATGAGAAGGTCGTGGAGACTTGAGGGTAGGCTCTACCCCCACTAATGCTGGCCCTGCCGAATGAATGGTGCCATCCCCAAGCTTCTACGACTTTCGGAAGGTAAAATCCCAATTTCTGCAATCATGGAAAGGGCGGGGTATGCTTCTGTTGCAAGGTTTAGAAATCGGGCTCGGGTTATGGATGAGAAGGTCATGGAGAGTTGCGGGCAGGCTTAACCCCCACTAATGCTGGCACTGCCGATCGAATGGTGCCATCCCCGAGCTTCTACGACTTTCGGAAGGGAAAATCCAAATTTCTGCAATTATGGTAAGGGGTGGGGGGGTATGCTTCCGGTTCAAGGGTTAGAAATCGGCCTAGGGTTATGGATGAGAAGGTCGTGGAGACTTGCGGGTAGGCTCTACCCCCACTAATGCAGGCCCTGCCGATTGAATGGTGCCATCCCCGAGCTTCTACGACTTTCGGAAGGGAAAATCCCAATTTCTGCAATTATGGTAAGGGGGGGGTATGCATTCCGGTTCAAAGGTTGACTCTCACTGCGCTCTCGCGCGCGCTCGCTCCGCCTGTTGAGAATGTACGTGGAGACTTAGAGAGGTAGCGCGATTTCTACCCCACTATGGATGGCCTGCGATTGAATGTGCCACCCGAGCTTCTACGTACTTCTGTAAGGCACTCATCAATTTCTGTGCATTTCTTGGTCATGGCGAAGTGGTAGGTCTTCACGTTCAAGGGTTGAGGAATCGGCCTAGCGGCTTACTAGCTCCCTCTGCGCTCGCTCTTCGCTCACGTGCAGACTCCTGCAGCGCGACTGTGCTTACCCCATCTATTGCATGGGCACGGCCGATCGACTATGGTTTGCCGTACACGCGACGCTGCTCTACGACACTTCTCACGCGCTCTCGCGCTAATCTCACACAATTTCTGCACATCACTCGGTTGCGTGGGATATGCACTTCCTGTTCTGGTGTAGAATGATCGGCTGGGTTTGGTTGAGATGGACGTGGTCGTATGGTGGGTAGGCTCTACACCACTATTGGTGGCACCGCGCCGATTGTGTTGTGAGACTGCACGTGCTGCGCGGGGTATGGGCAAGGGTTTCCAGGTTCTGAGTCCATGTGCGGCTCTCCGTATGGGAGTCGCGTGACAGGTCATGTGTCTGCATTGCTTTGGGTGTGTGTTGGTGTGGAGTCTGGTGGGATGCTGTGCAAACAGTTAGTTTGCGAACTGAAAGCGTTGGGATGCAAAGAGAGTGAGTGAGTAGTAGGGAGGTTTGGGTGAAATTGGCGGATTTGGGTGGGACTGGGAGGTGGGTGGAGGCTCGGGCGCGACGTATTGCTGCCCTGCGAGGTTAGTTAGGTAGGGTGCAGTCTGCGTATGCGTGGTGTACAGATGGAGACGGGTGGTAGGAAGGAGGTCGGATGATGTGGGTAAGATTAGTGTGGTCCAGGTGTTGTTTCTGTTTTTGTAGGAGGTAGGGCGAGTAGGCGCTAAGAGAGCGAGATTAGATGTTGTGGAGGGGTGGAAGTGTCGTCGAGTGGAGGTTCGTGGTTTTCGGAGCATGCGTAGGGAGGGGTGGGGTGTGTGTGCGAAGCGATGGACCGTTATTAGCAGCTTTGTAACTTCTTTTTCTATCGTAATCAAAAAAATTTTTTATTATTTTTATCTCTGCTTAATTTCTAAAATTAGGTTAATTTATTCTTCTGTTTTTTTTCTCAACATACCCATTTTATATTTAATTTTTTTATTTTTATTCAAATTTAAAAAATTTTTTTTTTTTGTTTTGTTTTATTTTTTTCTTCTTCCTGCCTAATAATTTTTTTTTCCCTCCTATATATTATTATTATTCTTCTACTTTTAAATTTTATTTTATTCTTTTCACTAAAATTTTGTATTTTCTTAAAATTCTCTATACTCTACCTTTTCCTTGTTAAAATTTTTAAATCTTTTATTTTAATTAATTAATTCTACTTCTTTGTTATCTTTTTGTTTTTATTTTATTGGCCTGAAATTATGTATGAGAAGGTCGTGGAGACTTGAGGGTAGGCTCTACCCCCACTAATGCGGGCACTGCCGATCAAATGGTGCCATCCCCGAGCTTCTAAGACTTTCGGAAGTGAAAATCCAAATTTTTGCAATTATGGTAAGTGGGGGTATGCTTCCGTTGCAAGGTTTAGAAATCGGCTCGGGTTATGGATGAGAAGGTCATGGAGACTTGCGGGTAGGCTCTACCCCCACTAATGCTGGCCCTGCCGATCGAATGGTGCCATCCTCGAGCTTCTACAACTTTTGGAAGGGAAAATCCCAATTTCTGCAATCATGGTAAGGGCGGGGTATGCTTCCAGTTCAAGGTTTAGAAATCAGGCTAGGGTTATGGATGAGAATGACGTGGAGACTTGAGGGTAGGCTCTACCCCCACTAATGGTGGCCCTGCCGATTGAATAGTGCCATCCCCCGAGCTTCTACGACTTTCGGAACGTAAAATCCCAATTTCTGCAATCATGGTAAGGGCGGGGTATGCTTCCGGTTCAAGGTTTAGAAATCAGGCTAGGGTTATGGATGAGAATGACGTGGAGACTTGAGGGTAGGCTCTACCCCGACTAATGCTGGCCCTGCCGATTGAATGGTGCCATCCCCGAGCTTCTACGACTTTCGGAAGGGAAAATCCAAATTTCTGCAATTATGGTAAGGCTTCACGTTCAAGATTTAGAAATCGGGCTGAAGTTATGTATGAGAAGGTCGTGGAGACTTGAGGGTAGGCTCTACCCCCACTAATGCGGGCACTGCCGATCAAATGGTGACATCCCCGAGCTTCTAAGACTTTCGGAAGTGAAAATCCAAATTTTTGCAATTATGGTAAGTGGGGGGTATGCTTCCGTTGCAAGGTTTAGAAATCGTCTCGGGTTATGGATGAGAAGGTCATGGAGACTTGCGGGTAGGCTCTACCCCCACTAATGCTGGCCCTGCCGATCGAATGGTGCCATCCCCGAGCTTCTACGACTTTCGGAAGGGAAAATCCCAATTTCTGCAATCATGGTAAGGGCGGGGTATGCTTCCAGTTCAAGGTTTAGAAATCAGGCTAGGGTTATGGATGAGAATGACGTGGAGACTTGAGGGTAGGCTCTACCCCCACTAATGCTGGCCCTGCCGATTGAATGGTGACATCCCCGAGCTTCTACGACTTTCGGAAGGTAAAATCCAAATTTCTGCAATCATGGTAAGGGCGGGGTATGCTTCCGGTTCAAGGTTTAGAAATCAGGCTAGGGTTATGGATGAGAATGACGTGGAGACTTGAGGGTAGGCTCTACCCCCACTAATGCTGGCCCTGCCGATTGAATGGTGCCATCCCCGAGCTTCTACGACTTTCGGAAGGGAAAATCCAAATTTCTGCAATTATGGTAAGGGCGGGGTAGGCTTCACGTTCAAGATTTAGAAATCGGGCTGAAGTTATGGATGAGAAGGTCGTGGAGACTTGCGGGTAGGCTCTACCCCCACTAATGCGGGCACTGCCGATCAAATGGTGCCATCCCCGAGCTTCTAAGACTTTCGGAAGTGAAAATCCAAATTTTTGCAATTATGGTAAGTGGGGGGGTATGCTTCCGTTGCAAGGTTTAGAAATCGGCTCGGGTTATGGATGAGAAGGTCATGGAGACTTGCGGGTAGGCTCTACCCCCACTAAAGCGGGCACTGCCGATCGAATGGTGCCATCCCCGAGCTTCTACGACTTTCGTAAGGGAAAATCCCAATTTCTGCAATTATGGTAAGGGGGGGGTATGCTTCCGGTTCAAGGGTTAGAAATCGGCCTAGGGTTATGGATGAGAAGGTCGTGGAGACTTGAGGGTAGGCTCTACCCCCACTAATGCTGGCCCTGACGATTGAATGGTGCCATCCCCGAGCTTCTACGACTTTCGGAAGGGAAAATCCCAATTTCTGCAATTATGGTAAGGGCGGGGTAGGCTTCACGTTCAAGATTTAGAAATCGGGCTGAAGTTATGGATGAGAAGGTCGTGGAGACTTGCGGGTAGGCTCTAAACCCCACTAATGCTGGCCCTGCCGATTGAATGGTGCCATCCCCGAGCTTCTACGACTTTCGTAAGGGAAAATCCCAATTTCTGCAATTATGGTAAGGGGGGGTATGCTTCCGGTTCAAGGGTTAGAAATCGGCCTAGGGTTATGGATGAGAAGGTCGTGGAGACTTGAGGGTAGGCTCTACCCCCACTAATGCTGGCCCTGACGATTGAATGGTGCCATCCCCGAGCTTCTACGACTTTCGGAAGGGAAAATCCCAATTTCTGCAATTATGGTAAGGGCGGGGTAGGCTTCACGTTCAAGATTTAGAAATCGGGCTGAAGTTATGGATGAGAAGGTCGTGGAGACTTGCGGGTAGGCTCTACCCCCACTAATGCTGGCCCTGCCGATTGAATGGTGCCATCCCCGAGCTTCTACGACTTTCGGAAGGGAAAATCCCAATTTCTGCAATTATGGTAAGGGCGGGGTAGGCTTCACGTTCAAGATTTAGAAATCGGGCTGAAGTTATGGATGAGAAGGTCGTGGAGACTTGCGGGTAGGCTCTACCCCACTAATGCTGGCCCTGCCGATTGAATGGTGCCATCCCCGAGCTTCTACGACTTTCGGAAGGGAAAATCCTAATTTATTTCAATAATGGTAAGGGGGGAGGGGGGGGGGTATGCTTCCGGTGCAAGGTTTAGAAATCGGGCTCGGGTTATGGATGAGAAGGTCATGGAGACTTGCGGGTAGGCTCTACCCCCACTAATGCTGGCCCTGCCGATCGAATGGTGCCATCCTCGAGCTTCTACGACTTTCGGAAGGGACAATCCCAATTTCTGCAATTATGGTAAGGGCGGGGTAGGCTTCACGTTCAAGATTTAGAAATCGGGCTGAAGTTATGGATGAGAAGGTCGTGGAGACTTGCGGGTAGGCTCTAAACCCCACTAATGCTGGCCCTGCCGATTGAATGGTGCCATCCCCGAGCTTCTACGACTTTCGTAAGGGAAAATCCCAATTTCTGCAATTATGGTAAGGGGGGGGTATGCTTCCGGTTCAAGGGTTTAGAAATCGGCCTAGGGTTATGGATGAGAAGGTCGTGGAGACTTGAGGGTAGGCTCTACCCCCACTAATGCTGGCCCTGACGATTGAATGGTGCCATCCCCCGAGCTTCTACGACTTTCGGAAGGGAAAATCCCAATTTCTGCAATTATGGTAAGGGCGGGGTATGCTTCACGTTCAAGATTTAGAAATCGGGCTGAAGTTATGGATGAGAAGGTCGTGGAGACTTGCGGGTAGGCTCTACCCCCACTAATGCTGGCCCTGACGATTGAATGGTGCCATCCCCGAGCTTCTACGACTTTCGGAAGGGAAAATCCCAATTTCTGCAATTATGGTAAGGGCGGGGTAGGCTTCACGTTCAAGATTTAGAAATCGGGCTGAAGTTATGGATGAGAAGGTCGTGGAGACTTGCGGGTAGGCTCTAACCCCACTAATGCTGGCCCTGCCGATTGAATGGTGCCATCCCCGAGCTTCTACGACTTTCGGAAGGGAAAATCCTGATTTATTTGCAATAATGGTAAGGGGGGAGGGGGGGGGGTATGCTTCCGGTGCAAGGTTTAGAAATCGGGCTCGGGTTATGGATGAGAAGGTCATGGAGACTTGCGGGTAGGCTCTACCCCCACTAATGCTGGCCCTGCCGATCGAATGGTGCCATCCCTCGAGCTTCTACGACTTTCGGAAGGGACAATCCCAATTTCTGCAATTATGCTAAGGGCGGGGTATGCTTCACGTTCAAGATTTAGAAATCGGGCTGAAGTTATGGATGAGAAGGTCGTGGAGACTTGCGGGTAGGCTCTAAACCCCCACTAATGCTGGCCCTGCCGATTGAATGGTGCCATCCCCGAGCTTCTACGACTTTCGTAAGGGAAAATCCCAATTTCTGCAATTATGGTAAGGGGGGGTATGCTTCCGGTTCAAGGGTTTAGAAATCGGCCTAGGGTTATGGATGAGAATGTCGTGGAGACTTGAGGGTAGGCTCTACCCCCACTAATGCTGGCCCTGACGATTGAATGGTGCCATCCCCGAGCTTCTACGACTTTCGGAAGGGAAAATCCCAATTTCTGCAATTATGGTAAGGGCGGGGTAGGCTTCACGTTCAAGATTTAGAAATCGGGCTGAAGTTATGGATGAGAAGGTCGTGGAGACTTGCGGGTAGGCTCTACCCCCACTAATGCTGGCCCTGACGATTGAATGGTGCCATCCCCGAGCTTCTACGACTTTCGGAAGGTAAAATCCCAATTTCTGCAATTATGGTAAGGGCGGGGTATGCTTCCGTTCAAGGTTTAGAAATCAGGCTAGGGTTATGGATGAGAATGACGTGGAGACTTGAGGGTAGGCTCTACCCCCACTAAGGCTGGCCCTGGCGATTGAATGGTGCCATCCCCGAGCTTCTACGACTTTCGGAAGGGAAAATCCCAATTTCTGCAATTATGGTAAGGGCGGGGTAGGCTTCCGTTCAAGATTTAGAAATCGGGCTGAAGTTATGGATGAGAAGGTCGTGGAGACTTGCGGGTAGGCTCTAACCCCCACTAATGCTGGCCCTGCCGATTGAATGGTGCCATCCCCGAGCTTCTACGACTTTCGGAAGGGAAAATCCTGATTTATTTAATAATGGTAAGGGGGGAGGGGGGGGGGTATGCTTCCGGTGCAAGGTTTAGAAATCGGGCTCGGGTTATGGATGAGAAGGTCATGGAGACTTGCGGGTAGGCTCTACCCCCACTAATGCTGGCCCTGCCGATCGAATGGTGCCATCCTCGAGCTTCTACGACTTTCGGAAGGGACAATCCCAATTTCTGCAATTATGCTAAGGGAGGGTATGCTTCCGGTTCAAGGGTTAGAAATCGGGCTAGGGTTATGGATGAGAAGGTCGTGGAGACTTGCAGGTAGTGTTGTCACGATACCAAAATTATGACTTCGATACTATACCTGCCAAAATGTCACGATACCCGATACGTTTGATACGATACCACAAATACGATACTATACCAAAAATACAATACGATACCACAAATACGATACGATACTGGTTTATCTGATAGTAATAAATAAAACATCTGTAAGGTTCCCTTTTTTACCAGCTTGTTACTGCCCAGCTTTTTGAACACTTAACAAATGGCATTCATATTAGTATTGGCCTACAGGCCCACATAAGTGAAATTGTAGGTTATTTTGCATGTATAGCGTTTTCTTTCTTAATTTTTTTCTTAATTCTTAATTGAGTTTAATTTTGACAATGAACTGGGCTACGTTCTTGCAGCCAAATTGAAAGCTAGATCAACGTCTTAAACGAGAATACATGCAATAGGGCAAGAACACATTCAAGAGGTGTAATGTTTCTAAGTGCGCAAAAACACACACACGTAACGTGAGGGAACGTCACGTTAATTTTTATTAAATCAGCATCGTATCAGGCTAGCATGAAAAAAACAGGAGCCGTGACAAATTAACGTGACGTTCCCTCACGTTACCGTTCAACACATGAACACTGTACAGGCGGCCGCTGCAGAGGGGTTGAAGAGCCGCGGGTTGCGGCCGCTGCAGAGAGGCTGAAGCGCCGCGGGTTGCGGCCGCTGCAGAGAGGCTGAAGCGGCCCCTGGCTCCGGAGAAAAAGTGATTAGTTGCGCCGCACATTCACCCTCCCGGTCGCGCTTGTTATGTCTCCGCTCGGTCGCGCCAGATAATTTCTAGATTTCACTCCGCGCATATTTCTTTTCAATAAGCCGAGTACGGTCGGCAAGAGCCATGTCTCCCCTTAGATCACTCGCTGTGAGTGAGGGCCGCCTGCATGTGTGAAAGCTGGCAGCCCCGCCCCTCGCTGTCTGCATGCAGAGTGACAGGGAGCAGAACAGCGAGTGCGCTCTGAATACTGCTATTTCAATGAAGTACCGGTACTAAAAATATGCAAAACCGTATCGTTTTTAACGTAAGGGTACCGTGGTACCTTTCTAGTACCGGTACACCGTGCAACACTAGTCAGGATTACTCCCAGATTGGACTTTATTTGTGATGAACCAAAAAAAAGCAACCAGACAGTCGAGAGTGTAACCTTGGTTACACTAGAATGAGTGTTAATGTGGACCAGGATACTCCTATTTTCTAGGTAAGTAGGAGCCCTGGACTTGAGAATCAATAATGAGAATAAACACAACACAATTTCTTTAAATTAACTTATATTTAAACACAACTGCAGTTCAAATTTGTTTGTCAATAGAATACAGAATAAATTTCCCCCAAAATAATAAACATAAATAAATAAAATAAGAATGTTTGCTGTTACGTCACCGTGGTGGCTCGGAGTGGAACATAACATAAATGCAACAGGTCTGGAGAAGTGAGGGTGCAGTCACACTGAAACCATGACACGATATAAGGCAAAAGAAGGTATTTATTTTAAACAAAGCAACACAGGGATCAACAAGGACTCTCAGTGGCACACAAAGAACTTTACAGGTGCATAGCACTCAAAGGTACAGCGGGTGGTGCTCACTTTAACCTGGGGTATAAACAAGCAGTAAACCTACGTGCGTGTTTTATGTAGACCCCGGAGTATCTTACCTGTCCTTGTTGTTCCCTGTGCGCAAAACAAACAAACCTTAACAAAGACAAAGACAAAACAAAAGTAGGCGGCTAACAACTCAAATGATAAAGGTAAAACTAAATCAATGAACCAGCAAACACCTAAGCTAAGCTAAGCCAAACCAAAACATAACAGAGCTCTGCCACAGCTCCACCCAAAATGGCTCCTTCTCGCTAACAAAAAACAAATCACTATTTAAAGGGGAAGGGTTGATTGGAGATCTGGACCAGGTGTCGTGATTTTATAATTGGAACCATAGATATATATATCAATCAAATTTTATCAATCAAATTTTATTTGTGTATATTCACAAATTACAATTCATCTCATAGGGCTTTAACAGGGTGTGACATCCTCTGTCCTTAACCCGCAGCAAGAGTGAGGAAAGACTACTAAAAACCCTTTTAACAGGGTAAAAATACGTAGAAACCTCAGAGAGAGCCACATGTGAGGGATCCCTCTCCCAGGACGGACAGAAGTGCAATAGATGCCATGTGTAGAAAATATTATACAGATTAAAGTTTTTAGCGGCATTGATGCAGTCCCGCTGCAATCACAGTCCATGGTCAGCAACCAGCAGGACCACGATCCACCATCCAGACCAGAGGCCACTCCAGTCCTCAGTCACTGTCCACCGCCGCCCACCAGGACCCACCAGGAGCCACCACGAGCCACCGCCGCGGTCCCTGGTCCACCTCCTGTACCCAATGCCAACGCAACACAGGGTCCGCCACCAGAACCACGATCAGCCCACACGACACAGAATCCGCCACACTGGGTCCACCACTGCGACCCCCGATGCGCGATCCACAAACAGCAATCCATGGTGCGGCCACAGAGGCCCTGGATCTGCGGGTGTTAAAGCAAAGGGAGGGGGGGGGTTAGGGATGGAGAAGAGGAAGGAGAAGCTGGAAAAAGAAGCTCCGTGTGTCATGTGTCATAAAATAGAACAAGTTACATTCTGCCGCACTAATTAGCTCTTACTATAAGCTTTATCAAAAAGAAAGGTTTTGAGCCTACTCTTAAACGAAACAGATGGTGTCTGCCTCCCGAACTGAAATTGGTAGATTATTCCACAAGTGAGGGGCTTGATGGCTAAAAGCTCTGACTCCTACTCTACTTTTAGAGACTTTAGGGACGACAAGTAGGCCTGAATTCTGGGAGCGGCGTGCTCTAGTGGGTTTATAAGGTACTAACAGCTGAAGGTGAGGAGGAGAATTTTAAATTCTATTCTAGATTTAACCGGAAGCCAGTGTAGCGAAGCTAATACTAGAGGAAATGTGCTCTCTTTTCTTGGTTCTTGTCAGGACACGTGCTGCGGCATTTTGGACAAGCTGTAGAGTCTTTAACGACTTACTGCTGGAGCCTGATAATAATGAGTTACAATAGTCCAGTCTCGATGTAACGAAGGCGTGGACTAGTTTTTCTGCATCTTTTTGCGAAAGGACATGCCTGATTTTTGAGATATTACGCAAGTGGAAAAAGGCAGTCCGAGAAATTTGTTTTAAGTGACTATTAAAAGGATAAATCAGGATCGAAGATCACTCCCAAGTTCCTGACTGTTTCGTTGGAAGCAAGGGCAATGTCGTCTAGCGCAGCTATATCATTAGATAATTTATCTCTAAGGTGTTTGGGGCCAAGTATTATAACCTCTGTTTTGTCTGAGTTTAATAAGAGAAAATTGCGGGTCATCCAGGTTTTTATGTCCTTGAACATGCTCGAAGTTTAGTTAATTGATTACTTTGTTCAGGTTTTATTGACAAGTATAACTGGGTGTCATCCGCATAGCAGTGGAAATTTACCGAGTGTGTCCTGATAATGTTTCCTAGTGGAAGCATATATAATGAGAATAAAATTGGGCCGAGCACAGAGCCCTGTGGAACACCATGGTTAACTTTGGTGCGCACAGATGTCTCATCATTAATTTGTACGAATTGGGAGCGATCAGAAAAATACGATTTAAACCAGTTAAGGGCGGTTCCATTAATATTAATTAACTGTTTGAGTCTTTGTAATAAAATTTGATGGTCAATTGTGTCGAATGCTGCACTGAGATCTAACAGAACTAGGACAGACACAAGTCCCTGATCTGAGGCTATTAAAAGGTCATTAGTGACTCTTTGCCAAGGCTGTCTCTGTACTGTGATTGGCTCTAAACCCCGACTGAAAGTCTTCATATATATTATTTTCCTGGAGAAACTCACACAGCTGATTGGCTACCACTTTTTCTAAGATTTTAGACATGAAGGGGAGATTAGATATTGGTCTGTAATTGGCTAAAACCTCTGGGTCTAGGGTGGGTTTTTTGAGAAGGGGTTTGATTACAGCTATTTTAAAAGACTGTGGTACATAACCTGATGATAATGACAGATTGATTGTGTTAAGTAACGAACTATCAATTAGGGGCAGAATTTCTTTAAGTAATTTTGTAGGAATGGGATCTAAGATACAGGTTGTTGGTTTAGAACCTGAGATTATTTTGGTAAACTGATCACAAGTGATCAGAGAGAAGCTGTCTAAGTTATGGTTAGGATTCTCAGCCATTTCTGAGATCTCTGTTATTGGGAGGGTATTAGTGCCAATTGAGGGCAGGAGATGGTTGATTTTATTTCTAATGGTTAGAATTTTATCATTAAAAAAGGTCATAAAGGTATTGCTATTTAGGGATTGAGGAATACTGGGTTCGGTGGAGGTGTGACTCTCTGTCAGCCTGGCTACAGGGCTGAAGAGAAACCTGGGGTTGTTTTTATTCTCTTCTATTAGTTTTGAATAGTAGGCGGCTCTTGCTTTGTGGAGAGCCTTTTTATATTGTTTAACACTATTCTTCCAGTCTATGAGGTTTTCAACATGGTTGCTGGAGCGCCACTTCCTTTCTAGTTTTCTTGATAATTGTTTTAACTCATTTGTCTGGGAATTATACCACGGAGCTAATTTACTATGTTTGACATTTTCCTTTTTAGAGGCGCTATTGAATAGAGATGAGCCGGATACTCGGCTGAAACGAGTATCCGGTACGGATAAAGCACTTTTGCCGAGCACGAGTATTATACGAGTAATACTAGTCAATATCTGTGCTCGGACTGAATGAAAATCTCACACAGCGTCACAGCGCTCCTCCCCTTCACACACCGCTCTGCTCACTCACTCACTCACAGAACAGCTCTCTGTCTCTCAGTCACTCAGGTTCGCGGGTCTTTCCCGTTAACGTTTAGGGTTTATTCAGCTTGAAGTTTGTTTTTATTTCAGTTTGTACTTACTTATTAACCAGTAGAGTTCTGTTAAACGTGGGTTCGTTCAGACGTGGTGCTGGTAGAAAGCGACTCGCGTTGCGACTCTGCCTGTCGGAGATATTTTTTTTTGTGGCACGTTTGCGTGACTAGGTTTAGTAAGACGTGAATGATATTCGTTCACAAGTAATAATGACATGTTTCGTTATTTTAACTTTTTTGTACTTTACTTACAGTTCAGTGCAGCGTAATTATTTGCATTGATAATTAAATGCCAGTGTGAAAATAAATGACCATTTAAAATCATCCAAACTGACGGGCATTTATTTGAGTTCTTGTGATAATATCGCCCCGGCTGCTCAGATGTGGCGGCCCCCGCGGCGATCGGCTCCCCGGAGTCTAAGTGAGGTCCGCATCGTGGGGGTGGGGACCGGCTCCCCGTCGCTCCGGTACCGGAGGAGCAGCGGGGGCCCTGCTCCGGGGGTCCTCGTAACCGCATCAGGACCGGGCGGAGCCGGGTCACTCCGCTTCGGACAGGCTCTCACCGTGTCCCTCCTCTCCGCACCCCTCTCTCTCTCCCTCTCTCTGCAGGTCGTTGGAGTTTTTTTGTTTTTTTTAAACCGTCAGTTGGCTCTAACCAGTTTTATTTTACTTCACGCACTGAGTGTCTGACACTTTCTAGGTAGTAGTGGTATAAAAAATATTACAAATTAAGCTACACACACACACACACACACACACACACTCCCCTCTCTCTCTCTCTCTCTCTCTCTCTCATGATCAGTGATACAGAATAATGAGTGATACAGAGAGTATTTCAGCTGACAGTGGGTTAAATCACACCCACTTCCGGGTTAGGCCCCGCCCACTCCGAGTACGGATACGGATACAGATAATTCATATGGTTAACAGATACAGATACAGATAATGCTGTACTCGCTCATCCCTGCTATTGAATCTAATGTTAATCGTAATGAGTCTGCAGAGCTATCGACAAGGTGGTTGATCTCAATGGAGCTCGGGTTTTTAAAGAATTTGTTCTTTATATCTACAGATAATACGGGTTTATATGTAATTGGAATTATTTCCTTAAATTTAGCTACAGCCCTATCAGGTAGACCACTAGAAAATTAGTTTTTTATTGGTGGCATATATTCAGTTATTGAAAAATTTAAGTTTATTAAATTATGGTCTGATAGAACTGGATTGCGCGGGAGGACTGTTAAATGTTCAATTCCGACACCGTACGATAATATAAGGTCAAGTGTGTGGTTACAACAATGAGTCGGTTGGTGCACACACTGACTGAAACCAATTGAGTCTAGTATTGAAATAAATGCTATGCAATGGCAATCTTTCTTATTGTCAACATGAATATTAAAGTCACCAACAATAATAATTTTATCGGTCTTTAGGACTAAGTTTGATAAAAACTCAGGGAATTCCGTTAAAAATTCAGTATAAGCCCTGGGAGCACGGTAAACTACAGAAAATATGATTGGCTGTTGGTGTTTCCTGGATTGGCGTGGAAGACGAAGAACATGTGATTCTGGTTAATACCCAGGTTAAAGGGAGCAGAATATACTACAAGGCTAAGCTATGTGCTAAGCTACGGGGCTCCGTGGCTAGCGGGAGCCGGCTAACTACAGCTAACGGAGTTTCTAAGCTGCGGAGCCGAGCTTCTAAGTTGCTAAGCCTCGCCTCCATCGCTACCAACACACTACATGTATTACAAGTACCACTACTGTTAAGGGAGACAGAAGAGCAAGTCAACATAAGACACTCGGAGCAAGAGAGAGCAGTTGAGTGAGAGGGAGAGAGAAGACATCGCTGCTATAGAGCTACAAGGGTGAGCTAACAGAACACAGAATCACTAAGAACGATAGAGTATGGGTTTTTATGTGTGGGTGTTTAAATACAGACCAGTGATTTTAGTCGTAGTGCTACAGAGAAAAGGCTGTGTTTAGCAGAGGAGGTCTTAGGTTGGCTCGGCATCCAGTTAACTGGAATCTTGGTTCCTTGATGTCACCTGAGAATTCTTTTCTTCAGCTAAATCAAAAACTGACCTATCAACAGGTCACACATTTATATCGAATGTATCAATACAACTACAATTCTTTTAGATCAACTCAATGCTAAATTAAATTAGAATACTATAAAATTCAAGTATTAATACGAAAACAGAATCACATTGACTTACGACATTCATACACATGTTTTTGTGTAAGGCACATAATGACTACATGCTAATACTGAAGATCAATGAATAGAAACTCCACAGCTATTGGACAAGAGTACATGAATATGAAGTAGTGCTTCAAATCTGCCCTAATAACCTCTATACTAAACATCGCTAGCAAGGTAGCTTTTGATATTCACATATAACAATACACAACCAACATCAAAAGATCTGAGGCGACAGAATTGCGGTTAGCTCACAACTATTTCTCAGATCTTACATGCTAACTCTATTAGCGAATGACCGTGGGATTTTACATTATAGCCTTTAGCTTAGCGGCTAGCGGACTCTTTCCGCTCCGTGATCTACTATAATTCTCAACTTAATCAGCAGCTACGGATGTCGTACTACTCACCGTTGAATCGTAAGAATCCCTTCACCTTTCAACAGGTCACAGGGTTTCTTCATTCATCTACACGGTAATTCGGATTACGATCTGAGCAGAGTAGAACAGAGAGTAAGCTTGAGCTGCAAAATGGCAGAGGGGATGTAGACAGGTAAAAAAAACTTGACACAGAGTAGGTTAGGTAGAAGCCTGGTACCTCCCCCTACTGGCTACAAAACGTAACAGAATGTCAAAGTGTACATTCTCCCTTTCTCTCAATATATGCTCACTGCTTTTCTAATGTGGGCTACACGTTCATAGCAGTTAGCTCTGTTTCTTCAGAGCACGTCTGTCTGCAGCTAGATCAGCCAGAATAGCTTTCTCTGCCACATGCTCCTTTATAACTGTGTTCGCAGCATCCAGCTTCTTCTTCAGTGCAATGTTTTCTTCAACCATAATAATGTTATATACAGCATGCTTCTTCAGAGTGTTGTTTTCTGCCACCTGCTCCATCACAGCTTTGTTCCCAGCATCCAGCTTCTTCTTCAGAGCGGTGGTCTCTGCATCCAGCTGCCTCTTCAGAAAGGTGTTTTCTGCATCTAGAGCAGCGTTCACTGCCTTCTGCTCAATCAGAGCTTTGTTCTTAGCAGCCAGCATCCTCAGAGACTGTAAGACACAAATAAACCTATAACAGTAAAAGGACAGTCCCATCCTAACTTCAGAGATATTCAAAGATACAGAGATTATTGATCAATTTTAGTCATTTACACATGTCTGCTTTTGAAGTCTGTAAAACTACAGTAAAGTAAGATGAACAAATAAAAAACAATTGTGTTTTGAAGATAAAACTAAAAACCGTTTAACCTGGAGTCCCCCCTGCTTAAAACAAAACATACTTCCTCTCTTGAGCAGTTGGACCTCTTCATGTTGGATGAACGCTGGTGATTCAGTGTGACAAAGTTGTTGTAAAGTATATTTGCTGTGAAGCGCTGGTCTACTGACGGTTGTTTATCAAGGTCTAAGGACATTGGAGGAGAGAAGATTCTCGTGCAGCCGTCCCCTTGAAAAGTTTCTCCTTAGATGTATGTTAGTTTCCTATGATCTGGTCTGGCTATGATTTGGCCTGAGTCATCAAAGCACACTGTTTGAAGTTATTTGTTTGATCTGAATTAAACTGTACAATGTGAAAGGTTTTTCTTTATGTAAAAGTTAATTTAAGACAGAATTAGAGTAGCAAACGTAAATAAAAGCATGTAAATATCAAGTTTTGCTAAGATATCTTATATTTATTTCATTTAATACCTATTTCCTATATGAAACTGTGACTCGTTTAGGCCTACTGACCTTCTTTTAATTGGCCTAATTATGCATTGACTTGATTTCATGTGCAAGCCTTCTATAAATATAACAGGGTTTCCCCCAGTGCTTTATAGGCCTGGCGGGCCGCCAGGCTTTCCCCCCTCCCCGCCAGGCTGAGTGTCGCTTGTTTATTTATTAAAAAAATAAAATAATAATGTTATGCACCAGAAACATGGTACCAAAGACGACATTGCGCTTTCAACCGCATCTGGTGATACGGTTGAAACCACAATGGCGACATCTTATGGTCAGTATGTGAACACATAAGGTGAGAGGACCGGTGTATTTTCCATCACCTGAACCTCCAAAACCACGACCTGTCTCTACCACGCAACAACGTTCGCAACAACTTTCACGCGACATGTCACGGAGAAAGAGTCAAAAAACCTTGGACTCTTTCTTTTTCCGGAGTCGGGGGAGCACTGGAGGAGACGATGAGGCCGCTCGTTCACCAGGCCAAGCTGAGACCATCGCCAGCGAGCCGACCGAGCCGCGGCTAGATGATGAGGCAGAGCCAGAGCTAGTTAGCGCGGATGTTAGCATGTCGGATGTTAGCACGCCGGATGTTCGCGCGTCGGAGCAGCCTGCTGCGAGCCGCGATGGGAAACATCGAAGTAGCGGATTTAACCCAAAGTGGTTAGGTGACCCTGAATTTAGCGGATGGCTCTACAAGACCGAGTATGGTAAGCATGATTTGTACTATTAAAATATCAACAATATTATGCTCGCTAATTTCATATTGGTTTTTAATCTTGCTATTAAATTCAGCATTAGATACGCTTTGTTTTAGCTGTGGCTATTTGTGTGTGTCGTTCTTAGGTATGTTTTGCCAGGTGTTACGTTGTCAGCGGGCAACACAAGGATGCTCAACGTGAACTTTCATTGAAGCTCCTTGTACTACGTACAGGCAAGATGTGCTAAACGCACATATTGGGTCTCTACACCATCGCATAAATAATGTAAATATATTACTAATATGAATAACTACAGCATACCTCTTCAGGCCCTGACTTCCCTGTTCCCCCTTGGCCATGTTTGCACATATTTATGTTAAATTATTTTACTTTTAAATGTGACCAGAAATGGCTTGTTTTTTTAGATTCACTTAGATTTTACTCGAAAACGAATTGATAATATTTATTTTTATTTTATTTTATTTTTTTTGTGTTTGTAAACTGTATTATGTAATGTTAATAAGTATTGTTAATAAATGTCTTACAATAACACATAATTGTCATAATTTCAAAATTCCCTTTCAACTTTCGGCAGTCGGTCGGCCGGGTCGGCTTCTCTAGCGGCCCTACCACCAGGCTTAGCAAGTTTTCTGGGGGAAACCCTGTATAATATAAATAATTAACAGTTTACACTTGTGTTATTTATAGGAAATGTGTTTTGGTGGCACCTAGTCTATTTAATTACATTTCTAATTTATAAATATAGGCTACTTGCATGGATAGGAAAATGTTACGTTTTTAGAGGGTAACTATCTCCTGCTTTAGGCTATGTAATTGTAGGCCTCATTGTGAGGCTATTTTGGTGCCAATGCAATTTCTTATTGATGTGTAGGCCTTCATGAATAATTTCAAATAGCCTCCCTATCCATGTGTTGAGTCAGTGTTTGGCCTTTTCAGTCCGAAAGTGTCATCCGGCCCCTTGAGGTCTCTCTTGAAAATAATCTGGCCCCCTGTCCAATTTCACCCTGACATCCCTGCTCTGGAGTAACATGGAGGTTACATGAATCCCACCTGTATCAGTTTTTCTGAACGGAGCCTGAGTTTGCAGGATTACTCAAAAACTACTGGACGGATTTCCATGAAACTTGGTAGAAGGATGTGGGTCAAGAAAGAAGCATTGAACTTTGGTGCAGGTCTGGATCTGGGGATGGATCCAGGAATTCTTCCTCTTGCTCTTTAACATGGTGAGAAAGGATGTGTTTCACTGATTTCTTAGAGAATAGTTCATGGATCTTGAGGAAGAAAATCTGAGAAGATTAAGGGACTGATGTTTATGAGATTGCTGCAGATCCTCTACTGAGTGACACTGTGGTTTCAGATATGAGGCCGTGCATCCTAACATCACAACATGCAGCGTACACGTCTCTCTTTTTTTGCTCTACTCCTTCTCCTTTCTCTCCTGTTGCTCTTTCTTTTCTTCTTCTCCTTCTTCTTCTTTTTAAGATTAAGATGCATTTATTAGTCCCAAACACATGCACAGACATGCACAGGCACACTCATGCAGGTAGGGAAATTTAACTTCTGCTTTTGACCCATCTGGTGCAGGACACACAGAGCAGTGAGCGACCATGTACGGCGCCCGGGGAGCAGATGTTGGGGGAGTAAGGTGCCTTGCTCAGGGGCACTAGACAGGGTCTAAACAGACTCTTGGATTTTTGGGCAGATCAATCCAGGTTCGTCTTTTGTTGTCTCTCCGTGGAGTCGAACCAGAGACGAACCAGACCTTTTCTGCCCATAGTCCAAGTTTCTGCCACTAGACGACCACCGCTTCTCCCTTCTTCTTGACCTTCTCTCTGTACTTATTGGTCTTCAAGGCGAGTCTCTGTAAAGACAGAGACAACATATGTTTCAGCATTTTCTTCTTCAAAGTCTGGACATGAAACAAATCAATCCGTATAATTAAAATCTAAAATGATGTCAGTGGCGATTTTAGCTTGAAATTTCTGGTGGGGCAATTTTGTATGACGTCATGTCACCGTCACAAAAATAGAGGTAGCTGATTATTATAAGCAGTAGGCCTATATAGACCACCAGTAAGATATATTATGGGCTGCATTTTGAGTGCCAGCAGGCAGCAGAAATCCTATTTCAAATACATTTCACATTCTTTAGCGCTCAGCGCAACACAAAGATGTTGCCTATAATACAGCAATAAAGTAAAATGATTGCAACAAAGTAAAAAGATTAGACAAATAACTTAGCTCAAATAACTTTTATTATTTATTAAACAAAACTTTGTACATGTCGTTCAGCTCCAAAAAAAAAGCTTTGACTCACCAATACGGATCACAAACACACTCATCCTCATAAACTAACGCTTCTCTCTGCTGGGTGGCCCGGATCATGTGGCTTCATGTCGGGTCAATAACTCCGTAGGCTATGGTCCCGTTAGCATCGCTATTACTGCTGCTGGCATGCCTGCGGGCTAGCCGAGCTAAGCTAACACTAGGGTTGCCAACTCCCTGAAAAATAAATAAGGGACACCTCATTGGCAGGGCCAGCCGACCCGATTGCCTTCACCCGTCCTGGCGTTATCCAGCAATTCACTTTAATAATAAACAAAATTAACTGAATAAAATAAGAATCTTTCTTAAACATAAACCTGTCTTGCTTAATTTAAAACTGTATACAGTAATATAAAACAATAAATAGAAAGCAGAACATGGATTGTCAGTGCCTTTTTTGTTTTTGCTGTATCTTGTTTTAATAATCCGGTTAAAAAAAAACATTTTCGCATTAATTTATTTTCCCGCGGGCCCCATACGGCCCTTGAATGAATTATCTTTGGCCCGCATGATAAAATCTACTTACTATTACACCTGGCCCGCCGGTATATCGCTCGCACCACCATAATACTACAAATCCCACAATGCACTGCACATGCGTCGGAACATCTATCGCGGGCCGGTATTTTTGCATCTTTTTCTGTTTTTTCTCGCAGGAGTACGAGTCGTATTGCTGCTCAAAGCTGTACCGCCCCGTAAAGCAGTGTTGGCGTCTGTGTCACTGTCACCCATGCTGCTTTGTTGCCTTCCACACTCCTTCTTCTCTTATACTTACTTATCTTCCACTCTCTTCTCCGCGAGCAACAGTACCTCCTCGACCAATGGGATGAACGTATTTTGTATCATCGTACGCGTGTGTGAATATGCTGTCAGCTCATTGATCCCAGAGCAGGACATTGCCTGGGAACAAGTTTACCGTAAATGTTCATATAAAGCGCCCTGTTATTCATTTTCCATTGGCATATTACTGACCATTTTTTTAATCTCACAGTAATACGGGACAAAGTGCCGTATTACTATTACAGCTCAATACGGGACGGGTGCTTTTGTTTCTAAATACGGGACGATTCCGTTTTTCAAGGGACGGTTGGCAACCCTAGCTAACACCCAGTTACAGCAGGTACTGAATCACTACTTTTACAGATAAATACAAACACTAAACTTGACAAACCTCACCTCAGAAACGGGAGCTCACACGTCTTCAGCCTCTCTGCCAGGAGAACAAGCTTCAAAGCGTATTATTCATCCGATGTGAGTGAAACTCTCCACAGACCCGGGTGGCGTCCACTGACGGAGGTAGCCTGTTAGCTCAGGTGACGCCGAACCGGAGCGTCAGCCTGTTTCCGGGTGACGCTGATGCTGGAGTCGAGTAGCTCTCTGGGAAATGTCGTGGGGCTCATCTGCATAATCACTACTCTCCAATGTTAACAGTGGCCTGTGTGCTTCACGCTGATTGGTGCTCCCATGGCACTGGTTTGCAGCTTGCCCGTTGTGCCCACAGCAGAGAAGTACGGCAAGCGAAACGCGTTTCACAAAGCCCAGTGCAGAGACGGACGGCAAGAGGGAAGCGTTTCACAAAGCAAACGCAGAGACAGAAACACACACAAATCAAATGACTCCAAAACAAGACTATAATGCTTGTGAGTCTAGTTTATTCACACACACATTCACGCTTTTTGCATATAAAATAAAATAAAATATATTGTTGCCACAAAGTTCAGATATGCAGTATTTAGCTTTCTGCACACCAGCGCCATCTGGTGGGGCAGATGGCCCTTATGTAGAAACGCCACTGAATGATGTGATGTAACGTACCTGAAACTCAATGCTCTGCAGAATCAGGAGTATTAATTCTTCATCCATCTTTCTCTCTTTTTCAACTGAGTCCTGCTGCTCAGCAGACAACTTCTCCTCTGCCTCCCTGATATGATTCATCAGTTCTTCTTTCTTCTCCTCATAGTTCTCCTGCAGATCGTCAAATTTTGCCTTCCACTTGTCTTCCACCATCACCTTGTCCAGGTCCTTGAGCTGAAGATTAGCCCTCAGGGAAAAGTTTTCTTCCTCCTTCACATTTATAGTCATCTTTAGATCTTTGAGCTTCTTCTCCAACTCTTCCTCTCTGGCTCTTGCTGTGTCCACAGACTTCTCAATCTTGAACAAGTCCTCTCTGGGATAAAGCAGCTGAGAGACAGTAGAGACCATCTGCTCCCTCAGAGTTGCTTTCATAGCAGGTAGCTGTTTCTTCAGAGCACGTCTGTCTTTTGTTTTTTACTCCGTGGAGTTGAACCAGAGTCGATCCAGAGACCATTTCTGCCCATAGTCCAAGTTTCTGCCACTAGTCCACCGCCTCTGTTCAACTGATGTCGCTTTATCAGACCTGACAATTAAAAACACTTAAAGTAAACCTAAATATTTAACCCTAACCCTAACAGCAGTATTTAGGATTGCTAAGGGTCAACAACGTCCTCCTCTGGAATCTGCTGTCCACTGTCAAGACCCTATATAGGAAGATATAAGGAAAGACATGGTAATTTGCATTTAGTTTAATGTATACACATTAAACTAAATGCAAATTGCCACAGAAAAATGCATTTCTCATACATGTTTAAAACAATATTCAACTAATCACAGTATCTATGATTACTGTCCCATGTTAAAATGTCATTAATCACCTGCATGTCCATGTCCTCCTCATCTGAGCAGCTTTCATAAGAGCTTCTTAAAGCTTGCTCCTCAGACTCTTCAGGCCCTTCCCCCCAAACAAGGTCCAGCATTGATCCTTGAAGCCCTGCCTTTATCAGCTCCAGGTACTTTTGCCTCACTGAGGCAAGTTGACATCGCTGCTGAAACAACTTGCGCTTGAGCTCTCCCTGGAGACCTTGAAGGCCTTATTTGGAGAGACTCCTGTGGCTACATATTCCACATGGACCTCAAGCTGGTTCCTTTCCCTCCACATGCGGCTGCAAATCACAGAGCGTCCTGAGTTGGTGTCTGTGGTACATAACAAATGACACATTACAAAACATATTAAATATTCCATTGTTAAAACATTTTTTAAAGATTAAATGTATACCACAATGTGTGTACCTGTATGACCGCAGAGACGAGCTATACGCAGTCTCAGGCCCAGTGAATTCTCCTCAATTCTTCTCCTCACTTCCAGGAGAGAATCACTGCTGCCAGCTGGTGAATCTGAACAACACAAAGCAATACTGTAATTGTGATGTACATTGTGTAATGCTATGTTGCTATGTTGCAGCGCACATCATCCTGCGGCGCACATCATCACATCATCCTGCGGCGCACATCATCACATCATCGTGCGGCGCACATCATCACATTCCTGCGGCGCACGTCATCCTGCGGCGCACATCATCCTTAGGCGCACATCATCTTGCGGCACACATCATCACATCATACAGCGTCGCACATCATCGTGCAGCGCACGTCATCACATCATCCAGCGGCACACATCATCACATCATCGTGCGGCGCACGTCATCCTTTGGCGAACATCATCCTGTGGCGCACATCATGTGGTGCACATCATCACGTCATCCTGCGGCGCACATCACCACATAATCTTGCGGCTCACATCATCACATCATCGTGCAGCGCACATCATTTCATCCTGTGGAGCAAATCATCCTGCAGCGCACATCATCACATCATCTTGCGGCGCACATCATCTTGCGGCGCACATCATCACATCATACAGCGTCGCACATCATCGTGCAGCGCACGTCATCACATCATCCAGCGGCGCACATCACATCTCCGTGTGGCGCACGTCATCACATAATGTTAGATAAATTATCTAACGATATAGCTGCGCTAGACGACATTGCCATTGCTTCCAACGAAACAGTCAGGAACTTGGGAGTGATCTTCGATCCTGATTTATCTTTTAATAGTCACTTAAAACAAATTTCTCGGACTGCCTTTTTCCACTTGCGTAATATCTCAAAAATCAGGCATGTCCTTTTGCAAAAAGATGCAGAAAAACTAGTCCACGCCTTTGTTACATCGAGACTGGACTATTGTAACTCATTATTATCAGGCTCCAGCAGTAAGTCGTTAAAGACTCTACAGCTTGTCCAAAATGCCGCAGCGCGTGTCCTGACAAGAACAAAGAAAAGAGAGCACATTTCTCCAGTATTAGCTTCGCTACACTGGCTTCCAGTTAAATCTAGAATAGAATTTAAAATTCTCCTCCTCACCTTCAAGGCCCTTAATAATATAGCGCCTTTTTACCTTAAAGAGCTGTTAATACCTTATAAACCCGCTAGAGCACTCCGCTCCCAGAATTCAGGCTTACTTGTCGTCCCTAAAGTCTCTAAAAGTAGAGTAGGAGCCAGAGCTTTTAGCCATCAAGCCCCTCACTTGTGGAATAATCTACCAATTTCAGTTCGGGAGGCAGACACCATCTGTTCGTTTAAGAGTAGGCTCAAAACCTTTCTTTTTGATAAAGCTTATAGTTAGAGTTAATTAGTGCGGCAGAACGTAACTTGTTCTATTTAATGACACATGACACACGGAGCTTCTCCTTCCTCTTCTCCATCACTAACCCCCCCCCCTCCCTTTGCTTTAACACCCGCAGATCCAGGGCCTCTGTGGCCGCAACATGGATTGCTGTTTGTGCATCGCGCATCGGGGGTCGCAGTGGTGGACCCAGTGTGGCGGATTCTGTGTCGTGTGGGCTGATCGTGGTGCTGGTGGCGGACCCTGTGTCGCGTTGGCACTGGGTAAAGGAGGTGGACCAGGGCCGCGGCGATGGCTCGTGGTGGGTCCTGGTGGGCGGCGGTGGACGGTGACTGAGGACTGGAGTGGCCTCTGATCTGGATGGGGGATCGTGGTCCCGCTGGTTGCTGACCATGGACTGTGATTGCAGCGGAAAATACACATTTTTGTGTATTTTTACTGTAGAATAACTGAGAAAATTTAAGGGAAAATCTGTGATTTTCTCAGCTATTCTACAGTAAAAAATATACAAAAATGTATCTCAGGATAGTCAACTGCATACGTTACTTCGAGTGAACAGGAATCCACTTGAAGTAACGTATAACCTCTTAAGGAATATTTTTAATAAGCTTCCAAATATGACTACATTAGAATGCATTGGGCCACTTTCACAGATTTCCCCTTTAATTTTCTGTTATTCTACAGTAAGAATACACAAAAATGTATGTCAGCATAGTCAGAGACACCATGAACAGGAATCCACTTTAAGTAACTTATAACCTCTCAAGGAATATTTTTAATAAGCTTCCAAATATGGCTACATTAGTAACGCATTGGGCCACTTTAAATAGATTTTTACTATTGGGAATAAAAGGACATGAGGTGTGATCGATCTCAGAAGGGTCAGTTACTATTTGACCTGCAGCATTTTCTATCTGAGTAATCAATTGTGACCCTACCTACCCTTCAGCTGATGTGCGAGGACATGCCCTGCCTTATCTCTATGTTCATATCAGATGCCTCATGTTTTGAGTAGTAATTTCTCAGCCTCCTTTGTTGATAGGTTTAATTGAACCTCCTTGAAATTAAAGGTTAATTAATTATACAGTTCTGCAGTCGGAGTCAGTGCATAGTGTTTATCAAGATCTGATAATGAATTTAATAGATCTTTTTCCTTGTCTCGGCTCATCCTGTTAATATGTGCAGAATAAGAAATTATCTTGCCTCTTGTGACTGCCTTGAGTCGATATAGCCATATAAAGAATATTGTGTTCCTGCTCTCTCGGCTGTATGTTCTGTTTGTGTAAACATGTGCATCCTCCAAAAAATACGCCTTGTCAGAACCTGGGGCAGCTGCTTGAAGTCTGTGCGATGTTGACTACAGCTAAGGGAGTTATGTTTTAATACAGTAAGTTAGGTATGAAAACAAGTTAATGTACATTGTATTGTATGTCACAGATTTACAGTCTCCACAACAGGCAGCGGCTCTTATCAGACCTTTTATCAAGACGGGTGTGAGATTGAACAGAGATGCTCGCGGTCAAGGGAAAAGAGCTGTTGTCATCCAAGTTCACATTAACTTCCACCGCCACTTTGGTGTCCTACATCCCAAAGAAAAACAGGAACGTGGTGCTCCTGCGCATGCGGCACGCGGAGGCCGACGTCATTGACCACGAGGATGGGAAACCGTTCATCGTCCTGGACTACAACCGCAACAAAGGTTGAGTGGAAAACCTAGACAAGTTGATCGGAATGTACAGCTGCAGGAGGAAGATCGCGTGCTAGCCCCTGGTCATCTTCCATAACATACTCGACGTCTCTTCCGACAATGCCTTTGTGATATGGTAAAATCAACCCAGACTGGATGCCGGGCAAGCAGAGACCATTCCTCGAGCAGCTGGGAAAGGATCTTGTGACCCCGTTCATCACACGGTCAGTAGAGAATGGGTGGATTATGAATAAAAAACTGTGCACTGAATTACAATACAATAGAAACAGAATACCAACTACATCATCTTATCCCCATTATCGATTATATAATTTTTGTTTGCATTATTTAATTGTGTTTCAGTTTCTGACTTCCCCAAAAACCATATCAAATGAATAAAAACAAAATATGAATATAGTATTTATTTCTATAATTTGCTATAGAATGAATATAAGAATATATTCTAGCAGTTAAAAATGATCTATAATCTTCTCATTTAACATCGAAACATGTATTTCAGTCCCTGAATACCGTTAAAAGAATTTTGGTGTTGATTAAAAGTCAGAATATGTAAAGCCCTGTTTATTACCCTGTACACCAGCATACCAGCTAGCAGGGTATTGTTTGAGCTGTGATATTCATATAATCGTTCACTCATTCAAAGATTGTCTTCAGGTCAAGAATTTTGGACTAACTAGAATTGAGTACATTCAAAAGACAGATATTCTACTGCCACCACACAAAAGATGAACATGTGATAAAATTGAGGTGGAAGCTGGAATGAGCAACTTTATTTAAACATCAAGTCACCCAAAATGGCCAAATTAAACACTAAACAAAAAAATACTTCTCTAGATTCAAAACTGATTGATTCACTCAGTCTATTATTAAAACATTTTGAGCATAACATCTTTACACTGTGTCAGTGTGTGAACTTAGAAGAAGTCTGCCGCCGAAGGCCGTCGTTTAGGTGTGGTTGTTAGACTATTCAAACTCTTCTTTGTGTTGACTTTGGGGGTTGTTTTCAGGTTGGTTGAGCTTGGTGTGGGCGGAGACTTTAGGACCCCAAACTTTGGTTTCTGCTTCGGGTCAAAGGGCACTCGTGAGGACCCGTCTGGACTCACCAGCAGGCTGCGATCCGTTTTTCTAAACTCTGCATAATGGCATAAAGAAAATACAAACAAAAAAAAGGTAGACAAGGTGTTACTCAATTTACCTAGAGCATCTTTCACTCTCATTCTAAAGTTATACATTTTAAAAGAATCACAGTTTTAACCTTGGAAACAGCCAATACAAATATTACCTCTTAATATGGTGTATTTAATTGCAGCTCTAGAATTTTCAAAAAGAGGAAAAACATGGTTCTAAATGAAAAGCTTGGGTTTCAAGTTCAATCTGTGACAGACTTGGGATGAAGGCCAGGACATTTTATTTATAATGCACCTTTGACACATGAAATTGTCATCTACTGATGAAGATTGTGTGATACAACTACTAAAGGTAAATATGTTACAATGTTGGAAAGGGTTTCCAATAATTGGTTAAATGCATGTTAATTTGCTTTTAGACAGAGGAATCCTCGCTCAGGCCACCCGTTCCCCCATACATAAACAAAAAGTATTTCCAGCATGTGAGAATGCGTCTCACTTTCAAAAGAAACATTTTCACTCATGTCTGGAGTTAATGTGGAAAAGGATTCACCCTACTCTTTAGTCAAACATGCTGCAGCTAAAAGACAGAACTAAAACAATTTCCCATCTTATTTTTGTTCTAGGTGTACCATTATGTTAATGATAGCAAACCTAATTATTTCTGCTGACTGTCGAAAGTTTGTATCGTCTTTTCCCAATAAGAGCACATCATGAAAAGACCCATGATACAGGATGCCAGACTGACCCTGGACCCACAGCCTCTGGCCCAGTACACACCTGGTATTTACATTCGTAAGTGTTCACACCTGTCATTAAAATGCGTCCTGAATACGTCTCCAGTGTCCACTTGTGATTGGATCTCACTTTCCCGTTTTTACATGCAAAGTACGTAATTTGTGTTTGTTAAAACTAAATGTTTTGACACAGTCTGAGTTTACAGATGTGCCCGATATCACAGTTTGTGTGTGACTGTCGGCACAAGTAAGAAAAAGAGTTAGAGAGATGAGTCAGGAGAGGCTTAATGAATCACGTGAAGCTGTAAAGAAAGATTTTTACCAATAAAAATAAACTATCGATCATTATGTGGTGATCAGTGTTGATATTAAGGGGTGGTATCTGCAATCAAATCAAGAGGAAAAAGGGGTTAAATTCATAGTAAAACTGCAGCATCAGATGACGTGAGCTCAGTAGAAGGGCCTTCATATGTGGCCCAGGATGGACTTGCATTCACACTGCTAAAAGAATGTGGACACGTGGCCCAGACCACATCGGATCGCTACCTGATCTGAGTGCATTCACACCGGTACCGGTTAAAAGTGTCCGCTTGCAATCGGATAACAAAACCACGTTAATAACAGATGAGTACAGGGCCTCTGTGACAACACAGTTCAGCCTTCACATGGTATATGTTGGCACACAGATGTCCTTATCATCTACCAAATCTGTGGACTCACAATTGTAGTATGGAACACTGAAAGCACATGTGAACAGTAAAGGTGTCATTTGGTCAATAAGTGGCTGTTCAGAATCAGAATCAGGTTTATTGGCCAAGTAAGTTTGCACAAACAGGGAATTTGACTTGGTAAAGTGGCTCTCAGTTGCTTACACAGAATACACATCACAAAACAAACAAAACAAGACAAAATACAAACAGTCCGACGGTCTAAGAAAAAAAGTGCAGGTGTGCGTATTACAATTTTACAGTGAGGGTGAAAGAGTAAACATGATTAAATATAATTATAATATATATTATATATAATATAAAATAATTCCAGGAGTAACTGCACAGTGCCACAGTGGGTTGGCTGTTCAGAAGTGAGACTGCAAGGGGGAAGAAACTGTTTTTGTGTCTGGAGGTTTTTGTGAACAGAGCTCTGTAGCGCCTACCAGAGGGGAGGAGTTTGAAAAGGTTGTGTCCAGGGTGTGAGGGGTCTGCAGTGATCTTTCCTGCCCTTTTCCTGACTCTGGAAGTGTACAGTTCCTGGATGGTGGGCAGGTTGGCACCGATGATCTTTCCTGCAGACCTGACTGTCCGTTGGAGTCTATTCTTATCCAATTCGGTGGTCGATCCAAACCAGACAGTTATGGATGAGCAGAGAACAGACTCAATGACTGCAGTGTAAAACAGGATCAGCAGCTCCTGAGGCAGGTTGTGCTTCCTAAGCTGGCGCAGGAAGTACAACCTCTGCTGGGCCTTCTTGAGGATTGTGTTGATGTTGGGTCCCCACCTCAGGTCCCGGGAGATTGTGGATCCCAGAAACCTGAACGATTCCACAGCCAACACAGTGCTGTTGAATATGGTGAGGGGGTGCAGTGCTGGGGGGCTCCTCCTGAAATCCACTCTCATCTCCACGGTTTTAAGCGTGTTCAGCTCTAGGTTGTTGCGACCGCACCACAGGACCAGCTGTTCAACCTCCCGCCTGTATGCAGACTCATCATTATCCTGGATGAGGCCGATGACTGATGGGTCGTCTGCAAATTTGAGGATTTTAACAGATGGGTCTCCTGAGGTGCAGTCGTTTGTGTAGAGGGAGAAGAGCAGAGGGGAGAGCACACATCCCTGAGGTGCACCAGTGCTGACTGACCGGGTGCTGGATGTTATTTCACCCAGCCTCACCTGCTGCTTCCTGTCTATCAGGAAGTTTGTGATCCACTGACGGGTGGAGGCAGGCACAGTGAGCTGGATGAGTTTGGTGAGGAGGACTTCTGGGATGATGATGTTAAACGCCGAGCTTTAGTCCACAAACAGCATCCTTGCATAGGTCCCTGGGGAGTCGAGGTGTTGCAGGATGTGGTGCAGCCCCATGTTGACAGCATCATCCACCGACCTGTTAGCCCGGTAGGCAAACTGCAGGGGGTCCAGCAGGGGGCCTGTGGTGTCCTTCAGATGGGTCAACACCAGTCTCTCGAAGGATTTCATGACCACAGACGTCAGGACGACGGGCCTGTAGTCATTCAGTCCGGTGATGTAATGTTTCTTAGGGACTGGGATGATGGTGGAGCGTTTGAAGCAGGAGGGGACTTCACACAGCTCCAGAGATCTGTTAAAGATCCGTGTGAAGATGGGAGCCAGCTGATCTGCGCAGGCTTTCAGACAGGAGGGTGACACACCGTCTGGGCCTGGTGCCTTCCTTGTCTTCTGTCTCTGAAAGAGCTGGCACACATCCTCTTCAAGGACAGTCAGTGCTGGTGGGGAGTCAGGGGGGAGGGGGGAGGTGATAACAGGGGGTGCAGATGAATGTGTGAAGTCTGAGTTGGAGTGGGTGAGAGGTGTTAATGTTGGGTGATCAAACCTGCAGTAGAACACATTCAGATCCTCAGCCAGTTTAGGGTTCTCCATGGGGCGGGGGGAGGTTTTCTTGTAGTTGGTGATGTTCTGCAGGCCTCTCCACACCGATGCAGGGTCGTTAGCTGAAAACTTGTTTTTCAGCTTTTCAGAGTACTTCCTCTTTGCCACTCTTATCTCCTTAGTCAGTGTGTTTCTGGCCTTATTGTACAGGATCCTGTCCCCACTCCTGAAGGCCTCCTCTTTGGCTTGACGAAGCTGCTTGAGCTTGGCTGTGAACCACGGTTTATTGTTATTAAAGACTCTGTACGCTTTGGTGGGTACGCACATGCCTTCACAAAAACTGATATATGTCACAGTGTCAGTGAGTTCGTCCAGGGATGAGGATGCAGCTTCAAAAACACTCCAGTCAGTGCAGTCAAAGCAGGCCTGTAGCTCCAGCTTTGATTCTTTGGTCCATTTCCTCACAGTTTTCACCACAGGCTTTGAAGATTTTAATTTCTGCCTGTAGCTTGGGAGGAGATGAAGCAGGCAGTGATCAGAGAGTCCCAAAGCTGCACGTGGAACAGAGCGATATGCATTTTTTAGTATTGTGTAGCAATGGTCCAGTGTGTTTTTGTCCCTGGTGGGACACTTAATGTGCTGCCTGTATTTTGGCAGTTCATGGCTGAGGTTTGCCTGGTTAAAGTCCCCGAGGATAATCAGAATGGAGTCCGGGTGTTTTCGCTCCGTGCTGGTTATCTGGTCAGCTGTGCCTCGCTCACGCAGGCTTGAGGTGGTATGTACACGCCGACCAGAATAAAGGAGGAAAACTCCCGCGGTGAGTAAAATGGTTTGCAGTTTATGGAAATGGCTTCTAGCTGAGGAGTGCATATTTTCCATAGCACTGTGGCATCTGTACAAAGCAGATTCCTCCTCCCTTTGTTTTCCCCGTTAGTTCCGTAACGCGGTCCGCGCGGTGGAGTTGGAAGCCCAGCAGATAAAGGATGCTGTCAGGGATGCACTCACCAAGCCAGGTTTCAGTGAAGCACAGGGCAGACGATCCGGATAAATCCCTGTTTATCTTCTTTAGGAGCAGCAGTTTATCCATTTTGTTGGGCAGAGAGCGGACGTTTGCCAGGTGTAACGCCGGGAGCGGAGTTCGGAACCCCCGCTTACGCAGTCTAACCAGCGCGCTTCCCTCGCCTGCGTCTCCTCCAAGCTCCACAGAGAGCAGCGGCTCTGCAGGTTCCATACTTATAATGCATATCACACCATCTTATAAGTTAGTTACTGGTAACTAGTGTTGTCACGATACCAAAATTATGACTTCGATACTATACCTGCCAAAATATCACGATACCCGATACGATACCACAAATACGATACTGGTTTATCTGATAGTAATAAATAAAACATCTGTAAGGTTCCCTTTTTTACCAGCTTGTTCCTGCCCAGCTTTTTGAACACTCAACAAATGGCATTCATATTAGTATTAGCCTACAGGCCCACATAAGTGAAATTGTAAGTTATTTTGAATGTATAGCGTTTTCTTCCTTAATCTTTTTTAAAATTCTTAATTGAGTTTAATTTTGACAATGAACTGGGCTATGTTCTTGCAGCCAAATTGAAATCTAGATCAACGTCTTAGACATGCAATGGGGCAAGAACACATTAAAGTGACTGGGGTGTAATGTCTCTAAGTGTGCAAAAACACACACGCGTAACGTGAGGGAACGTCTCGTTAATTTGTCAAATCAGCATTGTATCAGGCCAGCATGATAAAACCAGGAGCCTTGACAAATTAACGCTACGTTCCCTCACGTTACCGTTCAACATATGAACACTGTACAGGGAGCCGCTGCAGAGGGGCTGAAGAGCCGCGGGTTGCGGCCCCGGAGAAATATTTTTTTTACTGCTCCGCCATTAAAGAGAGGCGGACATCAAAGCATTAGTTGCACCTCAAATTCACCCTCCCTTGTTATGTCTCCGCCCGGTCGCGCAACATAACTTCCACATTTCACTCCGCGCATCTTTCTTTTCAATAAGCCGAGGACGGTGGGCAAGAGCTCCTGCAGATGATGCCATGTCTCCCCTGACATCACTCGCTGTAAGTGAGGGCCGCCTGCATGTGTGAGAGCTGGCAGCCCCACCCCTCGCAGTGCAGGCAGCGTGCATGGAGTGTGACAGGGAGCGGAACAGCGAGTGCGCTCTGATTGCTGCTATTTCAATGAAGTACCGGTACTAAAAATATGCAAAACGTAAGGTACCTTTCTAGTACCGGTACACCGTGGAACACTACTGGTAACTATACCATATAAAAGCAAAGTTACAGATTAACGGATAATAAATCACCTGTGTCTTGTGTTTCTCTGTTCTATTATTGTAGGTTGTATCATGCGGTCTGGCATTACAATGAATACTGCAAGCAAGCTTCAACATCCACAGGACAACAAGTCTATGGAGTTGTGTTCCACAAGTAGAAAAACAGATCCCACATACAGTAAGTTCTAAACATCTATTAGTTAGTTTTACAGTTTTTCTTTACATACCAAATGAAAACCCAATGTTTGCGCAGCTAAAGTAAAAGTAAAAACCAGGGTGGATTCAGTAACAAAATAGATAGTATTTTACAGATTGGTGGGTGACTTGAGGCATTTGAGGACCCAGCGCCATTAGTAAAGGTGTGTCCTTGGACAAGATACTGAACCCAGAATTGACCCTCATAGAAAAATATCTGCCCGTAGAGCACTGTAGGAATGTTGAAGGCTGAATTGCAAATGAACTGTTCAGTAAAGCATTTTGAGTGGTCATCAAGACTAGAAAACTGCTATATAAATACAAACCATTTACCATTAGTAGAGGAATTGAAAAAAAAATCTGTATCTCATTCCCTGAGACACAGAGGAGCGCAATTGTAGCTGATGGTGGGTGGCGACCCAACATAGCACTGTTCAAGACAAAACTCTGGAGACAGTAAACCAGAGCAGAGATCAAAGCAGAAGCTGCAGTTGGTTTGTACTGAGCTGGAGTTTCTGTGTCCTCTAATCTGACCTGCTCTCACTTTAAATAATAAACACTCATCATCACTAGTTATCAGGAACTGATCAGCACATGAAGTAACTTAGTGTTAGTTTGATTTGCCCCAGAGTTTATGGGACTGCATTTAAAATTCATTATAAATGACTCTCCAACAATTTGTGCTCAGTACAACACAAAATGTGACAGTCAGGACTCAGTTTTTAAATGACTGGATCGACAGGTAGACGTGATCCAACATCATCTATTTATAACTAAACATGATCGTACGTTTGTCACCTAAATCTTCCCAATAAAAAAATGGAACAAATGAACGTGAACTAGTTAATTTCCGTTCGCATTAACTAAACTTTGATCTAGTTAATTTTAAGTGTGAACTTTGACAACACTGAGAGTGTTGCCCCTACCATTATATTAGGGGCGCCCCGCCCCCCCCAACGGCCCTGACCCTAACCCTAACCTGGGGGAAACACTGCTGAGTATAACTATATACAAAACTTCATAAGCTGTGTTATCAAATATGTTTTGAGGCTCCATACGAATTTTATTTGGTGGAAAAGGGGGCAAAATGGCTCTTTTGATGGTAAAGGCTGCCATAACCTAAGTGATCCATAGCTTCCCTAGTCAGATAGGGACAGTTAGACACAATTCAAGTGAACTGCATTCACCGAAGGGACTGCACGTTACTAGGAGAATGTGAAGGACATAACAATGAAAATGGATCTAGCATTTAATAGTAGTGAGCCAGTTCAATCTCGTAACACTGTCAATTTAAAATATTTACTATAAATATCTTACCAGCCGTTTTATTATTCTTGAGACCAAATGTCACCTTCTTGGATTCGGGAGTTTGACTCTTCTGGGAAATAAAAAAACACAAAAAAAATCTATATATAAATAAAGCACAGTTAAATATAATACAACATAATTCAAATAACTTTACCATCAGAGAATGGCAGAGCTGATCAATGAAGTAGTTTCCATTTATCCAAGGAGATACCAACATTTCTTGAATCTACTCATTTGGCAAACCAATCTGTTTTTCATATACTCCCAAGAAACTATTGTTCCAGATGACCTTCATACAATGAGTTTAATTAGGGATACACAAATTACTGCACTACTTTCAGCCAATTTACAATGCTGATTGTCAAGGTAGTTGCAGGGAACATTGAGTGTCTCCTGTAGCGGGATTATAACTTCTGCCACCTTGTGTCTTGAAGGCCAAAATGCCAATGCAGACATAAAATGTCTGCTTTTAAAGATGTACATGTTTTGACCGTGAAAAGTTATTTCTTTACAGTTTTTAGCATCTGTCAGTAATTTACTGCTCCTCTGTGTCTCCATCATTCACGGTGCGTCGAACCAAACGTAGTGCCCCCCCAACATCTCCTCTAAAGGCTAAGACAATTAACGTAGCGGGGGGGGGGAAAAGGAATCGATATCACCGTATGAGGTAGATTTTTTTGCATGAAAATGAGCATCTGCCTTTTTTGCATTCAATGTGATTTCTCTTCTAGCCTATGACATGGGAGACAGTGCTGAACACATCAATATTGTTTTCTAATTGATTTAAGGTAATTAACTAAGTTCATACAATGTTGAAAAACCGAAAGAAAATGAGATTGATAGTCGATTACACTGTGGTTGATACAATAGTATATCATTTCAGCAATGATTCCCTACAAACATTTTTCTAAATCACCTTCAGCCTTATAGATTGATTTTCCATACAGTAAATGTTTCTTCTGTCATGATGGAATAACTTTCTTGTATGATATATTTATATATTCTTTAAGCCTAAATCAACAGCCAGCTTTTTTAACTCTTTTAAATGACTTTGTTGAAATATTTTTGGGAGCAACCAGGTACCACAACCAGGTACTCAAATGACTTGCAGCAAAAAGTAAAACAAAGAACTGCTATTAATGTCTTGCCATACAAAACATTGAGCGCAGTTCAAAGGACAACATTTGTCTGCGAGGGGGAACAGGGACAGAGAGGGCCTCCTCCACTGACCAAGAGTGGTCAGATGTAGCAATCTCGAGCCAGGGAGGTGATGGTGGATGTGGGCCAATGGCTTACAGTCCCATCACATATTGTCATTACCACCCTAAAACAAGACCTGATACTCTAGTCCAAAACTCTGCTTTCTCTTCTACTTCGTAGAATTGACAGTACCCTGGGAGGATTGTGTTGACGAAGCAAATGGGACATGGCATTTGCGTCAGAGCAACGTACCAGCCGGTAGCTCAAAGATGTGGGTATCCATGCAACAGCCCTGCACCAGACCATAAAAGAAGCATTGCACACTGCAGAGCACTTCAGCCAATGGCTCTGGATCAGGAGGAAAGATACCAACTGTGCTCCAAGATGCTAGGGACATTAAACCAGGTCGGACCAACCTATGGGGGGCCGGCCTTAGAACAGTGTGTCTTGTGAATAAGTCTGAAATACCTGACGCTAAGGTACACAACTGAAGACATCACCCTAACATCCGCTGTTGGTCACTAACATCTTATAACATCAACTGGTAGTAGGCATTAATAAGTGCAGTAGAACATAAAAAGGATATTCAGTGTTAAGTTTAAAAAGGCATAGAGGTAATGTCTAATCTAGTGAGGGGGCAACACGGCAAACTAGACCATACGAGAAAGTAGCCAGTCAAATTTATCTTTGAGGCCGATTTATACTCTGTTTTTACGCAAGCAAGCAAGACACCCAGCGTGCCCATTGCGTGTTTGAGTACCCCTCTTACGGCTTGCGTGCGTCCGCCAATTTTTCGAACTTAACGACAAAGCGATGCAAGCCTCACGCAGCCCGCAAGGCTGTGATTGGTCTGCTTACTTCATCCCGTCCGGAGTCTAGTTTCCGGATTCAAGCCCCATAATACCGGCAGAAATCACGGAAGATTTAGAAAAATGAATATGGACCAAATAGAAGAGCGTTTGGCAGAAGATATCAGAAAGTATGACCACTTGTATAACCCGTCACTGACTGGTGGATTTGTCCGCCAGAAAAAGGCTATGAGGCGCCGCAGTGGCGATGTAAATAAACAGTCGACTAAGCTAAGACTTCTTTTTTTGTGTGGTTTGTCTTCGACAAAACACGTTACTACGCCTGTGTTCTGGCGAGAATTAACACGCGCAACCCTTGGGGAACCATAAACCAAAACGAGTACGTCAATGTAACTGCGTGGCCAGCCACAGTTGCAGTACTACAATTTGGCCTTTAGGCTCTGCATGTCCTCAGGTTTTGCCTGTATTGTTGATTACAAGGCCAAAACAATTAACACTAACATCCGCTGGCGCCCACTGGCACCTGCTAACATCTATTGTTGGTTGGTAAGTTACGTTTTGCAGAAGATCTTCAAAAGTACAAGGGATATTCAACATCTAGTCCTATATTCTAAAATAGAGATCCATTCAAATGAGAAGTCATTACTTCATGATTTGAGGATGATTATAAATTAAATAGTATACTAAATTAGGAGCTGGTGACCCTTATTCATAACAAGTGCAAATTAATCTTAACACTGCAACAACTTTTACCTTTTTGCTGTACAGATGGTTGCTGAGGTTTCCCTTTGACTTGCAGAAGAGCGGTGTAGGGGCTACAGTGTTGCTCTGAAAGGTAATGAAGTCAGATGCCAACCCTGCAGCAGTCACCAATTTCTTTTGTGAGGTTTTAGCGCTCAGATGTGTGCGTGGCTTTTTAACATCCTAAGGAGGGGACCAATTATTTCAGGTACTTCAATCACTTCAACTCATCTGAACCATTAAACCTCATCACATACTCACATTTCCAAGTTTTTTCTTCTTAGCACAAGTTTCCTCTTCTGCATTGACGATTGCAACCTCCCGTGCAGTCTCGACCAGCTGATCAGTCTCAAACTCAAACACCACAGGGATCTTCCTCTTCTTCTTTTTGGTCAGTTTCCTTTTGGAGAAAATTGCTCCAGTTTCTTCCAGGGGAAGCTCTGAATCCAGACTACCAACCATCTGCAGTTGGGTTTCGTCTTTGAGCTGCATTGTCTGAATTGTTGCCATCTTAGGCGCATCTTTCTTTTTTGCCAATGTGGTAAGCAGTTTCTGTTCAATTTTCTGCATGCCCTTTTTCTTTCTTTCAATTGGCACTGAAGTGTTAGGTTGAGTAGCTTCGGATGCAAGTTGAGGTTTGTCCTCTACCTCAACCTGAGCATTAACCTTGAGGATCTTTTTCTTACTCTTTGCAGCAGTTGTAGCATCACTTGGCTCTTTGAATTTGGTTTTGGCTTCCGAGTTCCCATTGTGAATCTGTGATTCACCCTCAGGTTTGAATTCAGCCTTCCTGCCCATCCTCTTCTTGGTAGGGAATCGAGCATCAGAATGCACTGGTGTCATTTTTGTCACAGTTTCTTCTCCTGATGTCTCACAACCCACTGGTGTGATCTCCATCTCTGCACTGATCTGTAACTTAATACTATCTGTTTGCTCCTCAGCATTTGGACTCTTCTTTTTATTCCTCTTTCCTGAGACGGAAACATCTGCTTGAGAGGACATTTCTGGCTCTGTTGTGGCAAAGGTCTCTTTTTCCTCGACTTCCACTCTCTCTGGTTTGGGCTTAGAAGTCTTCCATTTCTTCTTCTTTGAAAAGCTTTCAGTTTGGTCCTTGTCGTTAGTGCAGGACCGCGGTTGAGCCGCCAATTCTGTAACTGTAACCGAAGGCTGCTTGTTTACGTCAGAGAGGAGCAGAGTTTCTGAGTGATCCTGTGCAGTAGTTGCCGCTGTGACTTCTGCAGTCAAGATGTGGACTTTCACCTCTGCTTCCTTTTCGAAATCTTCTGCTTGAGCGCAGTGTGGAATTCCTTCAGCTTCTTTAATCTCTTTAATTGGAGTTTGAGATTGAGCCATGGTCTGTCCCTGTTTTGACCGCTCTGTATTTTCCTCACTTTGAACACTTCCTCCCTGTTCAGCTTTCTTCTTCCTTTTTTTCTTTTTCCCACCATCATTATTGGTTTGGTCTACTTTTTCACTGTCACGTTTTACCAAGTCCTTGTTTTGCTTGCCTAGTGTGGATGCCTCATTTTTCTTACCTGAAATTGCAAGAGAGATGGATCAATTACAACTCACACTGAAGCAGCATCTGTCATCAACAAAATATTTATTTAATCGAGCAAGTTATATGTAGTTCAAATGTAGCTGAGTGTTGACTGAGTCTTTGGTTACAATTTACAGAGCTTATTTGTGTCTAGTTTATAAAAATGTTTGAATGGTTTGGCCCCTCCTTAATTAAGTAACTGTCTATACTCACTCAGTAAATTCTAGACGACCTTCAAGATTATCCTCTGTACAAGCTTGTGATACATTTAGCTTAACTGCATTTGGGAAATCAGCTTTTTTTTCTGTAAACGCCGAAAATCAGTAGAACACTGCCAGCCAATTTGAAGAGTTGCAGCTCTACACTGTAGTTTAAGACAAAAAGTCTATTGAAAGCTACTGAGCTATGATCTCAGTGACCTGATATGTGACCACATGAATTTCGCCTTAAATAATCAAGTTTACCTGGACTTTTGTATAGTCTTGCTCTATGTTGCTGTGCATTACTTTATTCTAACCTGCCAAGGGACTGCAGATATAAAGTAGTGTAAAGCTATAATCTTATGCCATGCATAAAATGGTATTATTTTTTTTAACTGTACATGTTTTTCTTCAAATAAAATAAATAAATAAAAAGACGGGTTCCAGATGTGTGAATTGTTTACCACATTTAAGATTCTTTCAATGATTCAGCAAGTTTGGTGTTGTGCTCAGTGACTGTCGTTTCCACATATGGACATTTATTTGACCAAATTTAGCTCTGCAGGAGAGTAAGAATGGGGACACCATGATAATAAGCGAAATTCTTAAACCACAATAAATGCATCAAGGAAAGATATGCATAAACCAACAAGCCATGTATTAACCTGGACATAAAGGCCCTCCTCAAGGAGAAAAAGAGGGATGTTAGGACAGGAGGCAAGGAGATGAGTGCTGTTCAGAAGGAGCTTAGGAGGATCAGGGAGGGTAAGAACAGCTACAGGAGGAAGATGGAGGAGCAGCTGCAGCAGAATAACATTAGCAGTGTCTGTAGAGGCCTGAAAACCATCTCTGGCCACAAGAAAGCTGAGTCCTAGGCTGCAGGGGGACCAGAAGTGGGCAAATGACCTGACAGGTTTGATCAGGCACCCAAAAACTCCACTCCCAAAGGACCTCAGCAGCTACCGGCCGGTGGCACTAACGTCCCACCTGATGAAGATCCTGGAGCACAAGGCTTGATTGACATATGTGCCGGGGGTGGCAGTGTGGATGCTGAGTAGTTTCTGCCTGATCATGTAGCGCTGACTGACAAAACATGCAGAAAACATCATTCCAGAGCGTAAGATGCAGCTGACTGAAGGCGACAGGTCTGTCACTTTGGATATGTGGACAGATGATTTCCATAAAATAGTTATCTTTGCATCAATCTGCATGATGTTAACAAGTGGGAGCTGACTGAGCGAGTGCTTTGCTCTTCAGAGTGTGAAAGTGCATTACGTAAAAAATAGAACAAACAAACACTGAAAGCATCCGTGGAGACACGCTGGAAATCGCTACATCCAATGCTTGACTGTATAAGCAGCAACTGAGGAAATTAATGCAGTCATCTGCAACCATCATCCAATGCCAGCTTGAAAACATCATTGCAATTAATAACAACATTTGTCCGTCTCGCAAATTAAGTGCCAAATCAGTAGTTTCTGCAATGCAATTGATGCCACATGAGATGGAAACCTACATTGAATCAAAACACCTAGGGAGGATCCTTTCGATGTTTTGTGTTGGTTGAACGAGCACTCTAAAACTGGACCCATGCAGGACTCTGATATTGAGCATAAAAGCAAGTGCATGTAGCTCAGGTCATGGATGTCTGCCTGATATATTATTCTCAAGACTACGATTACATTTTCAAGACTATGATCACGTGCTTTATTGCATACTGAATATTGTCTTGCTTAATGATGACACAGTATAGATAATGGATGGATTTTTACACTTTTATACATTGGACAAATATGCCAAACCGAGTTGCTTTTACTTTGCTTAGCTGCTGGGGTCCCCTTCTGATCCTCAGGACGACATCCTCTCTTCATCCTCTTCCTGCTGCCAAACATTTCATCATCCTCATCAGTAGAGACCTCTTCTGGATATACATCCTGAGGAAAGATGCCTGAGGAAAGATTCCAGATTAAAAAAAAGTTGGATTATTCCGTTTTCGTATAAATTCTTAATAAATATTGCAAATACAAACTCAACTTTTTGGTATTGGAATAATAAAATCTGTTAAGTCCACTACATGGACCTTAAAGCTTAGTCTGTTGAGGTCAGCATAAAAAATGTCTATGACTCTCATAACAAACTTTAGCTGATGACTGTGTGAAGAGTATCTAAAAATGTATCAAAGCATTGAAAAGTGCATGTCACCAATTGTAAAAAGCTAAAATAAGAATTAAGTTGTGATCACCAGCTCCTACCTTCACCGAGGTCCTGCAGTCTGAAATTTAAATATGAGAAACAGGATGCATTAGTTTATATTGAGGTGATCAGTCATTAATATATTACAATATTACATGATTTAGCCCATGGAGAAAGAAAATCTATAACTTTCTTAGGCTGCATTAGTTGGAGAAAAGGTTCAACAATGGAGGGGCGAAGCAGCACTTGCTTCATTCTGGTGATGTGATAATTCAGCTTTGTTAACTCAAGACTTCTTCCAGCTTCACTTTGATCTATAAATACTAACATTACATTACATGTCATTTAGCTGACGCTTTTATCCAAAGCGACTTACATTTTTAGAACACTCAGCATTTATGAGAGGCCATTTAGGGGTTCAGTATCTTGCCAAGGACACTTAGGCATGCAGATGGGATAGAGTGGGATTCGAACCGGCAACCTTCTTGTTGCAGAGCACCCGCTCTATCCCCTAGGCCACGCTCTCCCTAACCTCAGATCTTGATGAATTAATTATTTAATTTGATAATATTGATAATTTCTGTTTTCTAACTCTATAATTTGTTGTAAACAAAATGCTCACATCAAAGGGTGATCCAACTTGCGCGACTTTTGTCACAGCTGAGTACTGTGTATGGCCCAAAACCCAGGGCCCACTGCTCCAGCGTAAGGTCTGGCAATCTCTGAGGATTTCATCGCGGTACCTAACAGCAGTCAAGGTACCGTTGGCTATACCATGGAGGTCTGTGCAACCCTCGAAGTATATGCCTCCCCAGACCATCACTGACCAACCGCCAAACCGGTCATGCTGGCTAATGTTACAGGCACCTTAACGTTCACCACAGCTGCTCCATACCCCAAATCTGGTATTCTCTTGCAAAGACCAATTGAGATGCACATTAATTGGCTGTGAGCACAGGTCCCACTAGATGTCGTGGGGCCCTCATGGATTCAGTTTTTGACAGTTTGGTCAGAAAAATGCACAGCTATAGCCAGCTGGAGATCATTTTGTAGGGCTCTAGCAGTGCGCCTTCTTCCTCACAAAAAAGCCGATACCGGTCCTGCTGCTGGGTTGATGCCCTTCTACAGCCCTCTCCAGCTCTCCGTGTGTAACTGCTGGGTCTCCTGGGGTCTCCTGAGCTTTTGAGATTGTGCTCGGAGACACAGCAAACTGTCTTGCGACCGCATGTATGGATGGATGTGCCTTACTGGAGGTGCTGGACATCCTGATCGGGCTGCAGATACCGTTTCATGCTACCAGTAGTGACAAGGACACTAGCACAACACAAAACTAAATAAGAATTAGTCAGGAGGGATAACGAGAAAGCAGCTGTCTGGTTCCAGCACATGCAAAACCATTCCTTTTTGGGGGTTGCTGCACCTGTTGACACTTTAATTTGCTCAAAAGCAGGTGAAACTGATTTATTATCACTTGTGCTCCCTAAATAGACAGATTGAAGTACCTGAAATTTAACAGACTTGCTGTTATACTGTGACGATAAGTGTTAGGGTTTTTTTTTGGAGCAGTGTATAAAACAAAAAAAACTGCTGTTGCAAACACATTTGACTTTAACTTTAGTTTTTAAGGCCATTCAGCCTTAATTGCTCTGTGCAGGTTGGTTTTCTCCTTCAGTATTTGCAACCAAGAAAGGTTGAGAAATACCACACATACCCTGTGATTATTAAAATACTTTGCTATAGATCAGGGTCAGACGTATATATAAAAAATGTGAAAATTCATTTTGCATGAATGACAGACAAACTGTATCCAGTAATAGCTGAAGTTTGAAATTACTTAACAGTTTAAAAAGGAAAGAGTAGATTGATCAGTATTCACACTAATAAACCAAAACTATAAATTAAATTAATCACATCCAAGATCACAAAGGAAAATGTAAATCCCGAGGACAAATGTGGTTGTATATTCCTGCTAAAATTCACAGTAGAAATAACTTCAGTAGTGTTTTTTTAATGGCTTTACAGTGTTGATGATAGTCCCTCGTAGCAGTTGAATATGAACACATACAATCAAACTATTGTGTAGGCCTCTACTTACACTTTTATGATTTTGTAGAGTCTCTGTCTGTTCTGGCTCGGTGTGCTGCTCCGGCTGGCCAACTCGAACAGTTTTTCTGCCAGCGACGTATAGTCAAACTACATAACAGTTAATCAACATCCAATATATACACAATCTGAGTCAAACTAAATGATGAATACAAATTTAACATTTGTTTTACAATAGAAAGAAACTATCCGGATCAAAAAGACAGAAAATCGGACCATGGGAATAAACAAAAGGCTCATCAACTCATTCAGTTTAACGGCTTTAGAGTAATTTCCTAAAACCTTTTTGTGTAAAACTAGAACTTTGCGTTACTGCAAGCAATCTGAAGAAACATACAATCAGTTTTCAAGTGGATTTTGTTTGTGGGTTATCATAGGGCTGGGTGATAAAACGATAGATAATTATCACGATATAACTTTTCTTGATAGAAATATAAGACATGGTTGATATAACATAGATAGAACGCATTCCATCCATGCCTTGACAGACAACACAAATTATGAGAATAGCGCAGCATAAATCATGTGGCTGGAATAGAGTTACAGCCACATTAGTTTAGGTTGACGCACACAGCACCAAGTATAGGAGAAGCAGCGACAGGTGTACTAATGTTTGGGCTCCTGCATAGAGATGGACAACTCTGCATCGATGCAGTGACTTAAGATAATCGATTCATGTATTCGGCTACATTCATTGTTTTAGCGGGTTCCCAACACTGATTAATTATAACCGCCTGTGACAGAGCTGCTCCGTCACTGAACGGCAGCAGTCCATGCACTCACAAACATTTTGGCCGTCAGTGTAGAAGTTCAAGGGATTAAACAGGGGCATAAATTCCTGTCAGTTTAAATAGTTCCCTGTTGTGTTTTTTTTCTTCTAGTTAGAGTTGTACTGTTTACAGGTGATACCTTTCTTTCCCACAAGTCATTTGCTTTGTTTAAAGAGGATATATTTTGTGACATGTAAAGACGTCATTGTAACCTGTTATTTGTTTCAAAGCACTGATTTTGCCGATATTATTGTTAGAATTAAGCCGTGCAGTGGCACTGATTGATTTAGATGGCGATATATATCAATCGACTGATCGAAGACTTTGTTTCCATATCACCCAGCCCTAGGTTATCACTTCGCAGAGACTTGTAACTGGTGATTCTTCAGCTTTATATTTTCAAAAAGGTTATTAACATTATGTCATAAAACCAGTAGAAGATAGTTTTCACTTGATGTGTTATGAACAATATGATACCACAGTTTCCAAATGAAGTCTTACTTTGCTTTAAAAATCTTAACTGACGTTGGCTTTTTAAACACAGTTGGATATTGAAATGGACAAAAAAGGAAAAAAGAAAGAATTGGGTCATGAAAAGGGAGGAAGCTTTACCTGCAAAACTGGTCCGATGTCACCATCACATGACAGCTCTGTGTCTGAGTCTTCTGAGTAAAGAAGCTCATCATCCTCCTCTTGATTTGATTTATTGCCTGTGAACAAAGATACAAGATTTCAGACAATTATTAATTGTTCATATGAACACAATTTAGTTTTTCCATGACACTTGTCAACCTCAAGTTTTCCATATACTATACTTATATTAACAACTGCTATAATTAAGGATTTTCTTTTTATAATTACCGTTGATTTTCATCCTTGTCCATTTCTTGCAGAGTGGTTTGCTCATTTTTCCTTTTATTTGGTCTTTGTCATCCCCTTCAGAAGCCTGCCCCGAGTCAGAATCCTCAGCTGCGTTCACCTCCTGCATCAATTCTTCAATGGCGAAGGGAGCCTGGTCAATAATAGAGCTGAAGATGCTATTGCAGATGGCTCTGAAAAGAGTCCGACTGGTGAGAAAGCGATCAAAAGAAAAGATGATAGACTGAGTGGATTAAGTATTCAGGCAAGCTGTACAGTCAGCAGTATCAAAACCAGAGTTTCCACTATGCACATATTGCAGTGGTGTCAAAAGCACCACTGCTTCAGGATTTGGGGAGAAGCGAATCCGGCCCGTGTGCCTGTACCGTTCTGAAGTATCCTGCCAGAGTGTCCTTCCTCCCCAAGCCCCTACTGGCCTGTTCTGACATCGCACTTTAACGATACAACCAACAAGAACAACATGTTTTCGGTACTGAAGGGATGACTTTGTGTTAGTTTGTATTGTGTTATAACTTATGAGGCACGTACATTAAAAGGATCATTGTGTACGATTTTGGTGAATGTGATCTATTGGCAGAAATTTACTATAAAATAATAATTTTCTCACTAGTGTGTGTAATCATCTTAAATTGTACGAATTATTGTTTTCCTGACCCTAGAATTGGCCCTTTATTACATTACATCTACCTGATGCTTTTATCTAAGCGACTTATAATAAGTGCATTTAACCATGAGGGTACAAACCCGGAACAACAAAAATCAAGAAAGAAGAGAGCAGTGGTCCTCAAACCAGACGGGTTGGCATTTGATACCAGTCTGAACCATTTGTATGCTGAAGTGTCCTTTGGCAAGATGCTGAACCCCAAATTGCCCCTGATAGAAAACAAGTGCTGCTAATAGATGCACTGGATGAATGTGTGTGTGAATGGGTGATGGACAAACAAATGTTAAGTGCTTTGAGTGGTCATCAAGACTATATAAATACAAACCCTTTACCATTTAATTACATATGTTTATATAAGTGACTGCATTAAAACAATAAGTCAGAGGAGATGTGAACTTACTCTTTGGTTTTGGCAGCTGTTTTGCAGAACGGCTCAATGAACATCAAGTTCTGATTAGCAGTGAGCTGTAAATTAAAAAACATTTATTTAGTAAGTAGGTAGTAAATTGAGCACTTCTTTTCCACTACAGATGCAGCTTACAAAACACTCTTTGGACCTCTCAAAACAGGATTTTAAAAGCTCAGTACTTAATAAAATTTGTCCGCGAGGGGGAACACAGAAATATAGGGCCTCCTCATTGACAGGAGTGGTCAGTTGGAGCAAGCCCGAGAGTGGGAAATGTTGATGGACATGGACCAGCGGCTTACAGTCCCGTCACATTTTGATTGAAATGACGAAAAGGCTTCAGTATGCAGAGATGGCATTTGAGGCAGAGTAACGTGGCTGGAAAGCAATAGTTTTCCCTGTGGAGGTTGGCTGCTGGGGTTTACTTGCAACATCCTCCATCAGGTTGACACCTACTTACATCTACTTGTAAGGTGTAGTTGGTAACCATTATTAGGGATGGGCATAATTACTCAACGATCGATTAATTGCTCATTAAGAATTTCGTCGAGGACATTATTTTTTCTTCGATGAAAACTATTGCATGCTCGCTATGTGTCGGGAGGTCGGAATATCCGTGTTGCCCTGAACGCAGCACAGCGAGGATGTTAACAGCTATAGGAAGCAGCCCGGTGCTAGCCTCCGGTCCGCTGCTCAGCTTCATGTGCGCACACGGACCCTCAGTCCACGGGGAAGGGAACCCGGAAAGACCCGGGTCTGGGTGAGGGGCTGCGGGAGTGAGGGCGTGACAACAACCGGACTAAGAGGTCGAGAACCGTCAAATCCAGCTAGCTCTCAACGGCTAGCTGCTGCTCGCTCATCAAGGCTAAAGAGTACAGCAGCGAATATATTTTCAAGAGTAACTATTGAACAGAACCCATTTAACTTCCTGTAGGATGCTTTCTATCAGCCACTGGTGTAGATCAAACCCCCTAAAAAATGTCCTATGTGCAAGATTTAGGTGAAAGGGATCTATTGACAGAAATTGAATTTAAATTAATCCTAGTGTAATATAATAATCCACTAGTGCGTTTCATCTAAATTATACAGATTATTTCAATAACCCTAGAATGGGACCTTTATATTGAAATACTTTGTTCTTAAATTCTACACACTGCAACTTTAACACTTCCTTGGGCCATTTACAATGGATAAGCCAAGTGTGAAACCTATAGGATGAATGATGACAGTGAGATGTGTTCCATAAACAGAGTTACAAAAGTTTGTTTAATCTGATGTGGCATCTTTGTAGGAACACACCATTCAAACTAATATAAGAGAGACTAAAGCATAAGAATACAAAAATGTTGTAACATAAGGAACAATGTCAGTAGTGGCGCTGTACCTCTGAAGAACCCACAGCTGCCAGTTCAGTCATGTATAGATCCAGGATGTGGAACTGCAGCCCGCTGGGTGCTGCACTGCCACCCCGCAGGAGCTGTGCTGTCAGCAACTCAAGAAACCTGGCTACCACACTAAGAAGACAGTCTGAAATTAGTTATTCACCTCGACATATGACACAAACATTACCACAAGAGTTTCAAGAAGAAATACGTTAGTATTACCTGCTCTCCCAGTTTTTCCTCTTCAGCATCTCAAAAGTTTGTTTGAACATTAAGCGAACCAGCTGTAAAAGAGAAAAAAATATGCATTTTTGTTGGTCTTCGTCTTTGCATAGCTTGAAATTAACAAACACATGAAGGGCTGGGCGATATGGCCTAAAACAAACATTGCGATATTTAAGGCTATATCGCGATACACAATATACATCTCAATAATTTGAAATCTCCTCGAAATCACTGTACAAATGTTAAATTCATAAAAGTCCACAGGAAGTGGCTGAGCTAGCGGACTTTAGCATTTCCAACGGTCCTTAAATGCTCCTCGTCTAAATATATCAGCGGACATTTAGGCTTAAAACACAGAGTTAATGACCTTGTTTCCAGTCTAATACATATGTCGGGGCTTGCCTTATGGTCATTTAGCAACTGTGGATCGTCAGGAAACAGTTTTTTCACCGTTTGTTCTAGGGATGGGCATAATTACTCGACGATCGATTGAATGATCATTAAGAATTTCCTCGATGACATTATTTTTTCATTGAGGAAAGCTATTGCATGTTCGCTATCCGTCGGGAGGTTGGAATATCTGAGCTGCCCTGAACGCAGCACAGCGAGGATCTTAGCAGCTGGAGCAAGCAGCCCGGAGCTAAGCCTCCGCTCCGCTGCTCGGCTTCATGTCCGCACACGGACCCTCAGTCCACGCGGAGGGGAACCCGGACACACCCGGGTCTGGGTGAGGGGCTCCGGGAGTGAGGACGTGACAACAACCGGACTGAGAGGTCGAGAACCGTAAAATCCAGCTAGCAGTCAGCGGCTAGCTGCTGCTCGCTCATCGGGGCTAAACAGTGCAGCAGCACATATTTTCAAGTGTAACCATTGAACGGAACCCGTTTAACTGCCACAAGAGTTGTTCATCTTGTAATAAAGACCTCAATGAGGAAACACGCTGTGTTTTTTTCTATTTTCACAGCATTTTTATATAGCCTATGTGTTTTAATATAAAAATATTAATGATTAGTCGAAAATTGATCGTTAATTATCCCGACGATCGACGAAGACCATTTACTCGAATGCCCATCCCTAGTTTGTTCTTTAACAAAATCACTGAGTAGGTTCTTCACGCTGGAGTGAACACCACTTACGTCTGAAATCTGAACAACCTGTCAATAACCGTCTCTTAACTCTCGTAAACTCGCTGGGACTCAGAGCTCCAAAAACGGTATGCGCGTCTGAAGAAGAGGTCACCATGGCTGAAACACGGTTTCCCCCTGAAGCTCCTAAAGTGTTTAGTGGACTAAACACTGCACCCACCCCTCCACCGGCATAGTTGTGAGTAGATAAGGAGTGTATTTAAATTTTTCAATGAGCTATCCTTTTACGTCCAATTAAGGCAGATAAAGCAGCAGACTGTCTGGTTGTCATACAGAAAATGTTCCTTATTAAAGCAGTGTTTGGTTACCACTGACCTGGAAGAACTTGTCCATCCGCAACCTATCAATACCAGTCCATTCTCTTTTGAAAGTCTGCAGGAAGCTCTCAAGGTATAAAAACTCTGCAGGAAACAGCACATAGTCATAAATGTACAGATGACATGTAATGTGACTTGATCTTACTTCCTGTAATGAAATCACATAACATGATGAAATTATATGTAGAAACTTACGGCCATCTATATGATGGAAACTGTGGATCAGGTTGGAGATCTGGTTTGATAGGTCCTCCTATAAGAATAAAAGTGGAGATTGGAATATTAAGAATAAATATTAAAAACCAAGAGGGAAAGTAGTTGAATCAATACATTTATAATGTAATTTTATGACAGATTAAAATGTGTCTGATTTGGGCTTTGAGCAGGTTTTCATTCCCCTTAAAGATGTTTAAGGGCACACATCATAAGAGGAGAATGGCAGATCTGCAATCATTCAGAATATATTTGTTCTGATAAAAAAAACTAAGCTCTTCTTCCACTTCCTCAGACATTAACCTTAGGGCTGAGGGGTCGTCCTAAAACCAGAATCCCAAATGGCCCCTCTTAGATGTTGAATGCAATAATTGGAAGTCGTTTTGGATAAAAGCGTCAGCTAAATGACATGTAATGTAATGAAATATCGTTTTATTCTTATGAAAATTCAAAGATTAAAGAATGATGAAAGTCTGAAAATGTATCATTAATCTAAACAGACTTGTTGCTAATATATGCACTGTATGACTGTATGTGTGAATGTAAAACTGTATTGTAAAGAGCGCTGAGTGGTCCTCAAGACTAGAAAAGCGCTATATAAATACAAACCATTATAGACCATTTACTTGTGACGGTATTGTGTTTAATATGAATTAAGAAGCTTCTTGGATTCGCGGTGAAACGTCTTATAGGAACAAACAAGTCATTTGTACAACTTCTAAAGATACCTTGATAACAAAGAAAACAAGGTAGCACGAACCTGGAGCAGGGGTTTGTCCTGCATCCACAGGCAGTAGAAAAGACCCTTCCATAGCTTGAGCAGCTCATCATCGGTGAATCCATCTGTACAACGGAAGCAAAGCTCTAATTGTAACATGCTTCTTGAGTTCAGGATGCAAGTTAGCGGTTAGAAAACTGATGACAGCATGAACATTGAATGTACTTTTGCTACTAGATACGATCCTCTGTCACTTTATGTTTCAACAATTAATGGGGTGAACGATCCATCTATATTACAGCAAGTATATAATCTAAATCTGATTAATCAGGGCACATGTATACTAACTAGCTACCAATTATTTTAACACAACCGGATGAGCATCAGTCGTCAAACGGTCAGTTAAAACATGCATATCATCCCCACACCAATTTTAAAATCAGGGTTAAGATTAGTTTAGTGTTTGCTCTGTATTTGAGCTGTCGTTAGCAAGACAGAGTCCGCTGGATAACGCGCATAGATTAGTTTACCTGTCTCTTTCTGTGACCTAACATTGATGTATTTCCTCAGTTTCTTTATAGCCTTGGTCCGGACCGGCTTCTCGTTGGAGGCTAGTTTCTGTGCGAATTGGATTTCTGGGTCCTGAAGAGACGCCATGTTCACAGAGCTTCACGTGGTTGACTCGGCGCTTGCACGCTAATCCCACGTTTCTCCTTGCGGCGCGCACTGATGACGTCTTCATCTTCTTCTTCTTGATTTAAGGCGGTTGGCATCTAGCTATACTTGCATTAGCGCCACCTTCTGCTCCGGAGTGTGGATCAGAAAATAGACACAATCTTCTTCTTCTTCTATCCGGCAGACTAGGCACTATTTAATTTTAGTGCATGGATGCCTCCCACCGGTAGAGAATTATCACTGCAGATTATGCCCTCCGTCTATATTTTGCGTTATAAATTTGTAGTTATCAGGAAGTGCAAAACTTCTCCAGCTCTCCCCTTCTTATACATCCCATCACCAAGCTGTGATTTTACTAAAAAAGTTTCAGTACCCAGTTTGCCTAACCCTATAAAAAGCTCCCTCCTCTCTTTGGCATAGAGTGGACTTTACATCAGAATATGTTGTACAGACTCCAGGACTCCACAGTTGTCACAGATTCCATCTCTGTGTTTGCTAGTCCACAATGTCTGAGCCAAGGGCTGGCCCTGGCAATGTTGGCACCCTAGGCGAGATTACAGAATGGTGCCCTCCAACATACACACCAGGTCGTCATGCATCCCCAATTACTTTTGGACTGTGTACAGATGCACACACAGGCAGACAAGATTGTAACCTATACAAAATCATACAAATATAAAAAGAGTCTGAAAATCAGCTGTGCTGACAGCATATCATGTAATGTCGACAAAAATGAACATGAATCAATCAATCAATCAATCAAATTTTATTTGTATAGCCCATATTCACAAATTAAAATTCATCTCATAGGGCTTTAACAAGGTGTGGCATCCTCTGTCCTTAACTCTCAGCAAGAGTAAGGAAAAACTACTAAAAACCCTTTTAACAGGGTAAAAATAAGTAGAAACCTCAGAGAGAGCCACATGTGAGGGATCCCTCTCCCAAGACGGACAGAAGTGCAATAGATGCCACGTGTAGAAAACATTCATCATTAAAGTCTTTAGCGGCATTGATGCAGTCCTGCAATCGGGATGATTCTTACCTCTATATTGTTCTTTCTTCTCCTCCTCTACTTTGCTGCGGTTTCTGAATTGGGCACCTGATAATGTAATCCTTTTTCGATTCATCTTTGACTCTAACCGCACCCTAACACATGGGTCTAACACCGCAGCGTGTACGTCAGGGACACACCTGAGGCGGAAGCGCAAATTCTGTGCGAGCAGCTGCCTGGCTGGTTCAGGGATAAATGCTGATGGTTTTCACAGGTTACTGACCTACGCAAGCCTGTAGCTGCCTCCCCCAAGATAGTATGTGCTTGTGTGTGTCTGTTTGTTTTGACACAACTGACAAATGTGTGGATTAAGTACATAATTAAAGATGGGAAAATGTCATCATGTGAGGGTTAAAATCAGGGAAATGAAACTCAAGGAGAACAGCGGAGAAATCGAAAGTATGGGATGCATATTTTTATATAATATATAATATAATATATGATTTTCAGTGTGTTTTTCTGCCCGATTACGGTCGCGGCGAGTGAACAAAAATAGAACAGACCCCGAAACCATCGCTCCAGGTTGCGAGCCGGAGGAGGCAGACAGCTTTTCGTGGCGCTTCGCTGCGCTTCTACCACCGGTGCGACCCCGGGGTAAGAGGATGATGGAGTGATGTTAATGTATTGGTTTACATTGCATGTGTCACATCATGATAAATCAGTCTCTTGTGCTGCCCTCTCTGCATTTTGCGCCCTAGGACACAGCCTATGTTGCAGGATTTTTTTGACAGGTTTAAATGATGCTTTGATGTTTATATAGCTTTCTTCCTTTGATGTCATCATCCCACTGTTGCTGCCATATCCGATTCAGCCTCTCACTGATGATGCTACAACACTGTATTTCTGCCCAAACTTGCCTTTGCTGCCCTATCCGCCACCTCAATGCCCTCAACCCCAACATGTGCTGCACCGATAAAAAACCCACACTACTTCTCTGCATGAGTGTGTCTTAGCATGTCTGTGCATGTGTTTAGGATAAATAAATGGATCTAGGATCTTAGCTAGTTAGCAAGATTGCACTGCTTACTAACTAACGTTGATAAACCCAGGTTTACCACACAGTTAAAACACAGCTACTTACATTTGAGGATAAACTTGCATAAGAAGTTTCACTCTTGATGTCATGGCTCCAGTGTTGGCTGGGAAATTAATGTATTTGACCCTTTTATTGAGATCGCGAGTAACGTTTCTCGGTTATTATTCCCCTTGGTCCACCAATCCGAAACAATACTTTTAAAGTCCATATCACCAGGTTGCCTGCATCAAATTCCAACATCTAATATACCAGATAGGATGCCAAGACCATCCTCTACAACATGGGGTCTTCCATTTATATCTACAGTAAAAGCTGTTCACGTGTTATGGTTTTTTATAAACTCATCTTAATTCTGTGCTCAATAGTTTCATTCTATTACTATTTTACACATCATCCAATAAAATTTTCCAGGACAACTGTTTCAATTTCCATGTTGGTGTTCACTTTTGCTCATTTTCCATGATTTTTCCAAACCTGGAAAATGAAAAAAAGAAATTCCATGTTTTCCATGGTTTCCAGGTACCGTGGGAACCCTGAACATGCCTGCAGCTGGGGAGCTGAGATGTGTAGATGCTGCCATTGAGTCTGTTTTAGAAGACACCGACAGCACATTCATTTTGAAAGAGGAACAGAGAAACCCGATCAAGGCATTTGTAGATCGAAAAGATGTTTTGGCCGTCCTTCCTACGGGATTCGGAAAAAGTTTAATTTATCAGCTGGCCCCGATGGTCGTAAAGAAGATGGGACGCGGGAATGTCGCGTTCCAACCGTCTTATTAGGTTCTTACTGGACCGACAAATGCGATACGATTTGTTTGATGTGTTGTGGAGTTGTAATCCTAAACGGAGAACTTGTTAGTACGTGCATTCACCTTTACTGTTTCTCTCAAAAATGCTGATCGTGTTGGTAAGTTATCAGTGTATCCTTAAATTATTTTTACAACCCTTCCATAAACGTTTTTATTCATATACTTTATTTAGAATTTTCAGATACATAACAAAGTGTCGACAAGACATACTACAAATTCACAAACAAAAACAAAACATAGGGTAAATACACACACCAAAAACAAACAACAAAAATAAAAACAAGCTGCCAGACAGATTACTCAATTACATATATAGTCTTAGGGGAATGTTCTCACAACAGCCCTATCTAAAAGATAGGACCAGGTAAAACGAATAAGTGAACAGAGCAATATACTACATTAACTAATGTAGCCAGGGTTGTTGACGAGTTAAAGATATATTGCACTGCGCCAAAGCAGGTCCCCATGTTCTCTCAAACTTTTTCTTTGTGTTGCCTTTTTGGTGACGCAGTTTTTCAATTTGAATTACAGAGAACATCTTGTTAAGCCAGTGTGTGAAGCAGGGTGGAGAAGTAGACTTCCAAGTCAGAAGAATAAGCTTCTTAGCGATCACCATCCCAAGGTGATGAGCAGTTTGTGTGTCATAAGGAAGCTTAAGAGTCTCTGCTGAGCATCCAAGGATGGCCAGGTCGCAGTTTGGCTGAATGTCTCCAGAATAGGCTTTTGAGAGCCCAAAAATTATACAGTTTAGGGCAAAACCAAAAAAGGTGCGCCAGTGAACCCTCAGCAGCACCACACCTATCACATTGAGAGGAGACCGATGGGAAAATGCGGTTTAGCTTTGTTTTTGAATAGTGCAGTCTATGCAACACCTTGGGCTGGATTAATCTATAACGTGAATTTATAAAAGAGTTAATCCGAGTCATTGCCACTTCCCAGAGCTCAGCTGATATATCTGAGTTCAAGTCCCTAGACCAGGTCTCCCTTATGAGGTCAGAAGAAACCTGATCAGCCAAACTGTTAACAGAGTTGACGCAACGACGTGACTGACTTCGAGCACACAGCCACAGCTGCGCTCACTCAAGGAGATTTATTAACTCAACACTCCAATCACACCACAGGTACACACCCACACCAACAATCACAGGTGTACGTATTCAATTAGTAAACAAAACAAAAACAAAACATAATACAAGTTGAGAGCACACTGTTAACACCCCCACTTGCTCTCACATTGTTAATATATGCAACATCATCTTCCAAACATAAATGCAGCAAACTTAATCAACTTATTCTTGGTTGCAGGCTTTGTCAATATATCTGCTACCATCTCATTAGTTGGACAATACTCTAACATAACTGTACCATTATTGACAGTAGACCTAATAAAATGATACTTGATGTCTACATGTTTGCATCTTTGCCTGCTTACAGGATTTTTTGCTAAGGCTATTGTACCTTGGTTATCTTCATATACCCTAGGTGGTGAGTACTGATATTTATCAAGATTTTCCAACAGCTGTTCAAGATAGAGACACTCTTGTATTGTAGTGGCTAGGGCTATATACTCTGCCTCACAAGTAGACAGTGCGACAGTGGGCTGTTTCTTGGTCTTCCATGAAATCAAAGCACCACATTTGGTTAGACTTACACAATAGCCTGTTGTACTACGTCTGTCATTACTAGCCGCCCAATCTGCATCACTGTATGCTTTTATTCCCAGTGTCTCATTACATTTTCTGTAATACAGCTCTTTGTCAATTGTACCTTTAAGATACCTCAGTACATGTTTAACTGTGGCCCATTGCTCAACAGTTGGCTCTGTGAAATACTGTGCCAGTTTGCTTACCACAAAACTTATATCAGGCCTAGTACAGATGGTCAGATAGATGAGGCTTCCCACTGCCTCTCTATATTTTTTCACATCATTCATCTTTTCGGCACCATTAGTATAGTCAAATTTTTGTTCACATGGTGTCGCTCTAGGTTTGCAATCCTGCATGTTAAACCTGTCCAATATTTTCACCACATATTTTGTTTGTGACATTCTCACACAGTTGTCACTCTGGGTAAAATCAATACCTAAAAAATGCCTTAGTTTTCCCAAGTCCTTCATTTTGAATCTTTCTGTAAGCATGTCCTTCACATCTCCTAGAACATTTTCATCACTTGCAGCAATCATCAAATCATCAACCCATATTACAATTATCACTTTTGCATTTTCTGTTTCCCATGTGTAAACACAGTGGTCAGCTTGATTCTGCTCAAAATGATTTTTGGTTAGGTACTCATGTAGCACCTTGTTCCAGTTTCTGCCAGATTGCTTTAGCCCATACAATGATCTTTCCAACTTACAGACCAATTTTTCATTTGTGCCAGATTTCACCTCATAGCCCTCTGGCTGTTCCATGTAAATTTCATGGTCCATTGGTGCGTTCAGGTAGGCAGTTTTAACATCCATTTGGTGCAGAATCAGGTTTTCTTGTGCTGCTTTTTGTATGACCACTCGGATACTCGTCAAGTTAGCTGTAGGGGAAAATGTCTCCTCATAATCTACACCTCTCATCTGACTGTATCCTTTTGCCACATAACGTGCTTTGCACTTTTCAGATCCATCCATGTTGTTCTTGATTGCATAAACCCATCTACCCCCCACTGCTTTCTTACCCTCAGGCAAGCTACTTAGGGTAAATGTGTTATTTTCTCTAAGTGACTGCATCTCCTCATCCATTGCATCAACCCATTCTTTTGATCTATCTGAGGTTACAGCTTCTGTGAAGGTTACAGGTATGTTACATGTCACTCTATAACAGTAATCTATGTTCATCTGTGCCTGATCAGTTTCCTCATCAGATTTCTGTTGAGAAACAGTCATGGAGATAGGCTGGCCTCCTCCTCACTCTAGAAGGGTACCTTGTAGGCTCAGGCATAGCTTTAACTGTCTGGGTCTGAGGACTGCTACTCAGTTCCTCCTCTTTGACTGGAACCTGGTCACTTACTGGACTTGCATTCACATTCTGCCTAGTCCTATTGTCCCTCTGCTCCAGATCATCATCATCATCCACAATGCTGGTCTGAGTCTGTTGCTCAACACAGGTCTTAGAAACAAACTTGACTAACCTGTGCTTTTGCACTTTCCTGCTGTCAGGGAAATAGATAATGTACGCTGGACTGCTTTTGTCATAACCAATAAAAACACCCTTTTCACATCTTGGATCCAGCTTTCTTTTATCTTGTTTATAAGCAAAACACTCTGAACCAAACCTTTGCATCCTGGATAGATTGGGCCGTCTCCCTGTTAACATCTGAACTGGTGTCTGTTTGGTGCGCTTGTTAAAACACCTGTTCCTGGTTATGGCTGCTGTCTGCACTGCATAAGGCCACAAACCTTTAGGTAACCCACTCTCTATCAGCATGCATCGTGCCATGTCAAATAGTGTACGCCAATTTCTCTCCGCTGTACCATTTTGATGGGGAGAATATGGTGCAGAGGTCTCATGTCTAATTCCATTCTTAATCAACAGAGTTTTGTAATGCTTTCCTGTAAACTCAGTGCCATTATCAGATCTAAGACGTTGAATTTTACCATATGGGGCCGTATCTGCAAGAAACCTCTCTGTTGCTTGCAGTGTGTCACTTTTATTCTTTAAGGCATATACAAACACTGCACTGGAAAAATCATCAGTGAGTGACAGGACATATTTTTACCCCTCTCTGGACTCTGGGTGAATTGGACCTGCCAAATCTGTGTGCACTAGCTCTAGAGGGCTTTTAGCCCTCACATCAGGCTTTCTGTTTCTAGTTTGAGTCAACTTGCCTTGGGTGCACACTTCACATGATTGATGTTTGTTTATTGGACCTTTAATTTTCATGCCATCAACAACACCTTCCAACCTCTGAACATCATCAAAATTACAGTGACCCAGTATCTCATGCCATGTCTTTAAATCATAACATCCCTTAACTCGATCATCACATCCATCAGGTATTGTATGCAAGTAATATAGTCTATTATGTACATGAATGGGAAATTTTGTACCGTCTTTGTGCACCAGAATGTCCTCGCCTCTCTTAAAAGTCAAGGTCGCCCCGCTGGCAGCCGCTGCTTGCACCGAGAATATGTCCTGCGGGTAAGAGGGAATGTACAGCGCCCCTCTCAGGATTGTTTTGAGGTGGTGTCCTCGACTGTCCATCAAGCAGACCTGTGCATCACCTCGGCGCTCTGTCCCTCCGTTGCACCTTGTGCCGTCAGCCAGCTCCATGCAATGTGTCCCGGCCTGGAACTCGCCATCAAACCTCTTGAACTTGGCGATGTCTGTGACGATATGCGAGGTTGCCCCGCAGTCGACCATCAGGCCCCTCATGTAGACACCCTGGATGCTCGGCTGGAATCCTGCCGCCCCATCGGTCACCAGGAATACGTACTCCTCTGTCACTTCCTCAGCGGCCCTCCACGTTGCGTCCTGGCGCCGTATCCTTCTGCAGGTTGTTTCGCGGTGTGTGTTGCTTTTGCAGTGGCTGCACCAGAGTTTGCGCTGGCAAGCACGGGCCATGTGTCCTCTCAGGCCGCACCTATAGCACACCACGTCCGCTGCAGCCCGTTCAGCTCCACGATCAGCTGGCCCTGCACTGACGGGTCTCGCAGCCCTTTGTCGCGCCCGCACTGTCATTACATTGTCCTCAGCGGCTGGAGCACGCATCTTTTCGATGTCATCGTAGCTTCGAAGCTTCGTTTTGAATTGGGCAAACCTCATTGTCTCATCCGATTGCGTTACATGGATGGAAAAAGGTTTAAAAGTCTCAGGAAGCCCCTTCAGAACCATGGCAACCAGCAGCCCGTCACTCAAAGTCTCTCCAGCATTTCGTAATGCCGTGATAGCGGTTTCCGCACGAATAACATATTCAGTCACACTCTCACTGCTTAATTTTTGGAGCGAGGTCAGCTCAGTATACAGACTTATTACTCGTGGCTTTCCTTTACCTGCATAATAGTCTCTCAAAATCTTTAGCGCTGCGCGTCCATCATCGGATGCCTCTCGCATCACTAGCGATAAACTTTTATCATCCAAGAATTGAATCAGTTCAGCATATGCCTCAGCATTTGAGGCCGCTTCTGCCTCTGTCTCCACTCCCTCGGGCTCCGTCTCGATAATCCCTTTCAGCCCTTGCAGCCGTAGGTGGCCCAAAAACTTAGTTTCCCAGAGTTCGTAATTCTTTTCATCCCCGTCAAACATAAGCCGCGACCAGCGACCGCTATGTTCTGCTGATCTTCTAGCGTTACTCATGGTGCTATACTTCAGCACATTAACACGGTGTCTCTTTTACTCTGGGCCCATAACCTGTTAACAGAGTTGACGCAACGACGTGACTGACTTCGAGCACACAGCCACAGCTGCGCTCACTCAAGGAGATTTATTAACTCAACACTCCAATCACACCACAGGTACACACCCACACCAACAATCACAGGTGTACGTATTCAATTAGTAAACAAAACAAAAACAAAACATAATACAAGTTGAGAGCACACTGTTAACACAAACCTTCTATAAATTTTGATATTAAATGCTTGGAGTCAGGAACGAGCAAGAAAACCCCAAGGAAAGAGTGAGTGATGGTGGGGGATTTAAAGTCTTGACACTCTTCCTGAACGTAGTGTTTGGCTTGAAGATATCTAAAAAGATGTGGGTTTGGAAGATTAAACTTAGTTTTTAGTTGACTAAATGAAGCGAATTGGCCATCAATATACAAATCTAGGAAAGTTGTTATTCCCCTCTCCCTCCAAACTTCAAAGACCCCATCCAGTTGTCCAGGCTTGAATGTGGAATCCAATCGCCAGGGGCTCTAACGCTAAGTTAAATAGCAAGGGAGACAATGGGTCCCCTTGGCGAACACCACATTGCAAAGAGAACGGTTTGGATTTGCCCCTATTTGTAAGGGTGAAGGATTTTGGATCATTATTTAATATTTTGACCCATTCTATGAATATATCCCCAAATCCAAACTTCCTGAGAGTCTCAATCAAATAGGGCCACTCTATTATGTCAAACGCCTTGTGCGCATCTAAAGAAAGTATAGCAGGATTATCGTCTTTGTCATGAACAGTGTACATAGCATTTAAAATTTTGCGGACATTACAAAAGGAGTACATGTCTGGAACAAAACCTGTTTGGTCTGGGTGGATTTTGGTTGCTATATGGTTGCCCAGCCTTTTTGACAATACTTTTGATATTATTTTCAAATCACAATTTAGCAGGGCAATGGGCCTGTAGTTACCAGGATCCGTTTCATCTTTATCTTTTTTTAATAGGACACAAATGTTTGCTTCACTCAATGAGGCTGGGAGCCTCCTGTTTTTAAAAGTATCGCAAATCATTTTCAATAATATAGGTGTTAGAGCATTTTGAAAAGCTTTGTAAAACTCGGGTCCAAACCCATCCGGTCTGGCTGCCTTTCCAAAAGGAAATGCTCTTATTGCCTCCTGTACCTCAAATGACAAAAAATCCAAGTCCAAATTGTCCCAGAAGGCAGCATCCAATTGTGGGAGTTGAAGCGGTTCGAAGAAACGATCTAAGTCTTCCTGTGTAGCTGTCGATTTTGATGTGTAAATATCTGAGTAAAGCTCCTGAAATCGATTTTTGATATCCTTTGGATTTGGATATAATTTTATAGATGGCTTTTTTCGCTTGTTCTCCCTTTAATTGTCTTGCCAATAACTTTTGTGGTTTGTCGCCAAACTCATAGTGTCTCCGTTTAAAATTGAGAAGTGTTTTACCAATCTGTTCCCCCAGGATGGAATTGTACTCATATTTCAATTTAAGTATATTCTTATGATCTGATTCGAGCAAAGAGTTTTTATAAACCTGTTCAGCAACCAGCAATTCTCCATCAATCTCCTCCAATCTCTTTCTCCTAGCCCTTTTAAAGCTTATATTAGAGGCTAATGTAGCCTCTAATATAAGCTTTAAGTGTTTCCCACAATGTTGAATCACTCACCTCCCTGTTGTCATTGACCTCAGGAAACTGAGAGATATTCTTTGTTATGTATTTTTTAAATGCTTGGTCTTGGAGTAAGAGGGCATTGAAATGCCAGGTATAGGCTTGTCTGGGGAGGGATATTCGGAGGTTTAACTCAATCGGACTATGGTCTGATATTATTATATTGTGATATTTGACATTGTCAGTATTGGAGATCAGTCTAGAGTCGACTAGAAAATAGTCAATCCGTGTATAGGACTTGTGTACATTAGAATAAAAAGAATAATCACGATCAGATGGATGTTTCAGTCACCAAATGCCTATCACCGTTTTAACAGCCAAAATATTTTGGGGAGGAGTTGAGGATAGTCTGTCCAGATATGGGTCAAGATAACAATTAAAGTCACAGAGCATACAGAACATTTGTGAAAGAAAACATTTATTATGATCATAATAAAGTATAAAAACACAAATTACTAAACAATCAAACTAACTAACAAGGAGGTGTGTGTGAATGTGTGTGTTTGAATGTAAATTAGCATGCTTTCAAGATGGTCGCTGACCCCCTAAAATTGTCAGGGCTGGCAGAATGGCAGGCGAGGACCCAAAAGCAAACGACAAAGAGGCAGAGCGGGAATCAGCAAAGTTCGAGGTTTATTGGAACGAAGCAAGGGTCAGATACCAGGTAGAAGTTGGCTTTCGTTGACGGGTTTGATCCTGGACACATGAAATGTGGGATGAACCTTCATCGATCGGGGCAGGTTAAGCCGGACAGCAGCCGGGTTGATGATCTGAGCAATCGGGAAAGGACCCACAAATCGCGGGGCCAATTTCCTGGACTCCACCCGGAGAGGAAGGTCACGGGTAGACAGCCAAACCCGCTGACCGGTAGTGTAGTGAGGCGCCGGGGTGCGGTGTCGGTTGGCCCCCCTCTGGTACCGGTCAGAAGCGCGCAGGAGCGCCGAGCGGGCCTGCAACCAGGTCCTACGACAGCGCCGTATAAATACCTGGACGGATGGGACCCTGGCCTCTCGCTCCTGTACCGGGAAGAGTGGGGGCTGGTATCCTCGGGAGCACTGGAATGGAGAGAGTCCAGTGGCTGAACTGGGCAGGGTGTTGTGTGCGTATTCTACCCACAGGAGGTGCTTTGACCAGTAAGATGGATTGTGGGAAACCACGCACCTCAGAGCTGTTTCCATTTCCTGGTTCATCCTTTCGGACTGACCATTAGATTGTGGGTGGAACCCGGATGATAGGCTGACCCTGGCACCAAGCAGGCTGCAGAACTCCATCCAGAACCGAGAGGTGAACTGTGGGCCCCTGTCAGAGACAATATCACACGGAAGACCATGCAGGCGAAAAACGTGCTGTAGCATGAGCTCCGCCGTCTCCTTGGCAGACGGCAACTTAGGTAATGGAATAAAATGGGCCGACTTGGAGAACCTATCAACAACGGTGAGTATGGTGGTGTTACCATCAGATGGTGGAAGTCCAGTGACGAAGTCCAGGGAGATGTGCGACCAGGGGCGATGGGCAATGGGTAGTGGCTGGAGCAGGCCAGCAGGGGCGTGACGGGCACTCTTGTGCTGAGAACAGGTACGGCAGGCAGCGACAAACTCCTTTGTGTCCTCTTCCATGGACCCCCACCAGAAACGTTGCCTCACCAGAGCTAAGGTGCGCCTGACCCCTGGGTGGCAGGCAAGGCGGGAAGAATGTCCCCACTGGAGAACTTGAGAGCGCAGGTTAGCAGACACAAAGAGGCGATCTACAGGACAGGCACTAGGTGCTGGGTGATTAGCCTGACCCTGTCTCACCTTATCCTCGATGTCCCAGGTGACAGCGCCGATGACCAGCTCGGAGGGGAGGATACTTTCGGGTACAGCGGGTCCACCGTCTGCATGGAACTGCCTGGACAGGGCATCAGGCTTGATATTTTTAGATCCTGGGCGATAAGATAAGGCAAAATCAAAGCGGTTAAAAAATAGAGCCCACCTGGCTTGACGGGAATTCAACCGCTTTGCAGACCGGATATACTCAAGGTTCTTGTGGTCGGTCAAGACCACAAACGGTTGCTCCGCCCCCTCCAGCCAGTGTCTCCACTCCTCCAAAGCCATTTTCACCGCCAGCAGCTCTCTGTTCCCAATGTCATAGTGCTGCTCGGCAGGTGACAGCTTACGTGAAAAAAAAGCACACGGGTGCATCCTCTGATCCTCTGCCGACCGCTGAGAGAGGACTGCTCCCACCCCGGAGTCCGATGCGTCCACCTCCACCAGAAACTGACGCCCCGGATCTGGAAAAACGAGAATGGGAGCAGACGAGAATCTAGACTTCAATTCACAGAATGCCTTATCAGCAGCAGAGGACCACTGAAAGGTGAGTCTAGGAGAGGTTAGAGCAGTAAGGGAGGCAGCTACAGAACTATAATTGCGGATGAAGCGCCGATAGAAATTAGCAAACCCCAGGAACTGCTGCAGCTTCTTCCGATTGGTGGGGATTGGCCAATCGGCCACTGCTTTAACCTTAGCGGGGTCCATCAGGATCTGACCAGGTCTGATGATGAAGCCCAGAAAAGTGACCTCAGAAGCATGAAACTCACATTTCTCTGCCTTCACGAAGAGCTGATTCTCCAGGAGCCTCTGGAGTACACTCTGTACATGCTGGACATGCTCAGATTCAGACTTAGAAAATATTAGGATGTCGTCCAGGTATACGAATACAAAGCTGTTGAGGAAATCCCGGAGAACATCATTAACCATGGCCTGGAAGACAGCAGGAGCATTAGTGAGACCAAAAGGCATAACACGATATTCATAATGTCCACTGGGTGTGTTGAATGCCGTCTTCCATTCGTCCCCCTTCCGGATACGAACCAGGTGATAGGCGTTACGGAGGTCGAGCTTAGTAAAGATTGTCGCCCCTTGCAATAGTTCAAATGCAGAAGAGATGAGTGGAAGGGGATACCTGTTCTTAACGGTGATGTCATTCAGCCCACGGTAATCAATGCAGGGGCGGAGGGTCTTGTCCTTCTTGTCCACAAAGAAGAACCCTGCTCCTGCAGGGGATGACGACGGCTGGATAATACCCGCCGCCAGCGAGTCATTGATATATCTCTCCATGGCCTTGGTCTCAGGAGCAGACAGGGAGAATAATCGCCCTCTGGGTGGTGAGGTACCAGGAAGGAGATCTATAGCGCAATCATACGGGCGGTGTGGAGGAAGCGAAGTGGCCCGTGCTTTGTTAAATACGCCCTTTAAAGCCAAGTAGTCAGATGGAACTCCTTTAAGATCTGAAACAACATTAGGCTGAGCGGGGCCGGAGGCAAGCGATGATGCAGACCTGAGGCAGACAGCATGGCAGTAATTACTCCACTGCAGAACAGAACCAGAAACCCAGTCAATATGTGGATTATGTCTCTTTAGCCAGGGGTGCCCCAGGATAATAGGCTGTTGAGGTGCATGAATGAGGTGAAATGTGAGACGCTCAGTGTGGTTACCTGACATGCCCAGGTGGAGAGGAATGGTGCGGTGGGTTACCGTGCATAGGAGGCGGCCATCCAGGGCAGTGGCTTTAATAGGCTGGCACAGGGGCTCCTGTTCAATGCCAAGCTGTTCAGCAAGCTCACGGTCCATGAGGTTAGTGTCGGCCCCAGAGTCAATAAGGACAGAAACAGTGTTCATCTGTCCCTTACAGAAGAGCTGGGCGTGAATCAGGGGCCGAGAGGGCTTTTCTGAACTTGTAATGTGGCTCACCAGCGCCCTCGGAATCTCTGGTGAGCCTGATCTTTTACCGGGCACGATGACACAAAGTGACCTCCCTGGCCACAGTACATACAACAGTTCTCCACCAGGCGCCGCTGTCGCTCCACCGATGACAGCCGGGTCCTGCCGAGTTGCATTGGCTCTGCTGGGGTGCTGCGTGCGCTCGGGACAGATGCCGGGGAGAATCCTGGCGGTGGTGAAGGTAAACGGCCACCTTGACTGTCTCGTCCCCGTCCGCTCGTGTCTCCGTTCCTGGAGACGCCCATCGATGCGGATAGCAGTAGCAATGAGCGTGTCCAGATCCGCCGGAGGATCACGTGCCGCCAGTTCATCCTTGATAACATCGGAGAGCCCGTTGTGGAACGCGTCTCTCAGAGCGGAGGCATTCCACTCGCTCCCCGCTGCCATCGTCCGGAAGTCGATGGAATAATCCACCACTCGTCGCGTCCCCTGAGACAGGTTGAGAAGACCCCGAGCAGCCTCACGACCGGGGGTAGCATGGTCGAACACCTTCCGGAGCCCCTCAGAAAAGGCAGAAACGGAAGAGCAGATCGCCGACTGCTTCTCCCACTCGGCAGTTCCCCACTCCCGTGCTCGTCCCGACAGCTGGGTGATCATGCATGCCACTCTCGATCTCTCGGTGGGATAAGTGAGTGGCTGTAACTCAAAAGTCAGGGAGCAGAGTGTGAGAAAGGATCGGCAGGTACCGGGAGCTCCAGAGAATCGGTCGGGCGCGTTCAGACGGGGCTCCGGACCGGCAACAGCACGAGCAGGAGGACTGGCCGGCTGCGACACCGCCGGTGGTTGACAGACCTGAACCAACTGCTGGACCTGGTCGTTGATGGCGTCCAGACGTTGGTCGTGGCGTGTGGCAGAAGCTTGAACGGCCTCCGCCATGGAGGTGAGTTGTCGCTCCTGTTGTTTCAGTGCATTGGCGTGTGCAACCACCTCCTGGTAGAGTCTCTGGGCGTCGGCTGGGTCCATTGTTGGCCAGATCGTTCTGTCAGGGCTGGCAGAATGGCAGGCGAGGACCCAAAAGCAAACGACAAAGAGGCAGAGCGGGAATCAGCAAAGTTCAAGGTTTATTGGAACGAAGCAAGGGTCAGATACCAGGTAGTCAGTCCGAAGCAAACAAATCCAGTAAGGAGCAGGCCAGAGATAATCCAGGGTCAACAGAGCAGGAGTCAGATACCAGGTAGTCAGTCCGAAGCAAACAAATCCAGTAAGGGGCAGGCAGAAGAGTAGTCCAGGAAAAAACAGGCAGGTCGCAGAGGAATCAGGCAGCAGAGGAATCAGGAAAGTAACGCTGGAAGGATTAGGCAGGAACACACTAAACGATCTGGCAGAGAACAAGGGGAACAGGCATGCAGATATAGAGGGGGGACTAATGAGGGAAGTGAAGACAGGTGCGTCTGTGGGTGGAGCCGGTGAAGGGATCAGAGGAATGAGGAAGGTGCAGAGCAGGAGGGGAGTGGCAGAGTTCTGAAAAGAGAAGAGAATTAGTAAACCAAAACTTAACAGACAGAAAATATTAATACGAAGGTGAATGTGTGACAAAAATAAGAGCCCCCCCCTTCTTTCTTCTGAGGTTGCTTTACGGCCGAGAGGGAAGGTTTAACTAGGTGTGATGATATGTGTGTCTGTGTAGATGTTAATCAGAGAATCTAGGAAGGAAGTCTGTGAAGGGCCTATCTAACATTCGCTTTCATTTAACTTATAACAAAATATCAGAAAGACATATCAACCTTATAATCACACACAGAATCAAATAAACAGTCTTGCTTAGCATGTATAATTATTAAGCCCAGATTATGTTACCAGTCCGAGGGAAAGAGGAAAAGATGTTGCTGTTCAGTTTGCAGTTCTGTGATGTCTCCTGGCTTTGTGGTCGTAGAGTTCTGCATTCGCGATTCTGTCGAGCCGTGTGCTCAAATGCTGGTTGAAGTTCTCCTGCAGGACATCGCGTCGCTATGAGGAGTTTTGTAGAGCTTGAAGGGCGAGGACATTTCCCTGAGAAGGTTAGCTGGGAGCTGCACCTCTGACCTCCGATTGTGGGTTGGAAGAGAAGAAAGCTGGAGTGGCGTGGTTTCTCCCTCTAGCCGATGCAGGAGGAGAAGCCGGCAGCCTCACTCCTTGAAGAGTTGTGGAGAGAGATTGGAGCAAAGAGAACGAGTTTTGGGGAGAACTCTCCTTATATTGGCCCTGGTGACCTCACAGGTCTTGGACCAGAGTGACCAATAGGAGTTGACCCTGATTCTTGACACCTTTGTGTGACATTATCCAGACACCAGGACATGCAGCATTGTGTTACATCCTCTGGGAGACTGAGTTCCTTAACTTTCTCAGATCAATGGAACCTGTGGCATCTTGGGGGACTGAGTCCACTCCAGCACATGCGGCATGTTTGTTTCAAGTTTGACTGAAAGGAGGCCCGTCCCAAAAACATGTCCCAACGGTCCAGTTAGGATTAAAAACCTGCCATTTGGATTAATTATGGATGACTGAAAACGGAAAGGTATATTCTTACGGAAAAGGATGGCCACCCCTCTAGCCTGAGATGTGAAAGGAGAATGATAGACCTGGGAGATCCAGTTAGCCCTCAGTTTTTTGTGCTGAGTTGTGGCACTGACCCCCATCGTTATGAAGTGCTTTGAACGGCTAGTCATGTCCCACATCAAGTCCATCCTCCCCCCCACCCTGGACCCCTTTCAGTTCGCATATCGGGCCAAACGTTCCACAGAGGACGCAATCTGCTCTGCTCTCCACCCAGCCCTCACCCACCTGGAAAAAGCTGACTCACACGTGAGAATGCTTTTCATAGACTTTAGTTCAGCGTTTAACACCATAATCCCACAACAACTCATCTGCAAACTGGACCAGCTGGGGCTCAGCACCTCCCTTTGCAACTGGATCCTGGACTTCCTCAGCGAGAGGCCACAAGCAGTACGGGTCGGAAACAACACCTCGAGCAGCATCACACTAAGCACAGGGGCCCCACAAGGCTGTGTGCTCAGTCCCCTGCTCTTCACCCTGCTGACTCACGACTGCACATCAACATACAGCACAAATCACATGGTGAAGTTTGCGGACGACACAACTCTGGTGGGTCTCATCACCAAGAACGACGAGACCCACTACAGGAAGGAGGTAAACCTCTTGACCACCTGGTGCAGAAACAACAACCTCCTTCTGAATGTCAGCAAGACAAAGGAGATTGTGGTCGACTACAGGAGAAGCCACACTGAACACCCACCACTGACCATCGATGGTGCTGCTGTGGAGCGAGTGAGCAGCACCAAATTCCTGGGGGTGCACATCAGCGAGGACCTCTCCTGGGCCACCAACTCTGCATCACTGGCCAAGAAAGCCCAGCGGCGCCTCTACTTCCTCCGCAAACTAAAGAGAGCGAGAGCTCCCACACCCATCCTGAAAACTTTCTACCGGGGCACCATTGAAAGCATCCTGACCAGCTGCATCACTGTGTGGGGCAGTAGCTGCACTGCGCACAGCAGGAAAAAACTGCAACGCATAGTTAACACAGCTGGTAAGATCATTGGTGTCTCACTCCCTTCCCTGCAAGACTCTTACACCACCCGCCTCACCCGGAAAGCCACCGCGATTGTGAGTGACACCAGCCACCCCGCACACATTCTGTTCAGCCTCCTACCCTCTGGAAGAAGGTACAGGAGCCTCCGTTGTCGGACCACCAGACTCAGAATAGCTTTATACACCAAGCTGTTAGGAAGCTAAATTCTCTCCCCTCACTCCCCCCAGCCACATCCCCCAGTCAGACAGAAGGCTGAACCCCAATACACTCAGGACTCTGCAACAAACTGTCTCTAGTACTTTGTGCACTGTTATCACTTTAAATCACTACGTTTACACCTTAGAAAACCTTATGCTGCTACACAAAAATCTGTTTACCTACTTCTGCAACAAACTCTCTTGTACTTTTTGCACTTTTTATCACATTAATGACTGTTTACATCTTAGAAAACCCTATTCTGCTGTCGTTAAAAAATCTGTATGTTTACTTCTGAAACAAACTGTCTTGTACTTTTTGCACTTTTTATCACATTAATGACTATGTTTACATCTAATAAAACCCTATGCTGCTGTACTTTAAAAAAAAATCTGTATGTTTACTTCTGCTACAAACTGTCTGGTACTTCTGCACTTTTATCACAAATGACCACTTTAACACTTTTAGAGAACCTTATGCCACTGTACTTAAAATATCTGTATGTTTAGTTAATTATAGAAATGTTTTGTGTTATTTGTTGTGCCTGTGCACTTTATATGTTTCACCGTGGGAGAGTGGGAAACGTCATATCGATTTCCTGTATGTCTTGTACATGCTGAAATTGACAATAAAGCCACTTTATCTTATCTTTATTTTTATTTTTAACATGCGTTTCTTTTAAGAAAATTATGTCGGATATCATTGCCTTTTAATGTGCAAATACTTTACCACGCTTAACCGGGTGACCTAACCCACGGACGTTCCAGGAGAGCAAGGATATAGAATCAAATATATTACTCATTTACGATACCTTAAACACAGGAGATTGAATAGCGACCAACAAAATAATAATTACACTCTAATCGAACACAAACTTAGCACTCGGCCTGGCAGGCAGCATCAACAAACAAAAACTACAATTAACAGTTAACAACAACATGAACAAAACCCCCACCCAATGCTTCCCCAAACAAAGCAGAGTTACCCTCATCCACATCTGGGACCACCGGCTGAAAAACCAGGGAGAAATTCTCCAAAACACAGCCCCTCGTTGGCTCACACGGCACAGAACAGATTACACATTAAGAAAAAAAAAGGTTGCCGTGGTAACAGTTCAAAGATCGTGGAACGTACTCTACGTTTGCATTTCGCATAGTAACCTTTCAAAGTTTTTGCTTCAGCCAGGTCGTTAAATACATTCACTTGCCCCTGATTATGAACGTGGAGCTTGGCAGGGAACCACGGCGAGTGCTGGATCTCTTTCTCTCTCAACACCTGTTGTACTGCGCGGAAACCCCGCCGTTGCTCCATCACCTCCGCTGTATAGTCGGGGAAAATTAAGATTCGGTTTCCTTCGTATTCCATTGACTGCTGCCTCCCGAGCCGTATAATCTTCTCCTTCTCCTGTGTGAGATGCACCCTTGCTATTGTCGTGCAGGGTCGAGAGCCATCTGCTGGTCTGGGCTGTGATGTACGCTGCGCCCTGTCGATGACCACCGGCTTAACAAAGTTGTCGTCCCCGAGCAATTTGGGGATCAGGCTGGAGATAAACTCGGTTGGCCTCCCTTTCTCTTCACCTTCTGGGATGCCAACAATTTTTATGTTTTTGCGCCTGGACCTGCCTTCTAGATCACACAGCTTGGCTCTTAGTGTTTTGTTTTCCCACTGTAGCACCGTGACTAAAGTTTCCATGGCGTGGATGCGCTGCTCGTGGTCTGCGGCTTGATTCTCGGTAGCAGACAGCCTCTCCGTGAGCACTTGCTGGGCAGACAGAACACTCTGGAAACTCTGTTAAAACTTATCGAACCGCTCGTTAAAGGATTGCAGGAGCTTGTTTGAGAGTTTCTGCCAGATAAGTGGGAGCTCTTCCTCCTCCTCGAGCAGTGGCATGTCTGCGGGTTTGTGGCTAGCAAGGTCACAGATAGCGGCAGCTTCGGCTAGCTGGCGAGCTCCTTTTCCAGTTCGTGGAGATTTAACTGACATTTTAACGGAAATTTTTCGGTGGAGCAAAAGATAAACCGACCGCGAAGATTATTAGAGCAAAAACGTAGAGTATAGCATTAAATTGGCGATTAACTAAGTAGAACTGTATGAGCCTCGAGAAAATACGTCTACACTGCACTCATCTCACTAGCGCCCCCATCTTCTTCTTCTACTTCTTCCAGTGTGCGTGCAGTTGAGTTTTGTTCACAACAACTATGCGTCGCTTAACATACGTCACATACTACGTTGCTCTGATTGGTTGTAGGTCTTTCCAATTGGTGAAGAGGCTTTTTTTCCCCTGGTTCGGTTGAAACCCGCCCCGTAATCACAGCCCAATGGAGCAGTATCAGACTCATATTCTGACTAGAATTATGAGTATGACAACGTCAGGCTAACGTCTGGTCCCATTACTCTTTAAATTCGGTATTTGTCATTTTATTACTAAATTTGTTTATTCGCATTTCTAGAGGCCCTGGTCCTTCGTCAACCCTGCTGTTCTGGCTTATAAGGTACTGTTCTGGCTTTGAAGGGGAGAGGGGCGTTCCACGGCAAAGAAGGCGTTACCATGTCTCTGTGTAAGGCGTTACCATGTCTCTGTGGCCGTCCGTGTCCGTCAAAACGGAGAAGCATGCATGGCCTTTAGTTGCCAAACTTTGGCAAGGCTACTGTCTGTTGGCATATGAGACATATAATTTTGTCATTCTATGTCGTGGAGATAATACGTTTTACATTTATTTTCTGCTGGATCGTCAGCAATATTGATGTTGAGTAAACCAGTCATCCGAATTGAGGTGTTTTTTTACCTGGTTTTTATTAAGTGTGCATGTCGGTGTGTGGGTCTGTGTCTTTTATTATAGTCTTGTGAGGTTTCTGATATTACTATTGTATTCCCTTGTATAAAATAAGTCCTGTATACTCAAATAAATGCTGGTACTATACAGAATGAAGCCATGGCTCCAACCCAGGGCAAAACTGCGATGCGTGCCACTGAAAACTAGAAAAGATAAAAAGGGCTAAACCGAAAGACGCATTAAAAACCAGGGAAACACAAACAACTCACACAAAAGTGCAGGATCTAGGTGGGTGATGTGAGGCAACATGAAGACAGCAAACTGTTAATTAGAAACTTAGCATATTGCGACAAACAAAGAGCTGACTCCCCTGAATGCAGGACTTGTAAGTCAGTGGTTCTCACTGATGTACCCCCTTTGAAATAATTTTTCAGCCGAGATCCCCCTTTCGTTGAAAAAATATGTAATACACAGTGCTGTGCCGTTAGTGTTTGATTTATTCAACATTGTAACTAGACACTTTCAAATTGAAAACTCCATCAATGTGCATAACTTTGCTCATTTGTAGTGGTCTCTCTTGAACTATTTGGATATACCAATATATAATAATAACTATTAAAAAATAAATAATGATCTCAATTATACAGAAAGATTTGTGCACATAAAAATAATAATCATCTTAAAGTAACCTATTTTAGGATCATAACAAAGATATATTCTCAAACTGAACTCATGAACTTAATTATAAGTTTAATTATAATGATTTCTTCACAAAAAATAAATCATTAACTTTAAATAAAAGATTTGCTCAAAATAAATAAAAATAATACACTCCTGATCAAAATCTTAAGACCAGTTAAAAAATTGCATGAATTTGCATTTTGCACTGTTGGATCTTAGGAAGGTTCTAAGTAGAGCTTCAAAATGCAAAAAGAAGAAATGGGAACAAGAGACTAAAAGTTGTGAGCAGGCAATTTATTGAAAACAACTATTTAACTCAAATAGGCTTTTCATCAGCTGATCAAAAGTTTAAGACCACAGCCTTTAAAAGCCAAAATCTGTGCAAAAATTTGGATTCCATGTCATTTCCTGTCAAGTAATCACACTGTGAAGATCTCTTGATGGCAAAGGCAAAAAAGCTAAACCTTCTTTGAACATGGTAGGATTGTTGAACTGCATAAACAAGGCCTCTCACAACGTGCCATCGCTGCTGAGGTTGGTCCAGTAAGACAGTCATTTTGCATTTATTAAAAGATCCTCAGGGTTATGGAACAAAAAAATCAAGTGGTAGACCCAAAAAAATCTCACCGGCGCTGAGCCGGAGGATCCGAAAGGCTGTCCGTCAAGACACGGGACGATCCTCGTCCCAAATTAAGGCCATTACTGGTGCTTACTGCAGCCCAATAACCATCAGACGGCATCTGCGAAGGAAGGGCTTCAAAAACAAGAAACGTCTTCAAAGGCCACGTCTCCTTCAACGCCACAAAATTGCCCGTTTAGACTTTGCAAGGGAGCACCAAACATGGGACATTCAAAGGTGGAAGAAAGTTTTATTCTCTGACGAGAAAAAATTTAACCTTGATGGTCCTGATGGCTTCCAACGTTACTGGCATGACAAGGAGATGCCACCTGAGATGTTTTCTACGCGGCACAGTGGAGGGGGCGCCATCATGATCTGGGGTGCTTTTTCCTTCAATGGAACAATGGAGCTCCAGGTTGTGCAGGGGCATCAAACAGCAGCTGGCTATGTAGAGATGTTGCAGCAGGCATCCCTCATGACTGAGGGCCCTCGTCTGTGTGGTAACGACTGGGTTTTTCAGCAAGACAACGCTCCAATTCACAATGCCCGTCTGACCAAGACTTTTTTACAGGAGAATAACCTCACTCTTTTGGACCATCCTGCGTGTTCCCCTGATGAGAACATTTGGGGAACATTTGAGAGCATTTGGGGATGGATGGCAAGGGAAGTTTACAAAAATGGACTTCAGTTCCAGACAGTGGATGCCCTTCGTGAAGCCATCTTCACCACTTGGCGCAACATTCGTACTAGCCTTTTGGAAACACTTGCATCAAGCATGCCAAAACAAATTTTTGTGTGTGATCAACAATAATGGTGGAGCTACTCATTACTGAGTCAGTTTTTGACAATTTAATTTCTGTTTTAGGAGTTTTTTGTTTTTTTTTGAGCTGTGGTCTTAAACTTTTGATCAGCTGATGAACAGCCTACTTCAGTTAAATTGTTGTTTTCAATAAATTGCCTGCTCACAACTTTTGGGCTGCAAATTCATGCAATTTTTTAACTGGTCTTAAGATTTTGATCGGGAGTGTATCTATCATCTTAAAATATCTTCCTTAAAGATCGAAAAGAATACTGATCTTAAATTTACAAACTGTCAACACTGAAGAGTGCATTGTTGCATTGCACTGAGTGAGTGCTTTTGCTTTACATTTTAGTGAGAAACTTGTGCTTGTGCTTCACTGAGGATATTTATCAGTCTTGGTGGCAGGGAGGCAACTGCTGTGATCTAGCTCTTCTCCAAGAACAGTCTGTTTTATTTTCTTTGTTTTGATCACAGTCATTGCTGAGAAGGAGGCCTCACATAAATATGTGGAGGCAAAGGGTAATAGCTGCTCCAAAGCTTTCTGTCCCAGGTGAGGGTGTTCCTGCTTCACACACACCCAAAACTGTGTGAGTTTGGATGTGGCAAACTTCATCTGGAGGCCACTGTCAGATGACACTTCCATGAGTTTTTCCTGATAAGTGACAGGTAGCTTGCTTTCGTTTGCTTCGGACAAGAGAAATGGTTTTTTCACCCAATCCAGTTGTGCAGATTTCTCCTCCATGTCAGGAAAATAGGAATGAAAATCTTGAATCAAGTTGGTAAAATGTCCCATGATAATCAACTTGACTGGAGCTCTGTCCACATCCTCAATAGAGAGCAAATCATCCACTTGAGGAAGCAGGTGAAATTCTCCTGTGCAGAGGCCCTTCTCCACAGCTCTGCTTTCTTCAGGAAGAGGTGAGTTTAACAAAATCTCTTATTTACCAAAAATGTATTCAGGACAACGACTATTAACCTAACAGGTAGAAAGTAAAAATAGAATTTAGCCCTTGACAGAATTGGAATAAAGTGTAAGCACTTGTAACTCTAATTGGTTCTCTTTAACTCTGAAGCACTTGAGAGAAACAAAATCCATGTTCTTACAATTCAAGGTAAGACAAAACAATACAAACAAACAGATCTAGTTTACCTAAGACAGTAAATACAATAGTATTCTAGCAGAGAAGCTTATTGAATGTTACTTGTACTGTAAAGTTTTTGAGTGGTAGTGTTGAGTAAAGATTGTAAGGCGGCCCATTCATATAGTAACAGCAAAATTTAACCATATAGCCACAAAATGGTTAAAAAAGTGGTTTGCATTGTTTAGAGTTACTTTTAAGAGTTACAGAAATATTTGTGAACTTTTTTTTCTTAAATATTTCTTTAAATTATGTATTAAATATAATGTTAAATGTTTAACCTAAATCTAAATTATAAATGTTACATATAACTAAATATCAAATCTAAATCAAAATGTTAAATATATATCTAAATCTTGAATGTTTAATTTAAATTGAGAATTTCAGCAGTGCATCTTCAGTGGTAGTGACAGGATGTACTACATAGTTACCACAGCCCTTAGTAAGTTTATTTTCTAACCGTTAACCATTCTTCTTACTACACGATGCCAATATGCACATGCGACATTCATTTTGTTTACGCTTGCATTCTCTAACTTTTGTGAGGTTAGATGTGTTTGCTGAATCTGATGTGTCATGTTTTTATAACTTCATGGTGCGTAAGATAAGAACATTAAATGGAGATTTTTGTCAGCACCCCAGGGGATTTACCCTCTTGCCTACCTATTATGACATAGTAAGAGTTGTGGTGTTGTGCTTGAGTGTTTGTTAGAGATGAGCCGGATACTCGGCTGAAACGAGTATCCGGTACGGATAAAGCACTTTTGCCGAGCACGAGTATTATACGAGTAATACGAGTCAATATCTGTGCTCGGACTGAATGAAAATCCTCACACAGCGTCACAGCGCTCCTTCCCTTCACACACCGCTCTGCTCACTCACTCACAGAACAGCTCTCTGTCTCTCAGTCACTCCTTTTCCGTTAACGTTTGGGGTTTATTCAGCTTGAAGTTTGTTTTTATTTCAGTTTGTACTTACTTATTAACCAGTAGAGTTCTGTTAAACGTGGGTTCGTTCAGACGTGGTGCTGGTAGAAGTGCGTTGCGTCTCTGCCTGTCAGAGATTTTTTTATATCAATGGGCGCACATCACCGTGCGGCGCACATCATCAAGGGGCGCACATTATCCTTCAGGTCACATCATCACATCACATTCATCGCCCACATCATCACCGTGTGGCGCACATCACCCTGTGGTGCACATCACCCTGCGGCGAACATCATCAAGTGGAGCACATCACCGTGCGGCAAACATCATCAAGCGACGCACATCCCCGCGTGGCGCTCATCAGCCTGCGCCTCACAACTCCGTGTGGCGCACATCAGCCTGCGCCGCACATCACCGTGTGGCGCACATCACCGTGTGGCGCACATCACCCTGTGGCGCAGATCAGCCTGCGGCACACATCCCCGCGTGGCGCACATCATCAAGCGGCGCACATCACCCTGCGGCACACATCAGCCTGCGGAGCACATCACCGTACGGCGCACATCATCAAGCCCCGCACATCACCGTGCGGGGCACATCATCGAGGGGCGCACATTATCCTTCAGCGCATATCATCACATCACATTCATCGCCCACACCTGGTGTGGAAATAAATTTTAACAAAATTAAAATAAAAAAATCATAAAAAAGTTTAAAAAGAAAGTTATGTTGAGTATGAAAACACTTGTCATTACATTTCACTTCATAATTGCAACAGCATGTGTTGTATTCATTGTTGCAAAACTTGTTCTGTAAATAGTTTGTTTGCTATTGTGATCAAAATCATTGATCTGAAGCTCAATGCTGATGCTGTCCTGTAATTGTTTTCTAATCAGCAATAAATATAACAATTTCTGATCAACCCATATCAATTGCATGCTTAAAATAACATACTGGTTAAAGCCCCGGCCGTTTCAAGACAACCCGGCCTACTTCCGGGTTAAATCCAGCCCACGTCCAGGTTAGGCCCCGCCCACTCCGAGTACGGATACGGATACAGATAATTCATATGGTTAACAGATACAGATACAGATAATGCTGTACTCGCTCATCCCTAGTGTTTGTATCAAGTTCCTCTAGTCTAGGCGGAGTCGGACCATATTAATCAGCAGGGATGTGGCACAACTGTGCAGACCAGTATTTAAGAAGACTGCAGAATATATTGTCTATCTCTGCTCTCTCCTTCACCAGGTCCTGTTGAGACTGAAATCTCCACCTTAGAAAGAATTCAAGCAGCTGCCCCAGGTTCTGAAGGGCAGATAAGAAAGGCGTTGTTTTGTCTGGAAAATGTGCCTGCTTGCTGAAGACCCACAAGGCGTCAGCCGAGTAAAAGCTTGGTTGTACCTTTTCCTAAACTGTCAGCAACGGTCAAAGGAGAGGCGAAACTTGGAGCGGATCCTCATCATTGGCGGACTCCAGTGCCAAGAAGCTTGGACTACGCCTGCGCACCATCAAGAAAGACTCCACCTCGTTATTGATCAATCTAGTTAAACCTTCTGATATAAATATTACACCCGCCGTCTGGTCTGCGCGACTCTTGACTAACCCATGCTGCTAGAGGGCCAGGGCTGTGTGTTGGGTGCCCATTGCTGTGCTGTACCTTTTCATTGCTTCTAAATAAATACTTGTTGAACCAAACCGAGACCGGCTCTTCTCATATTTGGGATAAAAGAACACAACATTCTGATCGCCACATGGACATGGAAGGGGCACCATCGTGTGAATTGTTGATCTTATTTGGATACACTCACCCACCCACTACAGACACCACTGACAGAACTGATTACCATGTTTACTTTAATTTAGATTTTCATTGTGAATAAATACTTCAACTGCTGCATTTTGTGAACTTCTTCCTTACTTGTGACACAACAGAGCCAATGTGTAACACTCTTCATATAACATATATGTTTTATAGATATATTTATTATTAAGTAAAGAGGAGGTTTGGATAATGATTGTGTGATAGTGGAGTTCAACAATAATAAGCATCAACAGCAACCGTTCTGACAGGAGTTTGTAATTAAAGTAATACCTTTATTTTTTGTAGCAAAGAACAAATAGATTTGAAAATCTGTACAATCTTTACAAAACAAGTAATTTCAAATAAAGAAAACAATGCAAGATATATATCTAAATATTTTTTACTAAAATTGTCTGTGCTTTACAAATGTTGACTCCCTGAAGCAGTCTTTGGATTGTCCATCTTGCACTTAGTTCATCACTAGCTTGTAACGCTGTCTAAGAGCTGCTCTCACATATCCACTCAATTCAGTTTTACTGTGTCTCACTGAAATCTACCCAATTTTACCAGATTACATCCTGGTGGTCCACTGATCTTCAGCTGGCTCAAGTGAATACAGGGCAGGATAGAGTGATGAGCCATAATTAACCAATGTGTCTGATAACTCCACTCTTTGTCACATTGCTTCATTCCCATGCTTTAGTCTCACTGGTTCTGAAACACAGAGTGTATTCATTAAGTAATCTTCCCACTACGTGTTCCTTTAAGTTAGCCTCTCTGATCCCAACACTGACAAAACCTTGTGACATCATGAGGAAGTGAAGTGGATTGTTGGACAGGTGAGATGTAGGGAGATGGTAGGCTGGGTAGGTGAATCCATCTATGCATCCATCTATGGCCCAAGATAGATGTATGCATAGTTCGATTGATGGATGGAGGAAATACGGCCAGAGTTCTTTCCTACCCTTTCAAAAATGTTTATTTCTTCTTCCCTCCCATGGTCAAGTTCTCACTTTTTTTTTCTGCACCTGAAGAGAACATTAATTGTTATCAGCCACAATCTGCATCAAGGGCTTATGATATATACACCTATAGAAATCCTCCAACCTCATTCATGGCATCATCAATCTGTTTGAGTTCTTCATATCGGTCCCTAGACTCTCTGAGTGGCTGCACCATTGCCTCCTCAATCTGTGGGAACAGCTGACACACACACACCACTGTCAGTATCATCCCTGCAATAAGCTTGTGTTTTATATAATTTTGTTTGTAAAACGTGTTAGGTGAAGGGAGGTAACTCCAGCAATCCAGTAGAGTTATGCACTGTGTTGAAGGTATGGCCTGCCCCTTTAAGGAATGTTGTGTGTGACGTAGTGCACCTGGGTATTGTGGGTAGGCGCTACAATATTGGGAGAGAGCGAGAAGTGAAAGACCACCTAGCGGTGATGAAAGTGTGACTCCTGATGAAAAGCAGAATAAACAAAGTGGCGATGTTAAAACTACAGAAACGTCTCCTCCTTCTTCACGGAGTGGTCCGGACGGCTGGTTACTGGCCAGACAGCGAGCCTAGACAACAGTGAGCGTTCAACTACGGTTGAGGAGCTGTTAAACTGGTCAGAGAAGGTAACACTGGGGGCTCACGGCATTAACATTAGCTCCGAGCGCCGACATCTCCTCCGTTAATCTGCTCCAAACTTTTCTTCATTTCATCCCGGACGAGCCTCCAGTGTTGCCTTTTAATACCGCCACTTTGTTTATTCGGCTTTTCAACAGGATTCACACTTTCATCACCGCCAGGTGATCATTCACTACTCGCTCTCTCCCAATATTGTAGCGCCTTAACCACAATACCCAGGTGCACTATGTCACACTCAACAACATTCCTTAAAGGGGCCGGCCATACCTGCAACAACTGTTATTTTTTAGTTTGTGAACCTGAAAAATGACATGTATTCTTCAGGATATCAAGAAAGACTGTTTCTACAACAGGTACAATATTACAAAGCAGAACCTTAACCAACCATGAACTACTAGCAAATTTTAATTTCACATTTAAAATGGATTGTGACATTGTTAACATTTATAGTGAACACTTTTATTTCTGTTCCATTTGAAAAAAGTAGGAAATGTCAGTCACAAAGTTGAGTTTTTAGGATTATTTATAGGTTTGATTATCAGGAACTTGAATATAAAACTTTTCATGTCATTTAAAAACACTCTTTCTCTGTGAACAGCTTTCAGACAATTAAAAATACCAAATTACTCCAGCCACATCTTCAGGACCACAGATAGATGCTGCCAATAGGTTGCCATTATTGAGGAGTTTTTGACCATCCTAACACATTACTGTATATGCCACTCTATATAATGTATATTGTGTATATTACTTCTGTACACCATTGAGAGAGTGGGGCTTGCCTCATTCCACATACACTCCCTTCTCTCTGAGCAGTACCCAAGGTCAGGTTATTGATAAAGGGCCAACAAACAGTAAATTGTAGTGTCTACGCTAATGGACTTTCATATCTAACTCAGATGAGCTAGACAGAGAGGCACCATCTTCCTCTCTTTTGTGTATTTCATAAGTGTCTGGGTGTCACACTGGACAATAAACTGGACTGGTCCACCAACACAGAGGCCGTCTACAAGAAGGGCCTGAGCCGGCTTTACTTCCTGAGGAGGCTCAGGTCCTTCAATGTCTGCAACAAGATGCTGCAGATGTTCTATAAGTCTGTTGTGGCGAGCACCATCTTCTTTGCTGTGGTGTCCTGGGGTGCGGGGATCAAGGCAAAGGACGCCAACAGACTGAGAAAACTCATCAGGAAGCCAGAGTCTGTGGTTGGCTCTAAGCTTGTCACCCTGGAGGAGGTGGTGGAGGACAGGATGCTGGCAAAACTGCTGGCAATCATCGACAATCCCTCTCACCCCCTCCACAAAACACTGGACAAGCTAAGGAGCAGCTTCAGCCACAGACTCATTCAACCCCGCCGCTCGAAGGAACGATACAGGAAATCGTTTCTCCCAACTGCAATAAGACTGTACAACTCATCTACCTCTGTCAGAGCCACCATCATAGAACTGCACTAAATATACCTGTCTCCTTGCACTGTGTACTCTGTACAACACTCCGCTCCATATACTTGAACACTTACTTCACATCATATGTGATATGTGTTAATATAAACCATATTGATACTATATATCATTTTATACAATAATATTGTCTTTTGCACACTCATATTCTTAAACTCATAGTATATTATATTATCTATTGTATAGTCAATACTTATATTTATACCTCTACTATATATCATGTCATATTATATCATACTCTTTGTATATTATTTGTATATAATATTTATACATGTGTACATGTTATTATTATTATATTTACTATTATTATTATATATACTGTTGCTGCCATTATTACTATATACTGCTATTATAATGGTATAATAACTATCATATCTAAATATATATTATGTTATATTATATACTATTATATACTGTACTATTTTTATATACTGTCTAACAATAACATTACCATTATATCATCAGTAGATAGATAAGGTGCCACTGCACCTTATCTACCTATTTATCTTGTGTTTCTGTTTTTTTATTCTTGTGTTTCTGTTTTTTTATTCTTTCTACCTCAATATTTTTTATTTTATTGTATTGTATTGTATTTTATTGTATTCAAATATACCTGCTGCTATGACAACTTAATTTCCCTTCGGGGATGAATAAAGTAATCTATCTATCTAACAATACAGTGTAATTTAGGAATGCATTATTTAGGCTTAACTATCCAATAGAATGCAAACACCTAAATGTAACATAGAGAGTTATAGCCATTCATGGATGTGCTGTTGGAATGTGTGATGCAAGTAGAGGGAGGTATACTGGGATGCTCTGGAAAACGTTTTCAGACTTGTAGGTGACCATTGCTCATGGTACTCTGGTGGCCTTTTTATTTCTGGTCTCTTTGATATATTAAGTCTACATTAAATTATTCTCCATAAGACATCAGCTACTGCCTGAGTTCTCCTTTCCCCAGCTTCCAGAAAACTTCCATAACAGCCATAAATGTAGCTTGATTGTATCCTGAATACTCACCTTCATAACAGTCTCAAACATTGGGAGAAGGACAAACTTGATGAATCCAATCTGAGCTGTTGGTTTGGTGACCTTTTCTCTGTCCATGAATGGAGCAACAGGAAGCCCTTCAGCCTTCTCCCTGTCACTCTGCACAGAACAGACACAAAGATTAAAAGGATACATCTCACATAACAGTGATAGGAGAAATGATCTATTAGCTCATTCAATAATGCAACAAGAATAATAATCCTATATAATATTTATCTCATATAAGTAAAATGCTGAGTCCTTTTCTATGGAGCCCATTTCCGCCACTGAAAAATAAAATAAAAGGGAAACTCAGACTTGATAATAATAAAAAAAGTGTACAAGATTTTGAGATAGGAAATCATAACTATGAGATAGAAATGTCATAATTGTTGATCTAAGATATGAGATACAAAAGTCAACATTATGAGACAGAAAATCGTTACAATGAGACAGAAAGTAGAATTATGTTGTTGATGTTGTTGTGTGGTGTGCAATGGGGTGGTCAAGATAGTGAGACGGGTTTTAAATTTGCAAAAATGATTTGTGGCCTAATGAAATTCACTCTGCCTGGAAAAGCATTGAAAAAACTCACACATGTCTTGTAAAGCATCTGTAAAATGAGAGGGGGAGGGGGTGATGGTGTTGGGCCAGAGCCCAGAGCCCTGACCATGTGGTCGAGTCAGGACAAAGGCCAATAAAAACTGAGGCCTGGAGGCCAGGCTGAAACCAGTTCTATCAGTTTTCACATTCCAATCAACCATAAAAGCTCTTCTGGGTGGGGGAGTAGACACCTCAGCAGGCCTAAGAGTTTCCCCTTGGTGGTGAAAAATGTCCTGGGGATCCTTGGGACCCCTGCTGGGTTCCAAGCCCCGCCCACTGAGATTTGACCTCTGACACTCAATTGGCTTAGGGTTAGGGTTAGCCCTAACCCTAACCCTAACCACACCTCAAGGCAGAGGTGTGGACTCGAGTCACATGACTTGGACCCGAGTCAGACTCGAGTCATGAATTTGATGACTTAAGACTTGACTTGACAAAATGTAAAGAGACTTGCAACTCGACTTGGACTTAAACATCAATGACTCGTGACTTCACTTGGACTTGAGCCTTTTGACTTTATAAGACTTGCTCCTTTCCCCAAAACCCAAATATTAACCTGTTATTAAGGAACGCTCTGTATCTTTCATTGTGTATGTGTGCGTCTGTGTGTGTGTGTATGTGCTCGGCACAACATCCAATCAAATGAGATTCACGTCATTTTGAAGCGAAAGCATCCATCCGATCAAACTGCAGGTCAACCAATGAAGAGGAACTGTCAAACAACGCGGCAGTTAGGGAAAAAATTATACCAAAGACAGTCTCGTTCGGGAATAAAAACTACGAGGTGGTCTACAAAACACGAAGTGCAGTCTGCAAAATATGCGGGTCAAAGATTACAGACGGAGACGCAACAACTTCCAACTACGTTCGACATTTGAAGTTGCACAAAGAATGGTTAGTTCTGAATGAAAGCTTACATTTCTTTGTTGTGTAGTTAAATCAGCAAGGCTGTAAACTCACTGTACTATTTCTAAAATAGAGAAAAAATCTATTAAATTATAATCACATTGTTTCCAAGATGATAAAGTTCAACCAAAAATAACACATGCAGAAACTTGGCAAGAAATATGGGCAAGTCACTATGTAAGAACTTAATAATAATAATAATAACACATTTTATTTATAAGGCGCCTTTCAGGATACCCAAGGTCGCCGTACAACAATCAACAATACAGTAAATACAAACAATTTAAAATGCACAAAGCAGAGCAGCAGCAGAACAACAACTTCTGCAGAGAGGGACATTAAAAGTTATACGCTTGCCTAAAAAGGTGGGTTTTGATGGTGGATTTAAAAAGAGCGATGGAATTTGGGCAATGTTCCTGATGTCAGGGGGGAGGGAGTTCCAGAGGTGAGGGGCAGAGCGGCTGAAGGCTCTAGATCCCATGGGGGAGAGATGGGCACGGGGGACGGTCAGGCTGATGGAGGAGGCAGACCTGAGAGACCAGGTAGGGAAGTCTTGTCAACTGTATCAGTGGCTGCAATGAGAATGTTTTACACTGCACAACTTTTCAAAACGGGGTTGTAAGCTTGATAATGCCACTCTTAAATAATTTTCAATACTGAGCCTAGATCTGTACTTTGATTTTAGGGAGCCAACAGCAGAAAATCCCATCTCACAGAGAAAGGATGTGGCAAAGGGAAGCAGAATCCTCACAGCCCTCTGCCCTATGAGTGGATGCTCCCTCTCCACGCCAATCCAGAATTCACTCAGTGTCTGTGCTGTAAACCTCAGCCTCAGGCTGGAGTCAGATGTCATCTCAATGAACTGGTCCTCTTCAGTAGAGCTGAAATCAGCAGGTGGTGATGCATTGAATGGATCTCTCACCCAGTCGTACTGAGCACTGTTGTTTGGGAAGTACTTTGAAAAAATCCTCTCAGGGAAGAGATGTGCTCCCTCAGACATGGAATCACTTTAGTGGCTCCAGTATCACTGGTGTCAGCAAACTCACTCAGATTCTCAAAGGAATCAATATTTCCCTGATCAAGTCACCTGCCCCACATCTCAAGCTTTCGGGTGAATGCACTGATCTTGTCAGCCAGGTGTGGAAGGTGCATGTCTCTGCCTTGAAGCTGAAGATTTAATTCATTCAGCTGCCCATATACATCGCTGAGGTAGGCCAGGTTCATCAGAAATAGTCCATCGCTGAACTTGCTTGCAAGTTCATGCATCCTCTCCTCCATCAAAAACACACAAATTTACTCTCTGAGCTCAAAGACTTGCAACAACCCTTTACCTCTCGAGAGCCGTTGTGCTTCGCTGTGAAACAGCACTGCTGAATGTTGAGCGCCCATCTCCTCACAAAGTGCAGAAAACAGCCGTGCTTTCAGTGGTCTTGTTTTTATGAAATTGACCACGTTAACAGCATCAGCCAAAACGTTCTTTAGTTCAGGACTAAGCTGCTTTGACGCTAGAGCTTCTCTGTGTATAACACAGTGGGTCCATTGCGCATTTTGCAAGACCTGCTTGATCAGTGCCTGCAATCCCCTCCTTTTCCCTGCCATGGTCTGTGCTCCATCCGTGCAAACACCTTCACAGTTTCCCCACTTCAGTCAATGTTCTGTCATGTAACAGTCAAGAAGCTTAAAGAGCTCTTCAGCTGTGGCCCTACTTTGAACGTACTTGCAAAACAGCAAATCTTCACAGAGTGATTCTGATGTGACAAAGCGAACATAAGCAATTAATAAGCAGTCTTTATTGCTATCAGTAGCCTCGTCCACTTGTAGGGTGAAACGTTTGTCTTTCATTTTTTCGGTGAGTTGTTCTTCAAGGTCATTTGAAATGTCGCATATACGTCTTGCAACTGTGTCATTGGACAGGGGAAGAACCTTCCGTTTTGAGGCGCTGGTCTCATCAAGCATCGTTGACACCATATCTAAAGCTGCAGGGAGTATGAGAGCCTCTGCTATCGTGTGTGGTTTTTTTCACTGGTCAATTCTATATTCGACTTTGAATGATGCCATGGTTGCTTTGCAGTTCACCGATGTAGCTTTTACAAAGCTTTGTTCCTGCTGACGATATTCCTCAAGTTTTCTCTGAAAAAACTCGAGGGGCTTATTGATGTGACTTGGGTGTAACGTTTCTAAGTGTCTTCTCAATTTGTTTGGTCTCATACTGTCCGCCGCCAGAGTTTTCAGACAAAATACATACGGGTCTCTCCTCATCTCCTACCACATTCACAGTGAACCCAAGAGCAAGATAGGCTTCATCATACTTTCTCCTCAACTTGGATTTTGAACCCTGTGTCTTGTTTGTCTCTGAATCATCGCTGGTTTTACTTTTCGTCACTGTCAAATACCTGTCCATTTCATCCACGTTGTTTACAGATAACTATAGCTACGGAGAAGAATGATTTGTTTACTGTTCCGCTGTTAAAGAGATTCCGACGTAAAAACATTAGTTCCGATACATTGGTTCCTTGAATCTGGATCTTGAATCACGGCAGGTTCACACCGGACGAGGAAGCGCCGCGCCGCGCCAGCACCAAGAACAGCCGGGTGCCTCCTTTCTGTTACTCAATTGTGCCGTTCACATCGGCTGCACCTCGCGCCCTGCACCGATGGTTTCGGCGTCAAGTCTACCAAGTCGGCCCCTCCGGGTCTCTCAGATGTCCCAGCTCTAAAGGGGGCAACTTTAACTTTTAATTATCAGCCATTCTCCCTGCTAAGGACTTCGACCAGGGCTCCTCCGGGTCTCTCAGATGTCCCAGCTCTAAAGGGGGCAACTTTAACTTTTAGTTATCAGCCATTTTCCCTGCTCTGAAGACGTCACCAGGACCCGTCCGGATCCCCAGATGATTTAGTTGCTAAGCTAATGGGGGCGACAACCACAAACGTTTGCTTAATTTTCATTTTCTTTTACCTTAAGTGAAGCTTATTTTGAAAAGACTATTTTTGTTTTTAACTTGAAAAGGCCGCGCACAGGAAGTCCCCTTGCCGGTCGAGTTTCACAGACTTTCCACGATCACCACACCACAGCGCCACAGCTGTTAATCCCTGCAGAAGGGCGAGGAAAATTCCGCCAAAGAAGGACAAAGCACCATTCTGTCCAAGAAGACGAACGAAGCTGAATTCCGTTCCGAGAGCACGAGACGAATTCGCTCTCTTCCGGTCCCAGCACGGAGCCCATAACCACTGAACCAGCACTACCCAGCTCAAGCCACGACTTCTTCTAATCTAATTCCAGGAATACGCCACCGCAAGTATCCTGAGGAACACACCACGAATTTCACTGGACTTCCGGAATATCCGCGAGACACGCATGCAACACCGCGAAGGTCACAGTAAGAGGCTTTATTGTCTGGGCAGAGTTATGTTTAAATACGTAGTTTGTCATTTTGTTTGAGTGTATGTTTGAAGACCCCGAGTCTATGTCCAGGCCGTGTAACCCACGGCGAGACCGATATGTCATTTCCGGTTTCATTGTTTACAGTCTTAAAATTTTTAAAGTGCCTTGCGCCGTGACGGAGAGCCTCCGGCAGCACTGTTAACGTACGACTAGGATTTGCAGAGACTTTACTGATAAAAGAATCGGTGCACAACTTCAATTTGGGCACCGAGTGGTAAAGTCTCTGTTACCTTGTCTCTGACGATGCTCTGAGAGCTATCTCTGCCTCTCTCTCTCTCCTTTCTCTTAAACCTGATTTTACACATATCCCGACCTCTCGTTTCACATATTTCATGTTACCTGGATAAATCTAGATTTAAAGAGCCTTAATACGTCTCGACGCCATTCGGAGCCAAAACCAGGAGATAAGAAATCTCTTTGTCTGAAGATCCCTTTGTTTAAAGCCCTGACCGGCAGCCATCTTGCTTTCGCAACGTGGCTTCACTTAGGTAACATCCATCTTGAAATTACGTAAAGGTAACTTCCCCTTGAATTCGGCCAGAGGACGTCACCACGTGACTTCTTCATTACGCCATAGCCACTCCCCTTTCTCTTTGTTACACAGACACACACCTAGACACACAGGCACACACACACACGAGCACACACAGAGATACTCAGTATTCCATGTGTGTTTCTAATTGTGATAAGTGCTGCTGCTGCTGTCGTCATCTTTGAAATATTGGAGTTTGTTAAATGAAGAATCATTGAATAACATTAACTTTATTTCCCTTTTAATAAATCCTTTTATACTTAAAGTATCTGGATTTTGTGTTTATTTGTGCATTTGTATGTGAATACAGCTGGATAACTATAGCCTGTGCTCGAACTTAAAACTCCTTCATTTATTATATAATCTTTAATATTAACTATTGATATTATTAATTTACTTTTATCAAATGAGACTGATAATTAAAGATTGACTTGTTGGTCCCTGAAAAGGGTGGTTCCCTGCGACGCTAAGTTATAATTACAGATTGTATTATTCTTAATTAATAATTGTATTGTTTTCATTAATTATTTTACTATTTTTAATGTAACATATCATTTCTAATTAATTATTTTACTATTCTTAATTAATAGCTTAATCATTTTTAATTATTTTTTTATAAATAATCTATTATTTTAATAATCATATTTCATGATTATTAATAATTAGCCAACGTCATATCTCCTACTATTGCACAACACCACATAATCTGATATAATTGACTGCAACAATTATTAAGTATTTCAGTCTAACACACTGGATCACCAACACAAATGATAATAATGGCTTTTTTGTTTATGCTATTGTTTTTACATGTTTTGCCAGAATTGATCTTGCATGATGCTGCAGAGACTGAGCAACCTGTGCCTCTTGTTAATGAAGAAGAGCAAGGGGACCTAGGAGAAGGGCTGTTTGCTGCATACCCTAAGAGGCAGAAGAAGGATGTTGGGACCACTCCAGCACTACAGCTAACGCCGGGTTCACACCGGACGCGGAAGCGACGCCAAAGCCTCTGGCTCCCATCCACTCCCATGTTAAACCGTTGCGCTGAACAAACCGGACGCTGAAGCGTAGCGTTGCGCCGCGGCTGGCTAGCGCCGTGAAGCGATCAATTCGGCGTCGAGTCAATTTTTTTTGCTTGACGCGAGCGTATCGTGCCAGGAAACACATATATTAACGACATATTTTATATGATATAAATTATCAATTATGCATCCCATACTTTGTATTCACCTTCTGTTGTCTTGGAGTAAGCATAAGCATACCCATGTACATGGATAATAATAAAATAAAAACATAAAATAAAATACAAAGATATAACTTAAGATAAATATATAGCAACAATTAAGTAAAATATATAAAATGTCATAAATGCAAAAGGAAAAAAAAGTGCCATTGAAGTTTAACCTAGTTAGATCTATCAAATGGTTAGATGCCGTCCACAATTTGCAGTACACAGTAAAACCTAAACAGGGAACATAAACCAAAGAAAACAGGACCAGAGAGGGGGGCGCCTCAGCTCACACCAAAAAGCCTTTGAGAGCCTCCACTGTTCGAGCCCAGTACAATAACACTTCCTCCTTTGCACCATGGACGCGTGCTGTGGACAATTCCAGAAGCGCAAAATCTATGAAGTTGAGCAGCCACTGTCGCAGAGATAGTATATTGGGCGGTTACCACCTTGTTGCGATCATCTTTTTAGCTGCAGTTAGACCAGCTAGAAACACGAGCTTTGAGGATTTCGTAAGTCTCAGGTGAGTGAGATCATTTAAAATAAAAACAGATGGGGACAGGGGGATAAGAATGGACTATAGCAATGACAGTTCACTCTGCACCATTTTCCAAAAATGTTCAACCCCTGAGCATTCCCAAATCATGTGGAAAAAGGTGCCCACAGTGCCAGTAGTACATAGTGTACAGTTCGGATTATCTTTAATTTTCATACAGTAAAGTTTACAAGGAGTCATGTATGTTCTGTGAATGAAATTTAGATGAATCTGTTGGTGGTCAGGGTTTCTGGATGACTGTTTAACTGTATCCCAGACCCCATCTCAGCTGAAGTCGGGGTCAAGGTCAGGAATATCTGCCCGCCAAGATGCATTCACTGGCAGAGTAACATAAGATTTTTTTAGGAAATAACGATACAATTTAGTAGAGATGAGCCGGATACTCGGCTGAAACGAGTATCCGGTACGGATAAAGCACTTTTGCCGAGCACGAGTATTATACGAGTAATACGAGTCAATATCTGTGCTCGGACTGAATGAAAATCCTCACACAGCGTCACAGCGCTCCTCCCCCTCACACACTGCTCTGCTCACTCACTCACAGAACAGCTCTCTGTCTCTCAGTCACTCAGGTTCGCGGGTCTTTTCCGTTAACGTTTAGGGTTTCTTCAGCTTTAAGTTTGTTTTTATTTCAGTTTGTACTTACTTATTAACCAGTAGAGTTCTGTTAAACGTGGGTTCGTTCAGACGTGGTGCTGGTAGAAAGCGACTCTGCCTGCCATAGAGTGATGTGCTCCGCAGGGTTATAGGCGCACATCAGCCTGCGGCGCATATCACCCTGCGGCGCACATCCCCGTGTGGCGCACATCACCCTGTGGCGCACATCCCCGTGTGGCGCACATCACCCTGTGGCGCACATCCCCGTGTGGCGCACATCCACGTGTGGCGCACATCACCCTGCGGCGCATATCACCGTGTGGCGCACACCACCCTGCGGCGCACATCATGAAGGGGCGCACATTATCTTTCAGGTCACATCATCACATCACATTCATCGCCCACATCATCACATCAATCTGCGGCGCACATTACCGTGTGGCGCACATCAGCCTGCGGCGCATATCACCCTGCGGCGCACATCCCCGTGTGGCGCACATCACCCTGCGGCGCACATCAGCCTGTGGCGCACATCCCCGTGTGGCGCACATCACCCTGTGGCGCACATCCCTGTGTGGCGCACATCACCCTGTGGCGCACATCCCCGTGTGGCGCACATCACCCTGCGGCGCATATCACCGTGTGGCGCACATCACCCTGCGGCGCACATCATGAAGAGGCGCACATTATCTTTCAGGTCACATCATCACATCACATTCATCGCCCACATCATCACATCAATCTGCGGCGCACATCCCCGTGTGGCGCATATTACCGTGCGGCGCATATCATCAAGGGGCGCACATTATCCTTCAGCGCACATCATCACATCACATTCATCGCCCACACCTGGTGTGGAAATAAATTTATGTTGAGTATGAAAACACTTGTTATTACATTTCACTTCATAATTGCAACAGCATGTGTTGTATTCATTGTTGCAAAACTTGTTCTGTAAATAGTTTGTTTGCTATTGTGATCAAAATCATTGATCTGAAGCTCAATGTTGATACTGTCCTGTAATAGTTTTCTAATCAGCAATAAATATAACAATTTCTGATCAACCCATATCAATTGCATGCTTAAAATAACATACTGGTTAAACAACCCGGTCTACTTCCGGGTTAAATTCAGCCCACTTCCGGGTTAAATCACACCCACTTCCGGGTTAGGCCCCGCCCACTCAGAGTACGGATACGGATACAGATAATTCATATGGTTAACAGATACAGATACAGATACAGATAATGCTGTACTCGCTCATCCCTACAATTTAGATACAATTTTTCTGGATTCCCGGGCCTGATGCAAAACATGATCAAAGAGTGTTCCTCCAGTGAACCTTGCCAGGGTACACCATATGTTTTCATGGCTGTTCTCAGCTGCAAGTAGAAATAAAAAGTGGAATGTTGCAAATTGAACCGGAATGTGAGCTCTTCAAAAGAGTATAGGCCCCTGTCCCCAATAATGTCACCAAGTGAATGAATTCCCTTGTCATACCACTGGCGACACTGACCAAACTTAATTGGGGATTTACCAATCAACAAAAGATCATTATAAAAAATAGGTGAATACGGGTTCCAATTTGATGAAATACCACACATTTTTTCTGCTGCCCTCCAGACTGCTAATACATGAGACACAATGGGACCATAACTGACTTGAGATTTCTTTAGGGGAACATTGGAAAATAAGATTTCATTTAGTTTCAATAGACGAACCATATTCTCCTCCAGGGTTCGCCATGAAGTCTCGGTACCCTCGTCGAGCCAGCTGATCAGAGGTCGCAGAGTGAAGGCCCAGTGATATAATTTAGGGTTAGGCAGTGAGAGACCCCAGTCAGCTCTATCTCTCTGTGCTGTGGATAATCTGCGACGAGGACGCTTTCTATTCCAGACAAAGTTAGAAATGATCCGCTGGGCCTTGTCCCAAAAACGTGAGGGTGGTGGCAAGGGCAGCATCACACTCACGAAGTTAATCCTTGGTAGCACATTCAATTTAATAATAGATACACGAGATCTAAGAGAATTTGGCAGCGCGGACCATTTATCACGGTCACGAGTTATGTTGGACAAAGTTTCTTCATAATTGGACTTGACAATGATCTGTACTGATGAGCTAATCTTAATGCCCAAATACTTAAAGTGGTTGACTACTGGTATATTTACAGGTAAAGCTAAGTTTCTCATTTGGTCATTCAGAGGTAAGAAAGCTGACTTTGTCCAATTTATTCTGTACCCAGATATATCACTAAAATGTTGGAAAATAGATAAAACATCAGGTAGAGACTGCTGCGCGTTCCCTAGATATAAGAGGATGTCATCCGCATACAAAGATATATAATGTGTGGTCCCAAACACAGTAATAGGAGTGACAGCTTTAGACATCCGGATTGACTGAGCGAGAGGCTCCAGAGAGAGTGCAAACAGGAGGGGACTCAGAGGGCATCCCTGTCTGGAGCCCCTCACAATGTTAAATAGGGAGGAGCAAGTCCTGCCCGTAAGTACCATAGCTGTTGGATTGGTATATACAACTTTAATCATATGTAAGAAGTGAGGACCCCCCTCAAAAAGCTCCAGCAACCACATTATTAAATGTCCCCCTCTGCCCATCCACTTCAGCCACACATGTCGTAGGTAAAAAGAGAGATAGAGACTGGGCTGTATGTGTGATCACGGAGCAGAATCGGCAGGATGACCGGTGTGTGGAAATGCGAGTCCGATGTGAAGGGCCCAGCGCCAGTGCTCTAGGGTTTAACGCCACGCTTTGGCGTTGTTTACGCGTCCGGTGTGTTCAGCCAAGCGCCAGCGCGCTAGGGATTAGCGCTTACGCCACGCTTCGACGTCGCTTCCGCATCACACACACGTAGATACCATCAGTATTACATGTGTGTTTCTAAATTGTGATAAGTGCTGCTGCTGCTGTTGCTATCTTTGAAATATTGGTGTTTGTTAAATAAAGAATTTTATTTTCGCCTGAATATTTTTTGTAAACAGATGCCTGCTGATGACTCTAGCTGGGACTTATGAGCTGGAAAACAGAATGGGACCCTATCATGAAGCCTTGACTAGCTCAAGTTCAAATTCGAACACAATACCAAAGAAAATTCATATTTTACAGATGTTTTACTAAGGGCATGTCTGGGCGTTTTCCAAAAAGGCCATTTGGAGGCTCCAAGGACGCTTGGTACCCATGGTAACTGTAGTGGCCGTTCCACTCAGTTCCAACACGACGGCCACTTTGTTGTGTCTGAGGAGTAATCTCACAGCTGACTCGTGTCCAAACATCAGCCCCAGTCCCGTTGTAACCCGATGTTAAACAAATCCAAAAGGCAGGTTATATATTAAGTGATGGACCTTTTATTTTCTTTTCCAGCACAGCTCAGAAACACCGTTCAAAACGATCCATTATCAAATACTGGCATTACTTGATCCCATGCTGGTCATAATGTCACTTTAGGCATAATCCTGACATCCACAATCACTTTCCACTCTTCTTCACGCAAATGCCCATTACATTTTACGCGAAGAGTCCACATAAATCTCGTATATTTACACGGTCAAAAACTTGTTTGAGTCTACCCTTTCAGACTCCTCACTCACCACTCTTCATGCGCGTCACTAACCACCCGAGCTGGCTCCACCACGCACATATATGGAGAACCGCCTTACGGCCTCCTCACTGTTGCAAAAACGACGCAAACAGTGCTCAAAGCAAAATATACATGAATATAGAAAACACAACATACAAAATATAATTCAACTGTACAAAGCTTAAACTACAAAACTTGGACCATATAAGAAAATATCAAAACAACATAAATATTTAACTATACACACACACTTGCTGCATAGTGGCTCTTACAGTAACCAAATAGGCAAAAAGGCTACTTTTAAACTAAAAATCATACTTTTATATAAAGGAGACGAAACTGGTCATATTGTTTAAAATTTATTCAAATATACATCTTTCATATTTTTGGATACATGCCAGCCATTGTAGCAGTCACGACCGGGGACGAAACACAAAGGCACACCGCAGGAGGAGGCTTGTGGAGAACTTTGTAGTGCCCTATCAGGATGTCACCACCCATGCACCTCGATGGACCTACATGGGAAAAGAAAAATAAGTCGGGAGCAATTCGAAAAACCGTACAGATGCGGTAAATATCTATCCATAATCATTTACATAAATAATACATAGATTTCACATGTTTTTGGCAACATGATATCTATATGGGAAAAGAAAACTAAGTCGGGAGTAGGGATGGGACTTTACAGGAGTTTTCATGTTCGAATATTCATAACGTTATTGAACAATTAATCGATTATTCATTACCAACCCAAGTCGGGAGCAGTTAGAAAAGCTGTACAGATGCGGTAAATATCTATCCATGATAATTAACATAAATAATACTTAGATTTCACATGTTTTTGGCAACATGACAGCCATTGTAGCAGTCACCAATGCACCTCGATGGACCTATATGGGAAAATAAAAAATAAGCTGGGAGCAATTAGAAAAGCCGTACAGATGCAGTAAATATCTATCAATGATAATAAACATAAATAATACTTACATTTCACATGTTATTGGCACCATGCCAGGCATTGTAGCAGTCACGACTTGGTACCAAACACAGAGGCACATCGCAGGAGGAGCACTTCAGTGGTGTCTTTGCATGGCACCGCCTGCAACTCAGCCGACCATTGGTGCTGTGCCCAGAGATATAAACCGGCTTGTGATGTACTGTGACTGGAGCAGGAGGTGGTACGGTTCTGGCTGTGGAGGGAGATCCTGCCTCTGCCAGCTCCTCGGCGAGGGTTTCTCTGAAGGCCTTCTGGGCCATAGGTACCTGTCCTCTACCTCGTGCAAGGTCTTTTTGGAGGAGTAATTCCCTGTAACTTCCCCTGATAGACAAAAAAGTCCCATGTATAACCGTTCCTGGAGTCCGCCAGAACGAAGAGTTTGTAGCCCCAGCGAACAGGTTTGTTCTTTATGTACTGTTTCAGTCCAATGCGGGCTTTGGAGGCAACCATGCACTCATCGATGGCAATATCTTGGCTTGGGTGATAATTCATTTTGTAGGCGTCTCTTATTTCATCATAGATGGGATTGATTTTGCAGAGTCGGTCGAAGGCTGCTGTGCCTCTATTTTGCTCGTTAGCAGTATCCGCCACCAAGCTACTGAGTTGAAGTGCCTGGGAGATTGTGGCACTTCAACCCTGACTGTCAAAATCCATCCTGGATTTTGACAGTCAGGGTTGATGGAGGTGTGTAAAATCAGGGGGGGTTGCTTCAATAAGTAAATGGTAAATGGTTTTGTATTTATATAGCGCTTTTCTAGTCTTGATGACCACCCAAAGCTCTTTACAGTACAGTTTTACATTCACACATTCATACATTGCATCCATTAGCAGCTCTTTAGTTGTTCTATTAGGGCCAATTCAGGGTTCAGCATCTTGCCCAAGACACTCCGGCATGCAGATGGGAAAGACTGGGGATCGAACTACAGACCTTCAGGTTGGAGGACGACCGCCCTACCCCTCAGCCACAGCCGTCCGACTGTATGTCCAGTATTCTTATGTTCTACCCTTGCTGTTCAAATATTTTGCATATGTGGATGTGTTCTTTTCCGCGGCCTGCAACAGCCTTTTAAAACTGTTTAACTATGTTTTGGCTGGGGTCTGACATAATTTTTATTCATATTATAGTATTCTGTATTCTTAACATCAGGCAGAACAAAACAAAATATCCCCCTTCCACTACAACACCCCCAACTTAAAGCCTCCACCCACACCCCTGATGTTATCTGACCTAGTGACTCTAAATCAGTTTCAAATTGTATTATTACACTGGTCAAAAAGAGCACACCTCTTTGTTTGGGATTATTTTTACTTTCTTTTTACTACATAGTACTGAAATAAATCCAAGCCATTAAGAACATTAGAAACAGGCACATGGCATGAACAATATTTCGCATCTATAAAATAGCATTTTAAAACATTTTCATCGTTGTTCCATTAGACTTGAGCATTTCGTTGATAATTCATGCGTTTGGACCTACTATTAGTGAACAATAGTTGGGTCTACATGTGTAGCCACGCCGGCGACCACTTGTTTCCTTCGTTCTTAAGACAAAGGTGAGCTTATACAACTCATTCTCCCATGGTCCTTCAACTTCACACCTAGATGTTAACCCTGCCCCTGGACACAACTTTCAACCACTATTGGTCACTGCATGCCCTTTGCATGCTTGTATACCCCTTTTTGCGTGCTTCGCCAAATTTTTGCAACAGGCGCAACCCTTATAGAACCAGTCCGTCGACACAACTGCATAAAATGCCGCGGCCTTATGCAGAAGCATACGCCAGCCTTTAGTGGCCAGCTGCCATTTTGAAACACTCTCTTTAACACACATGATTTTGTCAGTAAATTGTGTGAATTTGGCCTGCCTCTACAGTGTCAAGAACTCTATATCCTTCAACTTTGCTGACTTGTTAATTTTGGTTAAAGTTGTTTATTTAATTATTAATCAGATTTCCAAACTTGTAGTTAGTAATTTCCTGACACGTCATCAATAAATTGGCAATCTTTTCCACTTCCTTTTAAGAGTGGTGACCCGAGGTAGATTTAATGTCAATTGAAGTTATTATTTAATATTATTCTTTTTTCTGACAGCCACATTTATTGAATGCCCAAAGGCACACCAATTAATGGTGCTACACTTAATGTAGAATAATCCCAACATATTGACCATCCAGGTTCGATCAACATATTGTAAACAACATTTGCTACATCCTCCAGCGAAAGCTGTTATTGCCCCTTTCCCATTTTATTGAATATGAATTTGATCTCTGGTAAAGCAACTTTTAAAGTAGTCCTCAATGTATTTGTAGTTCATTTTCACATTAAAGTGAAGAGGATATACCACCAAAAAGGCGGCTCCTTGGACTGTTGAAAAAAGTATTTCATGAACCTTTAAATCTTATAAGACTTTGTCTCATAATTTGTAACTTTTTGTCTCATAGATTTCTCTCTCACAAATAATTTCCACTCTGTATGTTATAAGTTCTACTTTGTATCTCATAATTCTGACTTTTATCTCATAATTCTGGCTTTATCTCATAATTATGACTTTACATCTTATAATTATGACCCAATCAATTGATCAATCTAATTCTGGTTGTATCCACCATATTCACAAATCACAATTGGTCTCGTAGGGCTGAACAATCCTCTGCCCTTAACAGTCAGGAATGATCTCGAATATTTATCTCATAATTATGACATTACATTTCTGATATTATTTAGAGCAGGGGTTCTCAAACTTTTGCAAGCTGGGCCCCCCCAAAGCTGGTTAGGGGTAGTTGGGCCCCCCCGCCCCCTCCCGACTTTTACGAATCAGAAACTTGTCCATAGTTGTGTTTGTTTGTGTGTGTGATGTTAATAAAGTTTTCATTGCAACTTCGTGGTCTTGTGAGTGTGTTTGTATGTGTGGCTGTGAGCGACTTGCAAACGAATAATGAATAAGGCTGTGCTAGGCCATGGTTCCTAACAAAACAAACAGTACACAATGTAGACAGGGACCGCAAAGAATAGTATTCAAGTGCTGGTGTTTTATTTGTTGCAACACGGTGGATGTTTGAAGATGTAAAGGTAGGTGTTAAAGAGAAAAGGGCTAGCTGCAGTTGGAAGAAGTTAGCTAGCTAGAAGGCTAGCTCTTGGGGCTATGAGCTTTCTAACGCCGGGTTCACACCGGACGCGGAATCGATGCGTAAGTGCAGCGCCAAGCCTTAAAAAACAGCTGGCTCCCATCCACTCCCATGTTAAACCGGTTGTGCTGGTCACACCGGACGCTGAAGCGCCGAGCTGCGCCAAGGCTGCCTAGCGCTTGACGCGAGCGTATCGCGACAGGAAACACACTGAAAAATGAATTTAAACGATATTAATGAAATAATTTATATGATATAAATTATCAAATATGCATCCCATACTTTGCATCCACCTTTTATTGTCTTGGAGTTTAAATTTTACCACTTTTACCAACCACATTATTAAATGTCCCCCTCTGCCCATCCACTATAGCTACACAAGCAGTCATTAACATAAAAAGAGAGAGAAGGGGGGGGAGAATACGGGGCTGTGTGGCCTAGGTGGTAGAGCGGGGGTTCTCCAACACGAAGGTTGCCGGTTCAAACCCCACTCATCCCCATATGCCGAGGTGTCCTTGGCAAGATACTGAACCCCTAAATGGCCCCTCATAAATGCTGAGTGTACTAAAAATGTGAGTCGCTTTGGACAAAAGCGTAAGCTAAATGACATGTAATGTAATGTAATGTAATACGTAATTTACCTTTGACACCCGACATTTAAAAGAGCAAACAGCGGAGAAGTTCTTCAACATTAATAATTAAAGTGGAGAAGAACAGTGAGTTGTATGATCCTCTGAACATGTTGTATATAGACAACACTAAAAAAGACAAATGTTGGGACGCTGTTGCTTAATGTTGGAGAAACGAGTAAGTATATGCTTTTATACTACTGGATCAACGGGTGATATTATTAGCGCTGCCAGGCGCTTCAGCGTCCGGCGTGAACAGCTAAGCGCCGGTGCGCTAGGGATTAGCACTTGCACCCTGCTTTGGCGTCGCTTCCGCGTCCGGTGTGAACCCGGCGTTAAAAAGACTGTGGAGCAAATTACTCCTTACATTAGGCTATGAATAGGGCTACTGCAGGTGCAGGAATGTATTACTAAGGAAGTAGTGAGTCCATTGAAAGACTGTTTATAAAGCAATGAATATCTGAATTATAGAGGAAACAAGAGCACAAACTCTGCAGGGTGTCGTCTCAGTGAGGGTGAGCGCTGACCATGCCTGCAGTTGCTTTTACGCTCTGAAGCGTACGTGCAACCCGCATTCAAATGATAACACTCCTCTTTTGATTGGTGGATCAGGAACGAAACAGTATTTGATTTGTTTGTGTCAGTCCAGCCCCTTGCACTTCACCACTCAGGGAGCTTTCACTAACCAGTGACAGGTCGTCAGTCTGTTTTCTTTTTCTTTTTGTCTGTGACATTGCGCCCCCCCTGGAGAGTGTCCGCGCCCCCCCACTTTGAGAACCACTGATTTAGAGTAACCCATTTTCTTTCAGTGGAAGAAATGGGGTTCGATACTTTTTACAATGAAATTAAAGAAAAAATAAGAAACAATGAAAACGAATGGCAATGCTGTTTGTATAAAAAAGGTTCAATTTGAAAATATTTGCCCATTTCAGTGGACTCACCTGCATGAAGTACTCCTCCAACAGGCAGTCAACCCATGGCTCGGCCACCTCCATGGGCCGCACTTCATTGGAAATGTCGCAGCATTTGATAAGTACCATCTTCAGCTGAATAGAGCAAAGTGTAAGAGGACATAGGTCACCATGAAAATAGTAATTACGATGGGTCTGAGAGAGTACACTCTTTGAGCCCCACTGTAAACAAGATTTAAACACCAAAAAGCATAGTTCATAACCTGGTATAGTGAGAAGGAATGCCTATTAAGTTTAAGTGCACTGACTTGCTACCCTAGAAAATGAATACCACTGCTGCTGGAATAATATGAAGGAATTCCTCGAATGATGAAACTAAACTCTGCATGTGTCCATAAATAATAGCATTTTATTTCCCTTTCCTTTAGTGCATAGTTCACTAATAGGTGGACCGCGGATCTACAGCCAAAACAGAGGGTTATATTTAAAACCTGAAGGGGGCGCTTCCATTTGCAACTGGCGCAGCTTTTGTAGTCATTTATGACTTTACTTTCGGATTCCATTTTTATAAATTGATCTCTTTTTAGTTGAATACCGCTGCTCTAGTGTATGGTTTTACTGCCAAATAATTGACGTACGGACTGTGTGATAATATTTTTTTGGAAGCTGGAAAAAGGAGAACTCAGGCAGCAGCTGATGTCTTATGAAGAACAATTTAATCTAGACTTGATGCATCAAGGAGACCAGACGATGGAACAATATACAACGCTTACAGAGTAACATGAGCAATTGTCCCCCTTAAGTCTGAAGATATCTCCCACAGCATCCCAATTTATGGGGGGCGGGGCACTCAAAACAGGTCAATCTGAGAAGGGCTGTTTTAGACAGGGTAAAAAGGTTGCTGTTTTAAATCCTTGTGGTATTTTGACCAAAATATGTTACAGACATTTCATTAAGACCCCAAGGAACCATATCAACTGTGGTAAAATGGGCATACGATGGGTCCTTTAATGTTAGAGTGGATAACATCCGGTGTAAACAGTTGATAAGGAGGCTTCTGTAGGTCTAGGTATAGTATTTTATCAATCGCCTTCCGGTTGCATTTACATGAACTGAACTGATACCCTTGCAAGTACAAGCCGGGTATTCAAGTCACATTACCACATCATACAAACACGTATAACATTAACACCTAGTAGATGCACAAGTATATTTGGTTTGCATTACTGCCAAATATGACATCCTGAGCATGAAGAGAGTCCTCAAGCAAGAAAAGCTCAGCCACCACCATTAAACATCCTTGCTGCCTGTTGCTGGTCTCAGGCTCTGCTCTCTCCCTGCTCTCATCCTACCTCAACGACTGCACTTACCGGGTAATTTGGAGAGGATCTCTCCTCCTCTTGTCTCTGTACACCAACTCTCTCGGCTCTGTCATTCACTCACATGGCTTTTCCTACCACAGCTTTGATGATGACAACTAATCCTCTCTTTTCCCCAATTTGAAACACAGATAGCAGCTCGAGTCTCAGCCTTTCTGAGCGACATCTCTCAGTAGTTTGTACCCTCAGGGTTAAATGCACTTATTGAAAGTCGCTTTGGATAAAAGCATCAGCTAAATGAAATGTAATGGTTTTATGCTTTACACCAAAGAATGTAGTGTTCCAAAAGTTGTGCAGGTACTTTATAATATATTTTATAACATCTTACAAGTTAGTTGCTAGTTACTGTAGCATCTAATAACCAAGTCACCGATTAACCGCTAATAAATCTACGGACATAATTAACTTATGCTTCTTGTGTTTTGCTATTATATTATTGTAGGTTTTATCTAGTGGTCATGCATTACAATGAAAATGCAGACCAAAAGCAAGCCACAACATCCACAGGAGAAACAGTCTCTGGTACTCTGGTCGACCATCAACAACTGCTGTCAATATAACTATGACAACACAATGATAAGTTTCAATGTACTTCACTCATTTACTCACTAATGCTTTCTCAACCCATAGGATGAAAACACTTATTTTGCACCACTGCCACACAGTGGTTTGCCTGACTTCTGAGAGATAACCCTGTCAGTAACACTGCTCTCAGATGCACTGCTTCACCTTTCAATTGGAAGATAACATAACCTAGGTATTTCATATTTATTACATTTTCAAAATCTATGTGTGGCAGTTGACCTTGCAGCGTGGCTCTCCCACACACAGCCAGAGACACCAGTGTTTTGTTTAAGCATACTTTATTCACCAAAACATAAATTCCAACTACAAAGTCAGTCCTCTGTGTCCGCGAGTCCGAGTTCCATAGTGATCTCCTGAGGTAGCTCTGATGCTGCCTCTTAAGCACAAGGACCAATCAGCTAACAGCTCTCACCTGCGCTGACTGATCCTCTCTGGTGCAGGTAATATGCTATCCCAGCCCCCTCACCTCCACACTATGCTATTGTGATTGTATGCCTCTAGTGTATTCAGGCTACAAAAACAGAAATACGCCGCCAGGGATGGCCGTCTCGTCATAGAATCATTACGTTACGTCCTGCCTCTGCCTGCTGCAACACCCCTCACCTGAAAGTTCTGGAGGACTTGTTAAGCACAGCGAAGAATCTCCCACTGAGTTGTTCATATGTGAAAAGAAACTTCTAGAAAATGTCCGGACCAAATTTTCTGGAGATCCTCTACAGGTCATGACGTGCTTGAACAGAGCTGGGGCTCGGATGTTGTTGTGCTTTCTACACGCTGTTCACCAGACCTGGAGTTGCTATCGATAAAAGTGCGCCCTTTTTACCTTCCCCGTGAATTCAGCTCCGTCATTATCACAGCTGTTTACATTCCACCGCAGGCAGACAAAACGTGTGCGTTAGACGATCTGTACGGAGTTATTAATAGACTTGAGGATGCTCACCCTGAGGCAGTCTCTATTGTTGTTGGTGACTTTAATAGGGCCAATATGAGAAAAGTTCTGCCTAAATATCATCAGCATATTAACGTTTCCCACTCGGGGTGATCAGACTCTAGACCATTGTTACTCCCAAATACGCAACAGCTACAAACCCCTCCCCCGCCCCGCTTTCGGGAAGTCAGATCACGCATCCATTATGCTAGTTCCAACCTACAGACAACGCCTTAAACAGGAGAAACCGGTTTTTCGGGCAGTTCAACGTTGGAGTGCTGAATCCATTAGCACTCTCCAGGACTGCTTTGAAACAACAGATTGGCAGATGTTCTGTGTTGCAGCTGATGGTGACATTAACGAATACACAGATACTGTCTCTTCATATATCTCCAAATGCATAGATGATGTTGTCCCTAGGGTCAGCGTCAGGACCTTCCCAAACCAAAAGCCCTGGGTAAATGGTAATGTCCGTGCTAAGCTCAGAGCACGGTCCTCTGCCCATAAATCTGGTGACCCGGAGGCGTTGAGGAAGTCCAGACGTGACCTGCGGAGGGCCATCAGAGAAGGTAAAAGACACTTCAGGGACAAGCTGGAATCCAACTACCTCAGCTCTGACCCCCGACGCTTGTGGGGTGGCCTGCGACACATCACTGGCTATAAAGGGAGAAGTAGCAGTGATGATCAGCATGCTGCCTCCCTACCTGATGACCTCAACACCTTCTACGCACGGTTTGAGGCAGCAAACATCTTTCCATCCGCGAGACTGGCTGAGGACCGAGACGATGACTGCACTCTGTCCCTGACCGTGGCTGACGTGAGGCGAGAGCTTCAAAGAGTGAAGCCCCGAAAGTCATCTGGGCCCGATGGAGTTCCAGGCCGCGTCCTCAGGGGGTGCGCCGACCAGCTAGCGGAGGTCTTCACCTCCATATTCAACCTCTCCCTACAACTGTCAACAGTCCCCACCTGCTTCAAACAGGCCACCATCATCCCCATCCCTAAGAAATCATCCATCACCTGCTTAAACGACTACCGCCCTGTAGCACTGACCTCCACCATCATGAAGTGCTTCGAGCGGCTGGTCAAAACCCACATCTGCTCCACCCTTCCTGACACCCTTGACCCCCTCCAATTTGCATACTGCCCAAACCGATCGACGGACGATGCCATCGCCCTGACAACACACACCACCCTCTCCCACCTGGAAAAGGCTAACACATATGTGAGGATGCTGTTCGTGGACTACAGCTCCGCGTTCAACACAATTGTGCCTGCCAAACTCGTCCCCCAGCTCAGGAGCCTGGGTCTTAAAACCCCCCTGTGCAACTGGATCTTGGACTTCCTGACGAGCAGACCCCAGGTGGTGAGAATCGGTAACTACACCTCCTCCTCACTGACCCTGAGCACCGGGGCCCCTCAGGGCTGCTTGCTCAGTCCCCTCCTGTACTCCCTGTACACACATGACTGTGTGGCAACACACAGTACAAACACGATCCTGAAGTTTGCAGACGACACCACCATACTTGGTCTCATCTCCAACAACGACGAGACCGCCTACAGAGATGAGGTCAGAGGCTTGGAAACATGGTGCCAGGAGAACAACCTGTCTCTCAACGTCTGCAAGACCAAGGAGATGATCGTGGACTTCAGGAAGCTGCAGAGGGGGGGTCACGGCCCGTTACACATCAATGGAGCTGTTGTGGAGAGAGTCTCTGAGTTCAAGTTCCTCGGTGTGCTCATCACAGATGACCTGACCTGGTCCAAACAAGCGGACTCTGTGGTCAAAACTGCACAAAAGCATTTATACTTCCTGAGGAGACTCAAGAAGTTTGGCATGGCTGCAAAAACACTAACAAACTTTTACAGGTGCACCATTGAGAGCATCCTCTCAAGCTGCACTACTGCCTGGTTTGGTAACTGCTCCGCTGCTGATCGCAAGGCCCTGCAGAGGGTGGTGAAGACAGCGGAGCGCATCATCGGCGGCCATCTCAAGGAGATCATCAAGGACCACAGCCATCCAGGCTGTGAACTTCTCACACTGCTGCCGTCTGGCAGACGTTACCGGAGCATCCGAGCACGGACTACCAGACTCACTAACAGCTTTTACCCCCAGGCCATCAGGCTCCTGAACAATCAACACTGACCCCCTGAACAGTCACCATGTACATTCTGCTCCCACACTCATACCAATACACTTACTCCACATACATTCATTTTATTTAATATTCCCCACTTCTTCACACTGTAAACTGCTGCTTCATTTGGACTTTGATCTGCCTATGTAATACCTATATTCATCTTATTTTAATTTAATATTACCCACTGTAAACTGCTGCTTCATTTGACTTTGACTTGACTATGTTATATGCATTATATGTAGAGATATATTCATATATTCATATTCATAAGATTTAATTTAATATTCCCCACTCCTTCACCCTGTAAACTACTGCTGCACTTGACCACGTTATGTTACGATGTGAAGTTATATGTTATGTTAGATAGCATGTTATTTTTATTTTATTTTTTTAACTTACTTCGCATAAACTTATCTCACTTAATATTCCCCACTTCTTCACCCTGAAAACTGTTGCTGCATTTGAATTTATTTGACTGTGTTATATGTTATACATATATTCATATTATTCTATTTAATATTCCCCACCCCTTCACCCTGTAAACTGCTGCTTCATTTAACCTTTACTTTAATTTGACTATGTTATATGTTATACATATATTCATATTACTTAATTTAATATTCACTTGACTGTGTTATATGTTATATGTTATTTGTTACGATGTTATGTTATATGTTGTAAAGTCGTCTACTGCGTAGAAGTTGCCTGCCATGTCTTAAGAATTTCACTGCTCCGATGACGCTGTCATTGGTGCATGTGACAATAAACTTTGATTTGATTTGATTTGATTTAGTCCACCAGTTGCAATTTGTTAAAAAGGGGTGCTTGGGTGCTGCCTATTCCAACATCCTGAGAAAAAAAAACGACATAGCAGGGGATCCCCCTATCCAGTCAGTTAGTAGGTGGCGTTTTGAGCCTGAGTTAATACTGACACATGTTTTGAGGCCCTTCTGACAAAGTTTGATATGGTTGCAGTTAGTGGACTAGGAGGAGTACATCACAGTGTAAGAATTGCAAAAAACAAGATATTTTCTGTTGCCACCAGGGGGCCCTGTGGTTTTTGGTCATGATTTCTGTGTACATGTCATCAGGCTAGGACCTTTGTCATACATGTCCAGTTTGGAGTCAATTGGAACATGTGTCTCCGACAAACAACAACCTTGTGTTTGAATGGCAAGTAATCAATATTTAACGCGACGCCACATCGTGTGATGTGAAAGTTTACAATTTGATTTAGGTTTAGTCTTCATCTGGTTGAGATGATACTCGCCGAAGTTGGAGGTGATCTGATGAAAGCTCTAGGAAGAGTTCGCTCAAATATACAACATGTGTAAAACAGCCATATTTCCACACCAATTTATTATTACTCCAGAATACGATATTGTTTGTGGGCTAGGAATTTCTTGCAAAGTTTCATGAGTTTTTGAGCATTTGTAGGCCCTGAAAAAGGTCGCAAAAGAAAACAATAATCATTTCAATTTCAATATGACCTTTGAACAGTTGTGCTCGGGCCTTAATTTCTCATTTCAATTTCTAAAGGGTCTTCGCACTATCGGTGCTCGGGCCCTAATAATCATTTCAATTTCAAGTTTGAGAAGGCCTTCACACTGTTGGTGCTCGGGCCCTAACTAGGGCTGTGAAGCAGCACTGAGCAGGCCTGATCACTTGCGAACTCTGGACCTGTTGCAGCCGTGGGAGAGGGCAGTCGGGGACCGGGCGAAATGGTTCTGCTTGCTCTCTGAGAGAGAGTTTTTTGTTCATAATGAAATTACTTATGTACCCACCGATTTTTTTACATGTCGATCAATCGTGAATTAGGGCTTCCCTCATAGGGATGTCTTGAGGGGGCATGGGACACTGAAGTTACAGCAATTTTGTGTAATAGCGACTTGTTAAAATTCTATGCCATTCCACTAACATGGTGTTTGCTGAAAACTCACAGTTTTAAAGGAATTAATTAAAGTGTAAGATTCAAATTCTAGTTCTGATTATTTTCTAAGTCAAATTTGGTCACAGTGATCTTTAACTTTGACCACTGAAATCATATCAGTTGCTCATGGAGTCAAAGTGACAACTGTTCAAAATCTAAAGAAATGGATTTAAAGCAGATTTGAAATATGTTCAAGGGGCCAATAACATGTTTTGTGAGGCCAAAGACACCATAATCTTGACTATAAACCTTGACTTCCCAAAACTAATTATTCCATCAAGGCGTTATAAAGATTACATGTTCAACATAAAAAAAGGCTTTTGTGAGGTCCCTGTGACTATGATCAAATTCTAATCAGTTCATCCTTGAGTCCAACTGAACATTTTACAAAATTCCAAGACATTCCCTGAAGGTGTTGATGTGATATGTGCTCATAAAAATAGGATTAACAGATCCGTCTGTACGTATGGACAGACAAAAACGTACTGCTTTTGGCCACTGGCTGTCCCTGACCCACATACAAAGCTTTACAAATAAAAGGAACAGGGAATACCAGAAAAGCTAACAATGGGCAGTAATTTAAGTATTCACGTATAAAAGAGCATGCTCACGTAAAATGTGAATGTACAAGTACACAATACAATTCCTTCAAATTGTACACTAGTAAAAACTTCAACATATAATGAGATATAACCTACACATTAGAAGAACAGGGAGACAAACCTCAATATCGGCTGATGTCATGTCAACTAAATGAAGCTGTTTAATGTTATTTTATCAGCTATAGGACCTTCTCATGCAGACTGTTATTAACAATCATCAATAATCTATATGTGATTAATTATAGTGTGTGCATGTTTTGATGCTGCTGGTGTAACATAACATCTTTAAAAACTGTAGGTGACAACACAGCAACCTTCGACTTGTTTGTAAATAAAAGTGTCCTTACACAGGTGACGTGCTCCTCATCTGAGTAGTCAAAGTTGTCGACTTTCTGCTTGAATGAATCAAGGATCTCACCATGACGCGCCATGTCTGTGGCCAGGATCAGTGTGATTGTTCCCTGAAACAAAGCAAAAGGTGAAATAGCTCATCATGCACACACAGACACAAACACACAGAAGCACACAGACTTACCTGTCGTATCTGTTTGAATGCCTCTGAGTCAAAGTTGGAAAAGATGTTGCAATCAGACTGAACGAAGATCTGGAAAGCTACAGCACAGTGGTGATTTTCCAGAGGGGAGATGTCATTGTAGCGAACTGCTAACTCTGTTCTGGCATTGACCTGGTACCTGGAACAAATTATAGGATTAGATGGAAAGAGCAAACAAGAATTAAGCTTCAATTATAAAAAGAAAGGAGAGAACTGTGATCTCTAGGGCCTCGATTCAGTACCTTTTGCCATTAACTGCCAGGGTAAATGTGACTTCTTTGTTCATGTTTAATAAAGTCTAATTCTAAGATACAGGGAATGCTACAAGTAGGTAACAGTAAGGGGAGGAGATGGGGCAAAGGGGGATGGAAGGTGGAAACATAAAGGAAAGAACAACGAAAGAAAGAGAAAGATGGATAGGCACAGAAAGATCAAGGCAGGAGCAGTAAAAAAGAAATACATAAAAGAGTACGTGAAAAAATAGAAAAGAGTAAGAGATGGAGAAAGAGAAGGTGGAGTGAGGAGTGAGGAGGAAGGAAGGAATAATGCAAAGCAGGAAAAAAAAATTTCAAACAAAGAAAATAAATAATTACAATGTAGGGTGAGATTTCTGAGTATGCAAGTGTTTGTGTTAGTTTGTCTTACGCGTTGTTGAATCCGGGGTGATCGAGGTCATGACACACAGCAGCTGTCATGAGAATCAAAATATCCACCTGTGTGAACTTCTCCTAAAAATAAAACATATTGCATATATAAATTATATTACGCAATGCAGCAATCAAGTGTTTAACCTTGTGTTTGTATGTATGTGAGATTTTGTTAGCCAGTCACTGGTGCAGATGCTTCATAATCATTCATTAGGCCTATGATAATTAAGCCTCTTGTGAAAAGTCGTCTCAAATATCAGAGGTAGAAGAGATGAGAGGGAGAGTTCCTGACAAGAAGCTCCTCCTTCCCTGTTATTCTCTCTTTCCATTTTCTGACCGTGTTCTTCCTCTTATCACACCCAATCCTCCTCCTGATCCTCTTTTCCTTTGTACCTTCAGCATTTACAATTATTTGTCTTTTTTTCACAGCATAGCTTTCCATCCCAACCCTCCAATGACTTTTATAGCATGACTGCATTATCATTGTTACATCATATTAATTAAAATTAGAGCTATTATTAATAGTGTTCTCTCTCCCCCCCCTCCCCGAATCCTGTAATTTAATCATAACACGTTAACGCGTTATGATTAAATTACAGGATTAATTTTTAATACAGGATTAATACATTTCCGCCCACTCTGCACTAGTCACCGCTCTAATTCAGTCAGACAGCAGCTGCTATTTAAACAAACAAACATCACCTTCTGGATGGGGAGATCATGCTCCAAAAAAACAAAGATGGAACATTCAATAAAACCAAGGTGATATGCACACTCTGTGGGAAGACGTTATTGTTTCACCGTAGCAATATATGACTAAAGTTCCTCCTCAACACGGAGCATGTGTTGGTCGGCAAGGGGCGTTCAAGTTGAATCCGCCAAACCAGAATCACTCGCAGGACACATTGTGCAAAAGAAGCGGACAGGTTTATTGTCAGAAAATGTGAACAAGTTAGTTTGCCTCACCAACTGGCTAAAGAAAGGAAGACTAGCTAAGAGGGACATTAGAGGCATTAGATTATGCCATGGTGTGGTGAATGGTTGTTTGACAAAAAATAGAAAAATGTTCAACCATACTATAAAAACAATGGCTAAGAAGCCCAAATAATTCTGTTTGATTTAAGAAGAAAATAAAAAGTTGTTTTATTCAACCATACAATGGCTAAGAAGCCCGGATTCTGTTTAGGATGAATGTTCCATATGGAATAGCAAAGAGAACCGCTAAAGAACTGCTGAGTTGCAGCACCATTGTTTTGTTTATTTATGAATAAAAAAAGAAAACATGTTAAATTAATATATCTCTCTTTTGTCAAATCTTTTTGTTCTCACAAAAATATACCGAGAAAATAGGTAATGTGATTAATCATGATTAATCCATAGAAACCTGTAATTAATTTGATTAAAAATTTTAATCATTTCACAGCCCTAATTAAAATGTTACTTGAGGGTGAACTGAAAGACTTTGCCAAAACAAAAAAGCGTTTGAGGAGAGGCGAGTATATGATTACTCGATCTGAGAGGAAAGACAAATATATTTTCCAGACTCACTTTCCAATTGATAGTGAGCATTTAAGCCTAAAAACATCGATAAGCTTGACATATGAGTAAAGGGCAAAGAGACCATATGGCATCTCCTGCAAACGACACCCCCATTACACAAGATATTTAAACATGAAAAATACTTCTCTGCCAACTGCTGAACAGCCAGATCCTTATCTTATATAGTGTTTAATTACCGGCAGGTATAGGGTATTGAGTGAAATCGACACCCTGTGAACATGGTATGTCTCTCCGCTGATCATTGGTAAAGAGTTTTGCATTAAATGCCTATTCTCAACTTAAGTTAAACTTAATGCCGTGGAAATACAGGGGGAAAAAAACATTAAACTCCAAATATAGAGACTAAAAGACAATAAGACTCAAATTTAATACCTGATTCACATAACTGTGAAGTTTCATGAAAATCATTCCTGAAGGTTTACGAGTTCTGCTCTAGAAACAAACTGATTGCAGAAAGACAGATTGACAGCACTGTATACTGATCACTATATTGCACCGCATTATATGCCGGGGGGATAAGAAAAAGGTTGGTTCAAAGACGCAGAGTGTCATGGCTCAAGCCATTACTCTTGTGTTTTCCCTTTTCTCTATGCTCCCCTCCTTTTCTCCTCCTTTCCTGTGTGTGCATGTGTGTACATGTGTGTTTGTTTTTGAGGGCGCACTCTTCACTCCTGGCACCTGGTGTGAGTTCCACACCTGGTCTCAATCGCATAAGCACTTCTCTACAACAACCCGGTCTTCTCTCCACTCATCGCCATATTGTCAGTCACCTCAGTGGTATACACTTTTGTCCGCGCTGACTTCTAGTGGAATCTATTATTGTATACTTCTGGTGAATATTCTAATGCTTTTTTCTCCTGTGCCTTAGGTTTGCCAGAGCCAACCCGCCTGCCTCTTCTCCTGCTCACAGGATCGTGTACTCACTTTCAGCCAGCCACCAGCCTGATATCTGCTTGCCCAAGCTCTCCTTTAAAATACTCTTTTCATTCACAACCAATCCCTCTCTGCATCTGCTTTCGGGTCGAGTTAAAATCAAAACCTCACCCAGAAATATATATAGATGGAGGTTTATTTTGTCAGACAGAAAAAAGCTCCCGACTGACGACATTGTTAATAATTTAGAAATTCTCATGATGAGTACATTGACCATGACAGTCTTGACATACTTACTTTATATTAAAATATTTCAACATCTTAATGTTTCAATGCTCTGTTAACCGTTGTTACGACCCTGTGTGTTAGAGGATGTAGTGTATGTATGATAATGTTCTGTTTCTCCTCCTAGATTGTCTTCGGTGAGTGTGTGTGTGTGTGTGTGTGTGGGTGCCCCAAATTGATAGCAGGTTGGACCTGCTGATTGGATGCTCCAGGATTGGCCAGAGTGGAGAGAGGAGCCTATTTGAAGCCCTGACAGACTGCAGTCTTCCTCTCTCTCCACCGATTCACCCACTTCCAACTGGGACCAGTGTCGAGTTAAAGTATTGTTGTTTTGTTGCCTGATATGGAACCTCTGTTGTCCGAGTTTGTTAGAGATGATTTGTTTTGTAGTAAATTGTGTGTGGTGGGGCGTGGTTATGGCAGTGAACTAGGCACACGTGTTTTGTGTGAGCTCCCGGCAATTTTAGATTAAACTCCTGGATATTATCCTTTAAGATCACGAACACGAACACCAATCGTTTAATACACCTCTCCAGTGTACATGTTCGCTAATATGCCGACGAAAAAGACAAAGAACGCCGCTAAAGCGATTTTTTTTCCCGACCGAGGAGGACGACGAGGTGGATGCTAGCAGTCAAGCTAGCAACCTAGCTAGCAGCCCTGCTGGCTCAACAGGTAACACGAGTCCTGTCGTTACCCTCCCGTCAGAAGTAGCGGCTGCTGGAACGGATCATAACTTTGATGTCATTCAAAAGCATGACTTGATAAGAAATGACATTGCCACAAAAATTGACGGAAATCTTAAGGCAATTCAGGATGTTCAGAGGGATGTGCGGGATTTTTCCGGTCGCATGGATGAAGCAGAGAATCGCATTAGCGAGGTCGAGGATGCAGTTAACTCAGAGAAAGGCAAGACTGAGGCGCTGGTTAAGCAAGTGACTCTCCTCACAAACAAGGTCGATGAGCTCGAAAACCGCTCGCGGAGAGCCAATCTAAGGCTGGTTAACCTGCCCGAAAAAGTGGAAAATAAGGACGCAGTCGCTTTCCTCGAGAAGTGGCTGCCTGAAGCGCTGGGACCTGCAGCCTTTCCTACAGCACCGGTCATCGAGAGAGCACACAGACTCCCCGGTCGGACACCATCTGATCGAAACTCTTCACCGAGAGTCCTTATTATGAAATTTCTGAACTTTCAAGATGCAGTCCGAGTTATGCGAGCAGCCAGGGCTAAGGGCAAGGTTCTTTGTGAAGGACAAGAAGTCATGTTCTTCCCCGACTTGTCGGCGGAGCTGCACCGGCAGAGGAGGCGTTTCGACGGGGTAAAGCAACGACTGAGATCCCTGAACATTCGCTATGGAATAGTGTACCCAGCCAAGCTTCGTGTTACGATTAATGGACACACACGCGAATTCATCTCCGCAGCAGACGCTGAAAACTTTGCTCAAGACATACAACGCGACGAAGACGCACAGAAGAGGTAAAGAAGGAATTGTGGAGATTCTCATTAATGTCAGGTGCCATTTATTATTATGATTTCTATTATAATAGCTTCTCTCACGAGGTCTGATATTTTTCATTTAAATAAGCAGAGAGGTAAATGATCTCCATAGTAAATATAAATGTCACTTGTTTTGCAAGCTCCTCTAGAATTACACGGTAAGAGAGGATACTTTGTTAATAAAGGTTCGGCAGTGAAAACTATTTATTTTATTTTTACTTTTGCCGGGAGACTCAAAAGTCTTGTTTGTTGTTTTATAGTAACACACTTACGGCTTTGTTTGGTTTAACTGCTCCCTTGCTCGCGTTGGATCAGTTTGTGCACTTAACCACATCCATAGGTAAGGGGAGGGGGGGAGGGTACGTGAGGCTGTCCTGTTCGTGATGATGGCTGAAGGGGTTTGTATATGGCAGAATGTCTTTATTTTTCCTGTATATCTGTGTTTTTGTTTTTTGTTCTTTGTTTTTTATTTTACAATACATCCTTGTACAATGGCACACTGTTACTCACACGGCGAAGTGACAGGTTTGTTAATATATAGATCAGACAATTTCTGGACAATCTGGTTTATCATCAGTTTAAGATGACTACGAACAAAAATCTCAAATTCACTTTGTGGAATGTAAGGGGGATGTTTAAAGTGACTAAGTTGAAACAGGTTATTACTAGGCTTAAGCAGCTTGATTCATCTATTGCTTTTATCCAAGAGACTCATCTACTTAAGGAAGACTTACTGAAGGTGCGAAGGAGATGGCCGGGTCAGGTATTCGCATCATGTTTTTCCTCTCACTCTAGAGGGGTTATGATGTTAATTCACAAATCTGTGCCATTTCAAGTGAATAATACTATCTTTGATACAGCTGGTAGATATTTGGTGGTACAGGGCACGCTTTTGAGAGAAGATATAAATTTGGTTAATATCTATGGACCTAATGATGATAATCCCTCATTTTTTGAGAATTTATTTTTATTGATTGCCTCTCTTTCAGGTAAAGTAGTTATGACAGGCGATTTTAACTGCACACTTGACCCAAGGCTTGATCGCTCATCTGGATCGGACTCCTCTCATTCTCAAAGTAGAAAGAAAATAAAACAGTTTATAAAAGATCTGAACCTCTGTGACCCTTGGAGGATTCAAAACCCAAATAAAAGGGAATACTCCTGTTACTCCTCATCATTTAAAACCTACTCCCGCATAGACTATTTTTTAATCTCTACTTCTCTACTTCCCAATGTAGCTAAGTGCATATATGATGGCATTGTTCTATCAGATCATGCCCCCACCTCACTATTTTATATTGATTCACATTTAACCAAAGGTTCCTCTAGTTGGCGCTTACACCCCAAATGTTTACAAGACTCTGATTTCATAAAATTTGTGGGGGAACATGTAGATATTTACTTTGCTATAAATACGGACCAGACATCTGCAATCATCAGGTGGGAGGCTTTCAAAGCATATATTAGAGGGCAAATGATTAGTTTCACTAGTTCCAAATTTAACAAATTTAAACAAAAAATGAACGAGTTGGACTCAAAAATCAGTGAGTTAGAGAGAATGAGTAGCATTGATAACTCGGTAGAAACAAAACAAGAACTATTTGCACTTAAAGCTGAATACGAGGAGCTCTCCACACTTAAAGCTGAAAACAGTATAATAAGGCTTAAGCAAACTTTTTACGACCAAGGTGAAAAACCCGGGAAAGTGTTAGCCTGGCAAATTAAAAAACTTAATTCAGAAAGAGCCATAAATGCAATTAAGAATGAACAGGGGGTAATCACTACAGATCCATTGGAAATTAACAATAATTTTGTCTCGTTCTATAAGACTCTCTATCAATCTGAATATCCAATAAATTCAAGGACTCAGAACAGTTTCCTAGATAGGCTAGAAATTCCATGTATCTCTGAAGATAAAAAACTTGAGCTGGATAAAGATCTAGATTTAGAAGATGTTTCTAACGCCATTCTTAACATGAGGGGCGGTAAGGCATCAGGCCCTGATGGGCTTCCAATCGATATTTATAAATTATTTAAAGAAAAATTAATAGCTCCTTTGTTAGATATGTATGCAGAATCCTTCAATCAGGGTTACCTTCCCCCTTCGCTACGAAGTGCCTTGATCACGCTTATTCTGAAGCCAGGTAAACCGCCAACAGAATGTGGCTCCCACAGACCAATCTCACTTTTGAACTCTGACGCAAAGATCATTGCTAAAGCCTTGGCTATGAGACTGGAGACCGCCCTTCCACCCATGATACACACAGACCAAAATGGCTTTGTTAAAAATCGCCATGGGTTCCACAACGTGAGGAGTGTTCTCAACATAGTTCACGTATGGGAGGGGGCCCCTGATACTGCCATCCTGTCACTTGATGCGGAGAAGGCATTTGACAGAGTTGAATGGCCCTATCTCCTAGAGGTGCTTAGGCGTTTTGGATTCGGTGATTACTTTCGTAGATGGGTTGAAATTCTGTTTGTTGATTCAACTGCAATGGTATCTACAAATAATTTGATTTCACAACCGTTTAAACTCTTTCGAGGCACGAGACAAGGCTCACAAATTTCGCCCTTACTTTTCGTAATAGCAATGGAATTACTAGCAATAGCAATAAGATCAAACCCTTCAATTTGTGGTATTAAGACAGGAGATCTGGAACACCATATAGCATTGTATGCAGATGATACCATTGTATTTCTATCAGATCTAATTAAATCAATACCATCCTTCTTACAGCTGATCAGCCAGTTTGGTAGCTTCTCTGGTTTTAAGGTGAACAAAGATAAATCCTCTATTATGTTCCTAAATGAACAGGAGAGAATGCAGCCAACTGTCTCTCACCCATTTGTAAATTCTATAGACGGTTTTAAATATCTTGGTATTAGAATAACCCCTAAGATAAACACCCTTAGTGCAACTAACTATGAGCCCATGTTAGCTAACCTGTCAGAAGATGTCCAAAGATGGACAACTTTGCCTCTGTCTATACTAGGAAGAATAAATATAATTAAAATGAATATATTGCCTAAATTCTTATACATATTTCAATCAATCCCATTAGCTCCTCCACCTTCTTTTTTCTCTAAAGTAAGGAAGCTGCTTTCAGGCTTTATTTGGAACAACAGGAAGCCACGACTTAGACTCTCTCTTCTATACTTGCCTTATGATAGGGGAGGGTTACAACTACCAAACTTACAGTGGTACTACTGGTCTGCACAATTGAGAGCCGCCATGTTTTGGTTCTCTAGAGAAGAGGTCCAACCCTGGTTACAGATTGAGATGCTGTCTTCAAGGGGTCTGACGCTGGATAGTTTTTTATACTCGGCTCCCCTTAAGAAACTAAGAAAAAACACTGATAATCCCTTTGTGAAAAACACCATTATTGTCTGGCATGAGGTGCATAAATATCTTGGAGATCTCCCTGTGTTGTCCTGTTTCTCACCTATCTGGGGCAATGAGCACTTTAGCCCAGCTAAGAATGACATGGGGTTTAAAACATGGTTAAGTAAGGGCATAATTAAAATACTAGATATCTATAAGGACAACACTCTAATGTCATTTGACGAGCTGAAAGCAAAATTCGATGTACCACAGAAACACTTCTTTAAATATCTACAACTTAGAAGTTTTATTTTTACCTGTTTAAAGAATTCAGTGCAACAACCCCCAATGTCCACACTGGAGATATTCTTTACAAAATCTTGTTCCAGCAAAGGGGTGGTTACTCAATTATATAACATATTAGCGGAAAACCATAAAGACAACTCTGAAAGTAAGAGACAGCAGTGGATCAGGGACTTACAAGAGGATATTTCAGTGGAGGATTGGGGTATAATATGCTCAAAGGTACATACTCAAACTATTAACACACGACTGAGATTAATACAACATAATTGGATAATGAGAACTTACATCACCCCTGTGAAGTTAAACAAGTTTGATCCTAATATGCCTGATCGATGCTATAAGTGCAATATTCATCAGGGTACTTTATATCATTGTTTGTGGGAATGTGACTGATCTGTTGTGAGGAAGGTGTGCTATATTCTGATCCAGGTGTGTGACTGTAATTTATGTTATATATGTGTATATATGTATTTAATTTTGTTTTAATTTAAACTTTATTAGTACTTTCACTGTAAGTTATTGTCCTTGAATTTATGTTTTGATCATAACTTGGCAATTTTTGTGATATTTGTATGATTTACTGTCATTTTTTACTGCCATATAATTAGGTTGGGGAAGGTTCTTGTATGTATGTAAATTGAGTGTGTGTGTGGTAGCCCGGTAGGAGGGAGAAGCCATTTTCTTTTACCCTCGTTTTCTCCTGTGTTTTGGTTAGGAGTTAGATAAGCTTTTGTCTTTTTGTTAACCATTTGTTTGTAGCAGAGAGAGGTAGGGAAACAGCTTGTTTTGTTTGTTGTGTTGGCCTTCTCTCCCTCTGACGCAAAAATAAAAGCTACCACTTTATGTGAATACCGTGTGACACTGGCCTGCTTGGGAGTGGGAAGAATGGGGAGAAGCAATCGTGTTATGTCTCTGTGTTTCCCCTAGACTAGGGGCGTAACAACCGTACTTTTTACAGTACTAAACAAGGATAAGTCTTTTGACTTAAAAATATGTGTGTTGCTTTGCAAGGTGTTCTTTTTTTTATGTCCTCCAATTTTAGCATGTTAAAGGTGTTGCTTTTAAGTGTACAGTTTCAAGTCATTATTGGGTGAAGTCTCACAGCAGTCTAATCTTTATGAAGCTGATTACCTGCAAGCTGCAGAGGCAGATCATGCTGTACATCATCTGGGTGACACAGAAACAGTGGCGGAAATTGTGGAAGGCATTATTTCTATAGTTGTCATGAATGCATAACTATGCAGAGAGAGAAAGAAATGGAGACAGGTTATTATTTTTAAATATTGAAGCTGTGCAATTATAACTTTGGTCAGGAATCTGGAAGTTCTTGCTTTGTTTCTGTAAATCTATCTAAATGTTTGTGGTCCAGGTCTCACCAGCCATCTCTTGAGTGTGATGGGGTTAATATTGAAGTCTTTAACCAAGCCAAGGTCATGGTACATATGTTCCAGACAGCTCAGCATCTGGAAGAACAAAGGAAAGCAGTTGTGATGTGTCTGTATGCATTTTCCGGTACCATATACAAAGCTATGAACAAAAAACAAAAGTGTATATTTTTAGCACAGGTGCAAATAGCAGGGCACTGGCTGGTCATTTAGTGCTAACTTTTAAAGAGGACTGATCTACGCAGTAAGGTAAAACTATATCAGGAATCACACAGACAAAATAAAACTCACTGAGAACCCCACACTTCCATCCAGCTCACTTACTCCACTAATGCAGTATGCGTAGTGACTACCTTACACACACTGATTGGCTTAGATCTGGGGTGTCCAAACTAAGAACCAATCTGAGGCTGTCACTGAGAGAATGACCTGCCAACCTTTTTGTAAAAACAAAATGAAAATCTCCTAATGGAGAGCTATGATGGATGTTCAATTATCAAACAAAATTTACCTGCATTTGATCGATTTTGCCAATATTAGTGCATTGGAAGTGAGGCAGTATAACTCACGTCTAATGAGTGGCCCAGTCCTTCATATATTTTTCTGTTGGTGGGACAAAAAGTTTGGACACCCCTGGCTTATATCATTGGAGCTTGACAGAGCAACCTGGACAGGGTCGCTACACTATGTTGCTCCCCATTATTGATGCCCTTCCACAGTCTATGCGCTGCTTTCTGGATTAAAAAGGATTATGGAACATTGAACTGTCCAATTCTAAAAGCTTTAATATATGTTATATAAATGTTATATGTAATTAGTTTTTTTATATACGTATTTTTTCTTTGTATCTTTAATTCTATGGCATGATTTTTTTAAATCAATATTTTCTCTTTGCTTTTGTTGTAATTATTTATAGGACAAGCAAGTTTTGCTTATATACAATAGTCTGTGATGATTCTGTGTTTGGACGTTTTGGTGTTCTCTCTCTCCCCCTCCCCTTTCTGTTCTTTTGCTGCAGGTTGTGTGTGTGGCAGGGGGTGTGGCTGGCTTCCCCGCTGCAGCTGACAAGGCACAACTGCTCTCATTCATCAAATCACTTCTCAATGGCTACACATTCTATTGACTTCCGCATTCTGGCAGTCGAGAGTGGGTGGGATGAGAGAGCGCTACAAGGGGTTTTTCTCCGTGGTCTTAGGGAGGAGCTCAAAGATGAGTTAGCTGCTCGGGACGAAACAACCTCTGGGAAAGATGCAGGGAGAGATCTGGCAGGGAGAGCCACACCCCTCCCTTAAGTCGGACAATGAGCCCTCGACTTCGGGGTCCTGTGGACCCTCCTCTTTCACCATCCTCCTCCTGCGTTATTCCTTCCTTTGCTTCAGGCAGAAATGATGAGTGGCTACAAGGTATAGTAAGCTCATTTCTCAGAGTCTTATGTTAGCCAGAGAGACTATTTATCACATGCCATTCTCTTTGGAGACATATTTCACAACCTTTACCATGCAGTAGGACAAAAAACGGATAAGGTCAAATTATATTTGTATAGCCCATATCCATAAATCACAATTAAATATCAGAGGGCTTAACAAGATCAGTTCAGCTGTATCAATTTTGATCCTTTTAAGTCTTCCATTATGAGTCCACCAGGTTCTTTACAAGTGTGATGCTAAATAGGTGAAGCACTCAACATTATTTAAAGATCAAAATGTCTGCCATTAGACAGTTTTTGTTCAGTAAATTTAATCCAGAGAAATCATCATTGATTAATCACAGAGCAAGTCTCACCTCATTAGGCTCCCACTGCCAAGCATCAAATGTAGGAAATCTAAGAGCTTCTATTGTCTCCTTAGACAGATGGTGTTACACACAAACAAACAAACACACAGAGCAGGCAGCCGGATAGACAGGACGACATGGGACACAGGGAGAGAGGAAAGGGAGAAATTATGTGTGAGACAGGTTTAGCTGTGAGTTGTGAGACTTACCTCATTGGCCTCCCACAGCCAGACGTCAAAGTAGGGTTTTTTGAGGGCATCTATGGTCTGTTGTGACAGCATGTACTGCAGGCAACAGAGCTCGCAGTTGAATAACAACAAAAACAAAATAAGCAAACATCGGTATCGGCTATCGGCTAGATTGTTGTTTTAAACATCGGTATCTCTATCAGCCAAGAGTTTCCATATCGGTGCATCCCTACTGAAAACGGCTGAAGTTTCTCGTATTTTTAACTTTCTTTCAAGTACCAACATAATTTACATGTGTTGTAGTCCTGTCCTAGGAGTGACACGAAATTAATCTGCTGTTATTCTAATAAAAAATTACAGTAATGGATTGTATTCCATATAAATTATACCTCATAATTATGTTGACATTATTCTGTGTAATAGGGCAGTTGTCGTGCGTTTTGTGCAAGCCAGACATGAAGGCTGGCATGACTTGTAGAATGTTAAAGGGGACATATTATGAAAATTCCACTTTTTTAGCGCTTCTACTGGTTAATTTGGGTATCTTGCATGTCTACCGACCCAAAAACTGGGGAGATGGCTCATTAGCTTTTAAAGGAACAGGCACTCAAAACAGGTCACTCTGAGGAGGGCTGTTTTAGACTTGTGGTATTTTGACCAAAATATGTTAGAGACATTTCATTAAGACCCCAAGGAACCATATCAACTTGTTGTAAAATGGGCATAATATGTCCCCTTTAAAGGTCGCCATGTAAGCTTTTTTCAGATCATTTACCTAAATTTGTCTACTTTCACCAGAGGATTGTGGTTAGACTGAAGCTCTTTGGCTCATGATACCCCTTGTAATGTCACATACAAGATAGAAGTGCTCATACAATGACAATCATATGTGGACTCGTACCATGGTGAAGCGCAAAATCAGTGTTCTGGATGTTCCTTAACATAGCTAGTGTCAAGTGACAAGTGAAAATTTAATTCCACTATTGATGCTGATAAAACGAAAAGGATAGTTGCCTTATACTGTTATATTGGGGCCTTAAAGGCCCCATATTTTACACCGTTCTGGGATTTAATTTGAGGTATTCGTACCTTCTAGGTAATATATCTCTGGTTTAAAGTCGCAAAAATGTGTTTTTCCATGTCCTCTCTTCTGCCACACTCTGGAGCTGCAGACACAACAGGCTGTTTTCGCCTGCCTCTTGATTCCCTCCTCTGATTGTCTGACTGCACTTAGAGTGACACGCGACCAGGCATATCACCGGTCTCATTCTGGCGCATTTGATGATCTCTGGCTGTAAACACAGCTGAAAGTCACGCTATGTTTGGATGCCGCTATAGAGGACCAGTCACATATTTACAGTCAGTTACGACAGGATGTTTCTGAACGGTAAGTTGCACCATCCTCATATTTGTTCAAGTCTTAGCAGGACAGTCGGCCAATGTAGAAGTATCGTCCAGAGTTACAGTACGGAGTTTCACACTGGAGTTTCAATACGGAGTAATGTCTATGTTACTCCGTACTGAGCACAGCGACACGGCATGTCAGAAGAAATAAATCGTAACCGCTGGCCTCGAACGGTATCTGTCTAAGGAGGAAAGTTCATGGACACATTCGCTTCCTTGCATCCCTCCACGCTGCAGTGTTTGTTCAGTGTTCATTTTTGTGGTTAGTCTATGGTAGCTAACAAGCTGCTAGCTCAGCAACAAGTCTCCTTGGTGTCGCGTTCGGTGTGGAGGGGTGGTGGTGGTGGGTCAGTGGTGCTATGCGTAGCTGGGGGGGCTGAGAGAGGAGTGCGATCTCGTATGAATCATACGGGGGAGGAAGTACGAAATGAGACGTTTCAATAACATATTTCTTAGATGGATAGAAAAAGTCTGTGGAGTGACTGTTTTCATAATTTGAGGGTACTGACACCCTTCAAGTAATTACAGATAGTAATAGCCCAGAATTGTTTTTTTTACACGTAACTATGTGCTATTGTTGTGTATGTTTGAGCATTTACAGACTTTTCTGAATTTAGAACTGTAAGAAATTGTTTAGGTAAGAACGGAAAAATGGTCTTGCATGAGGCTTATTGTGCAGTGGAGACTTTCTAGTAAAGCCTTACCTTGGGATAGGAGGGCACATCTCTACGAGGAGTCAGCTTCTTATTGTCTTCCAGGAAGTTACTAACAAGAGAAAATGGCTTCTTATTAGGAAAAAACAAGAGTAAATGATAACATTTCATACTGTGTATTTACTGTATAATATCCAGAGTCTGTTTAATTACCTTTATTTCCAAAATAGATCTTCTAACAATGTTCTTTCAGCAGTCTGTTACTATTCCCATTGTAACAACAGCTGCTATTAAGGTTTAATGCTAGAACTACAAGTAACACCTAACTACTGATTGTTGTCATTTTTATCTGAAATATCTTTGTTATCATAACATTGTGATATACTGTATTTCCACATGGGACATCACTGATTTAAAGAAATAACCTCTGAAATGCTAACTTAATATTATATATATTTGTTTTTAATTATGACATTTTCGGTCTTGCCAATAATACAGTAGCTACTAGTATTTCCGCTACTACTGCAGTAAAACGGAAATTGCATTCTAATTAATTACTAACCACTGTCCATGTTGGCATTTATAGTATGGTGATGCTCAATGTAATGCAGATGTCCTGACAACAGTCTGCTGCTCAATAAAAGCATTAGCTGCAATAAAAGTGAGGATCTAGGCAATATTATTGGGCAGACACTCCATTTTGTATGACTGTGTTTATGAATGGGTGAATGGCTAAATGTACTGTAAAGTGATTTGAGTGGTCAAGACAAGAAAAGCATGATTTAAATACAGACCATTTACGAAGTGTTACTGTTGTAGCTGTCACCTGTTGTGTCTTGATGCCATCTCTTCACGGAGTTTCTTGATGTCGTTGCGACATTTCTCAATCTCCACCACCTTCATGCCCTCCACTGTAGGCAAATACAATGTCATGTTAAATGTTAAAACCTTATTAGACCTATTGTTTTTGTTTAAAGTATCAGGCATTTAATTATTGTATTTATTAAAATGATCTTATTGATAGATGGGTTGGTCTCATATATATACTAACAGACATTTAAAACCCCTGCTCTGCTCCGGGCCGCTCCCACTGATATTTGACCTCTGACACTCCATTGGCTGAAAGCCAGCATTATTCCCTGACCACACCTTAAGGAGGCAGGACCTCCTCAGGTTAACAAACAGCAGAGCTCACAGAAATCGCTGCACGATCCCAATTCCACCAAGGTAGAGCTGACCTCCCAGTTAGTTGATCTGGAGGTATTTTTAGGGAGCAATTATAAACGTTTTATTTTCATCTTTAATTTCATTTTCTTTTGTATTCATTCAGTCGACGTTTTAGTTTGATAGGACCTTTTTTGTTATTTCAACTTGAAAAAGATCGCCACATGAAGTCCACGCCCAGGCCGAGTTTTACAGACTTTTCTTTTCCACGATCTCCAAGCCACCGCGCCACAGCTGTTAATCCCTGCAGAAGGACGAGGAAAATACCGTCAAAGAAGCACAATGCATCATTCTGTCCAAGAAGAGGAACGAAGGTGAATTCCGTTCCAAGAGCACGAGACGAATTCGCTGTATTTCCGGTCCCAGCACGAAGCCGCTGCAACAGCTGAACCAGTGCTACCGACCTCAAGCCACGACTTCTTCATCTAATTCCGGGAATTCGCTGACCGCATGAATCCCGAGGAACAAAACACGAATCATTCACTGGACTTCCGGAATATCCATGCAACACCGCGAAGGTCACAGTAAGGAGGCTTATTATTGTCTGGGCAGAGTTTAGTTTAAATACTTAGCGTGTCATTTTGTTTGAGTGTTTGTTTGTTTGAAGACCGGCGTGTATACTTTTAACCGTGTTTAAAACACTGCGGACCGAGACGTCACTTCCGGTTTCATTGTTTACTGTGTCTGATGTTTTAAAGTGCCTCGCGCCATGACAGAGAGTCTCTGGCAGCACTGTTAACGTCCAACTGGGTTCACAGAGACTTTACCGATACAAAGATCGGTGCACATCTCCCATTTGGGCACCGAGTGGTAAAGTTTCTGTAACGTTGTCTCTGATCTCTCTCTCTCTCTTTTTCCTTTCTCCTTTCTCTTAAACCTGATTTTATACACGTCCCGACCTCCCTTCACATATTTCATGTTACATGGATAAATCTATACTTAAGGAGTCTTAATACATCTCGACGCCATTCGGCGCCAAAACCACAAGATAAGAAATCTCTGTCTGAAAATTCCTTTGTTTAAAGTCCGTGACCGGCAGCCATCTTGCCTTTCGCAACGTTGCTTCACTTAGGTAACCTCCATCTTGAAATTACGTGAATGTAACATCACCTTGAATTCGGCCAGAGGACGTCACCACGTGACTTCTTCATTACGCCATAGCCACTCCCCTTTCTCTTTGTTACACAGACACACACACACATACCTAGACACAGAGGTAGACACACACACGACCACATACAGAGATACTCAGTATTACATGTGTGTTTCTAATTGTGATGAGTGCTGCTGCTGCTGTCATCATCTTTGAAATATTGGAGTTTGTTAAATGAAGAATCATTGAATAACATTAACTTTATTTCCCCTTTTTAATAAATCCTTTTATACTTAAAGTATCTGGATTCTGTGATTATTTGTGCATTTGTATGTGAATACAGCTGGATTACTATAGCCTATGCTCAAACTTAAAACCCTTCATCGTTTATCATATAATCTTTAATATTAAATATTGAGATTATTAATTTAACTTTTATCACTTGAGACTGATAATTAAAGATTGACCTCTTGGTCCCTGTAACCAGGGTGGTGCCCCGCGACGATAAGTAATAATTACAGATTGTATTATTCTTAATTGATAATTTTATTGTTTTCATTAATTATTTAACTAATTTTAATGAGTAACGTATCATTTCTAATTCATTATTTTACTATTCTTAATTGATAGCTTAATCATTTTTATTATTTTTGATAAATAATATTTATTATTTTATAATCATATTTCATGATTATTAATAATTAGCCAACGTCATATCTCCTACTATTGCACAACAACATCATGTGCAGCAATAACAGCACCCCTCTTTAATATTTGGTTGCACACTCTTTGGCAGTGGTGACAGCCTCCAAACATATCATGTAGCCATTTATAAGCTTCCTGCACTTCTCAGCTGGTATTTTCTTCAACTCTTCCTTTGCAATTTGTTTAAGCTCTTGAACGTTTGCAGGGTCTCTTCCCCAATAGCAGATTTCAGCTCTCCCCAACGATTTTTAATCGGATAGAGATCCGGACTCATTGCTGGCCATTTTAAAACAGTCAGTTTTATCCTTTTCAACCATTCCTGCGTGCTTTTGGATGTGTGCTTTGGGTCTTTGTCTATTGGAGGACCTTTGATCTTCGACTCAAACCAAGTTTTCTTACACTTTCTAGGACATTTCGCGTTAAAATCTCTTGATAATTCTCTGATTTCATGATTCTTGTGATACGGTCAAGGCCTCCAGTACCAGATGCAGCAATAGTAGCCCCACAGCATTATGGATCCGCCACCATGCTTAATAGGCCGCAAGGTGAAGCACGAAAAGTCTTTTAGAAAATGATTCCCGCTCCACAGTCTGGCATCTACACAATCTTTAGTTCATAAAAAAGGAGTCGTGCTAAGCTACCCAAAAAAAGTTTGTCGCTGAAATTCCAGTCGATTGTCGATCCGTCTATGTTTTATGCAGAGCTAGTTTCTTCAGAGCGTAATAGGATTTTAGTCGTGAGTGGTGGCACGGTTCGACACATGATCGTTCTACACCAATGAGGTAGCTGCTTTCTGTCAACATAATGGCAAGATGGCGGCTCCCATGACTTCATCGAGCAGTACGGACGACAAAAAATACACCAGAGTGCAATAAATCGAAAAGCAAACATTGTTATATGCATATTACTTCAGTCAAGCACGAGGAGGTAAGTTATTTCACCACTACTTGATGGAATACATACAGGACAAGCCTACAGAAGTGGATCGGGTTGAAGGGGCAGTGTCGGGACGTGGCTGAGAACTTCAAACACTGTGTTGATGTGGAGTTTGACAATATTCCAGAGGATGCTGGCTTCCATCTCACGTGCTACCGTAGATTTACAGACAAAAACGCCATCACAAAGGTGGAAAGACGTCTCGCACATGAGAGACAAGAAGCTACGGAAGACCACGAGGACATCCATCGACTTCTAGCAGCACGAGTCCAACAAAGAAACTGCGATCCAGTTCAAGGCTGCCAATCGCAGGCTCTGGCCCCGTCCTTCCTGCCCTGTACATTATTTGCAAAAAGAAGGAGAAGTTAAACAACCGAGCAGGCAAACGACAAAGGGATCCTTTCTCAAAGGCTGAAACATTAACAGCTGGTAAACAAACACACACACATACACTGTGGTAGAGTTACTGAAAGGTACAATTATGTGTGAGAGATATGTCAACAAACTCATTGAGCTATCCTTTTTGTTTCGTTAAGGCCAATTGCAGAAAGCTGCTGAGTTGAAGGAAGACCAAAGTATTCGGATACATATTAAAGACAAAGACTGTGTGGCTCTGGAGGTGCAGTACCACAAATGCTGTTACAATCAGTACACCAGATTTTTGACGAGGCCTGAAAAACCACAGAAAGAACTGTAAGTTATTTATTATATTGCATTTCAAGGAGCTACTAACTGAACATTATATAAGTAAACATTCAATCTGCATTCTCTTGTATGTGCACACAATCACAACACTTAATTTCTTTACTTCTCCTACATACGTGTTTTAGGAATGAGCCCATGTTTGATGTAAGCTATAAGATATTCTGTGAGAGGATTATTCGCCACAGGCTGCTTGTCAACCAAGAGGTGCTGAGAATGGGCCAGCTGAGGAAGGCCTTCATTGAACTGGTGAAAGCAAATGAAGGTCTTGATGCTTCAAACTACAGGTAACTGCAATGCATTCTTCTCTCAAGTCTTATTATTTGTCATGTCCAAGGCCAGCTTTACACAAAATGTGTGTGACAGGCCTGTTTGGAGAAACAATTTTTAAGTCTTGCTGTACAGACATGTACCAGTTGGCAACAATGAGAACAGCTGATATGTAGTGTGTATGTGTGGTGTGGTTTGTGATGTTGTGTGCCTTTCTTGGGCATCTTTGTTGTTAAATGTGCTGTATAGCAGACAGTAATGTCTTGTACCACCTCCACCACTCTCTGCTTTTGATGGTACTCCTGTGACTCTTAATTTTCACTGTTTTGTTGTGTTGCAGACAGGATATGTTGAAGAAGTGGCTGACTCGTGATTTCCCCCAGCTGGTGTTTCACATCCCCACTAGGGTTGGTAATGAATAATCGATATTCGAATATTCGTTCATTAAGAATTATTCGAATAAAAATCCAAGCCTAATGAATATCGTTCTAGTCCTGCGCATTATGAGAACAACTTCCCCGGTATCTTGTGGAGCTCGACTTCCTACAGCAGATGAGTGTATCGGGTGCTAAGATATCTTAACGGACTATTAGTTCAGGTCAGTGATGTGTACATCTAAAGAAAATATTTATTCACTCTAACCACCCCACCCTTTCCCGTAAACTCACAGACCAGGGTTCCTAAACTGAAAAATAAACACATTTATTTATCGTATATATGTATATTTATTTATCATTCAGATAATGGAACATTTATTTTCACAGTGAGCCTCTTTAACACAATTCAATTCAAGCAACAAAATCGAACTTCAGTATATATTCGAATTTAGTATCAGCGAACAGAGACTAACCAAATATTACTTCCACACGTCAATTAAGTGCACTGCACCACGGTGGGCATGAAGTCCAGATATCGCAATGGAATTGTCCATAGAGTTCGTGCCGCGCACTTCGCATAAGGTCATGGGGGGGGGTCATAGGGGGGGGTCGCTAAGGTCATGCCTTAGCGAATAATCGATTAATTGTTCAATAACGTTATGAATATTTGAACATGAAAACTCCTGTAAAGTCCCATCCCTAATCCCCACCAAGCGCAACGTCTGCGAGCTGGTTATGGCAGAGACTCTGTCAACAGATGGACTCGTGGACATGCTGCCTTATCCATCAGGTGGGGAAACCACACTGTCTAGAGAGTTGAGCCACACAGACAGCCAGAATGAAAAAGGGACAACAAAGTGCCAAACAACACAAGAGGACGCAAGGACACTATATACAGCAGCGTTGTTCTTAAAAAGACATCTTAGTAACACTCCTGGCATGTCATGCCCATGGCCTCCAACTTCTGAAAATTTGAATGTCACTGAAGCACAAACTGTTGTTCCTCTTGCACTATACAATCTAGTTAGCTGGATTATAGGCGCCACTGTGGAGCCAACACTGGATCCTTATGTAAACATTGCTGATGATTTGCATTTGAAAGTGTTGACTGTTTGTCAAGACATTGTGTACCTTTCTTCCAAGGGCCGTAAGCAGACACAACCTATGATTGGCAAATAGAGGATGGGACCTGGCACGTCACCTGGATGACCAGAAATCCGGCCCCTGACAGTGTTTTGCATGTGATACACTGCAGCTGCAAAAGTGCCTATGAGACAGGCAGATGTTCCTGTTTTTCTGCAGGACTTATGTCGTTGTTGTAACTGTGCCAACACAAAAGAAACTGAGGAACTGGAAGGTAACTATCCTGACAGTGCGGACTGAGTGTCCTTAATCTGTTATTCCTTATTCTGTTTTGTACAGTTTTATATATCATATTCTCTGATTCTCTGCAATTTCTACAGGTAAGAGAGCCTGTGACTCAAGCATTTCACTGCCAGCGACAGCTTAATGTTATTGTTGTGCATTTGATAATAAAAATCTTTAATCTTGAATATATCATGTTTTTAATAAAGATTGTTTTTATGGTTGATCAGTATTGTTTTCAGTTGTGGAAGAATGAATGGATGACTAAATGAATGAATAAATGAACGAACAAGTGGTCTTTGGTATAAGTACAATTACTGCCTTTTATTGATAAATTGATGGGTGCTGATACTTTGAACTTCCTCAGCTGACGTAGGAAGCATAGTCTTTGCCTTGATTTATTCAGTGTGTGCTGGGTGTTCACAGTCCATGTTAGATCGTCAGTAGGGTGTATTCCCAGGTATTTCAAGCTTGATCTAAATGACCATTGCTGAGGAAAAGACATAAAAAGGAACGACTGATCTTTGCCAAAGAGTACCTGGACAAACCGCAGTCCTTCTGGGAAAATGTTCTGTGGACAGATAAAAATAGAGTTTTTTTGCAATGCAGACCAACAGTTTGTTTTCAGATGGCGAAATGAAGCCTACAAGGAAAAGGACACCCTACCAGCAGTTATAGGCCGTAAGGTGAACCCTGTTGTCGTTTCATCCCGCTCCACAGTCTGGCATCTACACAATCTTTTGCTCATAAAAAGATCCAGTCGTGCTAAGTTACCAAAAAAAAGTTTGTCGCTGAAATTCCAGTCGATTGTTGATGCGTCTATGTTTTAACCAGAACTAGTTTCTTCAGAGCGTAATACAATTTTGGTCGCGAGTGGTGGCACGGTTCGACACGTGATCGTTCTACACCAATGAGGTAGCTGCTTCTTGTCAACAGAACGACAAGATGGCGGCTCCCATGGTTAGATTCAACGTTACCGATAAAGATGAAAACACCCTGAACATCATCAAAAATGGGCCTAATGGATTCTAAACAGTGCTGTATACATAGCAATGTCCAAGAAGAACAATGAGGCAAATATACGATAATGCTATGTGTATATTTATTCATACAGGGCATATATTCTGAGCGCGCGCACACACGCACACACACAGTGGAGGGGCTAGCTCTGGATGTTAACACTGCTACAGTTTTGCGGTGAAATGCACTTAAAACCCCGGGTATGAGTTTATTTTAAAGCGAGCGACGGAGGCGGTGCGCGGAGCAAATCTGTACGGGACACTGCTCTCTCCCTCGCTCCTCCACCTCGCCGGCCGGGCATCACAGGAGAGGCTGTCCGATGAGCGGGGACCCGTGCCCGGCTACGATGCAGCCGGAGGGGTCCTGGAACATGATGCTATATTCTAGCAAAGCTCCACAAACAGCTGTTTTAAGTTATACCTGCTGTTTCAACCGGGCGAAACACACAGAAACTACGACTCGGGTTAGCCTCCGAGTGCATTATTTTATATTAATAGCTGTTTTTTCTACTAGAAAGTGCTGTAACTATAAACTCAAGCTAACACGGAGCTAGCGTTAGCCCGCTGCGGCTAACCGTAGCAAAACACACACAGACAAGCTACAACTCCCAGAGTATTGTCCCTCCACTCCAGACCCGAACTGGGACCTCTCCCCCCACCTCCCAGTCCGATGCACAAGCAGCCATTCCAGAAAGTACTGTAACTATAAACACAAGCTAACACGGAGCTAGCGTTAGCCCGCTGCTACTAGCGTTAGCCCGCTGGCGCTAACCGTTGCTGGACACACACAGGGGACACACAGGCTGGAGATTTGTCACAGATCGATAATGATCAAGGATGAAAATGAGACATACCCGGCAGACGTGGGGAACCCTGAGCTGGTGAGAAGTGTCCGGCTCTCAGGTGTGTGAAGTGAGCGGGAGCAGCACCAGGCTCGCAGTGAGCCACTCGGATACAGCCGGGGTCCAACGCGCCACCGAGCAGCCGTCTGCCCGCTGCCGCTGCCGCCGCCGCCAGCCGGCGAAACGGAGGGGGGGGGGAAAGAGAGCTGCGCCAACTAGTTAACACGCCACCGTCAATTACCAAAACAACAGCTTTTCTAGTTGAAGACACTCACTGCGACATGACACACGCACTGTCAGCTCCCCTGTCCGTGGGGAGATCAGTCAGGCGGCTGCTGCTCACCGTAAACAAACACCGCCAGGTCCACCAGAAGCGAGGGGGCTTGGGCTCGTCCCTTACCCCGACCGCAGGCTCTGGTTCTCCGCCAGATCTCTGCCTCTCACCCTGCTCCCCGGCTGTTTAGCGTCCCCCCTCGGCTAGCTTCCCAGCTAACACCTGCCGCCTCCAGAGGAGGAGGACGCTGTGAATCGTAATGTAACCCGGTCTCCTCCTCCACCACATCTATGCCTCGGGGGCGGGGGGGGCTATGTAGTCTATGACGCCAGAACAAACCGTATTCCCATAGGACGCACTCTAAAGTATAGTTTCTGACATAGACGAACCACAACAAAATCGCGGGAGTGGTTTTTTTCCAGAGTTTTTTGGACGGTAGACATGCCAGATACCCAAACTAACGTGTAGAAGCACTACAAAAGTGGATTTTTCATAATATGTCCCCTTTAAGGTGAGAGGTGGTTCAGCCGGGTGCAGCAGACAAAGGAAAGGACGTGTTACCTCTGCTGCTTAGATCACGTGATTTTGATTACAGCTTCCAGACACCATCATCAGCTCTTATCACCCCAAACTGTCTTGACAACTTTGTTTGTTTCTTTTATTTGTTTGTCATGACTTTCCTCATGTAAGGCACATGGGACAAAGCCAAGCTGAGACTGAACTGCAAGCTGGACGCCAGCAGAAACGGAAAGTTTAAGTTAGAGTCACACACATCTGTGGTGTGGCCGTCAAATATCTAATTATGGATTAACCATCCAATAATGTATTAGCTCACAGAACAAACTGTAAAGATGAATGTGTCTAGTGCAATATTTTCCATCATTTCATCAAAGAACACTAGTTCAAATCATGGTTTCAGAGCAAATGATAAGGATCATACATGGAGCGACGCCTGCGAGCTAGTTCAGGCAGCCAACTCGAGCTGCGCTGCTCCAATCATGTGACATACATTATTTGACATACCTCACTCATTTATAGTACACAGATTCGAGGGAAATTCGCATGACTTTCTATGCTTTCTATCTCATTTGAAGTATCGCGGAAAATTGCCTAGCGTCTCAGCATAGCTACTCATGCGATTGTTATCCTACATCCTGGGTCTGTAGATCACCATGTTTTTTGCCATCTCTGAGTCATAGAATGAGGCTCGGTCCTCAGAGGAAGATGTCGGACTCAGCCCAGAAACCCAGGCTCACTCCAAAAGGTCCAATCCGAGAACAATTCTGATATTTGCGTCATCCGCAAATATCTCGTCGGGTGGCCCATCCCCCGCAGCTTGGAAGAGTTGTATGCTCATAAGAATTCAGTTCCAGCTGGCATCAACCATGAGGAGCTCTTCGACTACTTTCTGATTCAAGATAACCCGAATAACGAATCACACCGCAGCTCAAACGCCGACAATCCAGTCAGCGCTCCTTCAAAAGGTAAAGGCAAATCTCCAACAAAGAAAAACTGTGCTCCACCATCCTCTCTTAGAACTGCAGACAATATTCCATCCAAAAAGCAGAAGACACCAGAACACGTTCATCTGCCGAAGCAACCATCCTGTCCACTCTACCTGAAATGAAATCGTCTCTAAATGTTATAAATTAAAGAATTCAAACCTAAGACTTAAACGCTGCCTTTCCCATGTACAATGTCAATATTCCCGGACCATCGTCTGCTACTTCGGTGCCGGTGCAAGCGTGCTCACTCCAGGTGACGCCACACCTCAAAGGACAATGGGAACTGCAGTCCCAGCCCCAACCTCGGCTCCAGGTTCTTCTCTCCAGCAGCAGCTATTCCTGATTCCCTCAGGAACCACACTCTAGCAGGCCATAATGCTAACGTCGTGAAGATTACATTATCTGGTTCGTAAAACTGCTGATCAAAGATTCGTGGATTGTAGGGACTTTTTCGTTGTTCTGAAAAACAGCTACCATTGAAAACACGAACCGGCTAAATTCAACATTGCCTTCGATCTCTTCAAAGACACTATATGTGAGGTTTATCCACAATGAAGACAGGAACTTGACAATTATTTAACCATTATTTCAGACCTCACACTCTCATAGGGCAAAAGCCGCCATGTTCATCCATAAATTTAATCAGACATTAAAATGGTCTGTAGTCAACCTGGCCCTAATCAACCGTAATTTTACTGGCCCGAAAACCCAAGCCTGCTCCATCTGCGGTTATCCCTCCCACACCACCTCACTCTGTCCAAGAACTGCACTACAAGAAATGTCTTCCTCAAAATCTCATCCTAACAATCAAAGCCCTGTTCGGACAAATGACTGGATTCCCGAAAGTGAAACGCTGGAGTGCTTTCACTTGTCATAAACATATAAACATTATGGTTCACAGCAGAATAAACAGAGAAAATGATCTTACCTGAGTTTTAATGTTTTTTTGATGAATTTATGTCACAAACAAATGGTTGCAACATTTCTGTATGCCTTTTCAAAATAAAAACACTCCAGCGTTTCTGTTAATGGAATCCATTGTTCTTTCATACAAAGCAATAATCCTATTTTTGGTCATATACAAATCAAAGCCTATATGTAAAACATTGTGCTGCAGTAGCAGCTCCTCTGCAGAACATGTTGTCGATCTGAGAAGCTACATATTGTTTAACAGAAAATGCAAAAGAAAATAAATAATAATAATGACTGAGGAAATATTGACACATAGAGCTGTTCAGGCTTGGACTCTGATCATGAAACAGAAGTTTGATGGTGATAGGACAATGCACAGTGGAGGATGAACCTTCGCCGTACCTCAATGTTGACACGGTTTGTGGAAATGTCCGAATTCTGAGAGGGAGAGAAACGTTATCTTTGCAAGTCATAAAGATTCTTCTGATATTTGACCACTGAAACTGCAGGAGTGGAGTTGTTTGTTTACGGCTCAGCATCAAAGGATTCATGGTCCATGTATGTCGCGCTACAGAACATCGTGTTTTAATGGCGTGTAATCAAACTTTGATGCCACGCCACAGTCACACCGTGTGACGAAAAATCTATCTTTATAACTTTGTATCTCCATCTTGATGTGATGACACTCATCTCAATTTGAAGTTGATCTGATGTAAGCCCTGTTACAAGTACCTCAAAGTAAAAATGTGGAATATGGCCAAAATGGCCCCTAATGCAAAATAGCATGCTATCTGTTGCGTTTTTCCAATTGCACCTAGACTTTTTGTTTGGCTGGTCATGATACATCTGTGTATTGATTTTGTCCATTGAAAGTTCCTCCAGAATACATACATTTTCACCACTTTCTAACCTTCTGCAATTTTGGTAAGAATTTGAGCATGTTAAAGCCCTCAAAAAGCCCATTCTATTGCATGAAAAATAATAATAATTATAATAATTTCAATTTCAATAGGGCCTTCAACCGTTCGGTGATAGGGACCTAATAATAATAATCATTTCAATTTCAATAGGGCCTCTAACCGTTTCAGTGCTCGGGCCCTAATTATAATACGAATAATCCTTTAAATTTCAATAAGCCCTCCCACCGTTCTGTGCTCGGGCCCTAATAATACTTACAATTTCATTAGGGCCTCACATCTCTCAGTGCCTGTCAGTGCTCGGGGCCTAATGATTCTGAGTGTGTACATTATATACACCTTTTCACTCTTGTGTTTTTTTTAAATGATATATGTAAAGTGCAGTGGCACAGGATGATTGTCCAAGCAAGTAAAAATCAGTTTTTTGCATAAGATAAAATGTAAGAGTAACATTGTGCAGAAACACAAATGTGAAAATGTTCTGGTTGTTTGATTTATATCGCGATCACATCATCAGCCCTAACCTGCAGTGATGTGTTTCCAATTATGGGATGCTCCAGCTCAGATAACTATGTGCACCTTCTTTTTTCTTTTCCCGTCCCCCTCTCTAATCTGTGTTTGACAATATATATTTTGACTTCACATCTGAATATTTTTTGCTGTATTGCATTATATCAACTGCTGACACTACAAAATAAAACTACTTTCTGCCTACGACACTGCAGTCTCTTACCTATTTATGGGCATTGACATGCGCTTTCAATTTACGAGACATGAAATTCATAAATATAAGAGCTCAGATGCAAACAATTGTGCATCTGATGTCGGGTTTTCTTTTTTATTATCAGCATTTGAAAGATCGCAAAGATTTTCACAGAGTTGGATCTCAGAAATGCCTACCACTTGGTCAGGTGGGTGCAGAGGTTATTGTACCCTGTGCCCCTGTTCTAATTCACATTTACAATTTAAGGTTGAAGTGGATGCTTCTGACATTGGCATTGGAGCAGTGATCAAACAATGCTCGAAGTACAACAAAATGCATCCCTGCACCTTCCACTCCCTCAAAGACTGATCCCAAAAAATTGTAACTGTAAATCCGACTGCAAAAAGACTCAATCTGCCACAGGCAAGGTGGGCCCTATTCTTTAATCATTTAAATGTTATCATCTCTTATCTCCCTGGTTCCAAAAATGCCAGGCCTAGTGCTCTCTCATATCAGCTTGGTTCTTACAGGGCTTCCGATTCCCTTGCTTACATTCTGCCACCTTCGTCCATAGTGGGAGCTGTAGCATAGGGCATTGAGTAAGGCTGCTCGATTTTGGAAACAATCCTAATCAAAATTATTTTTGACAATATCGAAATCACGATTATTTAAACGATTATTAATATCTGCCCCTATTCTGAAGTCTATGCTTTATTTTGTTATTCACTTCCGGTTCCGGTAAACACCAATGACGGCTCTAGTCTTATTCCTCCGTGAAACCAGGATATCGGTGCCCAGTTATTCAAACCCTTAATGATAGTAACCCTAACACTCTCTGACCGGCTGACCGGCTAGGAGAAATGCGGGTCCGGGCTGGCAGTTGTGAGACTTGAAAACATTTGATTAATATCATAGTAGCCTGTTGTTTTCACCAAAACTCATTAAATACAAATTATGTGTATGGAAATATGAAGATCAATAGCCCATATTGACAAATCACAATTTGTCTTATAGGGTTTTAACAGGGTGTGACATCCTCTGCCCTTAAACCTCAACGAGAAATACAAAAAAAAACTTTTAACAGGGTAAAAAGAACGTTGAAACCTCTGAGAGAGCCACATGTGAGGGATCCCTCTCCCAGGACGGACAGAAGTGCAATATATGTCAAGTGTAAAGGAGAACATCAGCATGATAAGGGTATTTGATGCCTATAGCCTATTCTTAACATGAAAATTCCACTCTCACTGCCTCTCTCATAACTTAAGCCTTTTCACACGGACCTGCTGACTACATGTGAAGCAGATATGAGGGAGAGGAGCAGGTGAATGACGCGGTGTAACACTGAAACAGAAAGTGTGAATACAGAGATTCCACTGTGCAGCTGCTTCACTGCAGGTTAGGGCTGATGATGTGATCGCGATATAAATCAAACAACCAGAACATTTGCACATTTGCGTTTCTGCACAATGTTCCTCTTACATTTTATCTTATGACAATGGCTCCGCATGCACTATGCCTACTGCATAGATGTTGCCTGCAAGGTCACAAGATCACAGGTCACACTTTCTACGTACTTACTACATATATGTATCCATATTTTTTTATTTTTTAATATTCCCCACTCCTTCAACCGGTAAACTGCTGCTTAATTTTGCTATGTTATATTTTATATGTTATATGGTATGTTCATTTTTTTTACTTTTGTACTTAATAGAGATGAGCCGGATACTCGGCTGAAACAAGTATCCGGTACGGATAAAGCACTTTTGCCGAGCACGAGTATTATACGAGAAATACGAGTCAATATCTGTGCTCAGACTGAAGAAAATCCTCACACAGCTTCACAGCGCTCCTCCCCTTCACACACTGCTCTGCTCACTCACTCACAGAACAGCTCTCTGTCTCTCAGTCACTCAGGTTCGCGGGTCTTTTCCGTTAACGTTTAGAGTTTGTTTGTATTTCAGTTTGTTCTTACTTATTAACCAGTAGAGTTCTGTTAAACGTGGGTTCGTTCAGACGTGGTGCTGGTAGAAAGCGACTCGCGTTGCGACTCTGCCTGTCGGAGATGTGGCACGTTCGCGTGACTAGGTTTAGTAAGACGTGAATGATATTCGTTCACAAGTAATAATTACATGTTTCGTTATTTTAACTTTTTTGTACTTTACTTACAGTTCAGTGCAGCGTAATTGTTTGCATTGATAATTAAATGCCAGTGTGAAAATAAATGACCATTTAAAATCATCCAAACTGACGGGCATTTATTTGAGTTCTTGTGATAATATCGCCCCGACATGCTCCGCGGAGATATTGGCGGTGAAGCCCGTGGATCAGCATCGCGGGGGTGGCGACCGGCTCCCCGTCGCTCCGGTACCGGAGGAGCAGCAGTGGCCCTGCTCCGGGGGTCCTCGTAGCCGCATCAGGGGTCGGATTTATAACCATTGCGTACGCACAAAACGGGGCCTGAAACGTGCGCACGCCACTGCTCACGCCAAAGTTGGGATTTATAAAAACAAAATTGACGGGAAAATGTGCTTATTTCTAAGCAAACTTAGACCCATGCTTACGGACGTTTTGGAGACGGGATAATGGCGAAGCAGACGTGAGGTGGTGAACTGAAGCCAGATTATTGATCCACTTCATAATTTACATTAAAAACAATAACTTAGTTTTATCTGTTCCACACAAGCTTTTTATTAAAAAATATAAACAACTTAAAGCAAGTTACGTTCAGATTCGATTTAACAGCGGAGTTGCGGAGCCGAGTCATTAATAGTTTTTAATAATATCTTATAACACTGTTCGTGTCTCATCAAATCACTGCAGTGAACGTGACTGTGCCATCAAGCGCAATGAGAGCACAGAGTGCCCCAGCGCACAGAGCGCACGGGGCACAGCGCACAGAGTGACCCAGCGCACGGAGCGACCCAGCGCACGGAGCGCACTGAGTGACCCAGCGCACAGAGCGCACGGGGCACAGAGCGCACAGAGCGCACAGAGCGCACAGGAAATCACTTGTAAGAAATGAAGTAATTTTCCAAATAATATCCCGGACTGTAGGCAAGGATCCACAGATGTGAGGGAATTGGTCTGATGCTCTAAATAAATAAATACTGCCGTGACAGTGGTGCGGGGATCTGCGTTATGTGTGCATGTGAATGGAAGGACAGGATGAAGCGAGGGTTCAGGGATTTCAGATCTCACACAGTGTGTTATCCACACATTGTGTTATCCACAGCAGCGGCAGAGTGTCAGTGTATTTTCTTAATAGTGACATCACTGCTGTCCCATAAAGTCACTCTTCACCTCACTAACAGACTTATCGATGTCAGTGTCAGAAAGTTTCACTTCCTCCTCACATCGCTTGATGCCGTGCCTCCGTCAGGAGCACCCCCCCGAAATGAACGGATGACTCGAAAAAAGATTCGTTCATTTTACTGAACGAGATTCAATGAACCGAGACGGTAAAAAGATCCGAACTTCCCATCACTAATACAGAGAGTATTTCAGCTGACAGTGGATTAAATCACACCCACTTCCGGGTTAGGCCCCGCCCACTCCGAGTACGGATACGGATACAGATAATTCATATGGTTAACAGATACAGATACAGATACAGATAATGCTGTACTCGCTGACGTTTGCTTTGTATTTGTTTGATTTGCTCAAGAGTTTTTGAGACACGTATTTAAACATTTTGAAAATGTGCCTACCTTAAGCATATTTCGCGCAAGTGCGCCAAGGGCAATTGCTTTGGAACTCTGCAGGCTCTGGGCAACTGACTGACAGGGTTCGAACAAAATTGGCAACAAAGAAGACCGGACAATGTGCTCCCTTTTCAGGCTTGGTTCCACAGTCCCCCGCTCTTTGATCTGCTTTCCCCTCTGAGAATCGTCTTGCAATCTTTCAGCAAATTCAGTGTGGTCAGAAGAGCATTGAAGGAGAAACGGATGCGTTTGATGGCTGTGGCGTGGATGCACCACCTCGTCTGGCACAGACCAAGTATGTTACACTCACCCTGTTTTCAACCAAAAAGCGACTCAGACAGATGTTTGCGTTTTGGCGATTCCCCAATAACAGAAGCAACATCCCGTACAAAGTTCAAAGTATCGTCCACAAGGCTCACTTCACAAGCGACTTCTTGGACAACCAAATCCAGCACGTGCTTATTACAATGCATATACATTTACTCTGGAAATTTTTAGCTGGATATCAAGGCGGGGTGTATCCAGCTCATCAGGAAGCCGAAGGAGACCCAAATCAACTGTTCCTCCTTCTGCTGCCACTATTATTGACCTCACTCGGTTTGCTACTACTGTCATGGTTTGTTCATGGTCTTAGTCGAACCGTCTGCTAAGCTCTGCCATCGAACCATCTGGTCAGCTCCGCTGACACTGTCGACTGCCTGATAAAACTCCTATTGCCAAATAACTGTTGCTGTGGTGTTCGCCACTGCCTCCGGTTTTGTGATTTGGCAAAGAAGACTTGGGGTTATGCTCACTCTTGCATCGGTTCCTGGCATTTTCAGGTCTCTTTCAGAGGCCCTTACTTCCACCTTACTGGACCATCTCCTCCACAATTTAACAATTTAAAATTTTTGAGAATGCAACAAGTTAGAGGATTCCTTGCCTAGTTTACAGCTTTCGTTCACTTAGAATTTATTTTATATCAAGGCAAAATTATTGTTCACTTTAATATCCTTATACATGAATGGAACTAATCAAATGGAATGAACCCAGCCCAAGTAAAGAAATTACCAATTCATAAAGAAATTGTAAAGAAAAGGTACAAAAGGTATATATCTGTGTTACAAAAAGGCGCAGTGAAACATTTTGAGTGCATCTAAATGAAAAAGTTAGGCGCACCAGTGCAACCAATGTTAAACGTTAGTATGGATCTCTGATACAAAAAATTATGAATTACTTTTAAATTTACCCTAAATTCTTACCCTCAAAAGCAAGCATTGGCAAACGCTGTCTCTAATATATGGCATTCATTAAATTTAAGCCATATTTCATGGGAAGATCAGAACACCGCTGGTGTTTTAACCCTTTCTTGAATCGGCTATTTTTTTCACACAGCACTGCAGGGTTCCTCAAGTTGAGAATTCATATGTAGTCATGGGTGGTTGGTGTATGGCCGATGTGCAAAGAGACTCATTGTCAGGAATTCACCTTGCTATAAACATTTTCATTTGTCTTATCTTATTTGTAAATACTAATCCATATATCATTTCAGGATTCAGCCACTCCCCCCTGCTCTTTACTTCCTCGTTCCACATATCCCTTTACCGGCCCCACCCACAGACGCAACTGCCTTCCATCAAATCATTAGTCCCCCAGTATATCTACCTGCCCTTTTCCTTAATTCTCTTCCAGATCGTTTGGTGTGTTTCTACCTAGCCTTCTACAGTTTTCCCTCCTGACTTGTCTTCTGCCTGATCTCGGTTGTGACCTGCCTGCTATTCCCTGGAATCCTGCTTTGCCTGATCCTTACCGGATTGTTTGCCTTCTCTGCCTGATCTCTGTTGTGACCTGCCTGCAATAGGAAAGGATCACTTGTGTTGTAAGTATTACAATGTCATAAAGAGCCTAATGAAAAAATTCAACACATGTTGGGACCTACAATTTGTGAACAATAGTTTGGCATACAGGTGTAGCCAAAGCCTGCACCACATGTTTCATTGTTCAGGTGACAAAGGAGAGCCTCCAGAACTCAATCCCCCCAAGGTACTTCAACTTTGCACCTAGGTGTTAAAACTGCCCCTGGTCACAACTTTCAACCACTATTACTCAATGTGGCCTGCATGACCAATGAGGTAACCAGGCCAATATAAGCCCAGTTCCGACCCTCTCTTTTTTCTTTTTCCTACTCACTTCTCCTGGAGGCTGTTAGGAATTTAAATTCTAGCTGGTGTGTGGTTCTTACTGAACTCTTAACGAATAAAGACAGGAGGGGGGGCATGAGCAGTTTGAGCCAGATAAGGCCTTCACACAAATGATTTATAAATAACCAGTGCTGCGTAGTGTTAATAATGAATCTTTTAATTGTTCTAAATTCTAACTTTTGGTATTAAAGCATAATTCCCTTAGATTCATTCACATCACATAGATTTCAAGCAGCTGTCTGATAAGTTCTGGAGGTTGGACAGCCAGACTTTGTTGACATTGTTTTGTTTCATTGTTTTGGTTTTGAGGATACTAATGTTTGCACCAACAGGACATTGTTTGGATATCGCAGGAACATCATATTCCTTTCTCCAATGGCCCACATTGCATCAGCTGTGTCAAGGCCTTGGGAGTGTATCCTGTTCACTTCCTTATTCCAATGCCAAGAGGATGGACTACGCATGGGCACTTTCGAAAGGGAGGAAACCAGGACCAACTGTTATAAAATTTGGCAGACGCCGGCTGTTGGAGGCGTTCTGAAGGGTCTCGTGTTCTCGTGATGGAGTCGAGGCTTCCCCAGGGCTGCTAGAGTTCTGGGGTAGTCTGTTGGATGCCCATTGTTTTGCTGATTGATACCTTTCATTGCTTTCTAAATAAATACTTGATTGAACAAACCAAGTTCGGCTCATCTTCTCATATTTAGGATAAACAAACATGCCGACAAGGCAAGGTGTAGCTCTTCAGCTCACCTCACCAGGGAAACTTCCTCCCTACCAACCTTCAAGCAGGCCTGCCTGATGCAGAATGATCAAGCCTTCCAAAAGGCAGCGACACAAGAGCCTGCCTAAGAACTTCAGCACGAGAGCTTCATCGCACAGCAGAACCACAACAACAGGAGACAGAAACCAGCAAGACCACGTCACTGGACTTCAAACAGCAAATCAAAAAGGAACTTTTCCCCTTTTCATGGACGGGTAACACAACTGGGCTTATTAATTACACTAGGCTAAGCAAAAACTGTTACAGTTTATTCATGTGATGTTTATAAGTTTGATTTGGGTTGTTGTGATATTTGGTAATAAACTATTTGAAAGTGTATGCACGTTCTGTTATGCTCTTTACAGTCTTTCTTTGCAGGCAACTAACTACTTTCTATAACCTGGCATCAACACCTCAGACACATCTTCCCAAACATAACACATACATGTGATCTCAGCCACATGATCTAAACACTCTAGAGCAGGGGTGTCCAAACTACGGCCCACGGGCCATCTGCGGCCCGCCATCCATTTTTAATAGACTAACAATTTAGTAGCACTTAAATGGCACTTAATTATAGCACTTAGTAGTTTTGCTCTATTTTTTAAGAAATTGTACCTTCTTGATGCTTGTTGTTCTGGGTTTGTACCCTCGGTAGGGGAGAGTGGGGTAATGTGAGAAATCTTTTACATTTGCTCCCCTCTAGACAAGCTAAAATTTTATATGAGTAAAATTTACACATTTCCCATTAATTCAGGATGTGATACAAATCAATTTGGTACAAATCATCTTTGAAGGTCACTCTTCGATTTAGGAATCGGGGCCACTCGAAAATCAAAAATGGCCGCCATTCATTTCAAGATGGCCACCATGATTACTGATTTTGTATTTCAGCATAATCTTTGCTTATACTTTGTAGATTGAACATTTTCAAACATGAGTTACCAGTTATAATCATCTGAAACATTTCTAAAACATGTCATGCGAATGCAACAATGGTCATTGTTAGCCACACAAATGGAAAGGAACAGTTCAAGACCTTTATGGAAGGACTGAAAAATCACAATGAATCAGCATTTTACAAAGCAATCAAGAGGAATCCAGTTGCTTTCTTCAAGCCAAAAGCTCCTACCATTGTTTCCAAGGAGAATGCCCTGAAATCAGATTGTAAATTGTTTTCACGACTCTTCATCTCTTGCCAGACAAGGCAGTGTGACTTGGAAGAATTCTTCATGCATGAAAACCAGTCAGCTCCTGCTTCCCTGAGTGATAATGGAATGCTTCACTCATCCCAGAAGTCAGAACTTCTGCACATACTGGAATCTGGAATCGTCAAGCCTGATGTAGAGCCACAGGCTGACGCTATCATTATTGATGGGTCGGCCTTCATCAATGCAAACCCTCCACGTGGATCAAAAACGTTAAGGGTCTGTGCTGCAGAAGAAATTCGTAAGGTACAGGTATATTGTTCGAAGTACAAGCGAGTTGACATAGTCTTCGACGTTTACGAGAAGTCCAGCCTGAAGTCAGACACCAGAGCACAACGTGGGAAGGGCATTAGAAGAAGGGTAACAGAATCTAGTAAGGCGCCATAAAACTGGAAAAACTTCTTACGCGATGATGACAACAAGACTGAATTCTTTAGCTTTCTGGCAAGCAAAATATGTCAAGTAGTAGCAGAAAGCACTATTGTGGTTACAAACGGAGAGGAGATAGTCAGCAACAAGAGTGACATCACAGAATCTTCAGACCTGGCCCCATGCTCCCAAGAAGAGGCAGATACGAGAATATTCGTCAATATGCAACAGGCAACAGCAAATGGAAGTAGCACAGTGACAATCAAAGCAAACTACACTGATGTTGTTATTATAGCAATATCCTGCTTCCAATCCTTCAAAGCAATAGGTCTGGAGAAGCTGTGGACTGCTTTTGGTCAGGGAGCCCATTCACGATGGATTCCAATCCATGACATCGTTTCAACAATTGTGCCAGAAAGATCCAGTGGCCAACCATTTTTCCATGCATTTAGTGGGTGTGACGTTGTGTCTGCATTGCGTGGCAAGGCTAACAAATCTGTATGGCAAACATGAAATGTGTTTGATGAAGTGTCAGGGACATTTACCAAGCTCAGTCATTGGCCTAAAACCGTTGATGATGATGATGCCCTCCAAATGCTGGAGAGATTTGTGGTCATAATGTATGACCGATCAAGTGCAGCCACATCTGTGAATGATGCACGACGGCATCTGTTCGCCCGCAAGCAAAGGCCATATGATGTCATACCAACAACAAGTGCAGCCCTCAAGGAATACATTAAACGTGCAGCCTACCACGCAGGAGCTGTCTGGGGCCAAGCAACTGTCACTCAACCAGTTTTACCAAGTCCTGCAGAATGGGGATGGAAACTGAAAGAACAAAGGTGGTTGGTGAACTGGACAACACTTCCACCAATTGCTGCAAGTTGCCAGGAATTGGCAAAATGCTCATGCAAAAACAGCTGTACTAAAGGCAGGTGCAAATGGTTTCGTCTGACTCTGTCTTGTACAGCCGTGTGAATGTCACTGAGACATTTGAGGCCCAATGAAGTTCTTTTGACTTGACACTGAAGCAATTGCATTTTCATACTTATTCTAGCCAGGTAATCGCTTGTAAAAATCGATCATCTTGAAAAATGACCGCCATATTGGATTTTTTGATGGCCCCCATTTTAAAGTTAAAGAGATGACCCAGAAGAATGTTTATGCCAAATCTCATGCTTGTATCACAAAATGAACGATTGTTCCCCTTATTTCCTCTACTATTATTCTTAGTTATTATGCTGCAAGAGGTCTAGAATGTCGGGGGACAAATGACACACGGAGCTTCTCCTTCCTCTTCTTTATCATATCAAATAAATAAATATCTTTATATAAATAAATGTTACTGACTTTACTTCTTCCTCTGAATCCCTTTGCATTATTGACCCCTCACAAGTGGCTCTCTCTCAGGTTTTTACGTTCTTTCTACCCTGTTAAAGTTTTTTTTGGTAGTTTTTCCTTACTCTTGTTAACTGCAGAGGATGTCACACCATGTTAAAGCCCTATGAGACAAATTGTGATTTATGAATATCTTTTCTATTATTTTGAAGGGTTGGGCCCCGAGGTAGCCTTAATCTAAATCCGAATTTTGATATGGGTCAAATGGCTGTTCAGACTGAGGTCGCTTTTAAAAAAATATGATCTGTATCTTAATTCAAACCACATTTGAAAGTTGTGAGGAACAAACCAATTTGATAGCCCTCACTTCACCCACTCACTTCCCAATCGTGAGAATTGCCTTACTGAAAAATATCAATGACAGCATTTGTCAGTCTCCGCTAAAAAGAGGAGATATATTCAGATTCATATATTTAAATATCTTATTTGTATATTTTGTCTATAAACTGTAGTTGTAATCTTAAATGTACAAAAGTTATTACCATGTTGTGGGTCAGCTGTATTAAAAATATTAGGTAGCTGTTTGAATGCTAAAGCAAACTTACTTTCGCAAAAAAGTTAGCAGGAGACATACAAGTATGTCCTTTCCTTTGAAAGACTAAAACAGCTCAGTGTGGCACAGAGGTGAAAGTGAGGATGAGGAGGTGGGAGAGGAAGAGGGCGCAGGATCTGTCAGGGCGAGACAATGTCGGTTCCCGGAGCAGCTCCTGCAGGGAGCCACTTTTGGAGAATAATAGACAGGCCTACATGTGTACCCAAGTCTTGAACACAAGTCATCTTTGGCCCCATCCTCTGACCCGCTGCAGTATCACTAAGAATCAAGCGTATATATTTTCTCTTCATGTTTAGAATTGCCAACCCACGAGTCAGAATTGCAACTGAAATACCCATCAAGTCGGGATTTTGACTCAGGTCGGTGACTTAAAATCCAAGATCCAAGAAATCCAATCCAAATCCTCACCACCCCTGACTTCAAATCCAAGATGGCCACTAGTGTATCAATAATAGTTAAAGCTGTAGTTTTTACTCTTAATTCGCAGTTGTGTCAGTAAATATGCACTATAACAAATACAAACCATGTTAATGTCTGTGGACGTGTTACAATGGTTTTAGTATACGTGAAATGCTATTATGAACTTGTTTTTCTAAAAATGGCTAGCTGACTAAAGTAAACATTGTTCGTTTGCAACTGGAATGTAATAAACACAGTTATTTAGGTGTGACGTCATTCCGAGGGCTAAGATCAAAGATATTATGGGACGTGGCATAAGAAACACAGCAGCCATGTGGTTGAGATGCCATCATTGTAGTTTTCTTTGTTAACAGCTATCATGTTTGTAGTGCAGCTAATGAACTGAGAAAAAACTGGATCCAATAGTGACTTTTTTTCACCATAAGCCCAGACAAATTAAACCAAATGTATGCATCTACCATGTACTTAACACCAAAAACTCAAATGTATTTTCACTCACATAATGCTCGATCTATAAAAACTATAGCAAAAACAATTTTCCCCTAGGCTGACAGAGCCCTCAAGAAAAGCAATTTCAATATGTATTTATTTTCACATTATAAAGATTTTCATGTGTTTTTTTATTGTACTGTATAATGGAATTTTAACTTTACCTTAAAAAGCAATCAAAATGTTATTTAGATTTAAAACACGTGAACTGTGTTCTGCTATGCTAGGCAAAATGTCTAAACTACACGTTATCATGTTAGGAGACAGATTACTACACTGCTCAAAAAAAATAAAGGAACACTTTGAAAACACATCAGATCTCATTGTGAAAAAAAGTATGTTGGATATTTATACTGATATTGACAGTTTAATGTCTTAGGAACAAGGATTTCATCCCGATACCTAATGGCAGTAAGACTGCCGTTCTCTAGTCTGTAGAGGTCTGTGCGTCCCCCCATGGATATGCCTCCCCAGACCATTACTGACCCACCACCAAACCGGTCATGCTGAACGATGTTGCAGGCAGCATAGCATTCTCCTTGGCTTCTCCAGACCCTTTCACGTCTATCACAGGTGCTCAGGGTGAACCTGCTCTCATCTGTGAAAAGCACAGGGCGCCAGTGGCGGACATGCCAATTCTGGTGTTCTATAGCAAATGCCAATCGAGCTCCACGGTGCTGGGCAGTGAGCACAGGGCACACTACAGGACGTCGCACCCTGAGGCCACCCTCATGAAGTCTGTTTCTGACTGTTTGAGCAGAGACATTCACACCAGTGGCCTGCTGGAGGTCATTCTGTAGGGCTTGGGCAGTGCTCAACTTATTCCTCCTTGCACAAAGCAGCAGATATCGGTCCTGCTGATGGGTTAAGGAACTTCTACAGCCCTGTCCAGCTCTCCTAGAGTAACTGCCTGTCTCCTGGAATCTCCTCCATGTTCTGGAGATTATGCTGGGAGACACATCAAATGCAACAGCACGCATGGATGTGCCATCCTGGAGGAGTTGGACAATCTGTGCAACTTCTGTAGGGTTAAGAAATCGCCTCATGCTCCCAGTAGAGATAATGACTCTAGCTAAAGCCAACACTAATGGAAAACCAGTCAGAGTGATCAAGAGGGAGAAACTTGAAATGGCCTCCACATGCAAAACCACTCCTATTTTGGGGGTCGTCTCATTGTTGCCCCTCTAGTGCACCTGTTGTTAATTCCATCAACACCAATGCAGCTGAAACTGATTAACAACCCCCTCTGCTACTTAACTGACCAGATAATTATCAAAAAAGTGCAATTGAATTCATGCCATACCCTGATTAAAAAGTGTTCCTTAAATTTTTTTGAGCAGTGTATTTCACATATGACCAACAATTCTTAAAAAAATATATATATCATACTGAAATATTATCAAAATATGGATCTTATGGAGGTGACATAGACCTGACGGAGTTGACTGATATCTGGCGGTGGAGACAAAAACACCCTGTAATGGAAAATTATACCACTATACTATATTATCTCTGTTCATGAATAGCATTTCTGCTTTTGAAACGGCCAAGATGACATCAGAGCCACAAATCTGAGACTTTGCTCTTCATCCCAACCAAGACCTCGGAATTTAATTTTTCACGTGGTTCACACACACATCTCACCCCTTCACTAACTCTGCACGGAAGCACATGCCTTGGAATGTTTCTTTGTCATTCCCTCTGAAAAATGCTCTTCGTCTCACCAAGTCACGTCTCACCAAGTCAAGTCGTATTTTCCTTTAATAGAGAGGGGGTGTGTCTGTTTACCTTGACTAGTATTTGTGTGTTTGTTCCCTCAACTAAACCCTAAAAGAGTTGATGATTCACAAAAGCACTAAAAAAAGCAGAAATTGCTGATGCCACACATTTAGTATATTTGTATGTTATTTGACAAACTAATTACTTATATCTATATTTGATTAAAAAAACACAATAAATGATTCTTCCCATCAAACTCCATAATAAGCCTGTCACCTGTGGTGACAGGCTTATTACAGGCTGATTTGACGGAGTTGATGTAATAGGCATTTTGTTCACCAGACAAATGGAGTTCATGTAGCAGGCATTTTCGGGTGTTGGCAAAAAGTGGTGATATAACTTTGAAACCTTATGAAATATATTTGAGGTGTTGGCAAAAAGTGGGGACACAACTTTGAAACCTTATGAAATAAGCATTTGACATTCAAAATCAACATTGCTCTGTTATGAGACATAATTAAGTTTATCTTTTGATGAAACAAGCTCTTATTAATCATTAAAGATAATTTAATCCACTTAATTTGCACATTTTATAGATGATGTAGGAAGATATTAAGTGTCATAGATTTGATATCATGATTATCAAATTAAAGGGAGTAATTGTATTGAATGCATTATATTATTAACCCTTCATAATATCTACATTTACAAATAATTTTTATTTTAAACCAAAGATCATTTTCAACTGCTGGACGCTTTTTTTTTGATTCTCGAGAATCGGACTTATAGTCTCATACTATCATAAGTGTGAATTTTGCCAACCTCTACAATGTGAAGAACTCCATTTAATTTATGTTATGGAGTATATTTAATATCAATCTTAAATATTTTCTGATAGCTAAAGTTATGGATGCCCAAAGGCACATCATTTAATATTGTCTGGTCTGTGTAAGGCAGAGTATCACAACAACTGTAACACTGAAGCTACACAGGTTGGTTTTAATATTTAAAAAAACAATTATAATCCAACGTGGTCTGCATGATATTAACAAGATCAATATTACATTACATGTCATTTTAGCAGACGCTTTTGTCCAAAGCGACATACATTTTTAGTACACTCAACATTTTATGAAGGGCGTTCAGTATCTTGCCAAGGACACTTTGGCTTGCAGATGGGGAAGAGTGGGGTTTGAACCAGCAACCTTCTTGTTTGCGAACGCCCACTCTACCCCCTAGGCCACAACACCTCAATACAACACAATTTTTTTTTACCGCATTGGGGTTGTATGTCTCCGAGACCCATTGAAGTTTCTGTGTACATATTTCGACATACTTCTTTTCAGATTCATATAAGGTCCAGATTGAATGAAATTCCCTACAGGCAGTCTGGTCTTTCTGATAGCTGTAAAAGAACAGTAAGAAAATAAGTGCTACATGACATAGTGGGCTACTCTGCTCATATAATAATTTACAGCCCAAGGTGGTGGGAAATTTACTTGCACAAACAAACAAAATTACTAAAAATACATAAATCTAGGAATGCTCAACACTGATCTTAGGCATTAAGAGATGGAGCTTGGAAAACTGATGCCAACTGTCTGTTACAATGTAAATGTTACTATACGATTTGTGTGGTAGCTGCCTTGTTTAAAATGTAACGTTGATGTAATAATGTTCAGCAGTTTATGTTTAACTGTCTCTGATACATTAACTGGGTTCAACTTACAAAAAGTTTAGTTCTGGTCTTGCGCATAGTTGTAAAACAGATACAAAACTTAATTTACATTTGTGTGGTGAATAACCTGTCCTGTATAAAACTGGAGACATCAGAGATTTCCATCTAGGAAGCAACACATGTATGAGACCTGCCTCTGTCAGATGTCCTGTTGTGTTTCATCTTGATGAATTTTAGCAGTCTTTGACAACGTTGGTCTACGCTTCATCGTTATTTTCTCTGTTGTTAATGTGTAAGTATGATCCTCCATTTTGTGTAATTTATGTAAAGAAACTCCCAACAAACTTTTAATAACAACCTCCCCGTCTGAATAATTTTCTAAGCTATTTTAGGGGCACACTTCTATTTTCTCTGACAAATTCATGCTGCTGCCCCTTGTTTATCCTTTTTAGCTTTTTAATTTGTTGGTTTTGTATTATTAGGCTGCTGTAGACCAAGTTTTGGAGACGGAAAAGGAAAAAGGAAGAGATACTAATAATAATAATAAAATTAGCACATAAACCATTATCCTCTTGACCCACGAGGATCCTGTTGACCCATTCTGGAGCACCCTGACATCGTCTTGGCTCTGCTATAAGCTCTGATTTCAGTCAATTCCACCAACCACTCCTTTTTTAATGAATTTATTGATATAGTTCTTCTATTCTTAATTTAATAACTTATTTTGTATTTAGGTTTTCTTTATTTTCCACAGAACCCAAACTTATAGGCTTCTAGCACAGACATACCCCCCGACACACACACACACACGCATATCTATACACAGAATTTTGAATCATTATTGTGATTATCCACTGTTTTTGTCTGCCTTGTATCATTGTTGTTGTTGATGTTTCATCCTCTCTACCTTGCAATAAAATAAAAATAATTCATGCTGCTGTTTCAACACACAAAGGCAGAACCCTGTTTCTATCAAGTTCGCCCTTTCTGGGCGACGGAAGTATCATTCCCATGGGAACACGACCTTCAGTCTATGTAAACATTTTAGGGCCTATTCTAATGTAACCAATACACTGCAGTTTTAATTAAGGGTCATTACACAGTTACTATAGCATAGATAGGATAATTATGAATTCCTTATAAACGTATAAAAATGTATAATACGTGACGAGGTAATTGTTAATAAATAGAGCACTATACATTCTAAAAAAGTGTAACATCCTGTCATTGTTCTCAGATGTCCTCAGATCCAATTCACCTTCATAATGCAAAAAATTGATTAGCGATGTCAGCGTGACCTTTGACGACCAAAATCAAATCAGTTACCCTCAAGGAATTCTTTAGATATCGCGTGCATGAGAATTGGACGGACGGACAGACGTACAACCCGAAAACATAATGCAATCAGCCACTGAGCCATAAAAACTGTGACTTGGCGTACACATATATCCATTTTGACCTTCATCTTTAATCACAGCTTTTCCAGGATAAGATGTAATGATTGCAAAATATTCACCGATGCAATATTCCTGTGGGTAATTCTTATAATAGCTAGCCCATCAAAAACACCAAAACCTATGTAATAAAAGGAAAATGGTTTTCCATCAGTTTCCAAGTGTTCCCAGAGGTGCTGAGCACTTGTTCGCTGCTTTGCCTTTACTCTGAGGTCCAGCTCATCCCAGAACATCTCATTTGCATTTAGGTCAGGTGGTTGTGGCCAGGTTATCTGACGCAGCACTCCCTCACTCTGCTTCTTGGTCAAATAGCCCTTACATAGCCTGGAGGTGTGTTTGGGGTCATTGTCCTGTTGAAATACATGGCATGTCGCTGCAAAATGCTGCGGTAGCCATGCTGGTTAAGTATGCCTTGAATTTTGAATACATCACCAACAGTATCACCAACAAAGCACCCCCAAACCATCACACCTCGTCCTCCATGCTTAACTGTGGGAACCACACATGTAGAGACCATCCGCGTCTGTGCGCACCAAAGATAATCATGGTTTTTCACAGGGCTCTGTGCTCGACCCAATTTTATTCTCATTATATATGCTTCCACTGCTATGCGGATGACACCCAGTTATACTTGTCAATAAAACCTTAACAAAGTAATCAATTAACTAACCTTTGAGCATGTTTCAAGTACATAAAAACCTGGATGACCCGCAACTTTCTCTTATTAAACTCAGATAAAACAGAGGTTATAATACTTGGCCCCAAACACCTTAGAGATACATTATCTAATGATATAGCTGCACTAGACGAAATTGCCCTTGCTTCCAATGAAACAGTCACAAACTTGGGAGTGATCTTCGATCCTGATTTATCCTTTAATAGTCACTTAAAACAAATTTCTAGGACGACCTTTTTCCACTTGCATAATATGTAACGCAAGTGGAAAAAGGTCGGTTAACCCTAACCCTAACCTAACCCTAACCCTTCCTTTTTTGATAAAGCTTATAGTTAGAGCTAATTAGTGTGGCAGAACGTAACTTGTTCTATTTTCTAAAATGGGAAGCATTTAGTCTAAAAAGGCATAGAGGTATTGATGTCTGATCTACTGAGTGGGCCACATGGTTTTCATTCTACTACTATACAAATCAGTAGCCAGTCAGATTTAACTTGAGCCACAGTGTAGCCTCAAGTTCGGCCTGTATCATAGTATCATTTATTACAAGGCAAAAAACCCTGATGACGCTGAGACGCAAAGGGAATTTATGACAGATGACAAACGGAGCTTCTCTTTCCAGCTTCTCCTTCCTCTTCTCCATCCCTATCCCCCTTCCCCGAAATCCCTTTGATTTATCACCAGCAGATACAGGGCCTCTGTGGTGGCTGTGGCTGAGAGGTAGAGTGGTCGTCCTCCAACCTGAAGGTCGGCAGTTCGATCCCCAGTCTGACCCATCTGCATGCCGAAGTGTCCCATAGAATATCAGAGTGCTGCAAGTAGATGCACTGTATGAATGTGTGTTTGAATGGGTGAATGTGAAACTGTACTGTAAAACACTTTGAGATGTCATCAAGACTAGAAAAGCGCTATATAAATACAAATCCATTTACCATTTAACACGGATTGACGATCTGTGGATCGCGCATCAGAGGTCGCAATGGTGGATAGAGTATAGCGGATCTATATCGTGTGGGCTGATCGTAGTGGTAATGGCCGATCCTGTGTCGTTGATGGCATCCCATACGGGCGGTGGACCAGGACCGCGGCGGCAGCTAATGATGCATTCTAATAAGCGGCAGTCGACAATGACTGTGGACTAAAGTGACATCTGATCTGGATCGCAGATCATGATCTTGTTGGCTGCTGACAATGGACTATGAGTGCAGCTGGACTGCTTGACATATCGTATTGAAGTTATCGTTCAGAATGTGGCTAAAAACTTTAATCTTGATGATGTTTTCCTACACGTGTGGCATCTATTGCACTTCTGTCCGTCCTGGGAGAGGGATCCCTTTTTACCCTTTAAAAAAATGTTGGGGTGGTTTTTCCTTACTCTTTCTGAGAGTTATGGACAGAGGATGTCACACCATGTTAAAGCCCTATGAGACAAATTGTGATTTGTCAATATGGGCTATACAAATAAAATTTGATCGATTGATTGATTGAACCGCTCATTTTTTGGGCCTCTTACAAAGACATGGCGATTGGAACCGAAAAAATCAAAGTACAGATTTCCATTGGTTTAATGTCCATTCGTTGGGTTTCTTGGCCCAAGTAAGTCTCTTCTTCTTGTTCTTCTTCCTTAGTAGTGGCTCTTCAGCAATTTGACCATGAAGGACTGATTCACGCAGTCTCCCCTGGACAGCTGATGTCGAGATGTGTCTGCTACTTGAACTCCAACTCTGCGAGGCATTTATGTTGCCTCTAATCTGAGGTCCTGTTAATTTGCAGTTTCTGAGGCTGGTAACTCTAATGAATTTATTCTCAGCAGCAGAAGTAACTCTTGGTCTTCCTGTCCTGGGGCGATCCTCATGACAGCCAGTTTCATCATAGTGTTAGATGTTTTTTGCGACTGAGCTTGAAGATACATTCAAAGTTTTTGAAATTTTCTGGATTTACTGACCTTCCTGTATTAAAGTAATGATGGACTGTGGTTTCTCTTAACTTAGTTGAGTGGTTCTTGCCATAATATGGATTAGAACTGTAGTAGAATTTGCCCATTAACTGTATAGAACTGTGCACCAATCCTGCCTCTGCACAACACAACTGATCGTCTCAAACACATTAAGAAGGCAAGAAATTCCACAAATTAACTTTTGGCAAGGCAAGTCTGTTAGTTGAAAACCATTCCATGTGACTACCGCATGAAGTTGATGAAAGAAGGACAAGAGTGTGCAAAGCTGTCATCAAAGCAAAAGGAGGCTACTTTTAAGAATCTAAAATTAAAACACTTTTCTGTTTACCACATAATTCCATATATGTTCCTTCATAGTTTTGATGTCTTCAATATTAATCTGCAATGTAGAAAGATAGAAAAATAAAGAAAAACCATTGAATGAGAAGGCGGGTCAACACTTTTGACTGGTACTGTATAACTGATTGTCTGCATCTTTTTGCATTACTGTGTGAAATCTGTGTATAATAAATACATTACTATGGGCCATGAAAATATGGGGATGTAACCAACCAGTTAAATTCCAACCAGGGAGCTTGTTGCATGTCTCTCCACCAATGTTTCCAGTCTTTAAACTGTCAAATAAATGCCAACATACTTGTACATGGGGTGATGGGAATAAACTTACATTCTACTCTCTTCTCCAACATGGCAAGACGGTTGGTGACCTCAGTTTTCAGCTCATTGATCTTGAACGCCCTTTGGAGAGATTGACACAGGTGGGAAAAAGACATTAGAAATTACTTAAGAAAGAAAAGGTACTGCCATCTGAGACTTTGTCTCTATGTTAGTGTGACAACCCTGGAGTTTTCTGCTGTGTGTGTGGTTGTGTTTGTCTTTCAGGCTCATGTAGGCGGAGTCAGACCGGAGTGATTAGCAGTGATGTGGCACACATGGGGGACCCCTTCTTAAGAGGCCTGCAGACTGGGCTCTGGTCTCTCACTCACCGGATCGATCTCCACATGGACATGTGGAGGAGTTTCTTTGTATTTGTTGTTTGTAGTACTATTTATGTGATTAAATGCTTTAACTTCAGAACTTGTGCCTTTCAGGGTTTTCTTGTTGCACACCTGAGCCAAGGTGTAACAGATAGCAATACATATTTTGTATTACACTTTTCAAATCAAAGTTTATTGTCACATGAAAAGATGACAGCGTCATCAGCTCAGTGAAATTCTTGTGACCTGGCAGGCAACATCTATGCAATAGACATATTACATATAAAATATAACATATGACATATAACAGTGCACCAATTTAAAGTGAAAAGAAGGGCTAACAGCAGTTTACAGGGTGAAGGAGTGATATTAAATTAAATAATATGAATATATGTGTAGTAAGTATGAATGGGGGAGCAGAATGTACATTGTAACTGTTCAGTGGGTCAGTGTTGTTTGTTCAGAAGCCTAATGGCCTGGGGGAAGAAGCTGTTTTTGAGTCTGGTAGTTTGTGCTCGGATGCTGCGGTAACGTCTGCCAAGTGGAGGCAGTGTGAGAGGTCCACAGCCTAGGTGGCTGGTAGAGACATACTCCAAAAGACTTGCAGTTGAAGTTGTAGCGAAAGGGGATTCTACCAAGTATTGACTCGGGGGGGGGTGAATACTTATGCATCCAACAGATGTCAACTTTTATGTTCTCATTATTGTTTGTGTCACAATAAAAATAATTTTGCACCTTCAAAGTACTATACATGTTGTGTTGATCAAATGGGAAAAAGTCTATTTAAGTCTATTTAAATTCCAGTTTGTGATGGTACAAAATGGGAAAAAGTCCAAGGGGGTTGAATACTTATGCATCACAAATTGTTACATTCACATGTTGCAACTGCATTAAAACCCTTTAGCGATTACGATTGCAAACTCCTGTATGAGTTGAGACCATTCTCCAGGGTCTTGTAATTGTGGTGCAATAGCCTACATAAAATCATCTTCATAAACGAAAAAAGGAGTATTGATATCAAGTACGAAACAAGTTGCTTTGCTTAATCCAGTCTTTGGTTTGGGAGATACACTAAAACAGACTCACAAGAATTAAAATCTTGATATAAAAGGAAAGTAAGATTGACTTAACAAATTATTTACATTACAAGAGAAAATATGCACGTGTAACATGTACATGTTCAACAGTTACTACAGTACAAATAGATAATAGAGCTGCTGCTCTGTGAAACCTGTTCAGCCATTTGCTTACCTTGAAAACTGTTCAGCTACTTGCGTCAGTACATTCTGAAAGAGTTCCTCTTTATCTGTGTTGAGAGAGCAAGTGTAGATTCACAAATGCTGCTCATACACACCATGTAGTTACATTCACAAATACCAGTTAAAACTTTACTGTGCCAAAAGGAAGCCTTATGTTAACTGTGTCCACAGGCGACTTCTCTGAGCTTGAAGGCTTTTGGGATGGACCATAACACAGTGGAAACGTGTAGCGTGGTCAGACGAGCCAGTATTTCATGTATTTTTTGGAAGAAATGGACGCCGTTTACTCTAGACCAAAGATGAAAAGGACAATCCAGACTGTTAATAGCAACAAGGCCCAAAGCCAGGTTCTGTCATGGTATGGTGTTGTATCAGTGCCCTTGTTAAAGGTAACTTACACTTATATGATTTTGGAGTAGCATCTACTGCCTTCAAGACAACATCTTTTCCAGAGACATCCATGAAATAGAATATGTAGTGCATTGTGAAACGCAAAATGCAATAGTAGAGACCACATACTGGGACAAAATGACCCCTGAAATGCTTCATCACTTGTTGTCGTGAGTCCCTGAACGTCTTTAAAGTGTTTTGAAAAGGAATAGCAACATTACAAATGGGTAAATGCTTTACCATCCTAACTTTTTTTTAGATATGTTGCAGGAATCCAGCTTGAAAAAAGTGTTTATTTTTAAAAAACAATACAATTCATGAGGTCAAACATCAAATAATGTGCTTTTTTATCGTCTTTTTGTAGTATAGGTCAAATAATTATCATTCTCAAAACTGATGAGTTTTAATTTCAACTTTTTCTGATCTGGTGTTGTAATATATATTGATATTTTAGGTGAACATTTAAATTTAAACTTATTTAGTATAATGATCGTTATTATTGCGAGGGTGGTGCCTTATAATACATATAAAATCCAATTAAATAGCTTTTGAAATATAGATAACCATCTTTAAAGATTATTATTAATGAGCCAACAATCAAAATCTGACTGTTTATGTGCACAACAGTAGTAAGTATTCCATAGAAAATCAGAGTAGAGCTTTTCATTCTTCTGAAATGACAACTGCATTTTACAGATATAGTCTGCAGTTGTCTAATTCTTGTTGTCAAAAAAAGTCAGTGATTGTAATTGCATAGTTCAATTTGAAAGTTACTTGTAACACCTCCAGATACTGCAAAAAGTTGTAAAATTACTCCAAAAACTGGATATCTACCATCTTGTCGGCTGATGTAATCATCCTCCACATTATAACACTTTCCATCAAAATTTGGAGAATGTAGTATACTGAAATCTCTCAAGTAGGAGAGACAGAAAATTCAATGGTTGATTTTCATGTTGATGTAGTTCAAACAATCCTGCTCCTCATATAGGCTTGGTTAAATGTTGGTTTCCCAAAATAAGCACTAGCTTCCATTTGTTTTTATGCCATAGTCTAGAGCAGGGTTCACCAACCTTTTTGAGACTGAGAGCTACTTCGTAGGTACGGAGTAGTACGAAGGGCTACTTGTTTGATACAAAACACCTGAATAACAAAGTTGCACAGATCACCTTTTAATATTAATAATAATGTATGTGAAGAGACCACGTCAAGTTGAATTATTCCTCACAATAATTAGAGAAAAAATGTATTAAATTATAATCACTTTGTTACAACGAGGATAAAGCTTAACCAAAAATAACACATGTATGTGACTGGGGTATAATGTTTCTAAGTGTCTTCTTAATTGTTAAATACTGTCTCATACAGTCAGCTGCCAGAGTTTTCAGACCTAAAATATACACTGGTCTCCCCTCATGTCCTCCTTCAGTCACTGTGAACCCAAGAGCAAGACAGGCTTCATCGTACTTTCTTTTCAACTTGGTTTTTGAACACTGTGTCTTGTTTGTCTGACCGACTGCTTCACAGGAATGTGTGTCTCTCTGAGCAAGAGACAAACAGTGACCGACTGCTTCACTTGAGTTTACGGTATAAGTGACCACCAGAGATGAATATCTTTAGTGCTCATAAAACAGTAACTGTAAATTGCTTTGATTGTGCAACTTAGCTGATAACCATAAGGATATAATCCAAAGTTTGGACTGATCCCCAGTCTTAAATGTTAAATATGTTGATTTAGCTTGGAGTACATTTAAACATTCACCATGTCCATCTCATGGTATTGATACAACGGTATTCTGTAATTGGATTAAGTAAAGGATTCCTGGAATTTTAATACGATTTTAAAAGTTATTTGTTTGCAAAACTAACTTACTAAATCTAACCTTCCAGTCCTGTCTTTAAGTTAGACCCACAATGTTAAATGTGTATTTCTAGCCGTAATAGCAGGGAAAGTATATCGAAACACTAGGTAGCAAATCATTAAGGTTAGACTTTAAGAGGAGTCAAGAGGAAACAATTGAAAGTAAGCTGGCAAGACTTGGGATTTAGAAAAACTAATTCAACACATATATACCTACCCAACGGACTATATAAGAGGACGGACAATTAAAGGAAAGTATGTGAAATATTTTGATTGATTTACAAAAAGACACTTGAAAAAGTTGATCTCTGTTACTTATGAAACTTTCTGATGCGGGTATCTCTCCCTCTGCACTGAAATGGTTTGCTTTAAAGACAAGAGTAGTACGCTGGACTCACACCTATACTTTTCCTTAACACTTGACGGTGCTTGTTACATGTGTAATCATCATAATGACAACAATTACAGTTCCATGATTTGGACACACAGCATAGCCCTCTTTCGTGGTAAGGTTCCATGCTAGCTATCAATACAATACTAAAGAGAAGAACACAATCAATTAAATCCAAGACCATATTAAGACACCAGGCTCACCAGTTAACACTGCCTCCTCTTTAGCAATAACGGGATTTGATTGGCAAGTACCTGCTCTTGAGTAAATGGTAAATGGATTTGTATTTATATAGCGCTTTTCTAGTCTTGATGACCACTCAAAGCGCTTTACACTACAGTTTCACATTCACCCAATCACACACATATTCATACAGTGCATCTATCCCAGCACTTTGTTATTCTATGGGGGCCATTCAGGGTTCAGCATCTTGCTCAAGGACACTTGGGCATGCAGACGGTTCAGACTGGGGATCGAACCGCCGACCTTCAGGTTGGAGGACGACCACTCTACCCCTCAGCCAAAGCCTTGAGTCTTTGTTTAAACATAATTTGATTGGCTAGTGCTGACGAAAATTCGTGCTCTGCTCAACTTCTGCTATATGCAAAGTGACAGGAGTAGAGTGGTCATCCTCCAACCTGAAGGTCGGTGGTTCAATCCCCAGTCTGACCAATCTGCATGCCGAAATGTCCTTGGGCAAGATGCTGAACCCCGAATGTACTGTAAAGCACTTTGAGTGGTCATCAAGACTAGAAAAGCTCTATATAAATACAAAGCCATTTACCATTACCATTTACAAAAAAAACAAAATGCAGTTAAGTAAGGCATGTCATTACCCCTAGCAAAGTAAATAAGCAACGTTTTGGTTGAAGGTTCCCAAGCATACCTGTCAGTCCTATATCATGGTCAACACTTTACATCTATATTTATATCATGGTCACATTGCAATATTTATATTTTCCATTATGCTATCTTGTAGTATTATTTATATTATGGTCACTTACCTTTTAATTATTTTCTGTATCATGGTCACTACTGTTGCAATATTACTTATAATATTTTTGTTTTCATTACAATAACACTTACATCATTCCACTTTCTCCCCAGTACCTGCTTTTGCACAGTGTCTGTTTTGCTGGTTGTTTGTTTCGTTTTTTTCTTATTTGCTTTTCTCTTATTTGCTGTAACAAGTGAATTTCCCCATTGTGTGGATAAATAAAGAAATCTAATCTAATCAATAAAGGGGGCCTGTGTATTACCTGCCCATTGTTTGACATGGCAGTAGAAAGTAGTAGAAAATACAGAGCCACCTTGACAATAGAATTTGAATTTGTCAAAAGGAAATTGTAGCTGTACAAAATAGTTACATGAGTATCGACGAATTTGAATTCACAGAGAAAAAAGATTTAGGAGTTTCCATCCCATAAATACAAAACGACAGTTACACCTTTTCAAATTTTTCATTAGTGCACAAATCCTATTAAGAATCCTGCTGGTTTAGCATTTTTGTGTTAGAACTTGAGTGAACTCATGGCTGTTAAACACACTGACTGTGTGCAATAAACAGGAAAAACAATTAAAGTGTCATATAAAGGCCTTGCTTAAGTGTGTTCTACAACTCACCGGCAAAGTGTCCTCCAGTCATAGGCAAAACTCGGTACGGTGACCTACAACACGACAGGAAACACATGCAGGCAAAGATTAGTTAATACCGGAGATGGTGTGAGTCTTTACTATAAAAGTACAGTAAAGAGTGAAATGCAAAATGCAAAAACAGTAGAGTGACAAATTGCAATATGCAATGTAATGCAAAATAATATAATATAATATATGTGTTAATTTAACACATCCTTGAGATGTGGTGGCATAATAAAAGTCCAAGCCAGGTGGGGGTCCCGGGCCTTGTTGATAAGGCCAACTGCAGCCGGGAAGAAGCTGGACTTGTGGCGTGAGGTTTTGGTCCTGATGGACTGCAGACTCCTGCCAGAGGGAGGAACCTCAAAGAGTTTGTGATGGGAAGGATCGACCACAATCTTTCCTGCACGACTCAGGTAACTATAGGCAAACAGGTTCTCTAGAGTTGGCAGATTGCAGCCAATCCCCTTCTCAGCAGAACGGATGATACGCTGCAGCCTGCCTTTGTCGTTGGCAGTGGCAGCAGTGAACCAGATGGAGATGGAGGAGATGAGGATGGACTTGATGATGCAGTTGAAGAAGTGCAACATCACTGTCTTTGGCAGGTTAAACTTCTTCAGCTGCCGCAGGAAGTACATCCTCTGTTGAGCTTTTTTGGTGAGGGAGCTCCCACTTGAGGTCCTGGTAGATGATGGTGCCCATGAAGCAGAAGGACTCCGCAGTGACGACTGGGAAGTCTCTCAGGGTGATAAGGGTGGGTGGGGCTGGGTTCCTTTGCAAGTTCTTGTTGTCCTGGGTCTGTACCCTGGTGGTTTTATGCACTTATTGTAAGTCGCTTTGGATAAAAGCGTCAGCTAAATGAAATGTAATGTAATGTAATGTAAAAGTCTACAACCATCTCCACTTTTTTCAGAGCATTGAGCTTGAGGTTGTTCAGATCACACCAGGTCACTAGATGGTCAATCTCCATCCTGTAGGCGGACTCATCCCCACCAGAGATGAGCCCAATGAGGGTGGTGTCGTCTGCAAACTTAAGGAGTTTGTCGGACTGGTGACTGGAGGTGCAGCTGTTGGTATAGAGCAGGGGTGTCCAAACTTTTTATCCCGAGGGCCACATACAGAAATTGTTTTGAAGGTCTGGGCCACACACACCGCCACGTCCCCCTGCCCTGGAGCGGAATGTTGACTGTGTGCCTCCATCGCGTTGCTTAGGGCGGGGTGGGTGGTGGCTGAATTGCTAAGAGATGTTGTTTTTTCTAAAATGTTGGCTGTGGGGTAAGGTGAGACAAATGCTGTGGGGTAAAGTGAGACATGTAGCACAAGTTAAGTTTAGTCTTAAACATAATTTAGTGTAATATTACATTACATATGTTTCATTTTTAATGCCATAAACATTGTAGAAAAGCCATCATGCAAAGAAACTACATCAGGGCCGACAAACTGGGGCCAAACACCCCTCGCAGAGATGGAGCGTGAAGCCGCTGAGGTCATGCAAGGAAAGAAGTCCTTAAGAAAAGCTGGACGGGATAGAAATATTGACAAGACCTGGGGTGCAGTAGCTGAGGCAAAGACAATATTCACAGATGAGATGGAGGAGGAGCTTGCCAAACACTTGAAACAACTAGCTGACCAGTTCAATGGCCTTGCTCCAGTTAAGTGTCGTGAACTGGCATTTGAAAATGCAGAGAAAAACATATCCATGTCCCTGCCAATTGGACAGAGAAACAATGTGCAGGGAAGCTAGGGTGTGCAAGAGTTCACATGAATCATAATAATCATAAATGTGCTTAATTGACCACACATTACAACATGTGTTGTTATGGTAGTTTTAAAGTGGAAAAGGTAAGTGGATCACTACCCCCTTGATTTCTCTGGTCTGTCTCACTGTACCCCTAAGCTGGGGTAAAGTGAGACACTTTTTTAAAAACAATCATATTTCCACTGCCCTTTGTCCTGAAGACATTCTGATCATTTCCATTGCTAGGAAACATCCTGAATTAATGGGAAATGTGTATTTTACTGATATATAATTTTAGCTCGCCTAGAGCAAATGTAAAAAAATGTCTCACATTACCCCGCTCTCCCCTACCCGAGGGTACAAACCCAGAACAAAGAGAATCAAGAAAGTAAAATTTCTTCCAAAATAGAGCAAAACTACATAGTGCTATAAGTAAGGGCCATTTAAGTGCTATGAAATTGTTAATTACAATTTTTTTAATTATTTAATTTTTTTGTAATTTTAATTTTTTTGAGGCGGGCCAATTTAAAATGGATGGCGGGCCGCAGATGGGTCCCATTTTCTATCAAAGCAACAGTAAAACTCATTCAAGTTGTTGGCCAGGCGTGAGTCGCTAGTGGAGTGGGGGGCTCTAGGTTTTCAGATTGTAATCAGCCTAAAGGCCTATGTATGCTTCTCCGCTTTGACGGGCACAGACAGATAGGACCGCCTTCCTGAAAGCTGTTGAATTAGCAACGCAGTTTGGAAACAAGACCAGGGAACCGCTGCGCTAAGATACGATAACATGAGCATTTTGACTCACTGGGTGTCACTTTATTTCAGCTAAAACTGTCACGTCATCAACAGCCTTTGACTGTTAGTAGCCATCTTTCACTGTGTGTGAGGGGCCGGGAGGAAATAAATAAACCAGTGTGGCCTTCTTCTACATACCTCATGAGGTGGGCTTCTCTACACTCGTCTTCCGTTGCGCCAACTACTGTTCTGGTGGTGAATTGTTTTCAGCACAAACAGCTCGTACAACCATGAATGAAAAAGAGTCCGTCCGATCCGTGCGTAACGGACTCGGAGACGCATACTTTAGCCTTAAGCCCTTTCCAGACACTGGCAGAGTCATCGGCTGAGAGCTGGTGTTGGAGTTTCTCAGAGTACAGACGTTTAGCTTCTCTCAACTCCTTGCTAAACCTGTATTTCGCCTCTATAAATCTGTCTCTGACCCCGCTCCTGAACGCCTCTTCCTACTCCAACCTTAACTTTTTGAGTTTTGCTGTGAACCAGGGTTTGTCATTATTGTAACTCACCCTGGTGCGTGATGGAACACAGCTGTCCTCACAGAAGCTGATATAGGAAATCACAGCCTCTGTGTACTGATCCAGACTATTGGTAGCAGTCCTGAACACCTCCCAATCTGTACACTCCAAGCACGCCTGACGATCCTCCACAGCTTCACTGGTCCGCTGTCCTCACAACAGGTTTACAGAGTTTTAATTTCTGCCTGTATGAAGGAATCAAATGGACCATGACATGGTCCGAGAGTCCCAGTGCAGACCGGGGGACGGCGTGATAGGCACTGCTTGAAAGGTACGATTCAGAACATTCACAGTGATGCACTCTAGAGCGCGAAGGGGCAAATGTATGTCCGGCCAAAACATGCAGTACCTGTTTATTTGGCTTACACGGGTGCATACCGCCACCATACCGCCACCTACTGCATGTGAGAGTGTAAAATTAGTCATAGTTTTCACACAGTTACTTTTGCATGTGGCGTTAGCTGCGGCTCGGGTTGGGGCAGTTACTGTGAGTTACTGACCATGATACTGTGACAAGACAAGATACTGACCACATCTGTTTGCAACAGAGTGACTGTGCACTGATGATTGAAAGTTATAAAGGCTATTAAACTGGATGTCTTCTGTAACAGAAGATTATATTAAATAAAGATTAGTTAAACTCAAGATTGTTTCATAAATCTGATTGAATTCGTGGTCATTAAAAGACAAGAGTGATAAAGGGCCGAAATAATTTAAAATAGAGCTTTTTAAATAATGATTTCATTATTTTCCTGGCACAAAAGGATGAATGAATAACAACAAAAACAAAACAAACAAGTATCAGTATGGTATCGGCTATCAGCCAGATTGTTGTTTCAAACATCGGTATCAGTATCGGCCAAGAATTTCCATATCGGTGCAACCCTATCACGAACTGAAGAAGGGCATTACATTACAATACATTACATTTCATTTAGCAGACGCTTTTATCCAAAGCCACTTACAATAAGTGCATTCAACCCAGAGGGATCCCTCACATGTGGCTCTCTCCGAGTTTTCTACTTATTTTTACCCTGTTAAAAGGGTTTTTAGTAGTTTTTCCTTACTCTTGCTGAGGGTTAAGGACAGAGGAGGCCACACCCTGTTAAAGCCCTATGAGATGAATTGTAATTTGTGAATATGGGCTATACAAATCAAATTTGATTGATTGATTGACTCGAAGGCGAAACTGCAACATTGCAGATGTCTTTCCGTGTGTCGCAGCTGAGGAGCTGACTTCACCTGAAAAGGTTTTTGTCAATCACCGTGATGACACACAGGGCTCTTTGACAACAAAGACTCCTAAGCAGAGAAGGGTTGCTTCAATAAAGTTGGGGCAATAAGACTTGGACTTGGATGGCTGTGAGGTTTCTGACCAATGGAAAGATAGACTTTTGCAGCTTGTTGAGAAGTATGAGTCTGTCTTTTCAAGGGACAGGAACTGTGGGGAGGCTGCAGACTTCGTCCACAAAATGCACCCGTGGACGAGAGACCGTCTCCTTGGCCTCCACCACAATGCTGGTCATCAGGGCCGTGCGTGAATCCTTTCCCTTGCCAGGGAGACGTTTTTTTCTTGAACCTTGAACTTGAAGCCTGTGAACCCATCAAAAAACTTCTGAACCAATGGAACCGATATGGATTGACTTTTGTACCCTGCTAGACTGATTGTCAAGTAAACAGTTGATGTCTTGGTCATTATCGACCATTCTCCAAAATGGCACATGTCTTCCCCTGGTGAAGTCAATCTGCAAAATAACATTGCCTGTTTTTGCTGTGTCTCCTCCTTCCCTTCTGTTTTCTCCCTGTGTGTTGTGTGTGGCAGGGGGCGTGGCTGGCTCCTGGCTGCAGCAGGACGAGGCACACCTGCTCCCAATCCAGTTAATCATCCAGTCCATATAAGCCTGGTCTGCTCACCACTTCAGTGCCAGATTATTCCGTCTACCATGGTAGTAGTTGCTATGCAGGACTCTCGACCTTCGTGTCCCTTGGATGTACTCAAACCTTTTGTGCTTTCTTCAACCCAGAACCTTCGTGTGCCTCACTGCTCGGCTCCTCTTCCTCTCCTCTACCAGGATCCTCAAGACAGCCAACACCCTTCCACTCCTGCCTGCATCTACCTCTCCTGCGAAATAAACTCTGTTAATGTTTCCACCAACAAGTCGTCCTAGTCTGCTTTGGGGTCCAAACCTTCACTTAAACCTAACAGGATGACTTCTTCTGTGTATATGGGTTACTGGGGAGGATCCATTCGGATCAAGGGGCCAACTTTGAGAGCAGACTTCTAAGGTAAGTTTTGGAGATGGTGGCGTTGCGGAGGTCACACACCACACCCTACCAACAAATGGGTAATGGCGTTAAAGATCGCTTAAACAGGACTCTGGGGAACATGTTAAGAACCCTTCCCCCAATGGCGCATGTCAGGTGTGGCCCCAGGTGTTGTGAACGCTAAACTTTTGTCACAACTGTACGATACATGAGACAACCGGCTTTGTCCCGTTTTAAGCTTTCTGTGGTTTTAACAGTGTGATGATATAAAACTTATCTTACAACCCACTGTAAATGAGAATGTCCTGGGTTCTCATTTATAAATCAGTGTATGGAATTCATACTAAAAGTGTACGTGCGCACAAAAGCCGGAAATGGTGTACGCAAAAGAATATTCCGATCTATAAAACCGTTTGCACCCAAGTCTGCCCCCAACACGTCCCCTTTCATCCATAAATTGTCAATGCAAAGTATTTCATGACTATTAAATTATGATGGTGACCCATGGGTTTCCACCATGAGTCATGAAAGACTCACGGCATCAAGTGATGAAAAGAGGAAGCAAAAATGTCTGACACTGACATTGAGGTGTTTGTTATTGAGTTGGAGGTGAAGGCACAGCAGTGATGTCACTAATAAAGAAAATACATTGAACTCTGATCAAAAATCAAAAGAATATATATTAGCTGATCAGACATCGCTAGCGGACTCTCAATCTCGAAAAGTAAACATAATACATTTAAATGATATAAAACTAAGATATTACAATCATTATACTAAATTTTAAATCCTTATTAAGGTAGAAAATACTACATCTTTAGTTCTCTCTCGCACCTTGCCAGCTATTCAAAAGGCATTCTGGGTACTCCTCCATTTGAAGTGAGGGGCTGAAAAATATCCGTTTGGAGGGGTATAGAGCCCTAACCCTCTGTCCAAACAGGTATTGGGACAGCCTACCCCTAATCGTGAATGTGCAAAACGTAGGGGAAGGGCTAAGGGGTAGGGCCAAGGAGTAAAATGGGATTGGGCCTTGGTTGTTGGTTGGAGTACTTGGTAATTAAAAAGCTTCAGGTAAATTCTAAGGGTGATCTATAAAGTGCAAAGTAATGTCATCTAAAAGACTGGTCAATTGGCAAAAGAGTCCATCAGCCATCCGGTGGACTGAAGAGTTGTTCTGTCAATCTATGAATCAATTAGTTTTCAATACCTCTCTGTGTTGTGTGGCATGGTGGGGTCGATGGACACCATGGCTCCAGAGGCATCCAGCAAGGAAAGATTAGTGTTTCTGCATGAAGACAAAAATGTATGTTGTGTTACCGGATGTTGAATTTAAGATATCGTGGATGTGTGTCTACAATAGTCTCTAGCCAACTGTGATGATGACACAGCTCCTTTCCATTTCATATGCCCGCTTGATGTGCAGGGACTCAGTGCAGTGTTCTCCTAAACAATAGGTGTCACCACTGAGAGAAGTACAGCTACAATAAAAAAGGGGAAGAAACAGGACAGAACAAACTTTTAGTTTTGAATGTGCTTAGATTACACTGACCCAATATGAAGCCAACCGATTAAGCCTGTAGGAGGAGTTTGTCAAAGTACAATGCAAGGAACTGGTAAAAAAACTAGCAAATATTGTACATTACATTCAAAATGTCCAACTTCCTGCAGGGTCTAGGGCTCTTTTTTATTGTCTGGACATAGAACATATATCTACCTACAGGTCTGCTTCATAGAAATTGTATAGGGGGCCCTATCTAGCCATTTTGCCACACATGCAAGACCCATATTGGAAGTGAATTTTTGTCACTTACAAATGCGTGATGAGCTTTGCGACCTTTCAAGCATGCTTAGCCCTCCAAATGTGTGAAAGTTAAAAAAAAAGGCTGGGTTAAATATACATACTTATTTGCCTTTCCATAGCTTCCTGCAGAATACCTTATCAACAGTCTCTGCAATTTTCATCTGGGAACAGCAAGCATAAACTACACTTTAGAAGGACCGGTAAGGGTATTTGTAATGGGGGTAAGGTAAATAAGGTAAAATAACATTTGTTATAAAAGGGGAATAGATGCTGGGGTACTGAGTTTTGAGTAGATAACGGTAACTGATTGATAATGTTAAATGTGTAGTGGCCAAATGTGGGCAAAAATATTGTTCAGATTTATCTATGCTTTGTGAGAAATAAAGCATAGGTAAATGTAAGTGCGTGCGTGCGTGTGTGTGTGTTTTACCTTGGCACACCCAGTGCTGTACAGAACAGTTCCTTAATGTCATACGGGCTGCAGAATCTACTGAAGACCACCTGAGAACAACACACATATTCATAAAAGACAAGGATTTAATTTATAATTGATTACCCAATAGTGGACTTGCAGTTGATAAAATTAAAATATCTACAACATGGTGGCACACTGAAAGGCAGATAAAGTAAAACATAATCAGGGATTTACAAATGAGTATCATTAAAGTTGTACCATTACAACAACTCAGATCAATTGGGTATGTTTATTGTACTCTCAAAATATGTGTTTTTAAAGAATTGATAACAAACAAATTAAGTGATTAAAGGGACAGTTCACTGAAATATACAAAAAGTGTGGTGATTCAAGCCTCGAAATTCATCAACCATTTACACCACCGGAAAATTGCACACACTCTTGCCCAAGGGCACGTGCGGGAGCGACATCAACTCTACCAATATCAACTAAAAAAACTAATTAAATTACCACACACATGAATATCGAATTAAATGGTTAAATCTAGGAATTTCAAATTAAATATTATTGGTTGACCTGGCCTCTTACCTGCTGCTTTGCCTTCAAGACAGTTTAGACTTCCTGAACTAAAGACTGCTCTGATGCAGCCTGCCCATTTATCAATTTATGTGTATTGTAATGTAGGTAATGTGGCAAATTTTTTGCACAACACACCTAAATTTGTGTGCTAGGAATCCTATATCACCGACGTGTAGCCTCTTGATGGCAACATCCACATTGCCATCAGATGCAGCTACAATCTTGCTTGGATCGATGTCGAATATTTTATTTTGCTGATGAGTTCCCTGCTCATCTAGATAGATGAAGAGGTTATTTTGTTGTTGTTCGACAAGTTTACATATTAAGTCAAGGCAAATAATAGAAAAGATGCCAATAGACACAAATTCTGCGTCTCTCACCCCTGGCAACATGAATGACGCAGGAACATTGGACTCACAATTCATGTCTATTGCATAGCGAGAGACACAGCTCCTGGAGAAGCAAGTGAAAGTCCCCGAGCTGTGCGCTCTTCCGGATGGCATTGTGGACCCACAAACAACATTGCTGGCTTCTCCGGAGTTTCAATAACAAATATACCACAGCAGTTACTTCAGCCAGTAGTCCCCTTCTCCTCTCTTCTGCTGGCTTCCTAAAGTGTTTACACACTATGTAAAAGCACACTGTAACAGTAGACCATGCCACAGGGCTCTCACCACAGCAGCCAGAGAGGAACGATTGAGGTTTTAACATTTTTATTTAATCCAGACACACTTCAACAAACATAAATAAACTTAAAGCAACTAGCTTTACAGCTCAGTCCTTTCAAGAGTTTCAGTCCTCCATGTGTCTGAGTTCAAGAGTGATCACTCCCGAGGCAACGAAGACGCTGCTTTTTAAGCGTTTTCTAACTTTCTAACCCTAACCCTAACCCCATCACCAACCCCCATCTGGCCTGATCTACTCTTGGACCAGGAGAAGAAGCCAGCCTACCCACCGGATCTCTCCGGAGGACGGCCAAGTTGGCGATGCCCCACAGGCGCCCTGGCAACAGGTACAGGGCCTGAAGGCATCGACCTCTCCGCAGACGAGGGACACGGGACAGGGGCTGCAGGTATAGGCCTCTCTGCCAACAAGGGACACAGGACAGGGCTGAAGGTGTCCGCCGTTGAGGGACACGGGACAGGGTCTGCAAGTGTCGGCCTCTCCACCAACGAGGGACACAGGCTGCAGGTGTCGGCCTCTCCACCGACGAGGGACACGGGCTGCAGATGTCGGCCTTTCCGCCGACCTTGGGTAGGAACTGGGGCAGGGGCCGTGTGAACAGCCTTTGTGTATGAACAGGAAGGGGCTTGGAGGGCCCTCTTCGAAAGCCTTGACCATGGAGGGTATTGTGTCCTTGGCAAGGTGAGATTGGATTGGTTGAGAGAATTTGCTAATAATGACAACAATAAAGGAAACAAAGATAGTAGCTAAGAGGTAAGTGTCTAGTGAAAGAGTTGGATGAATGAATCATGTTTTAAATGTAGAAAAAGAGTCTTTGGTAGTGCTGATCTTACAAAAGGTTTGTTCGTATCAGCCAATCATGAAATACCAGGGATCTCATTTATAACTGTTGCATACGTACAAAACGTGGCCTGAAATGTACATATGCCACTTCACACGCAGTATGAAAACCAAAAAATCACACAAACTCTGACTTATGCGTACGAACATTTTGGAGACAGGAAAGTGGCAGTGCAGACGGGAGGTAGTGAACTGAAGCCAGATTATTGATCATTCCAACAGCTTTAGCGACATATCTGTTCCACACAAACCTTTTAATTGAAAAAGATGTAAAACAACTTACAGCAAATTTCTTTCAGATTCCATGAAACAGCAGAGTTACGGAGCCGAGTCATTAACAGTTTTTAACAATATCTTCTAACACTGTGCGTATATCATCAAATCACTGCAGTGAACTTGACTGTGCCATCAGGCGCACAGAGCGCACTAGAGATCACTTCCAAGAAATGAAGAAAAACTATTCACTTTCCAAATGATATCCCAGAGTGGAGGATAGGATCCACTGGTGTGAGGTTATCGATCCAGTATCTAAATCAGGAGTGTCCAAACTTTTTATCCCGAGGGCCACATACAGAAAAAAATACGAAGGTCTGGGCAACTCACGGTGCCACGCCGCCCTGCCCTGGAGCGGACTGTTGACAGTGCGCCTAAATCACGTTGCTCAGCGTTCTGAGGGACAGCTGGCAGGTCAGGGGCGAGTTGGGCGCCACCTAGCGTCTAAACTGAGAAGTGCAATACTGTGGGCCCTAGTCCATTGCATTAGATTACATTTCATTTAGCTGACGCTTTTATCCAAAGCGACTTACAATAAGTGCATTCAACCCAGAGGGTACAAACCCAGAAAAACTCGAATCAAGAAAGTACAATTTCTTAAAAAATAAAGCAAATCTACAAAGTGCTATAGGTAGTGCCATTTAATTGCTACTATTTTTTTATTTTTGATGCGGGCCAATTAAAAATGGATGGCGGGCCGCAGATGGCCCACGGGCCGTAGTTTGGACACTTCGGCGCTAAATAATATATCTGCAACTATATGTTTTTATTTATCTCAAAGTGGGCTACCTCTTATTATATAAATTTCTAATAAATATGGGGAGGACTCAAATAGGCCTTCATAGTTCTGTGTTTAATTTATTTCAAAGTATACCTACGCAAGCCAGTGTATTTTGTTCTCCTCTTCATGAGAGTTTAGTGTTTTCCTTTGTAGTAAGAGTTAAAAATAGCAAGAAAATGTGCAATTTGCTTTATTGTCGTTCTTAAATTCATAAATGCAACCAACTATAAATATAGTACAACTATATATACAACTTTATAAGCTGTGTTATCAAATATGTTTTGCGGCTCCAGAAGAATTTTATTTGGGGGAAGAGGGGGCAAAATGGCTCTTTTGATAGTAAAGGTTGCCTACTCCTGGGTTGTACCCATGGCTTGTACGATTTTATTGTACTAAAAAATAGCAGCAGTTGGTTCGCATTTTCTTCTCTTGCCTGTACTTGAGCTTGCCAGTTAGCTGCACAGCTAATACTGAAAAAAGCAGCAACAGTATAAGTGTAATTATGTTACGTACTAATGCCATCACTCAGCTCAATTCTTAGCTGAGCTCAACGCCCAGGTTACACTGAGTGCATGAATAGTTTGTGCGCGTTGTGGAACGTCTTGCTTTTTGTGTCAGTGCCCACGTTATCAAGTTAGAGGCATGTGGGTCTCAGGTGTATAAGATGCACTGCTCTTCTGGAGACTCAGATCCTTGCCTTTTTTCTCCGCAAGCCTTAAAAATGGAAGGTGAAAATTATCTTTCACCACAGTTTCAATGTGTATCTGTCAAACATGTCAAATAATATTATTCATATATGCAACACTTTAATGTTTCCGTTGACTGAATCCATTCATTTGTATTCAGATGCACAGCTTCACACCATGGAGTCAAGGCAGTTATTTGAGTACATAGGGCTACTTTTCATCAAGGAAACAAAGTAGTCATACCATAAACTTCATGTAGCAGTTCCACAGCAGGCACGCAGCAGAGATGCTCCCTGTGTAAACAACAGACACAGCAGATCAGCAAGGCTGCCGTCACGTGCTGCACATGCACCCAGTATGGCCTGCGTATTTGGAATATTTCAGAAATCAAATAATAATTTCTGTCAAATAATCCTTAGTTTTATTTCTAATATTTTTTAACATATATGGCTACACAACACAATTTGATGACAGTGGAGCAGTTCACTAAGACCGCTATCTAATGCCTTGTTAAAAAAATTGGCCCGAAACCAAACTTACTAGCCGACCACTGCTATTGGTTTCTGAAATATAAGTAATTGATGCAACTATATAAGTACATTTTTTTAATCATTCATCTTTTGGAACGTCATTATCTGCATATATGGTGGGGGATTATTTCCCGAGTGGTCCATCTCAGTGGTCCCCAACCTTTTTTGCGCTACGGACCGGTTGGATGTCAGACAATATTTTCACGGACCGGCCGTTAAGGTGTGTCTACGGAGCCTCACTATGGAGTCCCTCTGGTACGGCCTCTGGTGCCAGCGGTAGATTTTTTTTTATTTAAACGGAATATGGAGAGGTTTTTTTGGGTTATTTAAAATAAAAAATTAATTCGTTAATTAAAACAAATTCCACCGATGTCACTACAGATAGGATATCGGAAATGGCAACAGAGTTTTTAGTGCTGTTGTGGCGATCTCAGGGTATTCTGCTCTACTTTAATCCAGGACACCGGCAGAGTTGTTTTCTTAAACATACTTTTAAGGCCGCCGTCATTTGCAATCTCCAGCAGCTGATCTTCTTCTTAAACAGACATGCTGGATTCACCTGGTTTGTTGACAAATGGGTCCGACAAATACCGTGTGGGTTTGTGTTCAGCGAAAAAGTGACGTGACCGAGACAAGCGTCTTGAAATGCGTAAAGCATGAGTCATAAAGGAGAGGAGCCGGTCATTTTTCAAAATAAAACGGAATTTAGTTCATTGTCAAAGTAAATTATTTTAAGACCAAAACACGATGATGATGAACATGAAAAAAAAAGATAAAATCATATTTACATTTCTATATTGAAAGAAATATATGTCTTTTAGTAAACGATAACATCCCTACAACACTTGAGTGCAACTTTACTGATGAAAATGTTTTAACATGCGTTGTATTACTTTTTCGTTATACAGCAGTTGCAGTCCTTGGTAGGATTTAAATCACAGTGTTTATTTAATTACATTCTCCACATTAATATCCATTGCGAAACAAATCCATGCTATAGTTTTAAAAAGCTGGGACTGACATCCTTTCCCTTGATTTTTGTTCAGATTCTTCATTGTTACATAGACATATTGCTGCATTTTACCTTCAGTGTGTAACTCTGACCTAAAAGTAGTGTGTTAAAACCCAAAACCAATTATGTTACACAGCATAGACAGGATCTAAGCAGCCTCACAGCAAGTGACTACTGAACAAATGAGACACAAAACTCAATATTTTTAACAGTCAACACAGCAGGTTTAGCTGGTGGTGAGGCATCAAATGCAATCACTCATTCCTGGAAAAACACACACCCGACCAGAAAATAAAAAAACAAAATGTAGCCTTAGCACTGAACTATACTGTGCATTAATATTAAGATCCATTTATTTATCCTAAACACATGCACAGACATGCACAGACACACTCATGCAGTTTCAGGAAATTTATCCTCTGCTTTTAACCCATCTGGTGCAGGACACACAGAGCAGTGGGCAGCCATGTACAGCGCCCGGGGAGCAGATGTTGAGGGAGTAAGGTGCCTTGCTCAGGAGCACTAGACAGGGTAGGGAGAATCCTCTTGGATTTTTGGAAAAATCAATCCAGGTTCGTCTTTTGTTTTTACTCTGTGGAGATGAACCAGAGTCGAACCATAGATGTTTTCTGCCCATAGTCCAAGTTTCTGCCACTAGTCCACCGCCTCTGTTGGCTAGTATCTTTTTCCAGTTTCCAGACAGTTCAAAAAACCATCCTTGCTTGATACACATAAAGCCATATGACCCTTATACAAATGCTAATCCTCTCACCCTGCTGGATTTTTTTTGCAAAATGTGAAATTGTGTGCATGAGGAAATAACATGTATTTTGTGCAGAGGACAGCTACACACGCTCTGTGAACTCCATAAAGAAGCCACAACACAATAAATGCAAAGTGCTGGTTAGGTATAAACCTCATTATATGGTCTTTTATGATCTGCTGTCCCACCTCCATTGGTTTGTCAGTGTCAACAGAGCTCTGAAATTCTCTGTCTCACAAACTCCATTCTGGAGTTCTTAGCATTTCAATGTTTTCACTTCAGGGTGGTTGTGGCTCAGGAGTTAGACCAATCGTCATCTAACCAGAAGGTTGGTGGTTCAATCCTAGCCTTCTCACAGAGAAAAGTGTGTAAAACTGTACTGTAATGTGCTTTGAGTGGTTATCAAGAATAGAAAAGCACTATATAAATAAAGACCATTTACTGCCCTTCACTGTCAATGAGTAATAATGACTCCACAGCAGTGGTGTGGTGTGTGAGGGCATTCCGATCTTTTTTTTAATTGCATATGCTGGCTTGGGAATTCTTGCTTTGTCATACTAAAACTAAAAAAAGATGTCCAGTGTTCATGGTTTTACTTTTATTCAGGCAGGTTGATCTCATAAGAACTGAAATGTTGAGCATTTCGATATTTATGCAATTCAAATGAGAGCTGCAAGATTTCGACTATTCATGCTGTGGATTTAAAGCAACTCTGTGATGTTTTATTCGTTTCATTTGTTCAACCCTCAGACAAACACAGTAGCCCTTAAATAGTTTTAATTTAGGTGACTTCATATGACTGCTGTTCAGGGTGTCTATCAAGGTTTTACCTATATATTTCTGGTAATTTTACCGATCAGGCTACTACATTTGAGAGATATTGTTTGCAGGGCAACAAAAAGTGAGATAACCCTATATATTTACTTGGTACTTTAATAACATAACCATTACTTGTAGATTACGAAATTAATAGTCTAATAACACAACCAAAATATATCAAACAATTTCCATTCAAATTGAATTATTCAATATTGACAACCTTAATATTTATATTCTAAATAATGACGTGTTATATATGTATTAAATATTTTGTTATCTCGAAAGGCCTACTTTCTAAGCTTAGATAAGATGTCACATTTTTAAAATTCTACTGGATGACTAAGATAAATTGCATTTGTTCTATGACAGTGACATCCAACCTCCATTCTGTATGTTTTGTACCTTCTGGATCCTGCCATCCACGTCCAGGTGGATAACCCGATAAGAGGAGGAAGCAGAGCCCATAGTCCACTGTCTGCTAGGCGTCACCCTGTAACTGTGAGGTTCCTGCGTCGGGCTCCGTGCCGCCGCTCCAGTCCTACGCACACCGTCGTTCAAACAAAAATCAGGAGGTGAAAAGTGAGTCAGCGGTCCGACATTTAGCCCGCCAGTCTGTCTCTCAACACAAAGACATAAAGTATCTCTTTCTTAAGGTTCTGCGCATTCTCTGTCACCTCGCTATCGGGCTGCATCTGTTTAAGCCTGTGCACGCGGGTCCCGCCTACTCTTCAGTCACTTCAAAAACACACACGCACACATATGGGCGCGCAAGCGCGCGCACACACCCGCACACACAGTGGTGAGAAGTATTAAAGTGTGTGAATTTATCTTAATAAGTCTTTCAAACGGAGCTGTGTCCCATGTGCTTTGTGGTGCCTCAACCATCGGTAGTAACCACCTGTTTTACAAAGAATTTTAATGCCAGGTGCAAATGAGGTATGAGTTATATAGTTATTTTCAAAACAAAAGCAATTAGTAATTAGTATAGTTAAAGTATCCCTCCGTTCAACAATCAAAGATTGCACATATGGGGTTAATATTGAATCCTTGATTGCTTTATAATTAGATTATTTTTCAGTGTAGAATTAAGAGGCAGCCACTGTATATTTTAAAATACTTGAGGAATGTTCTCATATTTCTTGATTGTACTTAACTTGTGTGCAGCAGCATTCTGAACCATTTGGACTTGGTAAAGGGAGCATGTATCTGCTAGGACCTTCCTACGTGACTACGTCACGGAATACCCAACAGCCTGTCCATTTGTCTAGACACGACTTAGCATGCATGACTATCGTGGCTAAAGGCCGATTTATAGTCATTTTATAGTAATTTTTTTAACTATAAGACAAAGCTACGTGAGCTTAACGCAGCCCGCAAGGCTGTGATTGGTCTGCTAACTACATCCCTTCCTGAGTCGCATTTCCGGTTTCATGCCCCATAATACCGGCAGAAATCCCGGAAGATTTAGAAGAACGAATATGGACCAAATAGAAGAGCGTTTGGCCGAAGACATCTGATAGTATGACCACGAAAAATGCTATGAGGAGCTGCAGTAGCGATGTTAATAAACAGTTTATGAAGAAGAAAGAAGGCATCTCTAAGGTCATCTTCGACAAAACACGTTACTCCACCTAGTGTTCTGGCAGGCAATTGCTTTGCAACATGCGCAACACTTGAGGAACCAAAAACAAAAACGAGTCCGTTAATGCAACTGAGTGGCCAGCCGCCATTGCAGTCGCAGTACTATAATTCGACCTTTAGAAGTATGGCTTCACTTTAAAAAAGACAACAACGACAACGCAACGTGCAATGCATGCGGGAAGCTCACCAACCATTTAAGGCCGCACAACATCGATCTGAAAGACTGTACACCGTTTAATGTCCTGCAGTCTTCGAGTCTGAGTGTTCCATCTTGGCCTAGCTGCACCTCGCTAGCACGTCCAGGGCTAGCGAGCCGTGATGGCAGCGACACTCCGTTCTCGCTGGTATTCAAGGGAAACCTCACTAGCATTACTTGTATGGATTATTACAGTAGGTTTCATATAAATATGATTTATTACAATTAGCTCAAAGAGTTATTATCCACAAATGGTTGAACTGTTGAATTTCCACTGTGTTATAGAATATATGAGAGATTAATATTCATCACAGATCTTAAAGTTGACATTTATTGATGTAACATTAGTTTACAGGGAAAATTGGAACATTCTCTTATACTTATTATCTACACATACGACTGTGTGTTTAATGGTTAATTTAAACACCAGTATTTTAAGGCAAAGGCTTTCAACATTGCCTCTATCTCAGTTACTACTAATTTACACAGCTGGGTTAAAAACATTGAGCATGTCTGATGAGGCTCTGAGATGAGTTGTGTGGGTTTTCTTTTGTAATGTTGCTTGTCTAGCACAGGGCGTTACCACTGCTGCCCCATTGTAACATGAAGCACAGCTACTGTGCGTCTGTTCAGTCTAATAGATATTCTTGTTATCTCAACATTTGACCTTTTTTTAAAAACTTTTTTGGATTCAAAATGGGGCACTAATAAGTGGAATCGGAATCAAGTGTAAGGGAAATTATTATTACGATTCAGAAAATCTTGATTCAATTCAATATCGATTCAGTAAGGGATATTTCAGTCTACAATACCAATTTAGCTTGGATTTGAAACCATCCAACACATGTTGTTGGATGATATATTATCCCAGAAAATATTGTGATAAATAATATTATTGTCATCATTTTAAAACTTATATTAGAACATAATCCTGCGAGTTCACCCTTTCAAAGAGCAATGAACTTTCAATTTTAAGAATGTTCGGTCTGACATTTGAATTAGAATAAAAAAAGCTTAAAAATTAAATAAATCACATACACAACCAAAACAAAAAATAAAATGGACTCTGTCTCTGGATAAATATTGAACATTTGGATCAGGGTGAATGTAACCAGCTTGATAAACAGGGTGGGATGGTTATGATTAAGATGGTTTGGTTTTGTATTTATATAGCGCTTTTCTAATCTTGATGACCACTCAAAGCGCTTTAAAGTACAGTTTTACATTCGCCCATACATTCATACAGTGCATCTACTTGCAGCACTTTGTTATTCTATGGCACACTTCAGCATGCAGATGGGTCAGACTGGGGATCGCACCGCCGACGTTCAGGTTGGAGGACGACCACTCTACCCCTCAGCCACAGCAACCACTGAGGCCCTGTGGTGGCTGGTGATAAATCAAAGGGATTCCGGGGAAGGGGGATAGGGATGTAGAAGAGGAAGGAGAAGCTGGAAAGAGAAGCTCCGTGTGTCATGTGTCATAAATTCCCTTTGCGTCTCAGCGTCATCAGGGTTTTTTGCCTTGTAATACATTATACTATGATACAGGCCGAACTTGAGGATACACTGTGGCTCAAGGTAAATCTGACTGGCTACTGGTTTGTATGGTAGTAGGATGAAAACCATGTGGCCCACTCAGTAGATCAGACATCAATACCTCTATACCTTTTTAGACTAAACGCTTCCCATTTTAGAAAATAGAACAAGTTACGTTCTGCCGCATTAATTAGCTCTAACTATAAGCTTTATCAAAAAGGAAGGTTTTGAGTCTACTCTTCAACTTACAAACGGTGTCGGCCTCCCAAACTGAAAGTGAGAGATTATTCCACAGGAGGGGGGCTTGATGGCTGAAAGCTCTGGCTCCTACTCTACTTTTAGAGACTTTAGGGACGACAATTAGGCCTGAATTCTGGGAGCCGAGTGCTCTAGTGGGTTGATATGGTACTAACAGCTCTTTAGGGTAAAAAGGTGCCATATTATTAAGGGCCTTGAAGGTGAGGAGGGGAATTTTAAATTCTATTCTATTCTAGATGAAATTCTTGTGACATGGCAGGCAACTTCTACGCAGTAGACGACTTTACAACATATAACATAACATCGTAACAAATAACATATAACACAGTCAAGTGAATATTAAATTAAGTAATATGAATATATGTATAACATATAACATAGTCAAATTAAAGTAAAGGTTAAATAAAGCAGCAGTTTACAGGGTGAAGAGGTGGGGAATATTAAATAGAATAATATGAATATATGTATAACATATAACATAGTCAAATAAATTTAAATGCAGCAACAGTTTTCAGGGTGAAGAAGTGGGGAATATTAAATGAGATAAGTATATGTGAAGTAAGTGAAAAAAATAACATGTAACATAACATATAACATCACATCGTAACATAACGTAGTCAAGTGAAGCAGTAGTTTACAGGGTGAAGGAGTGGGGAATATTAAATTAAATCTTATGAATATGAATATATGAATATATCTATACATATAATGCATATAACATAGTCAAAGTCAAATGAAGCAGCAGTTTACAGTGGGTAATATTAAATTAAAATAATATGAATATAGGTATTACATAGGCAGATCAAAGTCCAAATGAAGCAGCAGTTTACAGGGTGAAGAAGTGGGGAATATTAAATAAAATGAATGTATGTGGAGTAAGTGTATTGGTATGAGTGTGGGAGCAGAATGTACATGGTAACTGTTCAGAGGGTTAGTGTTGATTGTTCAGAAGCCTGATGGCCTGGGGGTAAAAGCTGTTAGTGAGTCTGGTAGTCCGTGCTCGGATGCTCCGGTAACGTCTGCCGGACGGCAGCAGTGTGAGAAGTTCACAGCCTGGGTGGCTGTGGTCCTTGATGATCTTCCGTGCTTTTTTCAGACATCTTGTGTTGTAGATCAGTGGTCCCCAACCCCCGGGCCGTGGCCCGGTACCGGGCCGCACAGAAAGAATAAACAATTTACATTTTTTCTGTTTTATCTATTATCCGGTCATTTTTCAAAATAAAACACCGGATCCTCTCCGTTGTGACTCATTCTTTACGCATTTGTCACGGCACTTTTTCACTATTTGTCGGACCCATTTGTCACCATCCAAGTGAATCCAGCATGTCTGTGAAAGAAGAAGATCAGCTGCTGGAGATTGCAAATGACAACGGCCTTAAAAGTATGTTTGAGAAAACAACTCTGCCGGTGTCCTGGATTGAAGAATACCCAGAGATCGGCACAACAGCACTAAAAACTCTGTTGCCATTTCCGAAATCATATCTGTAGTGACGTCGGTGGAATTTGTTTTAATTAACGAAATTATTTTTTTATTTTAAATAACAAAAAAAGCTCTCCAAAGTGCACAGAAGCGCAGCGTGTGCGTGATGGAGCTTTGGTATCCGTTCGTCTCCGTCTTGCTGGTAACTTACCACGCAATAAGTAATTTGAGGCTGCGTATTAACAATTCGTTAATTTTGTTAAATAAATAAAAAATCTACCGATGTCACCAGAGGCAACACCAGAGGGCCTCCGTAATGAGGGTTCGTAGCCACACCTTAACGGCCGGTCCGTGAAAATATTGTCTGACATCCAACCGGTCCGTAGCGCAAAAAAGGTTGGGGACCACTGTTGTAGATGAGTTGCACGAAAGGGAGATGGCCGCCGATGATGCGCTCCGCTGTCTTCACCACCCTCTGCAGGGCCTTGCGATCAGCAGCAGAGCAGTTACCAAACCAGGCAGTAGTGCAGCTTGAGAGGATGCTCTCAATGGTGCACCTGTAAAAGTTTGTTAGTGTTTTTGCAGCCATGCCAAACTTCTTGAGTCTCTTCAGGAAGTATAAACGCTTTTGTGCAGTTTTGACCACAGAGTTCGCTTGTTTGGACCAGGTTAGGTCATCTGTGATGAGTACACCGAGGAACTTGAACTCAGAGACTCTCTCCACAACAGCTCCATTGATGTATAACGAGCCGTGACTGCAGCTTCCTGAAGTCCACGATCATCTCCTTGGTCTTGCAGACGTTGAGAGACAGGTTGTTCTCCTGGCACCATGTTTCCAAGCTTCTGACCTCATCTCTGTAGGCGGTCTCGTCGTTGTTGGAGATGAGACCCAGGATGGTGGTGTCGTCTGCAAACTTCAGGATCGTGTTTGTACTGTGTGTTGCCACACAGTCATGTGTGTACAGGGAGTACAGGAGGGGACTGAGCACGCAGCCCTGAGGGGCCCCGGTGCTCAGGGTCAGTGAGGAGGAGGTGTAGTTACCCATTCTCACAACCTGGGGTCTGCTCGTCAGGAAGTCCAAGATCCAGTTGCACAGGGGGGTTTTAAGACCCAGGCTCCTGAGCTTGGGGACGAGTTTGGCAGGCACAATTGTGTTGAACGCGGAGCCTTTTCCAGGTGGGAGAGGGTGGTGTGTGTTGTCAGGGCGATGGTATCGTCCGTCGATCGGTTGGGGCGGTATGCAAATTGGAAGGGGTCAAGGGTGTCAGGAAGGGTGGAGCAGATGTGGGTTTTGACCAGCCGCTCGAAGCACTTCATGATGGTGGAGGTCAGTGCTACAGGGCGGTAGTCGTTTAAGCAGGTGATGGATGATTTCTTAGGGATGGGGATGAGAAACAGAACAAGTTAAAAGTTCAGTTCAAACAGATGAAAATGGACTAGTTAACGTTCATAGTTTTATTTTTTTAGTAAGTTTGTGTGCCCTTAAATGAACTAGTTCACGTACATTTGTTGTGTTTTTTGTTAGGTTATTTAGATGACATCGACCATGTATTAAATTATTATTCAATGGGGTCGGATCACGAATACTGATCCCCTGGTCACTTTAACACTGAGTGCTGCTGTTCACGTCACATTTAGTGTTGTACTGAGCACAAAATGTTGAAGGCTCAATTTTCATGACGTTAAAATGCAGGCCCATAAACTAAGTAAACTTCATGTACTAATCAGGTCCTGATAACTGATGAGTGTTTATCAGTTAGAGTGAGTGCAGGAGATTGGAAGAGGACACAGAAACTCCAGCACGATACAAACCAACTGCAGTTTCTGCTCTGATCATTGAGCAGCTGAGAAACTCTGTATTTCACTGTTTCTACTGTTCTTCAAAAAATGCACTTACCGGCGGCTTCACATGAATGCTTCTCTCATCTCACTATGTCGCTCTGAGTGTGTGTGTGTGTGTACTGACGAACTGACGGACTGACTGCTGTCTTCAGCCAGGCTGGTATCACCCCTACTCTGTTGAGCCGGGCTTTCTGCTGCAGCTGATTAGACTATGATATTCATAGGCAGCAGGAAGGAAGAACTTTCTTGAGGATTTGTACATCAAAGATGCATATGGTTGGTGATTGTGTGTAATGTGACTGCACTCACATCTTTCCATTACTTGAATTTTCCATTACCACATCGTCAGCCCCAGTTCCACTGCTCTTTATTCTGCTCTGTTAAGTAGTTGTCTTTACAGCCAATGTTGTTTTGGGGCTGAACCAATAAAAAAGTATTTGGTCATTTTAAAGCCAAATTAATGTTAATGAAGACCTGTCTACAAAATGACTGCACACTGTGCACAGTATGTATCCTAAGGAACAATCCTTGTCTTTTGGATACTGGTGGTATTGCTATGTGAGGTGGCCAGAAAAAAACACAGCGGACGAAACACCAGACACCGGACGCGGAAGCGCCCCGAGGCGCCTTGCAGCTTAAATTATTGAGGGCAGACGCCTGGGAGTTCACAATGCCCGCGATTCTGTTTTCTCCGCTGGTTGTTTTATGCTCCGTTCAATGTAAGGGTTTGGGGGTAAGTGATGATTTTCTTCATCATTTACCCCCCTCTTTCTCTCTCTGTCTGTCTGCTTGAGTGCTTGTAGTGGATGGGCAGATGGGGAAATTTAATTATGTTGGGGAAAAAGTCAGGGAAGATGAATCTCCAGGAGTACAGCAGAAAAATCTAAAGAATGGGATGCGTTTAAAACCGATTTTCAGTGTTTTCTGGCGTGATATGCTTGCGGCGAGCCGAACAAATTGACCAAATGCCAAAACCATAGCTGCAGAGTGCAAGCCATCCTCGGCCCTGCGCTCTGCAGCCATTGTGAACAGCCCAATTGATAACATGGGGGCGGAAAGGAGGCAGACAGCTTTTGTTGGCGCAGCACGTCGCTGCTCGGTGCTTCTGTGTCCGGTGTGAACCCGGCATTAGCCATCATCGCAACAATTGCACCCCCTGAGAAACAATGGTACATACACATATATGGACTATGCATAATACATAATATGGAGAGGAAAATGAATAACAGCTATACAATCCTAGAGGGAAATTCCTTTAAAACCTTTGAAAAAATCTAGTGAATTAAAGTTAATGGGGATCTGTTCAGATATTTACAGTTAAGGCATTTCTACGATACAAAAATTTAAAAAAGGAATCTTAGCAGAAGGTAATTGAAGTGTTGACAGGTGCATACAAACAAACCCCCTAAAAGAGTGTGTCTAAACTGTACAGAGGTTTGCAAAAGCAAAGTGGAAGAAATTCTCTGTATCTAAAACAAAAATGAGAACTAGAAATTAACATAAACTCTCAGAAAGTGAGTGGCATTACATGTGTTCAACACAGCAAACATCCGTCGTATCCAAAAGATGGAAGGATTTTTGCAGGAATAATTTGTTACACTATACTACACCTCACTTAAAAACTAAACAATTGGGTAAGCAAAATAAATGCTGGAGACAGTGTGGACAGGTGAATGCCACTCACTCACATGTTTTCTGTTCATGTACAAAAATTCAAATATACATACAACTGAAGAGTAAATTCAAACTTTAAAAAAATCAATCAGACATAAATGGTTAAAGGTCTGTATTTATAAAACACTTTTCTAGTCTTGATGACCACTCTAAGTGCTTGACAGTCCATTTTTGCAATTCACTTATTCAAAAACACATTCATACAGTGCATATGTTCATGCATTACTGATGATTCTCTGTAAAGCCATCAGGAGTAATTACGAGTTCAGTATATTGCCTAAGGACACTTCAGCATGCAAATAGAAAAATAATCAAAAGAGAACACTATACAAATATACAAATGTAAAGTAGAAATGTAAAAGGTTAAAAGGAATTATATGCATACAAAGATAAGGCACAATTCAGTTGACAGTTAACAATAAATTATCAGCAACATATGAAAACTAGCTCTACATGACTGCATAGTTGTGTGATGGAAAGTTCATTCAGGAAGAGGTGTTTGTTGTAATGTGATTGTATTGGTTGGTGGAGTTAGGGAGTGTTCTATTGATCTCCCAAAGCTGGGATATTGTTTAGCCAAGACAGCCCAACCATATCAATCCTCACTGGCTTCGTCAACAAACTCTTATGGAATAGTCTACAATCTTTTAAATTTTTAAAATTTGCTATAGTATGAAATTGTCCTTTCTATTATTATTTTGATGCAGATAAGCAAAGAATTATGTTAAAAATAAAAAATTTGAACTAAAAATACAAAACATGATTTGGCTGAATCAGATGAGCCTCATAATAGATTGACTAAACTTGTATGCATGTTTTACATCAAGTGAGGACTATGGTTTTTGTCACTTCAATATACAAATAAGCATATGGCTATTTAAAAAAGAAAGACTTTGAAAAAATAACTGTGCTAATAATTGAATGAACAGAGATGAGGGTGATATCAATACCCTGCAAATTATGTATTCAACAAACTGTTAACCAATCGTGGTTGTCTGTGGCAGAGAATTAGGGTGGCTCCTTCATTTTATGTGCAATTGTGCATTGCAATCCTTCTAGTTTCTGCCTGTGTCAGTGAGTGGATTTCAGTCTGTCAGGAGCTTACCATTTCAGGTGACACCTGCCAACTCCAGCTGAGACTTAAGGCCACTCCATGCCATGAATTAGACAGATTAAGCCAGCCTGGAGTTTTATGCATGGAAAAAGAGCCAGAAAAAACATCAACTCAAAAGTTAAGTGAAAAAAATGCTTTATTTTGTTTCCCAGAATCTGTGCTTTATAAATCAACGCATCCCAAACCAAGATCATTAAGAGTGATGACAACATTTTGTTTACAAAATAAACTGTCTAGCAAAAAGATTAACAACAAACAAGGCACACATCCTGGGTGCAGCAAAGACAATAAATATACCCAGCATGTTTTTTTTTCAGGTAGGCATAATAATCGCAACACAAAACAAAATGATCCCAGAGTTTAAGAATTACATGTATATAACATTGACAAGTTTGTTTTTTGGGGATTTTATTATAATTCAATAAACAAACCATAAATCACCAGTATGTAGTTATATTAACAAATGGTAAAACTAAGAGATAATAACTTTTTTCAAAATGTTATCTTTTTTCCCACAGTGCAATTTTTTTTTAATGAGGTTTAAATAAGCGGTGCCAACTTCACTGCTAGTCCTATTTCATAGTCTAAAATTACATTCAGAAACTATGAGGAAGTATTTCAAATAATAACCTTACTTATCTACACTGCAAAATATATCCACAAGATTTTAATAACTTTCATTAATAGTGTTTCAGATCCCCTCACCATCCCATCGAGTTGTAAAAATTAGGGCTGTGAAATGATTACAATTTTTAATCAAATTAATTACAGGTTTCTATGGATTAATCATGATTAATCAAATTACAGATTTTCTCTGTATATTTTTGTGGAAAAAGATTTATGACAAAAGACAGAAATACATTTAACATGTTTTCTTTTTTTATTCATAAATAAACAAAACAATGGTGCTGCAACTCAGCAGTTCTTTGGCAGTTCTCTTTGCTATTCCATATGGAACATTAATATAATCTTCATCCTAAACAGAATTCGGGCTTCTTATGGTTGAATAAATATTTTTTATTTTCTTTTTAAATCAAACCATTGTTTTTATATTATGGTTAAACATTTTTCTATTTTTTGTCAAACAACCAATCACCACACCATGGCACAATGTAATGCCTCTAAAGGCCCTCTTAGCTAGTCTTCCTTTAGCCAGTTAGTGAGGCAAACTAACTTGTTCACATTTTCTGACAGTAATCCTGTCCGCTTCTTTTGCACAATGTGTCCTGCGAGGGAAGCTGGTTTGGCGGATTCAACTTGAACGCTCCTCGCCGACCAACTCATGCTCCGCGTTGAGGTGGAACTTTAAGCGGCTTTGCTACGGTGAAACAATAACGTCTTCGCGCAGAGTGTGCATATCACGTTGGTTTTATTGATTGTTCCATCTTTGTTTTTTTGGAGCATGATCTCCCCATCCAGAAGGTGATGTTTGTTTGTTTGAATAGCAGCGGCCGTCTGACTGCATTAGAGCGGACACTAGTGCAGATTGGGCGGAAATGTGCGTATAGTGGAAGGTCCTTCTGCGCATGCGTTAAATGCGTTAAAATAAATTAACGAATTAATCCTGTAATTTAATCATAACGCATTAACGTGTTATTTTTCACAGCTCTAGTAAAAATACAACTTTTGGTGCCTTAAGTTCAGAACAAATAATGGGGGGGGAAATATTGAATCCACAAAACTGACAGAAATAAGTTAAATGACTGTTTAAAGTAGTTTCTAGAATAAATTACAACTTGATCCCTTAAAGTCTTTGGTTAAGTAAGACAAGGTGACTTACGCAAGACTATGTGCCCTCATAGGGCGGCAGTGGCTGAGGGATAGAGTGGTCGTCCTCCAACCTGAAGGTCAGCGGTTCGATCCCCAGTCTGACCCATCTGCATGTCGAAGTGTCCTTGGGCAAGATGCTGAACCCTGTATGGCCCCCCATAGAATAACAAAGTGCTGGGATAGATGCACTGTATGAATGTGTGTTTGAATGGGTGAATGTTAAACTGTACTGTAAAGCGCTTTAAAGGGGTCATCATCAGACAAGAAAAGCGCTATATAAATACAAAACCATTTATCATAGAGCATCACACAGGAACTCCACCCTGACAACCATATTTGTCCAAAGAGAGGTTTTGTGTAAGTTGTGGACTTACAAGTTTTCTATTTAACTGTACTGAATTTTGGGTTTTCATCAGCTGTTAGCCATAATCATCCAAATTAAAAGAAATAAACACTTGAAATATTTAACTCTGTGTGTAATGAATCTATATAATATATGAGTTTCACTTTTTGAGATGCACCTTTATACAACTATATATTAAATGTTCACAATTTGGGTGGACTGACCCTTTAAGGGCTATTGTATTTCTTTTGTGATAGGGACTGACATTTTTTATAATTTTCACTTTGGCTGGACTTGGCTGGGCATGATTTTGACAAACCATACCTGACAATGTTTACAAATAATATTGGGAACAAATGGGCTGCAATAGTCCACAGGGGTTCGGGGTCACAGTTTGACAAAAGATACTTAATTAAAATCAGACGAACAGTTCGTTTTCAGACATTTATCAAAATTTTTAAGAAAATCAGAGTGACCAACACGCGAACCTTACAAAGTTCACTCCGCAGAAAACATTTACCTTCTAGAAGAATTCAAATCTTGCAAGGACAATACAAAAACAAAAAAACTTCAAGTAGAATCAAATCTTAGTGGAGTTCAGTCTTGCTGTGGCAGGACCCATCTTACAGGCTCAAAACAGTTTACTTTACTGTTGTATATTTCCAACATGTTACTGCACTTCCAATCTCACCGCTTGCTCCAAAACACTGTAAACAAACCTGTGATCATGAGTATTGTTATCATTTACTGGCACCACTAGTCAACAGGTGTCACTAACGGTTACCCTGGAAACACAAGATGTATTCCTTAGTTAGCCAAGAGGTAAGGTGGCTAACTTTTTAGTCTTCCCATTAGTCACGGTTTCATTTGGTGTCACTATCTCACCTCACTGATATAACAGAAACCATCTTTGTAGATGGCTCTTGGTCTGTAGCAGCTTATTACAGGAGTTTGGCTGCAGGGTTTCCCCAAAAATTCAAGCAGATGTATCACAACATGGCATTTTAGTTTGTCTTCATTATCCAATTAATCACTAGTGAGAGTGCATCTGTCCCACTAAAGTTTAGCAGCACGGAAGAGGCTATAGGAGTTAAAATGATGAGTAAATAACAACTGAAGAGATACATTGTTTTTTAAGTTGCTTTTTGTTCTTAGTAGTATAACAACCTGCAGTCATGCCAATTTGTGGCTATTTTTCTGTTACAATTTTTTGGGGTGTGGAAAACCAAACTGAATCTCAACTGAAGCTATTGTTTTGATGCCTTATATTTCAAGGTGTCAGTGACAACAACACCAGACCTGTTTGAGTTCTTCAAAAATCAGATATGTGGCTGGTCTGACCCTGCGGTAGATGCCACTGTTAGGCTGTGTTTAGCTGATATATGGTCCCTTGGAAATGATAGCTTTGATATGAAATAGACTGGTTAGTTACAGATGTTATAATTAGGTCAGGGCTTGGGGGACTCATAAGTAAAAGAATAGGAACTGCTGTCAATAACTGTAGTAGGATTTATTAGAATAAAGTAATGGAATTTGCTGTATAAATGACTGCTACAAAAATAAATGTCACTTTTAGTTTCTCTGTAGTTTTAATAGACATTTGAAAGTAAGGCTACTTTTACATCAAGAATCTGCCTATCCTTTGTTTAGATTGAACAGCTGGTTTGCTCAAGTTCAAATTGGCTACCATAGCAGAAGGTTAAAAGAGAAAGAGGTATAAAAAAAAAGTTGAGTAAATGTACATTTCTGTCTGGTTCTTCTGGCAGAACTTCTGCTTCAGCTCTTCCTCATGGAAACAAGGACCCTCTTGTTTACAGCAAACCTCTGTAGGTTCACACAGTTTTCCGAATGTATGTACACATACATTCATGTGGGTTGCTCAATGCTCCTTCAACCTGTGAAAGACAAACACCAAAATAAGTTTGATAGTTGGGTGTCATAACGTTTTACCCTTGAGACCACTAAGCTCTATTAAACGAACATTGTTCATAAGGAACAATGTTCTTTCCATTTAGCAAGTTAATCAAACTATTACACATGTTGTTTTGATACACATCTTGTAGTTTGGGTGTCAAGTTAAGCCATCTTCAGACATGTTCTTTGAAGGATATCCACAGAATTGGGCCCAGAGTTTCTCCTGAGTTCTCTTTTTACATGCATAATGCAGCAGGTGGTTCTCTGCTAATACGTGCTCACAACAGCAAATTCTCGGCAGGATTCAGGTGAGGGGTGGTGCAGCAGATAGAGTGGAGATCACTTGATGTTGTTAACAGCACATCAACACCAATGTCTTATCACCACTCTCTTTACCATCTTCGTTTGTGTCTCCTACGTGTGTGACACCGCCGGGCGGATGGTTTGCTTTAAATTTGTAAATTTTTTTGTCATTCGTTTGTTAGTAGCATCAGCAAACTCCCTTACATGTTCACGGTAAATCCAGCAGGGAAAACAAATGGGTGCTTATTTTCAATGAACATAGATTTTGGTTGTAGTCATTTCTGCTGAATTTAAATTGATAAAATTTGACATCCCAAACTAATATTTGTCTATAAAATCGAACTCATTTACAATGATAATACGAGATAAGGATATGCAAATTGTGCAACAACCAAGGGAAACAGGACATTGATTAAAATCATGAATAGCACAAAAAACAGACTTACTGTACAATGGAAATTGGACGGGATTTAGTTGAGTCAAGCTCCTTTTTCACAAGCCGTAGCAAACACTGTACATACATTCACAAATTCAATTATTACAGGATTTTATATATTCATATAAATACATATTCATATATCAGGGGCGCTGGTATAAAACATGCATTTAGAGCTTTATTTCTCATGGGGGTGAAGCAAACTAAAAAACACATCTGATACGTTATAAACTCAATTAATTATGGTGACTAACACTATTTTAAATTTTTTGTGTCTGCCATATGCATTAAGGTTGAATCATCAATGTATGCAAGCTCTCTCTTGTGAGTCAGAACACCAGTAGCATACCAATCTGAATGTAAGGAAGCAAAGCTAGAAAAACAATTACACTGACGTTAAATGGTGTTCTTTTTTCTGGGTGATGAGGGTGAGTGTTTAAGTGGTCAGTTAGTCCTCTTATGTGGAACACAGCCAGAAATGTTGTTAAACCACTGTGTGGTCACAATGTCCTGCATTGCATGTTTTATATCTTCTTACTATAATCCTCAGTTCTTACAGCTAGTTCTGCAAACTTCTCTCTAAACCTCTTCTCAGTGGTCACTGTTATGAACAGACATTGTGCACAAATATAACTAGGATAAAAATCAATCAAAAATATGTACATATTCTCCATTTAAACACTAAAAACTGGAAACAAGTGTCAGAGGTCTACTGTATAACTAGTCAACACAATGGAAAAAACTCAGTCCATAGACCGCCCCATCAAACTTTTGACTGACTATATCCATTAATATGATTTAAAAAAAACTGCAATGATAAAACCAATGTTGATGTTCTATGTTTTCTGTTCTGAAAAGGATTTAGGTTGTTACCGACCTGGAAACAGTTGTAAAGAGCAGTGAGAATATAAATATATATATATATATATATATTTTAGTGCTTTCAAATGATTTAAATATTTAATCGCGATTAATTGCGTTTATGTCATAGTGAACTCAAAATCAATCGCGACTACTCGCACATTTTTATCTATTCTAAATGTCCCTTTTTTTTTCCATAATTTTTTTTTCGTTTTAATGCTCTTAGCAACATGGAAAAGTGGATTGGCTTGCTTTATGCAAATGTTTTATTTTATTGAAAAACAACATCGCCAAACAGGGTGGTACAAAATAAGATAATAAAGTGCACATTTCAGGTAAACAAGGACTCAGCCTATAGTGCAGTTAAACCATGGCTACATATTCTTACACTCATAGTATATTATATTATCTATTGTATATTCAAATACTTATATTTATACCTCTACTATATATCATATCATATTATATCATACTCTTTATATATTCTTTGTATATAATATTTATACATGTGTACATGTTATTATTATTATATTTACTATTATTATTATATATACTGTTGCTGCCATTATTACTATATACTGCTATTATACTGGTATAATAACTATCATATATAAATATATATGATGTTATATTATATACTATATATACTGTACTATTTTTATATACTGTCTAACAATAACATTACCATCATATCATCAGTACTATTACCATCATCTTGCCACTGCACCTTATCTACCTATTTATCTTGTGTTTCTGTTTTTTGTATTCTTTCTACGTCAAAATATTTTATTTTACTGTATTGTATTTTATTGTATTCAAATATACCTGCTGCTATGACGACTTAATTTCCCTTCAGGAATGAATAAAGTATCTTTCTATTGACGTCGTTAAAATGGGTTTGCGTTAACGCCGTTAATAACCAGTTAACTGACAGCACTTATATATATACATATATATATATATATACACTCACTGCTCTTTAGTATTCATTCATGCAGCTTTAGGGACAAATCAGTTATTGATATTGACACATCTGTTGCTGGTTTTCAAAGCACTCACCAACAGAGCAAGGAAGTCAGCTGTCATCAGCATGTAGAAGACCTGATCCCACCCCCCTGAAGACAATAGGCCAGCCAGCAGGGGGCCCAGTGCTGCACCTGATTGCATAAAAATGAGCAGGATCATCATTGTAACAGTTTACTGAAGAACCTAAGGGGCGCTCGGACAGATTGACACATAACTGAACCTTACATTTCATGAAAAACGTAAGACTGGTGTAAAAAAAATGCAGGAATTCGTTTTTAGTACTATTTTTGTTGATTGACTTACTCTAAACACTATAAATCAAATCTCTTGAAAACTAACAATAAATGTAACAAGTAATGTGTGTGGATCCTAAGCATGATTTGTCCATTTATGCCACAGAAACATGTGCTATTGCTCTTGGATATTTTTGAAATGACTATCAAAACGTTAACCGACAGAATTCCAGGAATGATGTTGACTAGTAAAATCCTCACCACCTCATCGCAATTCTCCTATTTATTGCTCTCTAATTGTTGGTTTTCCATCTAACCAGGTAGAACAGTTGTCAAAGTGTCTGTAATCATATCATGAGTTGATTTTTTTTAAAGTCAACCTACGGCTATCAATATCAAATCCGTCTCGTGAAATCTCATTTCGCAACATTAAGGACATTTCAATGCTCTCTCCAGTGGCATTGTCCGCCTCCCCAGCATAAACTGATTATCCACCACTGATGAATTAGTTTCTCATTACAAAGATGTTCTCCATTGCCTTTTAAACACTCTCCCTCCTTAAAAACCCGGTCAGTGTCCTTCTCCCGATCTGCCTCATGGTTTACACCTTCATGACGCCAACTCAAAGTGAATGGCTGCTGCTATGAACGCCTCTACAAAAAACTGGACTTGTTGTGCAAAAAGAAATGTACAACAGAGAAGCTGTGGAGGAGCTGCGTGACTGCCTTGAAAACACTGACTGGGACATTTTTAGAACTGCTTCTAACAGCCTGGACGAATACACAGATGCAGTGACGTCCTACATCAGCTTCTGTGAAGACAGATCTATTCCGACACACACCAGGGTGTGTTATAACAACGACAAGCCCTGGTTCACAGCAAAGCTCAAACAGCTTCGTTTGGAGAAAGAGGTGGCCTTCAAGAGTGGGGACATGGCTAGGTTCAGACTGATTAAATACTCGTTTGGCAAGGAGATTAAGGAGGTCAAACGACAGTATTCAAAGAAGCTGGAACAACAGTTTGCAGCCAACGACTCCTCGTCAGTCTGGAAAGGCCTTCGGGTGATCACCAGTTGCAAAACCAAATCCTCCCACTCTTTGGAAGACTTGAAACTTGCAAACGAACTGAATGACTTTTACTGTAGATTCGAAAGACACTCTCAACCCCCTACTATGATGGTCTGACTGAACTATTTGCAACTAAATGGGGCATGAGCTGTTGAAACAGATATTAGGCCTTTATACAAATGATTAATAATAATCTTTTCTTCCCTAGTGTTTAATCATGGTTGTTTAGTCTCACACCTGTCTTGATAAAAGGTCTGCTAAGAGCTGCTGCCTGTTTTTAAGACTGTGCATTTGTGACATACAATATACTGTATTTTAATTGTTCTTTTCTAACTGTTACATATAATAGCATAACTCCCTTAGACTCATTCATATCACATATATTTCAAGCAGCTGTCTGATAAGTTCTGGAGGTCGGGCAGAGTGACTTTACTGACATTGTTTTGTCTCGTTGTTTTGGTCTGAGGATCCTAATGTTTACACCAAGTGGACATTATTTGAGAGGAGCAGGAACATCATATTCCTTTCACCAATGGCCCACATGGCATCAGCTGGGTCAAGGCCTTTCGTGAAGAGAATTTTTTGCTTAGCAACTATCAGAGTAGTAGGAGCGTCACGGAGGACGGCTTCTTGTCACTTCCTGGATTCCAGTGCCAAGAGGAGTGGACTCAGCCTGTGCACCAACAAGGGAGAACCAAAGTGATTTGCGGTGACTCTCCTCCAATCTTTTAAACCAATCATATTAAATGTACTGTTATAATTATATCAAACCCCTTCTGTTCGGCCCATTATTGAATTCCCATTGCTAACTTATTTAGCCTAGGCTGTGATAATTGTCCATGGCCATGTTGTTCATTGCCTCTCAATAAACACTTGAATTAGATCAGTCCGGCTCTCCTCATATTTAGGATAAACCAACACGCTTAACACTACGCCAGGATCCTGTTTGTGGACTTCAGCTCCGCATTCAACACCATCTCCCCAGCTCTTCTCCGGGACAAGCTGACACAGCTGAGCGTGCCTGAGCCCACCTGCAGGTGGATCACTAACTTCCTGACCGACAGGAAGCAGCATGTGAGGCTGGGCAAGCTTGTCTCTGAGACCCGGACCATCAGCACTGGAGCCCCTCCAGGTTGTGTGCTCTCTCCTCTACTCTTCTCCCTCTACACCAACAACTGCACCTCCAGCCATCCCTCTGTCAAACTTCTGAAGTTTGCTGACGACACAACCCTTATTGGATTAATTCTACACAGCCATCATTGAGTCCATCCTCACCTCATCTATCACCGTCTGGTTTGCTTCCTCCACTGCCAATGACAAGGGCAGACTGCAGCGGATCATGCGGTCAGCTGAGAAGGTCATCGGCTGTGACCTGCCGGCTCTCCTAGACCTGTACCACTCCAGGACCAGTAAGAGAGCAGCAAGATCATTGCTGATCCTTCCCATCCCTGTCACCACCTGTTCCAGAGACTCCCGTCTGGAAAAAGGTTCCGGGCCATCAGGACATAAACCTTGCGCCTCCTGAACAGTTTCTTCCCTATGGCAGTGGGGCTCACAAACAAGCCCCCTTCATCACACTGACTCTAATGACCCCCCCTCGCACATAATTTATAACTATATGTTATTGGCACTATCACCAATCTCTGCACCTTAGAACCGTACGTGCCCATAACTCTCGTACTGTAAATATTGTTGTTATATATTGTTGTTTTTATATTGTTGTTTTATGTACAGTGCACCAACCACACCATGGCAATCTCCTGTATGTGCAAATATACATGGCGAATAAAATAATTCTGATTCAGATTCTTCATTACAAGGATGCTCTCTCTTCAGTATAATCCACCTATTACTCAGGTTTAATCAGTTCAAGTAGAGGAAACACAAGAGCCCTGTTCTCCTTGGTAAACAACATATTACGACCACTCTTGCACCTCACCTGTAGTCCACCTCTTACTGTCACTCCTTAATGTCCTTTTTTATCCCGAAAGTTGACCAAATTCCCCAGTAACTGACTCCTAACTCATCCCATAGTCCATCCCTTCTGGTTCTCTCAGCCCCTCACTCTTGCTCACTTTCAAGTTTCAATCGTCCCTCTGTTGTTGACATTTCTGACCTCATTCAGAAATCTAAGCCATCAACCTGTCAAATAGACCCTCTTCCGATGGCCCTAGTAAAAGCCTGCCTACCCTCTCCAGCCTCCCTAATAACTGTCATCCTAATTTCCTCCCTCACCTCTGGTCTGGTTCCCTCGTCTTTCAAATTGGCTGCAATAACTCCTACACTGAAGAAACCTGGTTCAGACCCCAAAAACGTAATTAACTTTCGTCCTATTTCTAACTTACCCTTTCTCCTCAAAATCCTGGAAACACCAAGTTTCATCTCAACTTCATGACCATTTATCTGACAATAACCTCTTTGTGCAATTCCAGTCTGGCTTCCACCCCCTCCATAGCACAGAAACAGCCCTGGTACAAATCACGAACGACCTCCTCATGGCACCTGGCAACGGACTGTTAACCATTCTCCTCCTCCTTGATCTGGCTGCAGCCTTTGACACCATCTCTTACCATATAAATTTGACATTAATTTCCATTTCTATGCGGAAGACATCCAGCTCTACCTTTCATCCAAACAAACTTCCATCCTCCCAACTACCTCCCTCTCTGACTGCCTACAGGAAATCAAATTCTGGTTCTCCTGCAATTTCCTAAAACTCAAGAGCGATAAAACCAAAGTTCTCCTTATTGGCACTAAATTCACCTTATCAAATCAAACAATCTTTCATTCAATATTGACCACTCTTTAGTTTCTCCCTCCCCTGAGGTTAAGAGACTGGATGTCATCCTTGACAACACTCTGTCTTTCCAAGCCCACTTCAATAATTATGTGGGCTCCACCCAGCCCTCACACTCAACATTCTTGTCCACACCCTGGTTACATCCCGCATTGATTACTGTAATTCCCTTCTTTTTGGTCACCCTCATATACTCCTTCATAAACTTCAATTAGTCCAGAACTCTGCTGCTCACACCATTTCCAGAACTCCCTCCATTAATCACATCACTCCTGTCCTTCAGAAGCTTCATTGGCTACCGATCAAAATCCCCATTATTTTTAAAATTCTAATCCTCACCTTTAAGACCATCCACCATACCTTTCTGAACTCCTGCATGTCGAAGCACCATCAGATCTTCTTCTTCCATTCACCTCACTCTACCACCTGCCCATTTGTCCAACGTGGGATCTAGAGCCTTCAGCCGCACTGCCCCCGCTTCTGGAACTCCTTCCCACAAGACATTCGCAATACTAAGCCCCCTCCTTTTTTAAATCACATGTAAAAACTCATCCATTCAAACAGGTTTTTCAGTTTGATTGTCTTCCATTTTTTGTTCACTGTTCATTTGATTTTATTGATGGTTTGATACATTATTTCTTATTTTACGTTTTTTTATCTGCCATGCAAGGTGATTTTGAATCCCTGAAAGGTGCCAAGTCACTAACGTTTTTAATTGAATTGAAAGCCATATTATTATAGCCATAATATCATGTATTACGGTTGACTCAAATGTATTACGGTTGACTCAAATGTCTGGGCTAATCAATATATTTTTTACAATATATATATATATATAATTCATATTTCAAACTTAACTAATTTTAACATATCAATGGCTTATTTAATTAAGTGTCAAACAAGATGAAACTGAGGTGAAATGTTCATGTCGTGATTGCCTCCTGCTCATGCAGGTGGGAAGAGACTGTATGAACTGATCAACGGCAGCAAATTTTGGCTCGTAAAATAAAGAGGAAAAAAGACCAACAGGGAGAGTTTCGATGTGTAGAAAAGGAGAAATCATGAAAAGAGGATCCGCATTATTTAATTTGGAAATGTTTGCACTTAAAAATTGTGCTCCGTTTCCACATAATGTTTTTAATCCTTGATGTTTGTTATATCATTTAAATTTTATTCAGCGTTGAGTGACAATGTGGTAGTTGAGATGCATTTATCAGGATACTGTTTGTCATTTGCATTATTATAGGTTTAATTATTAATATTTGCGTATGATTTAACAAAGTTGGTACACAATAGAATTTTGTGTTCATAACATGCATTTAAGACTTAGTTATGAATTCCTGAAATGATTCCTTCTGTGAAATAAATACCAGAAAAAATGGTGATTATGCCATTTTTGCATTAAGGCAAACATTGAAGTAGAAATATCCCCCCAAAACTTGCTACAGATATAATTTTACAATTAATTTGAGTAATTACACCAGTAAATGCCTGTAAGTAATTCTGTATGCAGTAAAGACAAGACAGTGACAATCATTTATATATATATATGTTCAAAGAAATTAGGGAAACAATTAATCGTCACAGTATAACATCTATCTAATAATATCTGCTCCTTTGTGCAAGGAGGAAGAGTAGGAGCACTACGAGAGTCCTACCAAATGACCTTCAGCAGGCTACTGGTGTGCATGTTTCTGCCCAAACTTTCAGAAACAGACTCCATGATGGCATGAGGCCCCTACGTCCTCTTGTGGGACTGTGCTTGCAGTCCGATTGGCTATAGCCAGAGAACACCCGAATTGGCAGGTCCGCTGGCGCCCTGTTTTCAAATGTCCGCTGTGAATCATGTGCGAATATGGCTCCAGAGGATGATAACAGAGATTTATTTTAACAGTGTATATATATATATATTTATGTATATATATATATAAATGAAGACATTGTCTGCTTATCAGTGGCACTGACCTACAGATCCTGTGCCATCAATGATGGCAGTGACAGTCGACAGTGCTCTGGCGTTGCCTTTCAGGCTCTTATGGGTCCCCTAGGATGAAGAGTAAAACAGAGAGAACGTGTGAGTGAAACATAAAAGAGTGGACCTGTTCCTTATTTTCATAGTTAAAAATGGAATGTGACTATAGTAGAACACGCTTACCAAATCAGCAGATACTGCAGTTGTGATGAGGGCGTATGGTCCATTGACTAGACCTCCACACACTAGCAGCATGCCTAGAACATACACGGACATGTCCTATTCATGTTTTCAGTATTTCAGTCTGCAGCCACACAAGTCCACTACACTCTGAAAACCTATGCATACCTCTATGGTATTTGGATAAATTAAAAAAAATTTGAGGCGAAATAAACTGTTGATAATGTAATATCTATTATGCACACTTCTTTTGATGACAGAAGAAGTTTTTTTGTTTTATCGACCAATCAAAGTGCAAAGTTCATACACAGCGCTGTTTTCTGGCAGACCATTCATACATTGTCAATGCCATCAGGGGCCATTTGGGGTTCAGTATTTTGACCAGGTAATGTAGATTCAAAGAGCCAGGGTATCGAACCACAAACACTCTAGTTAATAGAAGACCCTCTCTATCAAGAAACTGAACCCCAGTATTGCCCCTTCTTATAAAGAAAGTGCTGCATGTAATGGTCTGTATGAAGATGTGTGAAGTGAATATTATACTGTAAAGTGGTTCAGAAAGACTAGAAAGTGCGATATAAATACAGACAATTAACCTTCTGTAGATCATTTATTTGACTACGTTTTCTTTAATGTGGACTTTCTTTCACAATTACCTATATTTCATCCACTTTTTATGGTTGGAGACACACACACAATTTAGTGGACACTTTTGTTCATTTTGTTGACAAAAGCTTCAACTAAATATGGTTGTCAATGTAAGTTTTTTTCCAATAATGATAAAGCATATCTTTGGTCTTGACTAAAATATTCCTATTTGTTCCTGACAAGAGTGGAATGTCCATATTTTAGTTGACTGCAAATTTGCCATTAGTAAAATAAATAACTATGACAAACCAATGTGGCCGGATCTCAGGACACAGACTACCACTCAAAAGTAAGAGTATGAAATATTGTAGATGTCTCCCAAATAAAATGAACTTCAAATCTAAATTAGTCAGGTTTCCACAGAATATATGATGAATGAACACCAGAACACATGCTCTGTAAATTATTTCTTGAAATTACTCTTCTGTGACCTAAAAGAGGTCAACAAAAGAAGAATTTATTATGCATCCCAGAGGAGTTCATGGTTGTTGGCCATGTTCAGGGCCTCTATTGCAGAGGAGGAAAGTGGGAGCTGTAGTCTGATGGTTGTTGTCAGTGGCAGCAACCTAAGAGGCTGCTGACGGGTCCGTCAGTTCGAAAGAAACATGGGTGGAAGGTGGAAAGAGGACTTAGAGGAGCACCTGAAACTGTCCCATATGTCTATTGTTGATCAGGCAGAGTCTGAAGACTTGGGGGACGGCTTGTCTATATCCCTGACAGAGGTTGCTATGGTAGTTAAGAAGCAAAGCAAAGTGAGAGCTGCATCCTTCAGTACAAAGTTGTACACATTCCCATTGGCTCTTGGACTCTGCGAGCCAGGGTTGCTCTTTTATCACCAATTTAGTTTGTGATTTTCATGGATATCATTTCAAAGCTCATCCATGGAGAGGAGAGCGCTTAGATGTGCATTCTTGCTTTTTGCAGACAATGTTGTTCTGTTGGCTTCATCAGGCCTAACTTGTCGAGTGCAACATGGCAAATCTGCTGGAAAATGGTGAATTGCTCTCTTCAGGTTGGGGTGAGTTGCTCCACCATGTGAAGGAGTTCTAGTATCTTGGGGTCTTGTTCACGAGTGAGGGGATGATGGAGTGTAAGTTGGACAGGTGGGTCAGTATGGTGTCATCAGTAATGTGGGCGATGCCTCGGACCATTAGTATTAAAGAAGGAGCTGAGTTACAGGGCAAAGCTTTCAGTTTACCACCTAATTTATATTCTAACCCTCACCTAAGTTCATGAACCCTGGGTAGTAACCGAAGAAATAAGATCATGAATAAAAGTGCCTTAAATTAGTTTTCTCCCTTGCGTGGCTGGGCTCAGCCATAATAAATAGTGAGTTCAGGCATCTGTAGGTAGCTCAGAGTAGAACCTCTGCTCCTTCATTCTTGAAAGGAGACAGTCAAGGTGGTTCGGGTATGTAGTAAGGATGACTCCTGGGTGCCTCCCGTTAGAAGTTTACTTGGCAGGAGAACCCGGGATAGACCCAGAAGTCATTGGAGGGATTTACATATCCCTGGCCTGGGACACCTCATAATCCCCCAGGAAAAGATTGAAAGCATGGCTGGGGAGAGAGACGTCTGGAATGTCCTTCTTTGATGGCTACCCATGCAACCTGAACCCGGATAAACGCAAGATGAGGAGAAATTTCATGATGCATGTTTCTGTACACTGCTTCTTATGCAGTTAACCAAGTGGCACCAACTCTGACTAAGTTGTAAAGTGAGATCTGGCTCTTACCGATGGTTGGCCCCAGACCAAACTCACTTATCATGGAGAAGCCATAGAGCTGCAAAACAAAGACAACGCAAAACAATGAAAGCACTCACATTTTCATTCACCATTCATTACTCACTACTGTGGCTTTTTTAGGATCGAAAAAGATGCAGGCACTGAAATTAAAGTGACATTGCTTTCAAAGTAAGACCATAAATAGCTTTTATCAGTTAAATAAAATGTGTTCTACTCCCCTGTTGCAAGCTCCCCCCAGGCCGAGCTGGGTAAGAACACAACAAATAAAGTTGAAGCCCAAAATAAACACCCATACAAAGTAAAACCCTTAATTGGTAAAAATGAGCGGGGAAAAAAAAACGTATAAAAAATATTTGGAAAAAATTATTACATAAATAAGAATTAAAAAGGAGAGTGAGATTTTATCTTTAATGGTCTGCCCCGGCTGTCTCCTATATGGTCCCCCCATGTTATTGTGAATATATCATATCTAATGGATTAATTAGCAGCAACTTGTTACAATCACCTCAAATCAAAGGGAAAAATCAGATTTTATTCTTCAACGCTTTACCATGAAAGTACTGTAGTTGTGTGCTGTTATTTAAACAATTTCTATACTAATGGATAGTACCTTTCATTAGTTTGAAGCAAATATATTTAAAAATGTAATTGATGTTGACATACTGTTTTAACTCTGAAATTCATATCATAAAATAATTCTAAATTTATTCATATTGCTGCTAAATGACGTTGCTTCTTGCACAAGGCGTGCTTTGAGATGGCTGGCTTGACAATTGTCGCTATGGAAGACATTTTTTGATCATACTTAAAATTCACTATTTTCAGCAGGCGACTGGACCTCAATTAATAATATCTTGTTCATATTTTTATTAAATTTGTTCTTCAGAAATTCCCAAAGAAAACTGCAGAATTGTACGCAAATTTGTTCTTATATTGATGAAGGTCATGTCTTCTGAAGTTGAAAGTGCAGGTCAGTTCTTCCTAATCAGCAAAGGTTAACGCCCACCAATTCCCATAAAACGTCTGGACTAGATAGAAATTTCAGAAACTGAAAAGAAAATCTATTCAGTCAAGAATGTTTTAACAAACTTCTGAAAACAGCGCCGCACCGGACTCAAACCCTAAACAAGTTGTTATATTTTGTAGTGTCAGCAGTGAATGCCATGGCATGGGATGCAGTTATAAATATATGGAAAGAGTAAAATTTTAGTATAAAAAAAGTTAAATCTCAAAAAATTGAAAAGAGAAGGAGAAGGGAAAAAGGAAAGGAAGGTTGACAGAGTTATCTGAGCTGGAGCAGTATATCATTGGTAACACAGCACTGCGAGTCAACCCTCAGCTGACCTTCTGTGGTCCCGCCAGGCCCTGCCACGAATCAGCCCCACTACGGATCCCCTATGCACTGCCCAGAGGCAGGCAATGGTGGGTTCACAGAAAACCCTGAAAAAGACTCAATCCACAGACCAATAGCATCTTATCTACAGTATTATGCTCTGAACAATCTATCTTCCCAATGTAAAACTGTCCAAAGAGGATTAATAGGAGATCTAGTAAAGGGTTGCCAGAATAAATACGGATTTGATCAAGTCTTTTTCTTTTTGCACTTTGTATGAAGTTAACTTAGAAAAGCTATTCATGATGTTACTTTTGAAAGCAATGTCACTATAATTTCAGCGCCTACATTTTTTTCAGTCCTGAGGACACAGAGTAGATTCAAACATATAAATCCAACATTATTTGAAGTGACTGTGCTTGATGTTATTACTCTGACTTTATGGAATATCCACTGACGTCTGGTGCACTCCAAAATACAATGCCAGATACCAACTTTTGGACCTAACTTAATAATGTGGATAAGTGAAACAGTGCAATAGAAACTTACAGTGGGAGCTGCCAGCAACAACATTACTGCACAGGTGGTGGCTCTCCTCCCCAGTTTATCGGAGATGACTCCCGCCAAGATTCCCCCTGGGCAAACATGTAAACATGATATCAGTGTTAAGTAAATAGTTACATAAGACACACACTCTACACACAAACCAACACAGACTCAAAATAAGTTTTGAGGACAATTTGAACAAAAGCACCTACCCACAATTCCTCCCACATCAAACAAGGTGGAGAGATCTCCAGCCTCCTTGGCATCCAGGTGAGCTGAAACCATCAAACACATTTTAAAATATATATTTTTATATACACTCACCGGCCACTTTATTAGGTACACCTTGCTAGTACCGGGTTGGACCCCCTTTTGTCTTCAGAACTGCCTTAATTCTTCGTAGCATAGATTCAACAAGGCGTGGCATATAAACAATGCTCAATTGGTACATCACCAGCACTAGCCTGAACCGTTGATACAAGGCAGGATGGATACAAGGCAGGAAAGATCCATGCTATCATGTTGTGTATGCCAAATACTAGGGTGACCAGATTTGAGTTTGATTTGAGGGGGTTGGCATGGGGAGGTGCAGTGTATAGCATGCCGCACCATGACCATGTGAATGCATACAAATGTCACAAATGAAATGACAAAAATGACACAAATGACTATATGAACATCTATTTATTGAACTTTAACAAAATTGCAAAGTGCAAATGTAAAACAAATCTTTTTTGTGGCATTTAAATGTGTCAATAATGATAATAAAACATTCTAAATAATAAATTCTTTATATGGCCACATATTAAAATAAGAAAATTAAGACACTTTTCAGTCCTCCTCATGTGGTTGGCCATATTTCTCTGAAGACTGAATCTTACCCAGGAGTTGGCGATTGCCTATCAAATAGGTATGAAAGTCCTTGCAGGTCATGTTTTTGAAATTGTACTGGGTGCACAGAATCCCCTTCAGTGATTCAACAGACAACCGATTCCTCTCCTTGGTCCATTGGGCTTGCATCAGTGAAAAAATTCGCTCGACATTTGCATTGTGAGCAGGTATTGCAAAAAAAAACTGTGCAATCTTGAGCAGCTCTGAATAAAAATCTACACTTTTGGATTTTTCCAAGAATTTGGTCCACCTGTGGTGTGCTTGAAGTTCACTGAATTCTTCATCGCTGTTACTTCTCTCAATGAATCTCTTAAGATTGGTGACCTGATCGAAGCACTTTGCATCATCAATTGCCACCCCCTTTTCAGCTAGGTGCCTGATACAGCCCTCAACATCATTCCAGTCAGGTATCTCACTCAGATCCATCCACATGAAAGTGGAGAACTCCTCCATGGGCGCCATCCATCTCTCTAAGTAACCAAGACACGCACTGTACAGGCCCTGTACTTCAGCACTGAAATGGTCACACCTTTGACCAAATCCATTCTTTTGCTTTTGTGCCAGCATGCCCTTGACTTTAAGAGGCATGAAGTTGTTTGTCTTCCGTTCATGAAGCATGGTGTGGACCTTGTCAAGAATTTTTTTAACTGCCACAACTGAATTGTTCTCCCTCTCCATCTCCTGAATGTGCGTCTGAAATATACACATGAGAGAATGCATTTGCCATAGGTAAATCTCGCTGAACTCATCTTCAAAAAACTTTTTGAGCAGCATGGGTGGTTTTTCCTGAGACAAAAAGAAGGCTTTCAAGGCTGGATACATCTGCAGCAATCTCTCGATACCTGGGAATAATGAAAGCCACCGTGTCTTGCTGTGAGAGAGGAGAGTTCTGTACTCCACATCAGCAAACTCACAGTACTCCTTCAGGTTCTCTGTGCGCACAGTATAGATATGAAAATGTTGATACATTTTAAATATGATGTTCTCAATGTCAACATCCAGTGTGTCTGCTCCATGGTGAACACAATTGTTGAGAATGTGTGCTGGACAGCCCACACCAATTAAAGATTTGTTCTGCAAGGACTTTTTTAAGTTGGCAAAAACATTCCTCCCTTCCTCAGGACGCCGGATTCCCCCAAAGTTGGTATTGCAGTTGTCTCCTGTAAATGCAATACATTTCGAAAATATCCCTTTCTTCTCCAGTGTTTCTCGGATGTATTCTGTAATGGTGTCAGCTGATTCATTTGGGGTGCTTTTAATTTCAATTAATTTACTTTGCAGACCACCATTCTTCCAATCAAAATATTGAATGAGCAGAGGGAATATTTTCTCAGCTCCATGATTGCTGCCATCAGTAGACACGCCACAGTACGGGATTTCTTCGAGTGCTTTCAGAGCAACTTCGACAGAATGTGGGGCTATCACGGCATTAACAATGGCTTCTGTCTTGGTGCGAGCACTTGAGATTTTTTGAGCTGTCACCGAATCTGGGAAAATCTTTCTTAGCAAACCAGATGTGCAGTCCATTGATCTGTAGCTGTTGTGATGCTTTATTGTGTGAAAAGCGAGGGTACCCTCTGCAGCCGTAACAGAAGTGTCGGTTTTACTCACAAAAAAGTCTGTCACTTTACTCGACGAGCTCTCTCCTCTTGCTGCAGTTTTGTGTTTTGCAGAGTGTACGTGAGCTTCCAAATCGCTGCCACCTTTATTTGCCACTGACACGTAAGTGCCTGCTCTGCATGTCATGCACTCAGCTTCCGAAGCATCACGGCCGAGGCGAAAACATGGGTATTTTTTTTTAGTTCGTCCGTGAACTTACATTTACGTTTAGGCATGGCTGCAGATGTAATGTGCTGTTGTAAACAGCGCACGGAGTGGAAGCGGCAAGGTGCTCAATGTTGCAATCAAAAGAGGACTGTTATCATTTGAACGCAAGTTGCAGAGAGCAAAGACTCACTCCTGCCTTAGTAATACCTTCCTGCACTTGCAGTAGGCCTATTCGTAGTCTAATCTAAGGAGTAATTTGCTCCACAGTCTTTTTTAGAAAGCTCATAGCCCCAAGAGCTAGCCTTCTAGCTAGCTCTTGGGACTATGAGCTTTCTAACTTCTTCCAACTGCACCTAGCCCTTTTCTCCTTAACACCTACCTTTAAATCTTCAATCATCCACTGTGTTGCAACAAATAAAACACCAGCACTTGTCTACTAGTGCTGGTGTTTTATTTGTTGCAACTGATTCGTAAAAGTCATGCAACCGATGCGCCAGTTGCGAAGAAGCCAAAGCTTCGCAAATATGACGAGAGCAATTGTCAGTTTGGTTTCACCGTCACTGGGGCGACTGAGCAACGTCCTCAGTGTGTTTTGTGTGCCGAGGTGCTGGTATATGACAGCATGAAGCCATGCAAATTAAAAAGGCACCTTGACACCGAACACGGCAACAGCCGCGTCACGCCGCTGAGGAGTTGGAGTGTGTGCGTGTAAAATGGCGATATGTGTGATTAAAGAAAGTTCTAAAAACAGGAATGGGTTTATAGTCCAGGCAAAGTAACTCATTTTGGAGCCAAAAATCAAAATAACTGTAAAATACATTTTTTCAGCATAGATAATTTCTATGAGGTGTCCAGAACAATGTACTAAAAGTCCTAAGAAATCCTAGTTAAGGAAATATGTTTAATTCTCATCAATATGTGCCAATGAGGCCAGTTACCAATACATCCCAATGGGGCTATTTTTTTCCTTTACTCCTATCAAAATGAAACTTTACACAATGAAAGTACCCATGAAAAGTAAAAAATGTTGTGTTTATAGATTAAACCGGCGGGGGTTATACCCATGGCAGGTACTACCAAGCCAGGCGGTTTTCAGGTTAGAGCCAGTCTAAAAGCAGCTTTGCCATCACCCATTTGCAGTGGGATGATTGGATGAAGATTGGGCTGATGTATTTGTCATACATATGAATGGTGTTTCTTCCTATGCAAATTAGGACATATTCAATAAGTGTGGAGCTCATGTGCATATTCAAATTCATTTCAAAAGAAACTTGTAATACAAAAAAAGTTACTTTTCATGTATACTTTTACGATGTAAAGTTTTATTGTGGTTGGAGTAAAGGAAAAAAATAAGCCTATTTGGGTGTATTTCAGGCATATTCGATTAGTGTATAGCTCATTTGCATATTAAAATTCATTTTCAAATCAAAGAAACACAAAAAAGGTTACTTTTTATGGGTACTTTCATTGTGTAAAGTTTCATTTTGATAGAAGTCATAGAACCTTGCTGGTGGTCCAGATTTCCCCTAGGTCTGGTGCCGGTAACACATTCCACGTTCAAAGTCACTTAAATCCCCTTTCTTCCCCATTCTGATGCTCGGTTTGAAATTCAGCAAGTCGTGATAAGCTATTTGTGTTAACAAGCAATTGAAAAGGTGTGCCTAATAAAGTTGCCAGTAAGTGTATAATATATTGCTGTAGTTTGGTTTCTTTTGTTGCAAAGTCTTTCGTCTGACTAATGAGGATATGATAAAACTGAACAGGTGCACGGTGTGCCGCAGAACACAAGGATATGTCGCCATGTTTCAATGTAAGCCCATCGGGCTACATCCTTTGATTAAGTAAAACTTCAAAGTTCGTCCTCACCTGCTTTTGTGATGTAGAGCGGCAGCCAGAAGAGGAAGGTGTAACTGACCAGTTTGGCAAAAAGCAGACACAGAGAGAAATCGATCACCCCCTAGCAAGACAGACATACACATAATACCAATTTATTATAATAGCTTTTCTGTGACTGACGACATTCAGAGGTGGTGTCAGCTGATGTTCTCTGAGCCGCTACAGTTTCACAATGAATTAAATGTATTTTTATGTTTCTCATTGCCAATAGGCTGATTTGCTTGAGGCTACCACCACAATATCAGCGATGTGAACAGAATATGATTTTAATTTGTTTTCAAAAGGATAAAATCTTTCATCATAGTAGATTTAACTCTCATTGATTAATTAATTAATCTCTTGCATTGACACACTCACAAACCTTTTGACAACAGACACAAGTCAGACTGGGTAAAAACATTATTTGGTGTTTGCATGCACAAAGGACGTATGTGATCATTTGAATATAGAGTGGGGACTGTACATTCAGTAGACATTTTAATGCCATGTGTGATAAGTAGCCTTAACGCAGTCCATTTGTGATCGGATCTCTGAGGATGGATGTTCTATTCTAGCTCTGAATAGGTATTATTTGGAACAATTTATGTGGATCGACTCATTGGAGCCGTCTTAAATATCATGTGACAGATTACATTTCAGTTATTGATTTGACAGTGATCATTCAGAATCATCATCCATGCCTGTAATGCTCCAATGCTTTTAAATAAAAAGTAGTTTAGATGATTGTAGTGTGTGTCTGTGTGTAGCCGACCGGTATCTGTAGGGCTCCCGTGAAGCTGATGGCAGATGGTTCTGATTCGCTCTTAACCACTACGACTGGTTGCACAGGGACACACACTCTGTCCCTGGGCAACAGCAGCTCTACGTCATAGCTCTAAAAGAGAGGGAGGAGAATAGAGGACAACTGAATGGAAGGAAAGCCAATAATTTACAGTATTTCTACATGTTCTTCTATGTTTCAGTTGTTCTGATCGGTTCAGTTCATTGTAGGGGGAGGGGTACTGAGTCAAATGCAATCTGCATCCTCCCCACTAGACGCAACTAACTCCTGTATACTGAATGTTCAACCCATTTGTTGTAATGTATGGGTGGTTTGTAAAGAACACCTGCATATAATAAACCTAGCGCTGTTAATATTATCATCAAAAAAAGTTTCAAGAAACCCAGAGGCTGAATCCTAATGTTCTGACATCCTGGGGCCAACCTAAGCCAAGTCTGCAAGGGGATGTAAGTGCTCTTTTTGTGAGATCCACATGCCCCCATTGACATGCTATGATGATGGTAAGCATGTCATGGTCTGTTTACCAGATGTCCATAAAGCCCCAGTGTGTCAACATTTGCAATCACCTAAACAAATATATTTTAGTGTTCATCCAGAATCCCACACAACCTGAAAGATGTGACTCCTGCTGAAATGATCATTAAAGGCCTTGAATATCTGAGGGAACTGACCATCCTGTTTTTAAAACTCTCCTGGCAATAGTAGTATATGTCTGCCTGAATGACAATGACATGCTTAGTAACATTTACAACAGTATTTGGTCCTCAGGCTCCTCAGGCTTTATATAGGCTACTTAGTGACACACACCTGGGATTTAATGTTCTTGTGTTGGAGATACACCTCATGGTGTCCATTTACAAGGAGAATAAATTACTTCATATTCACATGTCTTTCAATATATTGTCTGTTTAGGTCGGAAGCTCAAATGAGGGGCTGCAGAACAGCCCATGAATATAAATGTAGCTCTTTCAATACGAGTAACAACAAAATAACACCACATGAGCAAGAATGATTAGAGCTAGCAGAGAAAATTAGAATGTGATTCTATTTACAATAATGACAAACAAAAATCTCTATGTACTCACACTCTTGCCAGGGGTAGAATATTGAGCATACACGCTTTTTAGGTCATTTGGGTCTGAAGATGGGAAAAGATGCCTTGAGGTTAATATGTACTCTATTATTTCTATACTATTATATTTTGTCAGTGACCCGGTAAGCGGAAATAAAAGCGGCAAAAAGAAGACAGTTCAGTTTACATACACACTGATGCATATTCATTTAAAAACATAACTTTAAAGTGAAAATATATTAGTGGTAATGCAGCTTCAGCTGACACTTCACATCAAATTACATTTCCTCTAATATTTCAACCTCATTCAGCAAGTCTCATTTGACAGAAATTTACTTTGCACTTTAAAATGAACACATTAAATGAATACATTCAATTAAAATAATAAATACATCTAATTAAAATATATCATGATATTTTAGCCAACTTGAAAATGAGGAGGCAGCACTCACGCTCAATGAGAAAGAAGAAGCAGACAACTCCCATGGTTGCAATAATTATCCCTGGCACAATAAACGACAGGCCCCAGTTGGAGGAGACCCAATAGCCAGCAATCAGAGAGCCCAGGATGTTGCCCACTGAGGTGTGGGAGTTCCACAAGCCCATGATAAGTCCACGCCTGACAGGAAGACAGGACACCCATTAACTCTTTCAGCGGGTGCAAGAGAGAATACTGCACAACACTGCAACCAGGGGTGGATATTTCATGTCAGTGTTCGGAAGAACAATAAACAGAGAAATTTGTCGAGCGCAATTCCTGAAGGGGACAGAAATATATATTACCTATATTATTACAGTAATAACCTTAATAGTTATACCAATGTTCTTTGTATGTCCAGCAGACTATAAATGGAAAAGGGTATATATATATATATATATAGTGCTTTTCTTGTCTTGTTGAACACTCAAAGCGCTTTACAGTACAGTTTTGCAATTCACCCATTAAAATTAATTGTATCGTTCAATAACATGTCTCTCTCTTTCTCTCTGTTAGAGGATTAACAACCATCAGGTGAAGCCTTTCCACAGACTGTGAGGAATTTTATATTTACTGTATGGTTCATGTACATCATAAGGATCTTTAGGAGTTGTTGTGACTTAGACTAGGCCTTAACCCAACTATTTGTATAAGTGGTTGATCTGAAGTTATGAGATCCTCCATAGGATTTATTATGCCTGTATGCCAGCCTGTCTGTGACTGTGTGTCAGGCATCGCGAGTTTGTGGGGGGACCGAGGTGACGCAAGCTTATACATTTTTCCCTTCTAGAGGGTATAATACTGTGAAGCATTTGCTGTACTCTAAGCTATTTGGTTTGACTATCTGAATGTAAGTTAGACCAATAATCTTCTTTGTCAACAGATCCATGTCGTAACACTCACATATTTAAGTAAGAACAACTGAAGTTCTTTATGAATGAACTTCATGTATTTTGAAAATAACATGGGAAATTACACCATGGCAGTTATTTTACATATAGTAACAACTTACTTTGGGGAAATTCAAATAATTATAGAAATATAACAATATTATCATCTAAATAAGATCATATATTTTATATGAAAACAGGCTTTTTCAATGTAACCAGGCATTCGGCCATCTAAAAGCAAATGGCTTGGAAATCGGTTGAATATTCTTCTTACGGACCTCAAACAGATACCCCCAACTCCACCCTATCAAATGCTTTCCCCACATCCAAAGAGACCATCACTTCTGGAGTCTCAGTGGATGCTTGAGAGAGAAGGATATTGAGAAGACGACAGACATTAGAGGAGTGTCGGTTTTTCATAAATCCTGTTTGGTCTGGTGATATAATGTTAGGTATGGCCGATTCAAGCCTTAAGGCTAATGCTTTAGTTAGGATTTCATAGTCGACATTTAAAAGAGAGATGAGGCGAAAGGAAATACATTCAGAATTTTCTTTACCTGGTTTTAGTAGTAAGGTAATTGAAGCCTCAGAAAAAGTTTGAGATAGGGCTCCCCAGTCCAGAGAGTCACTGTACATATTCTTTTTTATTTTTTTGAACAATGTTTTTTATTAATTTCCAATAAGAACCTACAAAACACATTGACACATACCAGACAAGTTGCACAATGAAATGCAGGCGAACTTCACTGCAGATACATACATACAAAGAATAAAAATATTAAAAATATTAAACAAAATAAAATAAAGATAAACACGCACACAAACATACATACCTACGTAAAATAATAACAATAATAAATAAAATAAAATAAAAAGTCACACTCGATATCCCTACAGATAGATATAATCTACCGTTGCCTGAGAAAGTCCATTAAGGGTGCCCACACCTCTTTAAATTCCTGTGCTTTACCCCTGATTACATAGGTTAGCTTTTCTAATGTAACATATATTGCCATCTCTCTAATCCAAGATTGTGTAGACGATACTTCAGACTCTCTCCAAGATAAAGCAACCATCCTCCTGGCCTGCAGGAGGCCAAAGTTGATCAGAGTCTTACACTTAGAGTTGACAAAAAGCAATCTGGGTATATCCCTAAAATACAAAGTTTTGCTATGCAGGGTATCTGAGTACCTGTGATTTTACTTAGAGTTTGAACAACCATTTTCCAAAAAGCTACCAGTTTAGGACATTCCCATACACAATGGATCAAAGTACCTTTCTCAGTCCAACATTTCACACAAGTATCTGGAGTGCCAGGGGACAATTTATTAAGTTTCTCAGGGGTTATGTATGTCCTCATTAACCACTTGTGTTATAGAAGTTTCATGCGAGTATTAATGGTTTGTGTTTGAGCTTTTATACAAGCTGTCACCCACTCAGCTTCTTCAATATCTTCCTTAATATCTAAACTCCATGCCCTCCTTTTATCATGTGAGACAAGTACTGTATATAATATAGAGATTTGGCGTTTCCCATTCATGTGTTTTAACACAATATCCTCAAGGCAGGACAGTGGCGGTTCTTGTGTGTTCTGATGACACTTTGATGAAATGAAGTGCTTCAATTGTAAGTATTTAAAAAAGTGTTTTTTTGGAATTGAACATTTCAAACAAAGGTCGTTAAATGTTAGTAAAGTGCCCTGAACATATAAGTCTCCAATTTTTTGCACCCCCCCTGTCGGCCCAAACCTGAAAACCACCATCTGCCCGGCCAGGAGTGAACTGCGCATTACTCCAAAAAGGTGAAAATTGAGAGATGGGAAGTGTATCACCAACATGTCTATGAGCTTTGCACCATATATCAATAGAGTTTTTAAGGAAGGGATTTGTAGTTTTTTTCTTTAAAGTTTTAAAATCTGCTGAATATAAAAATAGGCTTAGTGGCAGCTTAGATATTGATGCTTGCTCAATATGAACACATGCTGGAGGGGAATGTGTGACAAAATAAAACATAACTCTGCGCAGCTGAGCGGCCCAGTAATACCACTGTAAACTGGGCATCTGTAATCCACCCCTATCATATGGCAAATACAGTAATCTGAGTCTTAATCTAGGTTTTCGGTTGTTCCAGATAAACCTACAGAATGCATTATTAATTTCTTTAAAAAAGGATTTTGGCAGTGGCATTGGAGGTGATTGAAACAAATATAAGAAATTCTGCAAGCTGGTCATCTTAATTATGTTGATCCGGCCAATCAATGATATTGGCATTATTGTCCAATTTTCAAGTAAATCTTGTACCTCTCTCATCAATGGGTCATAGTTTGCTTGAACAACTGTAGTAATTTGGGGGGTAATCTTAATTCCAAGATAGGTAAAGCCTTCCCTCGCATTAGAAAAAGGTGTTGTTATAACTGCATTAGTGCTTTCATCTTTATTCAGAAAAAGTATAGAAGATTTACATTATTGATACTGTATCCAGAGAACTGACCGAATCTATTAATTAGATGTAATAATGTCTGGACGCTGTTTGATAAGTTTGACAGAAAGAGAATCACATCATCTGCATATAACGATATCCTATGTTCATGATCACCAATTGTTATTCCTGATAAATTGGCTTCGGCTCTAATGGACATGGCTAAAGGCTCAATGGCCAAAATGAACAATAGTGGGGAGAGACGACAGCCTGACGAGTTGACCTCTCTAGCGTTAACGGGTTTGATAAGTTGTTATTCGTCATTACTCGTGCTGTAGGGTTGGTATATAATAATTCTATCCATTTCAAAATCTTTCCCCCAAGTCCATATCTTGGTAACAAATTGAACAAATAATGCCACTCAATTCTATCAAACACTTGTCTAGCATCTAGAGATAACAGCGCTGTATCCCTGGTATTATTTTTAGAGAGGATTATGTTGAGTACCCTTTTTATGTTATGAAATCCCTGACGAGTCTGTATGAACCCATTCTGATCACTGTGCACCAACAAAGGGATATGTGGATCTAGCCTTTTAGCCAGAACTTTACACAATATTTTGATGTCTACTCCCATAAGACTAATAGGTCTGTATGAGGAACAATCAGTCAGTATTTTCCCAGGTTTCAAAATAAGGATTATTGTAGCGAGTCTTAAAGTTGGTGGTAATATACCATTATTAAATGACTCGTTAAACATATCCAAAAGTGGGGTCAACAACTGCTTCTGGCCCTGGAGCTTTGCCTGAGTTAATACTTTTAGTGGCCTGCAATAGCTCTTCCATTGTCCTTATCCAGGTCCTCTTTAACCTCTTCTGTGAGCGTTTTAAACTGGAGCTGATTAAGAAAAGTATCTCTATAAGCGGGCGTGGGGGAGCATTCTGACCTGTACAGTGATTGATAAAATTCCTTGTATTATTAATATCTTGAGGATCGTTTGATATTTCCCCTGATTGAACAGTTATACCATTAATGTCTCTTTCAGATTGTATTTTTTTAATTCTCCAAGCTAACAGTTTGCCTGCCTTTTCCCCCTTGGTCATAAAAGGCGTGGCTCAACCAGAGTAAGCTTTTGCTGCTTTATCAGATGTTAATTTATTGTATTCCGATCTTAAAATTAGTAACCGTTTTTGTTTTTTTAGGATAATCTTTATTATTTATATCTATTTCCAAAGATTTTATTTGCTTATCTTATTCATTAAGGTCTGCTTTTTTTTAGTACTAGTAAAACTAATCATTTGCCCTCTAATATACGCCTTGAAGGCTTCCCATCTTATGCATGTGTTTGTTTGGTTAGTGTTAGTCTGAAAGTAGACGTCAATCTTATCTCCAATTGAGCAGACATGGAAATGGGGGAGTGATCACTAATGACCAACAATTCTTAATTTTGGATACCAGTTCTTGTGATACTAAAAAATAATCAATGCGAGACCTGGACTTATGTATTCCTGAATAGCATGAGTATTCCAATTTATCTGGGTTGAGTTTTCTCCAGATTTCAGATAGGTTTAAGTCCGTGATATATTGTAAAATAGTTTTTCTAGATTTTTTTTGTGGGGATCACTTTTTGTAGAGTGGTCTACCGACGGGTTCAAAGTGCAATTGAAATCCCCACCAATAATGTTCAGGCCATAGAATGAAGACAAGGTTAAGAAGAAATTATCAAAAAATGTAGGGTTGTCCTCATTAGGACTATATATGCTGACCAAATTCAATGCGAGAGACATGATCCTACCCTGGGCGATTACAGACCTCCCTTGGGGGTCTTGGATTGTATTAGTAAGTTGAAAAGGAATTATTTTGTGGATAAGAATTAGCACCCTCCTAGCGCAATTGTTATATGTGGCATGTTTAACTTGACCAGGCCACCTATGTTGTACTTTTTTAATTTCAGTAACTGTTATATGAATTTCCTGAAGAAAAAGGATTTTAGAATGTACGTTTTTAAGTCTGTTCATTAGCTGTTTCAGTTTAGTAGGCTTATTGAGTCCCCTGACATTCCAGCTTGTAAACCTTAAATCAGACATTTTTGAACTTTCCATGTTGTTACAACTAGTGCAGTGAGATACATGAGTTTGGAGAAAAGTTCTCAGCTTCTTCTGGTGTGGAGAAATGGATGATCTTTCCATTATGTAGAGCCCTCATCTTGCAAGGGGTAGGGTGAATCCCCGAAAAGTTCCAGCTTCAATGAACTGTTTCCTCGCTGCATTAAATGGGCAACGTGCTTTCATGGTTTCCGCTGATACATCTTGAGCAAATAAGATTTTGTGACCATCGTGAATGAGCCTGCGTTGTTTGGATGTGTTGAGGACAAACTCACGCTCTTGAAATCGTACGAAACGAATGATTACAGCTCTTTTCTAATCCGGTCTTGGTCTTGCCAGAGTTCGGTGCGCTCTCTCCAAGGTGAGCGACTTGGCGCCGTCGAGTCCCAACCAGACCGGCAACATGTGCTGGATGAAATCAATCGTGGGCTGGGTCGTTTCAGCATTTTTGGGGAGCCCTACCAGCCTTAAGTTCTTCCTCCGGGCACGATTTTCCAGATCTTCCGTCTTGGACTCCAAATAGGCAATGCGTTTAATGGCGTCAGTCATCTCCGTTTTCACACTCTGCAGGCCTTCTTCGGTGTCTCCTATGCACCCTTCGGCCTCCGCGAGCCGCTTAGCATTGGTGGTGATATCTTGTCACAAAACTCTTTTGCACAGCATCAACAGAGCTATCCATCACAGCTATGCGTCGCTCCACGTTATCGAGTTTTTCCCTGAAGCCATCAAGGGTGCTTATCTTGCTGTTAATCGCGGTGACAGTGGTGCGAAGTGACTGTAGCTCTTTTAGCACCTCAGCTAGATCACTCCGTGGGCTGCTCGGCACGTCAGCAACATCGGCTACCGGAGTAGCTTTGAGTTTCTGTGAGCCACGGGATCTGAAGCTGCTCTCACAGTCTTTAAGCGTTGTTTGTTTAGACATCTTTTAGAAGTAATTAGAAGCGTTAATAACTAGGACTTTACAAACTTTTAGCAGAGCTGTGAGGAGACCCCACTCTAAGCTGCCATCTTGGGCCGCGGCTCCACCTGTACATATTACACTGCTCAAAAAAATTAAAGGAACACTTTTTTATCAGGGTATGGCATGAATTCAATTGCACTTTTTGATAATTATCTGGTCAGTTAAGTAGCAGAGGGGGTTGTTAATCAGTTTCAGCTGCATTGGTGTTGATGGAATTAACAACAGGTGCACTAGAGGGGCAACAATGAGACGACCCCCAATATAGGAGTGGTTTTGCATGTGGGGGCCATTTCAAGTTTCTCCCTCTTGATCACTTCGACTGGTTTTCCATTAGTGTTGGCTTTAGCTAGAGTCATTATCTCTACTGGGAGCATGAGGCGATTTCTTAACCCTACAGAAGTTGCGTAGATTGTCCAACTCCTTCAGGATGGCACATCCATGCATGCCATTGCAAGAAGATTTGATGTGTCTCCCAGCATAATCTCCAGAACATGGAGGAGATTCAAGGAGACAGGCAGTTACTCTAAGAGAGCTGGACAGGGCCGTAGAAGGTCCTCAACTCATCAGTAGGACCGATATCTGCTGCTTTGAGCAAGGAGGAGGAACAGGTTGAGCACTGCCCGAGCCCTACAGAATGACCTCCAGCAGGCCACTGGTGTGAATGTGTCTGCCCAAACAGTCAGAAACAGACTTCATGAGGGTGGCCTGTGCTCACTGCCCAGCACCATGGAGCTTGATTGGCATTTGCTATAGAACACCAGAATTTGCATGTCTGCCACTGGCGCCCTGTACTTTCACAGATGAGAAGGGTCTGGAGAAGCCAAGGAGAACGCTATGCTGCCTGCACCATCGTTCAGCATGACCGGTTTGGTGGTGGGTCAGTGATGGTCTGGGGAGGCATATCCATGGAGGGACGCACAGACCTCTACAGGCTAGAGAACGGCAGTCTTACTGCCATTAGGTTTCGGGATGAAATCCTTGAACCCATGGTCAGACCCTACGCTGGTGCAGTAGATCCTGGGTTCCTCCTGATGCACGATAATGCCCGGCTTCATGTGGCAAGGGTATGCAGGCAGTACCTGGAGGATGAAGAAATTGATGCAATTGGACGGCCTTCACGATCACCTGACCTAAACCCGATAGAACACCTCTATAACATTATGTTTCGGTCCATCAGACGCCGCCAGGTTGCTCCTCAGACTTTACAGGAGCTCACTGATGCCCTTAGACAGATCTGGGAGGACATCCCACAAGACACCATCCGTTGTCTCATTAGGAGCATGCCGCGACGTTGTCAAGAATGCATACAAGCATGTGGGGGCCACACAAGATATTGAGAAGCATTTTGAGTTGCAGAAATTGAATTTTGGCAAAATGAAAATCACTATGATTTTCGGGGTGTCTATAATATTGAGCCCTCTGTAGGCTGAAAACTTTTATTTCCATCAAAGATGTGGCATCCTTTTGTTCCTAAGACATTAAACTGTCCATATCAGTATAAATATCCAACATACTTTTTTTCACAATGATATCGATTGTGTTTTTAAAGTGTTCCTTTAATTTTTTTGAGCAGTGTATTAATGAATTTTTTATAGAATTCCTTTGAATAGTCATCTGGAGCAGGGGCCTTGCCACTTTGCATTGGTTTAATCAACTCTGGAATTTCATTAAGTTTTAGGGGCTGATTAATCTCATGTAAGTGGGTAGGAGCTATGGATTGAAATTCCGGGTTGTCAAGAAACCTTATGTCTGTATCATCAGCAGGGGATAAAGTTCAGAGTAAAATGTTTTAAAGATTTCACTAATGACAGATTGGATTACTTTAAATTCACCTGAGGGGGTCCTTATTTGTTTAATGTGCTGGGATGCCAATTGGTTCTTCATTTGGTGTGATAAAAGAAGTCCTGCTTACTCACATTCTCATAAAGAAATCAGCATGATTGTAAGAGTAACTTTGCAGTCTCTATTGTTGAGCGTAAATTGTAATTCATCTTTAGATTTTGTCGTTCTTTGTCTCATTGAGGAGATGGAGACACTGACAACCTGCTGTCCAGTTCTATCACACTCTCCATAAGCTGTTCCTGTTTTCCTTTTCTCAATTTGTTTTGCTTTGCAGAATGACATAAAATCTCTCCTCAGACTACAACCTTTAAGGTCTCCCAAAGTAGGGATGGGGATATGAGGTCAGAATAATTATTTATGAGGAAATCATCACAGAAATTGTTTCACAGAATCTATCATCATTTAACAGTGTGCAATTCAACCTCCAGGAAGGGCATGTTTTTCATAAGAGTTTAAACGAGATGCCAATTAACAATGGAGCATGATCAGATATCACACTAGGTGAATATTCAGTGCTTTTGACAGCAGAGAGGAAAATAACTATCAACAAAAAATTAATTGATTCTTGAAAATGTTTTATGAACTGGAGGGTAAGAAAACGCCATTGATCCATACTTCCTATTTGGTTCGTAAATGATGAAATTGCTAATAATGTTTTAGTGGCGGAATCATGTTTTGGATAAGACAATGTGCCCAATTGCACAATTAAGGTCAGCTCCCAAAATTAAATGGTGAGAGTTTAAATCAGTTAGAAGAGAAATCACTTTTCCAATGAATGCTTCATCATACCAATTAGGTTTATAAAGATTGACAAGAACAACAGTGACATTATTGAGGGAAACTGAAACTAGTACAAACCGGCCTTGGGGGTCAGCTGCAACATTAGTTGGGCTAAACTGTATTTTTTTATGTTCAAAATAGATGTACCCCGTGCTTTGCCACTAAAATTGGAATGCAAGGATTGGCCAACCCTTGACGCCATGTTCTACCTCCTTTGAACAGGCCATAGATCCCTTTACATTCCAAGAGACAAATCACAGACTTACTCCTCCATTTTTTGCTCCAGAGTGGCGCTGATGTCCGGGTATACTCTCAACTTGGAGCTGTGATAATACAGTTTGTCTGGCCCATTTTAAGACTTTCCTTCTCCTGGAAATGGGGAATTTAACTAGCCTGGATGCAAGACGAACTTAGGCTTGAGTGAGGAATACGTAATTTACCCTTGACACCCGACATTTAACGGAGTAAACAGCGGAGAAGTTCTTCAACATGGATGACATTAAATTGATAATTGAAGTGGAGAAGAACAGTGAGTTGTATGATCCTCGGAACATGTTGTATAAAGAAAACACCAAAAAAGACAAATGTTGGGATGCTGTTGCTTAATGTTGTAGCAACAAGTAAGTATATGCTTCTATACTACTGGATCAATGGGTGATATTATTAGCGCTGCCCTTCGCTTCAGCGTCTGGTGTGAACAGCCAAGCGCCGGCGCTAGGGATCACCGGCAAAAATCGTTTTTACTGATCTTCTTCTTCTACTTCTTCCAGCGTGCGTGCAGTTGAGGTCTGTTGACAGCAACTATGCTTCACTTAACATATGTCACATACTACGTCGCTCTGATTGGTTGTAGGTCTATCCAATTGAGGGAAGAGGCTTTTTTTTTCTGGTTCGGTTGAAACACGCCCTATAATCACAGCCCAATGGAGAGGTATCAGACTCACATTCTGACTAGAATTGTGAGTATGACGTCAGGCTAGAATTTAACGATAATAGCTCTTGGTTTCAAGGCGCATGGTCTGGGCCCGAGGGAGCGGTGGGCTCGCTCTATCACTTGAGGGTTATTGAGAATACCAGGACCAGTCAACGCCATTAGCAAATCGGGCACAAACTTTATTGGGTCCTGATCCTTCTCGCTTACCTCAGGTATGTTAATTATCCTGAAATTAGTATGCCTTGACCCGTTCCAGGAGTACCATGGTCTGTGATGGTAGAGACTTAAAAACGGTTTACATCTCGTGAGCTTTTTCGAAATTTCCACCCACCGAAACTTCAGTTTGAGTGAGACAGTTGTTGAACAATGTCACTTGTTGCCCCTGTGAGTCAACCAACAGCTTCCAGGATTCTGTTGATTGTTGTATCAGGATAGCCATGTTGTCTTTGAAGCAATCACCCTGTTTACTGAGCAAAGCCTCAAGTTCTGTCTTGGTAACTGGGACAGCTGCGGCCATGGTGGCTAGCTTAGCCGTAATCGTCGAAGCCTGGGTTTTGGTTAACAGACTGATTCAGCTTTGAGTGGCTCATTGCACTGTAGCACTCTTATGTATATATACACAAGTGCAAAAATAAAGGTGAGTCGGTCAAAAGAGTGTTGATAGTTTGTTAGATTTGGAAAGTATAAGAAACGTTTAACAGGAGCCCCCATTCGCACGTGTGCTCACTACCTCATCAAACCGGAAGCCCTAAGGAACCATTTCAACTTGCGGTAAATGGGCATAATAAGTCTCTGGTAAATAAAGTTTAGTTAAATCAAAGATTGTTTCATGAAAATCTGATCCAATTGGTGCTCATAAAAACATAAGTCACAAAAGGCTGAATTTTTTTTAAATTGTGCTTTTTAAAACATGATTTAATTATTTTCCTGGCACAAAAGGGTGAATGAATAACAACAAAAACAAAATAATCAAATATTGGTATCGGCTATTGGCCAGATTGTTGTTTTAAATATCGGTATCGGCCAAGAATTTCCATATCGATGCATCCCTAGTTGATAGTATTAAATATTGTACCAAAGTCAACTAATGGCATCTTGACGCAGGTGATGAGATTCTCTAGGTGAGGGAGAGCAGTGTAAAAAAGGACCGGTTTCATTGTTTATGCCTGGTCTGGGAAGGAGGTGTCCATTGAGGGGGAGCTGCTGTGGCTCTGCTTGCTGCGATTGTTCAAATCCCTTTCGACATGTTTCGATGGTTGTTGTCATTAAAGTTTTCCTCAATATGCTGGTTGCACTGACCTCCCTATTTACTGATCTGAGTGCTACATCCTTGGCTTTAAGCAGTACTCAAACACTGTTGTTAAATAAGTGTTTCTGGTTAGGGTTTGCAGACTGGAGTCTGAAAAATGGACAGATGATCAGATTGTCCAAGCTTCAGTGATGCCTGGTCCGATACACCAGTGCATTTCCGCTTATACAGAGCACGTCAGATGAGTAGGCAGTCCTTCAATGTGGTCAGGACCACAATGGTGTTTGGTGTAAACTTAAACTTCTATAGCTACATTCACAATGATATTAAAGGGGAACACTCATTGTTACTGTCTCCCCCATGTGAAATCCAGGTGGTGCAAGAGGTAATTATAGGCTGAAAGGTGTGCAGTTAAGATCAAATGCTTCACATCAAACATATATGTAGTTAATGATAAATCTGTGGTAAATTTACATTGTATAATGTCACTGCATGAAACTACTGTATCTCTGCTCTGAGAAGTAATTATCCTGTTAACCAAAATGTCTCCACACTGCTGACTTAAATAAACTATAGGGAATCTGATATCTCAGGTTTGTAATCTAGATTGAACTAGTTAAACTAACCTAGCTTTAACCATATATGTGGTCACTCAGTTGTGATCGGATCAAAAAAGCCAAGTAAAACATTCAATTGGAAGGACATTTTGTGTAATGTGTATTATTTACGAAATTCTCGAAAATAGAAAAATCTCGTGATAGATGTTTTTTTTTGTTAATAGTGAAATAAGAAGTAAGCTTTTCTTACATCGGAAAAATAATGAGACCTACAGTAGTGGTAGCATCAGGAAGTTTGATATTAAATTATATCCGTACAGGAGAATAGTGTGGAATAAGTACATAATTCAAAAAAAAACAATTACAGTGGATGGGCAGATTTCGTCGGGGGGGGACACAATCTTGGGAAATTTAAACTTCAGGAGAACAGCAGGAATATCAAATGTATGGGACTCATATTTGATCATATATATCATATATCATTTATATAATTTAAGATCAATTATCAATGTGATTTCTGGTCCGATTAGCTCGCGGGAAGCAGAACAAATCAAACCATTGTTACAGATCCTGAGCTGGCCGCAGCGCTTCTCGTTGATTCGCGGCTCTTCGTTGCCAGTGTGTACAGCCCAATGGAATAACACAGGCACCGAAAGTAAGACTTAAGCCTCCGGTTTATCCCCGGCATTAGCGTTTGTATGTTGTTCCACCTTCTGGTCTCCTTTATGCATCAAGTCCACATTAAAATCTTCTGCATAACAGCAGCTGCTGCCTGAGTTATCCTTTCACCAGCTTCTAGAAAACTTCCATACAGTTAGATCCTACCTTCCCTTTCCAAACCAGTTGCCAATGCAGGTCACCACACTAGGCCAGCCAGTGGTTTGGACCAATCCGTTAGCCACCTAAAATCACAAAATGACAAATGAAGACAACATTATCCTACCTTCCCTTTCCAAACCAGTTGCCAATGCAGGTCACCACACTAGGCCAGCCAGTGGTTTGGACCAATCCGTTAGCCACCTAAAATCACAAAATGACAAATGAAGACAACATTAATTTTCCATTCAATTTACTTATTTGGCTAATATTTTATTCAAAGCTACTTACAAGTTAGAGATAACGCTAAAGCATAAGTACAGTAGAGCCATTTTCAGACATTACATGCGGGGTTAAGTCTGAAGAATTGGGTATGGACTTTACCCGTAGTTTGCCTTTCACACATGCAAAACGAAGCTTGAGGTTCTCTGCACAGACGCGTTCACAATAGCAACAAGCCTTCCAAATTATTCAGGCGAGAGGTGCAGCCGGGTGCAGCAGGCAGACCGAGCAGGTAACAAAAAAAATTTATTTTCTTGACAACACACAGACAGAACAACTTGAAGTAAGTAGTATGTGCTAAATCTGTTCAATAAAAGAAAAAGTAGGAGATTGTGTAGGGAAATACACAGAAAGTGCTAATTTGATACTTTGATATTTTAAACCACCTAGGCAGACGTGATCATAAGTGGCCAGCTCTGAGTAAAGGTTTGAATGATCCCAAGATGCATTATAGCTCCTACAATGACCTTTTCATTTTCATTTTCGCTGATTTTGGCACCTATGTGGACAAAAGCAGAAGGCTTTCCATTACTACTTCTCCTGTTTGAAAAATCTAGGCTTGCCAGCATGTGCATTGGTTTTGAAAGGAGTGAAAAAGGCAGCTGATTGCAGATAGCAATGAAGTAATGTATCTTTTTGTCGCTGTGTAATTGTTATTGTTATTTTAACAAGGTTTGAGTCTGACCTGTTTGAGATTAGCATTATTGACGTCTATGATGATCATCAAATGCGTTGCGTCTTGACCGACCACAACACTACTGAGCCACAACACTGGGACGAATGCACACAAAGAAGAAGAACATAATTTATAACGTTTCCCGAATTTAAAAGAATTCTCAAATAATTAAGAATTGACAGACAGCGTTTCATAAAGTTTCTCTTTAATCAAAAACTCTTAAAAGTGCACAAGCGGAACAGAAACATCCGCTGCTTAAACGAGAGCACAAAAATGTCATCTGCATCACAGTGAAGCGAGAGAATGTTGATCAGACATCTGGTAAACCTGCTAGACCAGCAATGCCCTAGATGCATCCATTGCTATGTTTAATCGATACTGTTCATGTGCAACTCTTAACAGAGATGAGAATTAGAACCGGATGAAGTCATCTTTGTTTTTCAGGTGGATGAGGGCTATGTGAAGGGCTGAAGAGATGGTGTCTGAGGTACTTACTCTTTTAGGGCGATAGGCGTACTGCAAGAAGTCCAGCGTCTCAGGTATACTGCTATGAATGTGAGCCGGTAACACTCTCTCAAAACACTTTGTGTTGATTTGAGTGGGTGCAAATGACCTGTAGTCAAGTCACTGTGCTGTGGGGATAGTGGCCTGTGAGAGGGACAGGTTGAAGATGAAGAGGAGAACATCAGCCAGCTCTGTAGCAGATGCCTTGAGGGCCTGCCCAGGGATGTTATCTGGGCCTGCTGCCTTATGGGGGTTAATTCTCCTAGCTGGTGAGACAGTCAATGTTGTGCGATCTGGGTGTTGCCTGCTTCCCTTGTGTGTTTCTGCTGGAGGTCTCGAAGTGGGCATAGAATTGGTTGAGCTGTTCTGGCAGGGTGATGGTGGAGTTGGTGATCTCTGTAGTTGTGCCCTTATAATCTGTGATGTGTTGCAGGCCCAGGCGCCTCCACACTGTATCAGCAGTGAAGTAGAAGCCATCCAGTTTCTCCCTGTACAGCTTTTAGTCTCTTTGATGGTTTTCCTCAGTCTGTACTCTGCTGTTTTGTAGTCTCTCGTTCCCTGATCGAAATGCAAGAGATCGAGCACGAATCATGTGACGTACCCGACTGCTCATCCACGGCCTATGGTTGGGACTCTTCCAAACTTGTATGGTGGACACAATGTTGTCAACACTGGTGCTAATGTACCTATTGACGTATTCAGCATACTCCAGTATGTTGATGGAAAAATCCTCCAGTGTGGCTGCAGCTTTAGGCAAATCCCTGTCTAAACATGATCCAGTGCATTCCGATCTGTGAGAAGATTTACATGATGGAAGTATTTCGGGAGCACAGTCCGAAGGTTGCAGTGGTTGAAGTCTTCCTTGACAATGAATGCAGCATCAGGGTGAGCTGTTTCGTGCACGCTGCCCGGAAGCTTGGATTGTGCCAAGTGCTGCTGTTGGGACCTAGTATTTGTGAGCAATATATGGGCATACATGTGTAGCCAAAACCTGCAACCACATGTCTTCTCTGTTGTGGAGACAAAGGAGAGCTTCCAGAATTCAGTCTCCCAGGGTGCTTCAACTTCACACCTAGGTGTTAATCTACACTTGGACAAAACTTTTAACCACGATTGATCCCCGTGTGCCACATGACCCATAAGGTCATCAGTCAAATAAAAGTCCAGTTGCCCCTCTATTGTATCAATTTCTAACCACTTCTCTTGGAGGAGAAGAAGGTACCTCTCCTGCTCACCCAGCCAGGGAGAAACTCTACCTACCCAAGCTGGCAGAACTTCAGCACAAGCTGCTTCGACACGATGTCTTGCAAGAATAACCACAACAACAGGAGCCACAAACCAGAAAGATCACTTCATTGGACTTCAAACAGCACATCAAAAGGGACCTTTTTCCCCTTTTCATGAATTACTAACACAACTGGGCTTAATAATTAGACTAGGCTAAGCAAAGGACCGTTTAAGTCTATTTCATGTGATGTTTATAAGTTTGATTTGTGTTGCTGTGATATTTTGGTAATAAGTTATTTGAAAGCGAATGCTAGTTATGTTATGCTCCTCACAGTCTTTCTTTGCATGCAACTAACTAATTTCTCCAACCTGGCCCCAACCTGGCACCAACCTTAGCTTAAGACATACATGACATACAGAGGAATCTGGCGCTGCGTGAGTGGCAGCCTGTTACAGCAGCTCTCACTTTTCGTACCTCTTTTTAGTGTTTAAATAGTGTTTTTAGTGTATTTTTGTTGTTGTTTTTTTACCACATTGACACTTTAAGCAAGTGCGCAGCTATGGATGTTCACATTTTAACATTCGTAGTTTGCTCCTTGCTGTTTTCGGCACTTTTTGGTGTGGCTGTGGGAAACTCACTCAACCACGGCTCCCCATTCAACCACGGCTCCATTGTTTACACCCGTGATCAGCTGTTGGGCCTGCGCCACACACCCCTTCTCTGCGCGGAGCGGCCGGAGATCCTCGAGGAGTTACGGAGGAGGAGAAGAGGATGCAGAGCGGGAGTGAAACGCAGGGAGCGGAAAAGACGGTTTAAACCATGTTTACCGTCTGTCATCATGGGGAATGTAAGATCTCTCCCAAACAAGATGGAAGAGTTGACGGCGCTGACCCGACTGCAGAGGGAATACAGGGAATGCAGCCTCATGTGCTTCACAGAGACGTGGCTGACTGAACTTTCTCCGGACTCACACGTAAATCTGGACGGCTTCCAACTCGTACGAGCGGACCGAAAAGCAACGGAGTGCGGTAAGAAGAAAGGAGGGGGGATCGCTGTGTTGGTTAACAATAGATGGTGCCACCCGGGACACATCAGCGTGAAGGAGACACTCTGCACCAGAGATTTGGAGCTGTTAGCGGTCAGCATGCGGCCATACTATCTCCCGAGGGAGTTTTCACATGTTATTGTTGTGACTGTGTACATCCCCCCCTCGGCGGTCGCTGCTGTAGCTTCAGATCGTATCCACACAGTTATCTCGCATCTTCAAAGCCAGCACCCCCAAGCCCTCCTTCTCATCTCCGGTGACTTCAATCATGCCCCTCTGTCCTCTGCTCTTCCCACCTTCACCCAGTACGTGAACTGCCACACTAGAGATAATAAAACTTTGGACCTACTGTATGCAAACATCAAGGATGCATACACCTCATCCCCCCTCCCCCCGCTTGGTCGCTCGGATCACAACCTCGTTCACCTCGTCACGGACTACACCCCTGTGGTGAATAAACAACGACCTGTGAAGAGGCCTGTTAAGGAGTGGTCTGAGGAGACCAGTGCTAGGCTCAGAGACTGCTTCGAGACTACAGACTGGGAGGCACTCTGCAGCCCCCACGGCACTGACATTGACAGCATGACCCACTGCATCACGGATTATATTAACTTCTGCGAGGAGAACACTGTGCCCTCCAAGCTGGTACGGTGTTTTCCCAACAACAAACCCTGGGTGACCCCTGAGATAAAGGCCCTGCTGAACGAGAAGAAGAGGGTCTTCAGTTCGGGGGACAAAGAGGAGCTGCGCAGAGTCCAGAAGGAACTCCGGCTGATGATCAGGAAGGGGAAGGACAGCTACAGGAAGAAACTGGAGAAGCGGCTGGAGCAGAACAACGCCAGGGACGTCTGGAGAGGGCTGCAGACCATCGCAGGCTACGGAAAAGGTGTGGGAAGACAACAACCCAGCGGGGACAAAGACTGGGCAGATGAACTGAATCTGTTCTTCAATAGATTTGATTCCCCCCCCCCTGCCCCCTCTTCACACCTCTCCTGGCCAGCCCCCCCTCCCCCTCCCCTCCTCAGCCTGCCACCTTCGACACCTGACCCCCACCAGCCCACCCCCACCCCATCTCCAGATCATCATCCCCCCTTGAGACTCTCACCACTCCTCACCCCCACACCCCCACCCCAGTCATCCTCCACCCCCCTCTCTATAACAGATGATCAGGTGAGAAGCCAACTCAAGAAGATCAAGGCAAGGAAGGCCCCGGGCCCGGATGGTATCAGCCCAAGACTGCTCAAGGACTGTGCTGACCAGCTCTGTGGTGTGATCAGGCATTTGTTCAACCTAAGCCTGAGCCTGGAGAAAGTCCCAGCCCTGTGGAAGACCTCCTGTGTGGTCCCGGTGCCGAAGACGCCGCGCCCCAAGGAGCCTAACCACTTCAGGCCAGTTGCCTTGACTTCTCACCTGATGAAGACGATGGAGAGGATTATCCTGAGACACCTACGACTGCTGGTGGGCACACAGCTGGACCCCCTGCAGTTTGCTTACCAGCCTGGGATTGGGGTGGATGACTCAGTTACCTACCTGCTGCACAGATCCCTGCTACACCTGGAGGACAGCAGGAACACTGTGAGGGTCATGTTTTTTGACTTCTCAAGTGCATTCAACACCATCCAGCCTTCACTGCTCAAAGTGAAGATGGAGAACGTGGGAGTGGACCAACACCTGGCTGCATGGACAACGGACTATCTCACCAAGAGACCACAGTATGTGAGGCTCCATCACTGTGTGTCTGACGTGGTGCTCTGCAGCACAGGTGCCCCTCAGGGTACGGTGCTCTCCCCTTTCCTCTTCACCCTCTACACCTCCGACTTCACCCACAACACCACCCACTGCCACATCCAGAAGTTCTCCGATGACACAGCCATCGTTGGATGTGTTCCTGAGGGGAATGACCTGGAGTACAGGGCGGTCATCACAGACTTCGTCAGCTGGAGTGAGCTCAACCAGCTTCAGCTGAACACCAGCAAGACGAAGGAGATGATCGTGAACTTCCGGAAAAAAGCATCCAATTTAACACCAGTGAACATCCAGGGATTGGACATAGAGGTGGTGGAGAACTACAAATTCCTGGGTGTTCACCTCAACAACAAACTGGACTGGTCTGACAACACACATGCCCTCTATAAGAAGGGCCAGAGCCGCCTCCATCTGCTGAGGAGGCTGAGGTCCTTCGGAGTGTGCAGGGCTCTCCTCAGGACTTTTTATGACTCTGTGGTGGCCTCAGCCATCTTCTACGCTGTGGTCTGCTGGAGGGGGGGTAGCACGGACAGAGACAGGAGCAGGCTCAACAGACTGATAAGAAGAGCGAGCTCTGTCCTGGACTGTCCTCTGGACTCCATTGAGGAAGTGGGGGACAGAAGGATGTTAGCCAAGCTGGCGTCCATCATGGGCAACACCTCTCACCCCCTACACGACAATGTGGGGTCCCTGAGCAGCTCCTTCAGCAGCAGACTGTTACACCCACGGTGTAAGAAGGAGAGGTTCCGCAGGTCCTTCATCCCGGCTGCAGTCAGGCTCTACAACACCAGCACCACCTGATAATGTTGTAGTCCCTGTCTATTATCTCTATCTCCACTCAACCTCTCACCATAGCTGTATTTGTATTTTTATTTTTCTTACTTATTTATTTTGTATTTTTTACTCAGATCACTACCATGCACAATAATATTCAACACTTTACATCTATATTTATATCATGGTCACATTGCAATATTTATATTTTCCATTATGCTATCTTGTAGTATTATTTATATTATGGTCACTTACCTTTTAATTATTTTCTGTATCATGGTCACTACTGTTGCAATATTACTTATAATATTTTTGTTTTCATTACAATAACACTTACATCATTCCACTTTCTCCCCAGTACCTGCTTTTGCACAGTGTCTGTTTTGCTGGTTGTTTGTTTCGTTTTTTTCTTATTTGCTTTTCTCTTATTTGCTGTAACAAGTGAATTTCCCCATTGTGTGGATAAATAAAGAAATCTAATCTAATCTAAAATGTGACCTCAACCACATGCAACCATTCTCAACCATTCCCATTTTGAAACTCATTCACTGACTCACACTCACATGTATACTTTTTGTATTTTCTTAATAAATGTTTCATTTTGGTTATAATTATTAATTTGAATGGGGGCAGCTCTCTTTCACACGATGCAACACCGCCCAAACTCACAATTGCTGAGTAGTGCTATAAGTGCAATTCAAGTTGGCTTATGGTCTCTGCTAAAACTTTCTTTGAAAAACAGGTGTTTCCTGATCAATTCATGATTTACTAATCTTACCTGGATGGAAATATAGAAGCCCAGGCTGTGGATGTTGTATACATAACCCAGTCCAAACAGGCAGGTGAAAAGGCCACTGGCCAGCATTCCCACAGTCAGGTAAAGTCGAATGGGCAAACGCTCTCCGATGATGCCACTGCATGGGCACACAGTGGTTATATTAACAAACAGCTTACTCTTAGTTATTTACTATTTAATATCAACCAAGTCCCCTGGTGAACAACCCCCAGACCTAAAATAGGGGTTTAGCACCCTTATCAACATGAGACTCTGATGCCTGGCCATGCCCTGCACCACTAACCGCCACCACTCTTGGGTACAGGTGTGTGCAGGTGTGTTTGTGTGTGTGTGTGTGTGTGTGTTAATATTGGAGAATAAAATGCAAAGTGAGGGAGAGACTAAATAAATAAACAAGATTAAAAAAAATTATTTGTATTATTGTAACCAACGGTAATGTTTGCTGACCTGTTTGTATAACCTTATTGTATACAAAAAAAATCAACCAAGGCCTCTCAAGACATTTTATTTTACAACTGTGGCTCTGAAGCCACTGGTTCTTGATAGTTTTGAAAAGATTATTAAGAAAAAGCTTAGGAGGGCGTGTGAATGGATGAATGGCAAAAACTGTAAAGCACTGTAAAGCACTGTGTTTATCAAGACTAGGAGCACCCTGTGGCTGTTGTTTAATCATCTAATAGGTAGCATTAATTGTGATGAATCATTTAGTCTCGGCTTTATATTATCAATTGATTATGTTTTTCGAATGGGTTTTGTATTACTTGACTGCAAGACTATTTGGAGCTTGAGGAAAATTTGTTGAAAAAAAAATTTAAATAAAAAAAAATATTAGGGTTGGATGTAAAAATGGTTGAATGTGAAATGTTTCTGTTATCTGATTTTTACTTTTACTCAGACTGATTTAATTCACTCTGCTTTAAATAAAACTCCACTTCATCTCACCTGAGGTACATTCCAACAGCATAGGCACAGAGGAAAGAGTAGTCCATGGCTCCCAGCAGCTGTTTGTAGTTGCTTTTATCTGAGAATATCAAGTAAAATATAAATATATATATATATATATATATATATTCAGGACCTACAGCTATTTAGGCTGCCAGGGTCTTCCATGACAAAAAACAAACAAACATAAACTGTAAAAGCTGCAGTGTGCTACAATTTTTTTTAAAGTAATTAGTTATGTAATACCTATCAGTGCCAATATCTCAATATCAAATAGTTACATTTCTTATCATACTTGTACATGCGAAAAGGAATAGTATTCCAGTAGCTGATCAAAAGTATAATTTACTTCAACAGTACTCAGATGACTCCAGTACATCTAGTGCACCCAAACCTCTAACTCAAACTTTATAAAGTCAACGAAAAAGCCTGAAATGTCAAGATACATACCAAAAGGCTTCCAGCTACAGTCCATCTCATTGTGTAGAGATGGCAGAGAGGCCTGTTGGCTACTGCTGGAGGCAGTGGAAATCTCACTGACAGATGAGCAGTTCTTATGGAGTTCACTCTGTCAATTCAAAACATGTGCACCAATCAGTTAACAAGAAAACAGGAAGTGTATCAGGCACAGACGGGGAGGAATACAAATGTATTATGGGATGTAAACATTTATCTATGTCTGTGTTAGTTTTCTTTTTTTTCATTTTTGCTTCTGTCAAGCGTCAGAGAGTCAACAACCCCCCCCAGCTCATTTGCAGTAAATCCAGCCGGGATACTCTGCTGTGTTCACACATCGACTTCTCCTGAATTTCTACAGACCTCATACTAGAAGATCAGGCAGATACAGTAGGTGAAATTGTGGACCGTCTAACTTAGACATTTGGGTTCACACATGCACCTCCTCTGGAGAAAATACGGAGGATCCAAGGAGTCCAGTGCATTTCTGAAGGCAGCTCTTCTGTGTTTTAGCATAATTCTCATAGTTATCTATGCCATATTCAATTATTTTGTCCAATTCTGTGTGCCTTAGATTAATTCTCAAGTGTTTCCCCTAGGTTTACAGCTTTGGAGGGGGGGGGCGGCGGGGTTGTAGTAGTAGTCACGGACTCAAAAACTTAAAGGAATCATGATGTTAATGTGTTTCTTTTAATGATTTTGAACTGTACATTGAATTTCTGAACTGTACATTGAACTACACTAGAATTATCCACAAAGTGTGCAGCTTCGGGTGCTCTTGGGTCCGGTACTTATGTTTATCGCGTTTACACGAAGCCCTGTCAAGAAAACAAAAGCTTATTTGTAGTTCTAAACATATTGTAGGTGATTTTTTTCTCACTTTTTATATGTCCTACAGCAACCGTTACATTATGCAAATTAGGCGATGGCGCGACCATGTAGTGACAGAAAGGACATTGCTCTGGCGATCTGGCGCTATATTAAAAAATAAAATATATAATTAATTTGATCTTCCAGGGGGTGCGGGAGGTGCCGTTGGCGGGGCGGGGCGCCCCCCTAGTAGAACGGTAGGGGAAACACTGTTCTCTAACATACTTATTAAGGTGAGGCATTACATGCTTCGCTGACAACTTTATTTGACAGTGATCACATAATCCTGTTGGATGTCTGTTGGATTTCTGTTGGATGTCTATGAAGTGTATTGTTTGGTCTAGTATGTCCTATCCCCATCCTGCTTAAGATGTTCTCCTCTTTGGTGCTCCTTTTTGGTATCCTAACTGTGCTCACCTCCTGCAGTATCGCCCTGTGTGAGCTACATCCCAATGTTTATTTTTATTATTTCTACATAATTTAGTGCTTGCTTAGCCAATAAATCCACTCCTGCATGGCCCTTTATTCCTCTGTGTGCCAGTATCCACTAGCCTGACGTTGTCATACTCACAATTCTAGTCAGAATGTTTGTCTGATACCGCTCCATTGGGCTGTGATTTATGGGGCGTTTCAACCGAACCAGAAAAAAAAATGGCTCTTCCCTCAATTGGATAGACCTACAACCAATCAGAGAAACGTAGTATGTGACGTATGTTAAGCGAAGCATAGCTGTTGTCAACAGAGCTCAACTGCACGCACGCTGGAAGAAGTAGAAGAAGATCAGTAAAAACAATTTTTGCCGGTGTTGTAAAAATAATTTAAGGATACACAGAGAACTTACCAACACGATCAGCATTTTTTAGAGAAACAGTAAATGTAACAGCCCTCCCCCCTTCCCCAAACATGACGCAGAGTTTCTCTACTGTCACACAGCTCTTTACTGTTCACTTCATCGTAGCCGTAAATACACCGTAAAACTGGAATGACATTAAGTACACGATATTTTAATCCATAAAACCAAACACAAACGTTAAAATACAATTAACAAACAAATCACCACGAGACAAGTCTGATGCGTTAAAGTGACAGAGACTCCCGTTCCGCGCTACCTGCAGCAATGTAAATGGGACCAGCTTCCTTACCTCGTTCCGCTGGCGAGGGGTGTTAAACTATAGTTTTTGAGAAATGCCGCACAGCCAGCGTCCGGTCGCTGTTCCTGCTCCTCTCCTTGTGCCGGCGTTGTACGGCAGGTGTCTTATTGCACTGGTCCGCAAGCGAGGGATCTGGTGCGTCTATTAACATGGTCCGCTCCTTAAACTACAGGTATTTATGCGAGGGGAGTCGCTACATGTAAAACTACGTGAATCCCGTAGAAGGACGGCAAAAAACATATTTTCGATCTACAAATGCCTTGATCGCGTTTCTCTGTTCCTCTTTCAAAATGAATGCACTGTTGATGTCTTCTAAAACAGACTCAATGGCAGCATCTACACATCTCAGCTCTCCAGCGGCAGGCATGTTTGTTGAAAAGGAATTCAACCCAAGCCGATTTGATGACGTGGTTGATTACGTTACTGTTGATCATCTGTCCATCATCGTATAAAGCCCGCCCTGACAATCTGAGTGGTTCGAACACTTTCTGCTCGGGCATAATTTCTCTCCAATGGAGCGACTCCAGACCGAACTTCCCGACCTCAAATGTTGTGGGCGGGGCTAAGTTCGTCTGGCATCCAGGCTAAGTATCCACTTAAAAGTACTCACAATATTCATATTTTGAAATATAGACAGTCTAAAATATCTCAATAATTAAAGATGCCTATTATTAGATGAAAATTACTTTAAAAACATTAATGCTGACCACAAATTATAACAGAAAACAACTTTCCTGATTTGTAACTATTCTACCCACTGTAATGCTGCCATGCTACATGTAAATTGAAAAATTATCTAAGGTTCACTGAAACTTTTAAGTCTGGTATAATGAATCCAAAACCTTTTTTTTTCCTGTAATAGGATCTTTGGATCCATCTGTATATACTGGAATACATGTTTTGTATAATGTATGCAATACATCTTCCACTAAAAAACTACTATATTGCCACAATCTTTACTTTTCAAATCAGTAGACCTTGCGGGGAACAGCCATGTTGGTGTTAATGACAATGGTACAGTAACAGGTCTCTGGCTACTTTTAAACTGCTCCATGCAAAACCCTCTCTCTCTGCCCCTTCACACTCCAAATATGGAAGAAATACCTTTGTTTTTGGATGTTTATCTTCAGAATGCCCCAGAAGATTTTTCCAGTGATTAATCAACTGTTTCTGCCTAAGAGACAAAGGCATATCACCCATGTTGGGACCTGGTAATTGTGAACTATAGTTTGGCCTACATGTGTAGCCAAGGCTGGGCTGCATGTCCTTTGATCCGGAGACAAACCAGAGCCTCCAGAACTCAGTCTCCCAGGGTGCTTGTAACGTCACACAGAGCTGGGAAAACCGTCCGAAGACACAATTTTAACCATTATTGGTCACTTTGGACCCCATAACCCATGAGGTCACCTGGCCAATATAAACCAGGTCCCCCCTCTCTTCAGTCTCTTTTTCGATTCCTCTTTCCGCGCAACCCTCCGAGAGGAGGTCGCTTTCAACTCACCGAGCGAGGGAAACCTCCTCGAAATCCAAACTCCACAATTTTCAAGCAGGCTTGACTGGAGCCGACTGCGAAACCTTCCAAAAGGCAGCGACACAAGGTCCTGCCTAACAACGAACAGCAAAACAACTGCATCGCACAGAAGAACTACCAAAACTGGAGCTCCAACCCAGCAAGACGATATATTTGGCCTTCGAACAGCATATCAACTGTTTTTCCCTTTCCATGGACAGGTCACACAACTGGGCTTAATAATTATACTAGGCTAAGCAATGACTGTTTTTTCGATTTCTTGTAATGTTTATAAGCTTGATTTGTGTTGCTGTTATATTTTAGTTACAAGTTATTTGAAAGTTATTTTTAGTTATGTATGTTCTTCACTCTACACTCCCAATCTAACTTGGTACCAACACACACACATGCATATCTCCGCACCCATCTCTCTGACCCCCACTACATGTCCTTTGAAGGGTGGTTCCCCAAAGTACTCTAATAAATTAGTTATTATTTAATATTAATATTTTAAATATTAATCTTCAATATTTTATTTTGATACACACATTGAATGCCGAAAGTCACACGATTTAATGGTGTCACGTTTAATGCATTATTGTGAAAAACCGACCTCAACTTGAGGAACAGACAAATAAGTTGATCTGAAAGCATCACAGCAGAGTCTCAAAGCTTGAGCTTGAACATTCTTTAATGTTTTAGCTGCTGAACCATAGCAAAACAACTGTAGTTGCTTGCTCCCCATCGTGACCCTGTTTGACATCTCATCACATTAATAATATTTTTACATTTGGAAAGTACCTTGTATATTATATGTTCATTAAATGAGAGTGGTTGTCCTCAAACCAGAAGTTCGGTAGTTCGATCCTCAGTCTTCCCCATCTGCATGCCTTAGTGTCCGTGGGCAAAATACTGAACCCCTCAATAACATTCATTACTTGAAGCATTGTGTTACAACATTAATTACCTTTCGTAAATAACCAAATTAATGTTATTGTTGATATTGTTGAAGTGTCTTTCTGTTATTTTATTGTAGTATTTGCTCCCTTTAACGTCAGATAAGTATTTGCTTCCTTTAACGTCAGATATTCTCATTTCCGTTTTTGTATAAGATGCTTTTATTTTGAAAGTGATGTTCCGGTAGAAACGCAGACTTCCTGTTCTGAATCTGTAACTTCACAAAGGGAAAGTTTGATGTTTTAGCGACCCTCCGAAGACACACAAGCTTTTACGGTGTTGTTTAGGGAAGCTTAAAAGAAAACTGAAAACAGCTTGTAAAAGTCTAGACCTCTTGTATTTTTCCCATAATATGCTTAATATTCCTGCCCCTTTCAACAAGGGTCTATCATAAGCAAACGGCAACTGACCAATGGCAGCCTGAACTTCAGAGAACTTCATCATTAATAATAATGAAAAACATTATTGGACTCATAATAAGGGGCAGTGTGGTCTAGGGGGTAGTGTGGGCGTTCTCCAACAAGAAGGTTGCTGGTCAATTCCCACTCTTCCCCATCTGCATGCCGAAGTGTCCTTGGCAAGATACTGAACCCCTGAATGGCCCTCATAAATGTTTAGTGTACTAATGCTTTGGACAAAAGCGTCTGCTAAATGACATGTAAAAAATCCAATAATAATGACACTACCTTGAGGAGTAACATTTCCACTATATACCTTCCTGATAAAGCTATCCCAACTCTTACTTGAATAAACATATCAAATTAAAAGTCTCTGATCCAAGTATATGTCCTACCTGGTGTCTTTATCATGTTTAATTGAATCATTTATTCCTTCCTTCCAAACCACATCATATGCCTTTTTTTGCATTAGAGACGCTTTATTAACTTTGTTTCCTAGAATAGGCCAGTTGCAAGGTCTCTATTTCTAAAGTCCCCTCTTTTCCAAAATGCCTAAATCCACTCTGATAGCTAAATACGATTCCTCTGCTTTCCATATATAATGCTTATCTTCCTGTGCTATTTTTTCAGTGCTATTGGTCTATATTTCATTGGATTTGATGAATCCTTCTCTGGTTTCCTGAAAGGACCAATCCTTCCCTGGAGATGTTAGCCCAGATCTTTCAATTGCTCTCCTCATTTCTTCCAAATACAATGATGCATCCATTTAACTGTTAGTAATGTCCCTTCTCTAAAGATTTTCAGGATGAGCTAAACTCATCCTTGCCATCCTCAGTAAGTTATGAATGGAATAAGTGCTTTTGGTATCATCTCTGCTTTCTCTTCAACAGAGACTGCTGCATCCCCCCCCAATATTTTGTACTGGATACTGCCAGTCCCTTCAGATGCCCCTCATGCTATGCCCCCAAACAAAGATTGCAACCTGCCAGTGGATCAAACAGAGAAGAGGAAGAAGAGATGGGGGTGAGCAGGTGAACACAGTAGATAGCGATAATGCACCTTATTGTTAGTTGCCCCTCATCAATAAACCAAACAAAGAAGAAGATGGGGAGGGATATGGAATAGGGCCTTGCTCTGTGCATTTCACGTATCTACCTGGTATTGCAGTACCTCTAGGAATGGTTCACCAAAACGGTAAATGGTGGTAATAGATCTTGACGTTGAATGCCACCCACCAATAAACCAAACATAGAAGAAAAAGAAACAGAATATTGCGTGGAACAGTGCCCCAACACTGTAGATGGCGTTAATAAACTTTGACGTTGGTTCCCAACGGCAAATAAAACAAACAAAGAAAGAGAAGAAGATGATGGTGAGTAATGATTATTGACGGCGGTGATGTGCCTTGGCACTGGTTGCCAACCACTGCTGTGCCGAGCATAACAGCAGAACAGAAGTTGTCTAAGAAGAAGACAGTTGCTGGTGGTCAGAGATGGGCAAAAATACATCAAAATGTATTTTGATACAAAATACAAAATACACCTCAAATAAATGTATTAAAATAAAAAATAATGGTGCCAGAAAATGTAACAAAATACAATACATGGGCGGCTGTGGCTGAGGGGTAGAGTGGTCGTCCTCCAACCTGAAGGTCGGCGGTTCGATTCCCAGTCTGAACCATCTGCATGCCGAAGTGTCCTTGGGCAAGATGCTGAACCCTGAATGGCCCCCCCCTTAGAATAACAAAGTGCTGGGATAGATGCACTGTATGAATGTGTGTGTGAATGGGTGAATGTGAAACTGTAATGTAAAGCGCTTTGAGTGGTCATCAAGACTAGAAAAGCGCTATATAAATGCAAATCCATTTACCATTTACATGTATTTTGTAATTAAAATATATGGATTTTCTGTTTTCTCACAATTTGGTATAGCAGAGCATTCGGGTTTGGGCTGTATAATGTACACAAAGCTCTGGTGAACCCCACAAAAAGGAAGAACAGTCACGGTATGTCAGTGTAACTAAGCAGATCTATTAAAAGACAACAACTTGATTGATTATGTATATATATACACATTTATTAATGGATAAACAGCCGCAAAACTTAAGCAAGAAAATATTCATCACATATGAATAACACACATTAGGCCTATGTATACTATAAAAGCAAAATATAGAATTAAAACCAGTTTTACACAGGTAAATACCATAAATAAATTACTGTACATAAAGTTCTGCACAGAAAAATGAATACAAATAAAAGGTAAATAGTAAATCAATACAAACGTTAACAGGTAACTTAACAAGTGAGTAGCCTACTTACTTCTCTTTTACTGAACCTTGGCCAGTGGCATGGTAGCCTTCTAATTTCTCTCTTACATTGGCCAGTGGCATGGTAGGCCACATAGTTATATATTACAGTGTTAAGTGTCTAATACAGGTTCACACTGACATATTTATGACATAATAATCCTTCCATTTTGGCTCTTGAGACCCAACCACTGATATGGCATTATGACATTCACATTGAGAAGATAAAGCAAAACTTGTAATACAGTGCAAGATTAGATGGTCAGACGTCTCTTGATAAGGTTATCATGAACATACAAGCTCCCAATCTCCCTCTTCCTATAGCTAGCTACTCAACTGATAAGTTAACTCGCTAAACACTAGCTATGCACTAGCCTAGCCAGCATGCTAGCGTCGTTAGCATGTTAGCATCGATCGCTAGCTTGATATTAAAACCATCACCATGTATATACAATAGGCTATATAATGTAGCCAGACCCTGACATAAGTTATACATCAAGCTAGTTGACATCTGTCACACTCAGATAAAATATTTACCTTGACAGACAATCCGCTGCACTTGAAGATCTGAAGACTGAACTAGTGAACTGCTTTTTGATTAGTGGAGAAAGTAGTTTGAATGTTTTAAATACAAAATCACTCCACTCTAAAGTATTTTGTTACAAATTACATTTGATTTTTATCAGCACTATCAAATACAAATTACAAAATACTTAAAGTACTTGAAATATGTATTTCAAATACAAGTAATTGAAATACGTATTTAAAATGCAAATAATTGAAATACTGCCCATCACTGCTGGTGGTAATGCAGCTTGATATTGGTTGCCACCTGCATACAAACTGAACAAAGGAGTAGTAATATACAGTAGAAGGCGGTAATGCACCTTGATATTGCTTGCCACCTGCCAATTAACCGAACATAGAAGATAAAGTAACCAAAGTGCTTTACGACAAACAATATTAAGTAATTATAAATAAAGATACAGAAAATAAAAGCCATAGACATCATTTTTATAAAAATGTGTCTTCAGAAGTGCGCTAAAATAGGTCACCGATTCTACAAGTCTAATCTCTTCTAGCAGATTGTCCTCAAGTAGGGGCCCTCAAGGCAAAGGCTCTATCTCCTTTGGTTTTTGGCCTAGACTACAAAATGGACTTCAATACATCCTGGCTGTAGGGAGATAAAAGGTCTGAAATATATGGAGGGGCCGGTCCCTTGCCTTACTTTAAAATAATTTTAAAATCAATCGTGTAATTAAAGCTGCAAGCAGCGATGGCCGGTCCCTCGCAGTCCTTATGCTGCTTTTTCCGTGTAGTTACTGGAGTTTGGTTTTAGTTTGGTATTGCATCATTCATTTGCACTGTTAATGAGGAAGTTACATTAAATTGCACATCCTATTGAGGCGTGTATCCTGTTGCTAGTAGGTGGTGCTATGAATATGTTGAATTTTGGCATATAGATATGGTCAAGCCAGGTCATCAGACATATCTTTCACAGATTGGACAATGTATAGATAAATTAGTGAAACTTCCTGCCGATATGGCCATGGGCGTGCAATTCAAATTACTTTTACCAATGAAACATGTAATGATCTAAACCCCAACTTCATACAACATTTGATTTAAGCATGTACACTCAAATGAAAACTTCCTGTTTCAAAAGGAAACTTTCACATTTTTAATTGCATTTTTGGTTGCAATAACCAAATTTCAGTTAGGAACACTTTAGTCAAAGAAAACTATTTCCCTATGCGTAATTTACATTTGGTGGTATGAGTCTGTTTTGGGATCTCCCTATGGCCCCACGTGCATACATTGAAAGACCTCTTAGACGTGGAGAGTGGCAACAAGAACCAAAAATACCTAAAATGAGAGCCAGTCAATGGGATCAATGCCTTTGTCATCCATGAACTGCCTACACACTCTGGCCACATGAAGCCAGAGTCCTGCATCATGAGGAACCTACGGCCCACTGCACCAGCGTAAGGTCTGACAATCCCTCTGAGAATTTCATCCCGGTACCTAACAGCAGTCAGGGTACCGGTAACCACCGCCAAACCAGTTATGCTGGATGATGTGACATGCAGCATGACATTCACCACGGCATATCTAAACACTTTAATGCCTGTAATATGTGCTCAGTGTGAACCTGCTCTCATGTGAATGCTGCTGCTGAGTTGATGTCTTTCTTAAGCCCTGTCCAGCTCTCCTTGTGCAATGGCTGGTCTCCTGGTATCTCCTCCATGCTCTTGAGACCATAACATTCACAGAAAACATTCCTACGACTGCACGTATGGATGTGCCATCTTGGAGGAGCTGGACTACCTCAGCAACCTGATTGGGCTGCAGATACCGCCTCATGCTACCAGTAGTGCAAAGACAGTAGCGGAACACAAAACTAGAGAATAATCATTCAGGAAGGATAAGGAGAGAGCAATTGTCTATGGCCACCACAGGCAAAACCTTACACTTTTTGAGGGTTGTCTTTCTTTTGCCTTTCTATTGCACCTGTTGCTACTTTAATTTGCACCACTGCCTCCAAGGCTATACCTCCCAAGACCATCACTTGCCCACCGCCAATCCATTCATGCTGGATGATGTGACAGGCTGCATAACATTCACCACGGCATCTTTAGACACTTTCATGCCTGTCATAGATTTTTTGGAGGAATTAGATGTCCTCCTGTCAAACTTCCCAGAAAATGGCCCTGCACTTATCCTGCTGGGTGACTTTAACATCCAGACAGACAAGTCATCTGACTTATTACTTTTACTGTCTTCTTTTGCTCTTTGTCTCAGTCCTTCCCCTCCTACTCACAAAGCCGGTAACCACCTTGACTACATTTTCACCAGAAACTGTTCAACATCTAACCTCACTGTAACCCCACTTCATGTCTCCGACCACTTCTGTATCTCTTACTTTCTCCCACTATCTCAAACCAACAACCTTAACACATCAACAGAGTCTGTACCTGTCCGTTGCAACATTCGTTCCCTCTCTCCTTCCTCTCTAGCCTCCTCTGTTCTACCAGCCCTCCCTTCCGCTGACTCTTTCTTGATCATGCATCCTAATTCTGCCACAGACATTCTCCTTTCTACTCTGTCATCCTCTCTTGACTCTCTCTGTCCTCTTACGTTACGACAGGTCCGCAAGTCCCCCCCAGCTCCGTGGTTGTCTGACTCGATGCGTGCCGACAGAGCCACTATGCGAGCATCAGAAAGGAAATGGGGGAAATCTAAATACCTGGATGACCTGCTCGCTTATCAGTCTCTTCTCTCCTCTTTTTCCGGTTCTATTTCCACAGCCAAAAGCACTTTTCACCAAACTGCAATTCAATCCTCATTTTCTAACCCCAAAAAACTGTTCTCTATCTTTTATAACCTCCTTGACCCCCCCAGTCACCCTCCTCCTTCCTCCCTTCTACCAAGCCACTTTGTCAACTACTTTACAAAAAAACGGCCGCACTTATCTCAGTGGATGTCTGCACGCCACCTGAAAATTAACCTTGACAAGACTGAACTACTTTTCATTCCAGGGAAAGACTCTCCCACCCACGAACTGACTATTAACTTTGACAACTCTGTGTTAACCCCCACTCAGACTGCTAGGAACCTGGGTGTGACACTCGATAGCCAACTCTCCCTTAGTGCCAATATTACTGCAACAACAAGGTCCTGTAGATTCATGCTGTATAACATCAGGAGAATACGCCCCCTTCTCACTCAGAAGGCGGTGCAGGTTCTGGTACAGGCTCTTGTCATCTCACGCCTAGATTACTGTAACTCCCTCCTGGCAGGTCTACCTGCTACTGCCATCCGACCTTTGCAAGTCATCCAGAATGCAGCAGCTCGACTGGTCTTTAACCAACCTAAATTCACCCACACTACTCCGCTCCTCCGCTCCCTTCACTGGCTACCAGTGGCTGCCCGCATCAGGTTCAAAACATTAGTACTTGCCTACCATGCTTTGAACGGATCAGGTCCAGTCTACATCCAGGACATGGTCAAACGTTACAGCCCAGCACGTTCACTCCGCTCTGCTTCGGCCAATCAGCTCGTTCCTCCCTCACTGCGAGCTAAACACTCATCAAAATTCACGACTGTTTTCTGTCCTGGCTCCTGACATCCGTACATCAGAAAGTTTACACATCTTCCGCCGAAAAACTAACACATCTCTTCCGACTATACCTTGAATAGAAAAAAATAAAACAATTCAGTAACAATTTTTGAAACTAACACTTAAGTAGCACTTTGATGGCACTTACTTATAGCACTTTGTAGTTTCGCTTTATTTTGAAGAAATTGTACTTTCCTGATTCTTGTTGTCCTGGGTCTGTACCCTGGGGGTTTTATGCACTTATTGTAAGTCGCTTTGGATAAAAGCGTCAGCTAAATGAAATGTAATGTAATGTAATGTCATATGTGCTCAGTGTGAATCTTCTCTCATGTATGAAGAGAATGCTGCTGCTGAGTTGATGTCTTTCTACAGCCCTATCCAGCTCTCCTTGTGCAATGGCTGGTCTCCTGGGATCTCCTCCATGCTCTTGAGACCACAACATTCACAGAAAACATTCCTACGAATGCACCTATGGCTCTGCCATCCTGGAGGAGCTGGACTACCTCAGCAACCTTATTGGGCTGCAGGTACCTCATACTACCAGTACTGACAAAGACATTAGCGGAACACACAACTAGAGAATAATCCTTTAGGAAGGATAAGGAGAGAGCAATTGTCTGTGGCCACCACAGGCACAACCCTTCCCTTTTTGAGGGTTGTCTTGCGTTTGCCTTTCTATTGCACCTGTTGTTACTTTGATTTGCACCAATGCAGGTGGTAAGAGCAAGGGAGGGGGTGTCTGCTTCATGGTGAATAATCTGTGGTGCTCTGATGTGAGGGTTATTTCTTCAGGCTGTACTCCGGACCTGGAGCACCTCATGATCAGATGCCGACCTTATTACATCCCGAGGGAGTTTACATCGGTCATTATAACAGCGGTGTACATTCCGCCCAGCGCCGACACCAACCAGGCACTGGACGAGCTGCATGCAGTGATCAACAGGACAGAGACATCACGGCCCGAGGCTGTGTTTATCGTGGCTGGGGATTTTAACAACGCTAAGATGAGGAAGGTCCTGCCGAGATACTACCAGCACATCTGCTGCCCGACGCGCGGCGCGAACACGCTAGACCATGTTTACACTCCCTTCCGGGTGCATATAAGGCCCTCCCCCGCCCCCCATTCGGCAAATCAGATCACGTTTCCGTTCTGCTGCTGCCTTCCTATAGGCAGAAACTCAGGCGTGACAGACCGGTGACTCGGACTATTCAGCGGTGGTCCGACCAATCAGACTCGGCTCTTCAGGACTGTTTCAGCACAATGGAGTGGTGTGTGTTCCAGGATGATGACATCAACACGTACACAGACACGGTCATCTGCTACATCAGCAAATGCATCGATGACGTCGTACCCAGGATTACTGTGCAAACATTTCCAAACCAGAAGCCCTGGATTAATGGTGCCGTCCATGCTAAACTCAAAGCACGGACTGCTGCCTACATCTCAGGGGATCTGGAGGAATAAAGAAAAACCAGGTACGCGCTCCGGAGTGCTATTAACAGTGCTAAGAGACTCTACAGGGACAAAGTGGAGGCCCATTACAAGGGCTCCAATACTAGGAACATGTGGGCCGGACTCAGAACCATCACCTTGAATGACTATACCTTGAATAAAAAAAAATAAAAAATAAATAACACTTTAGTAGCACTTTGATTGCACTTACTTATAGCACTTTGTAGTTTTGCTTTGTTTTGAAGAAATTGTACTTTCTTGATTCTTGTTGTCCTGGGTCTGTACCATTGGTGTTTTATGCACTTATTGTAAGTCACTTTGGATAAAAGCGTCAGCTAAATGAAATGTAATGTAATGTAATCACAGACTACAAAGCTAAAACCAGCAGTGCTGATGTAGTGTCTGCATCCCGCCAAATAGGTCGACTGCAGATGCCATCTCCCTCACCCTCCACACTGCCCTCTCCCACCTGGACCAGAGGGACACATATGTGAGATTGCTGTTCATCGACTGCAGTTCAGCATTCAACACCATCTTGCCCCTGAAGCTCGTCACCAAGCTCAGAGACCTTGGGCTCAACATCGCCTGTGGTCTGACGGGCAGACCACAGGCACCCTGACTCTCAACACCGGTGCCCCCCAGGGCTGCGTGCTCAGTCCTCTCCTGTACTCCCTGTTCACGCATGACTGCGTGGCCACCCACAGCTCCAACACCATCGTTAAGTTTGCTGATGACACCACTGTCATAGGCCTGATCACCGGCGACAATGAGAAGGCCTACAGTGAGGAGGTCAGAGCCCTGACATCTTGGTGCCAGGACAACAACCTCCATCTCAACGTCAGCAAAACGAAGGAGCTGAGGTTGTAATTACTTGAGCATTGCTAGAAGAGAGCCTGTGACTCGAGCATTTCATTGCCAGCGAATTCTAAATGTTATTGTTGTGCATTTGACAATACAAATCTTGAAATTGATTCACGATCACTTGGAAATGGAAAGATTGATATTCCTGAAGTTTAACTGACTTGGTGTTATACTGTGGTGATTAACTGTTCCCTTATTTTTTTTGAACAGTGTATATTCATTCATTCATATATTCATAAGTCCAACCTTACTCCGCTCTCTCTCGCTTGTGCTGACACACAGACACACACAAAGACTCAGCTGACCCGCTACAGTTTTAACGTTGATTACTTTTTTTCAATAAGTAAAATCTTTCTTCATAGCTGGGTGCATTCATTCTAGGGGTGTCACGATACCAAAAATTCAGTAGTCGGTGCTAATACCAGTAAAATAACACGATTCTCGATGCCAATTTCGATACCACGGTAAAAAATAACGCGTCACGTCATCCTCCAGAGCAGGGGTCAGCTACCTGAGGCTCCGGAGCCGTATGCAGCTCTTCAGCCCCTCTGCAGTGGCTCCCTGTGCAGTGTGTGCATGTTGTGCAAATTTGTCGCGAACGGTGAACTTAACGAATCAGTTTTCATATGGCGAACGTGAGTGAAAGTCACGTTCACGTTCATTTTTTTAAATCATCATCGTATCAGGCCATCATGAAATACAAGGAGCGGGCGATGTGTGCGTATGTGTGTGTGTGCGCGCGCTCCGAGATAGAGACTGTGTCTTTGAGCGAGTGAGCGGGGCGGGGAGCGGAGCACACAGTGAGATCACAGCTCGTTCACGTGAATCAGTCGCTCACTGACTGACCGGCTGCTTCTTATCAGTGGAAACAGTGGAAACACCGAGTTTCTCTTGTCTCAGCTCAGAGATCAGCGCCGCAGCTGCAGAAGAGCCACAGCACTGATGCTAACAGCTGGCATCGGCACTCACGGTTCTTATGGTGCTTCAAAAAAATGGGCATCGTTGGTGTTTTGTTATTTTAGAATCGAAAGGTATCGTAAGTATCGGTTCTCGTGACATCCCTAATTCATTATTTTACTCATCCCACCACCCCCGACACTGCTCGCTCTCTTCCTACCTCACTTGCACTGACAAACAGACAGACACACACCACCTTCATCAATGAGTTGACGCTACCTTGGTACCAGTTTTTTTGTGTTTCAATGATAAATGGTAAATGGTTTTATAGAAATATCGCTTTTCTAGTCTTGATGACCACTCAAAGCTCTTTACAGTACAGTTTAACATTCACACACACATTCATACACTGCATCTATTCGCAGCACTTTGTTGTTCTATGAGGGGGCAGTTCGGGGTTCAGCATCTTGCCTAAGGACATGCAGATGGGGAAGACTTAGGATCGAACTGCCGACCTTCAGGTTGGAGGACGACCGCTCTACCCCTCGGCCACAGCCAGTTCTTTGGCCATTTAAAAACAAAAAGCTGCAACTGCCTTGGTGGAAAAGGGGTAAGTTAGTGGTAGTGGCTTAGGAGATGGTCAGTCATCGGCTACTCCCGTCTGCAAGACAATATCCCTGGGCAAGACCAAAACAATTGCTCCTGATAGTTATTCCATCAGTTTGTTGATGGGATGTATGCACTTAATATGACGCACATTACAAATGTGTGTGAGTGAATGGGTTATACAAGTGCATTCCATTTACTATTTAAACAAGTTAGGCAAAAAATAACACATAAAACTCAGAGCAGACAGTAGATTATAACTGTACTAACTGAGTTTGGAGGTCCACAACCTGACTGTGTGTGTGAGTGCAGTTCATTTGACCGATTTATTGACTGATGTAAGAAAACAATTACCAAAAACACAATAGCAACGTATACTTTCATGTTTTGCTTGTTTTTCATAATAACTTCTCATTATAATGTTCAGTGTAGACAAACCTCTTGAGCGCAGACTTACCTGCACCTCCACTTCCTATGTAGTGTACAGTTATCATCCTTCTAACATTGCTGAGCTTCCCTGAGCATCAGTTACTTAAACAAATAACTACTGTCCCTCAGTAACATTATCCATAGAAATCTCAATTTAGTTTTGTCGTCAGTCTTAGACTGGGGTCTATCACTGTCTGGAAAACTTGGTGTAACTGTATACTACAACAACCTGTTTGTTACCTTGATGATGCTAATGGGTTTCCTGGAGAGGTGGAAGCTGGTATAGAGGAGGAAGGTGAGGATAAAGGTGAGGGCTCTGTACCTGCAGACAGGAAGCACAAGAGAAAAGTGATTAGAATTGAGGTACAACAGAAAAAAATTCAAACACCACCACTGAACTAAATTAAACCAGCATAACACTGGTCATTTTTTAACAAGCTTGCTTATTCTCATCATTGTTAGCAGGACATGCTGAAACCACAGCAAACATATCCAAGAACACTGCACACAGATTACTGATACAATGACATTGGCGGTCAAATAAAGAAGATGGTAATTGGGTATATCTGTGTAACTTTAACAGACACCGAATTTCTGGTAAGTAGATCTATACAATCACTTAATATACTGATCTTTATGTTGTTTTTTTACAGAATATTCTGATTTAATCTCTTCTAATATTACAATCACCATGCTGTCGGCTACACCGACTTGTATAGTAAATGTAGTGTCGATTTTAAATGAATTTAATAGATGTTATTAAGTTTCACTTTTATTAAGAAGGACATTATTACTAGCATGTACGATACCAGTGAATAGTTTTTAGTAGCTATGGGCATTCGATTAAATTGTCTTAATCGATCGTCTGGAGAATTAACTATCGATTTTCGATTAATCATTAATATTTTTATGTTAAAACTCACTATTTATAGGCTATATTAAAGTGCAGTGAAAATAAAAAAACAGCGCGTTTCCTCATTGAGTTCTTTATTACAAGATGAATAACTCTTGTGGCAGTTAAACGGGTTCCGTTCAATGCTAACCCTTGAAAATATGCGCAGCTGTGCTCTCAGCTAGCCGGTGATAGCTAGCTCGATTTGATGGTTCTCGACCTCTCACTCTGGTTGTTGTCACGCCCTCACTCCCGGAGCCCCTCACCCAGACCCGGGTCTGTCCGAGTTCCCCTCTGCGTGGACTGAGGGTCCGTGTGCGGACATGAAGCCGAGCAGCGGAGTGGAGGCTAGCGCCAGGGTGCTTCCTCCAGCTGCTAACATCCTCGCTGTGCTGAGTTCAGGGCAACTCGGATATTCCGTCCTCCCGACACATAGCAAGCATGCAATAGTTTTCATTGATGAAAAAATAATGTCATCGACGAAATTATTAATGATCAATTAATCGATCGCCGATTAATTATGCCCATCCCTAGTTTTTAGTGATAAATACGTACTTAAAAGACACTGATGTCAACACTGAGCTACAGTGACAATCACCTGAAGTTCATAATGCTGCAAAGAAGCTACTAATTAAAAAATATGGGCACTTCACACACACCAGCAGCACAGACGATCTATACAGCCAACACAGTTTAAAGTTGGGAACCCAAAATGAGTGTACCAAATTCAATATCTGACCATATGTGAAATGCAGTCACAATCTCACCGGTCGGTGAAGTTGAAAAATCATGGCTACAAATGTGCTTTGAACAGTCAGAAGAGTGTTCTTGAACTTTGACCACAAAAACTTAGTCACTTCGATGTTTTGATTCCAAGTGATGATGTCTGTTCATTTTGAAGACATTTTCTCAGAGCATTCACCAGTGTTCAACAGAATGTCCTAAACACATAATTTTACCAAGCACTTACAGATACAGATGAAAAGCCATCTCACAATACAGCCTACTGACTAATAATTTTATTAAAGAGAGATTTACATGGTCTGATAAGACAGTAAAATTAATGATATAATCTGAGCTTCCAGGTCTGAAAAGGTATAAAAGGACGCATCAAGCGAGAACCTTCAAATCCAGCTAGATTTCAGGGGGGAGCTGCTGCTCTCTCCGGCGGCTAGCTGCTCTCTCAGCGGGACTTAAGAGTACAGCAGCGCATATTTTCAAGTGTAACAAGTGAACGGATCCCGTGTAACTGCAACAAGAGTTGTTCATCTTGTAATAAAGATCTCAATGAGGAAACAAGCTGTGTTTTTCTTTTTCACTGCATTTTAATATAGCCTATAAATAGTGAATTGTAATATAAAAATATTAATGATTAATCGATCGTTAACTATCCCGATGATCGATTAAGACAATTTAATCGAATGCCCATCCCTAGTTAATACTGCATCATAATCAGTTGGTTGAAACCAAACAATGGTTAGATATCAAACTTACACTTCACTTAATGTTTTAAATTCAGAATCATAAAACACGGGACAAGATGTTAAAACTGTCCATTTGGGCCAATAGATGGTATGCTCTCACATGAGATTTGCCGTGATGTTGACAGAGTGGCATGGGAGGTTTATTTCTTAGGCTGGGTTAAGATGTCAATTTTGGAACACACCCTCAGTAGTGTGCCTTCGAATCAGTGGGTGTTTCTGCCTTTAATCACTAAACACCCTCATCAAAGGTGGCCAGCTAAAGGGTGATCAAGCCTTAGCTTGTGTCCCATGCCAAATTAAGATTTCCCACAGGACTATGCAAGGCAGGGGCGTCCTCTTCCCTGAGCCAGCCCTACAGCTGACCGCATACCTCATATGCACTCCTCAAGTTGGAGGGATCTGACTTGGTGGGGATGGGGGGTCATGAAGTTATAGCCCAGCAAGGGTCCTTCCGTTTGATCCAGATCCACTGGCTGCCTCTTTCAGCTGCTTGAGAAACTGCTCTGAGGGTCTGTTGCAAAGCCTGTCCATGGATTCCAAGTTCTTTCAGCAACCTGATGGTGGAAGAAGCCACGCATCCTCTGCATCCCACTTCAACTGGCCAGACTTTTGCATTCCAGCCACGCTGAGTTGCGTCTGCTGACAACTCTGTGTAACGCAGTTTCTTACGCTCGTAGGCCTCTTCAACAGAGTTTTCCCACGGGACTGTGAGCTCTATGATGTACACAGCCTTTCGTGAAGGAGACCAGAATACCATGTCCGGCCTAAGGTTGGTAGAAGCAATCTCAGGTGGAAAAATTAGTTGCTGGCCAATATCGACAAGCATTTTCCAGTCCCTGGCCATGGCTAGGTGTCCAGTTGCTGGCTTCGTAGGAGGATGCTTGGGCCTTTTCTGTACCTCCCGGATGAATGTTGTTTTGATGGGATTGCTTGTTTTTGGAGGTAATGAATTGGTTGCACTCCTCTTGGTCTCAAGTGCTGCAGCCAGGCTCTTGAGCACCTGATTGTGCCTCCAGGTGTAGCGGCATTGTGAGAGGCTGGTCTTGCAACCTGTCATTATATGCCTGAGAGTCGCTGGAGCTGGGCAGAGGGGGCAGGTCGTGTCCTCGCCATACCATTGATGTAGGTTTTTTGGTGATGGAAGCACATCATAAACAGCTCTCATGATGAAGCTGATGTTGCTTGACTCCATTTGCCAAAGCTCACTCCAGTTGATCTTTCTCCTCTCAAGGCCTTCCCACCGTGTCCATTGCCCTTGTTTAGCAAGAGAGACAGCCTTTGCACTTCTTGTCTCCTCCTGTTTGCGTACCTCCTCGACCACCAGTTTCCTGTGTTCAGATGTTGTTGCCTTATGGAACGTTGGTTTGCTTGCTGCCAGGCCAAAGCCTCCTCTTCCACGCTGGATAGTCCCCACAATGTCCTGGTGTCTCAGGGCTGATGTTGCTTGCTGCACAGCCTTGGATGATGTCCATTTCCGTCCAGTTTGTAGGGGAGGTGCAGCCTTGCTAATGGTCTGGTCTTTGGAGTCCTTCAATGTCATCTGAAGTCTTACTTTAGAGCACTTGTACTCCTCTGTCAGACTTGTAAGAGGTAGTTCAAGGAACCCTTTGCCATAGAGGCCGATGTTACTCAGACATCGTGGGACACCCAGCCATTTCTTGATGTATGAGGTAATGGTTCGCTACATCTTCTCCACTGTTGTTATTGGGATCTCATAGACGGTGAGTGGCCACATTACCCGGGGGAGAAGTCCAAACTGTAGGCACCACAGCTTGAGCTTCCCAGGCAGTAGGGTCTTGTTGATGCTCTCAAGACCATCAGCGATGTCCTGCCTTACTTGCTGCACTTGATCTTTATCCCGGAGGCTTTCGTTGTACCATCTACCCAGGCTATTGGCGGGTTGCTCAGACACCGTTGGTATCGGGTCATCTCCAATGCAGAACCTCACATCTTTAAGTTGTCCCTTGACTATGGAGATGCTTCGAGATTTGCTTGACTTGATTTTCATCCGGGCCCATTTGATGTTATCCTGCAGTTTTGCAAGTAGCCGCCTGGTGCATGCTGCAGTGGTGGTCAGTGTAGTCATGTCATCCATGTATGCTCGTATAGGTGGGAGACGGAGCCCTTCCTTAGTTCTCTCACAGCCGACCACCCATCTCGATGCCCTGATGATGACTTCCATGGCCATAGTGAAGGCCAGAGGTGAAATTGTACAGCCTGCCATTATACATTATATCAGTAATTAATATCAGGACTGCTGGAGGATGGATTCAACTGACTTTTAAACCAATAAATATATAAAATTGGAAGTTGTGTAGCAATAGGGAATCCTGGCACTTAACCTAACCCTATGTAGCCTGTTGATGTTATCATAACTTTGCATTTCCTCTTAAGACAAGTTAAGTGTTTGCTATGTCAATTGGAATAGTAAATATCGCCTTTGTTCCAGCTTACCAAGTGTAACTGAGTTGTCAAACAGAGAAAACATTTGGTTTGCATCAGTGAAATAAGTGAAATCCTGTGTGCCTTTAAACTGAAGTAATGAAAAAAAAGGTTTAGCGAATAAGAAAATTTGGTATAGCACAATTAGCACAGGGCGGCTGTGGCTGAGGGGGTAGAGTGGTTGTCCTCCAACCTGAAGGTCGGCGGTTCGATCCCCAGTCTGAACCATCTGCATGCCGAAGTGTCCTTGGGCAAGATGCTGAACCCCGAATGGCCCCCCCTTAGAATAATGAAGTGCTGGGATAGATGCACTGTATGAATGTGTGTGTGAATGGGTGAATGTGAAACTGTAATGTAAAGCGCTTTGAGTGGTCATCAAGACTAGAAAAGCGCTATATAAATACAAATCCATTTACCATTTACAATTAGAAGTATAATGAAAAAAATCAATATTTACATTACATTCATGAATAATGTGACTTATACATCCACTGGTGCGATGAAAGCTAAGATCTGTGAGATTTTTCATAGATGAAACAAACACCAATCCCATATTTTTTTTAAAGTATATATATATTTGTCAGTTTATGGTTTGACTGGTTCTGTTTAAATAATTACATTTTGCTGGAACATCTTCTTCATTAATGGTTTAATGACAGTTAGCTGCAGTCCTACACACTGCATAGAGACTTTTTCTGTCACCCCTTCCACTAAATTATTAAATTCAAACATTAACAGAGGGAGAATCATCAAAAACCTCTGAGACACTGGAGGGTTTTGACAAAGACAATTAAATGTGGACTCTTAAACATAAGATCACTATCATCAAAGGTTATTTTAGTAAATGAACTAGTCAAAATCACAAAAAAATGTTATAGTCCCTCACTGATGAAGTTATTATTGTCGGTGACTTTAATATTCAGGTTGACAATAATAATGATCTCCTTAGTGCAGGGGTTCTCCAATTTTTGCAAGCTGGGCCCCCCCAAAGCTGGTTAGGGGTAGTTCTCTCTCCCCCCCTCCTGTTGTAACCACACACTCAACCTTGTTCTAACATACGGTGTCAACATTTAACATCTAATATTATTTCCACATAATCCGGATCCAGACCATAATTTAATAACTTTCGATTTATCATTATCAGACTACATGCCATTCATGAAAAACTCCATTCTAGATGTCTAACTGATAGTGCTGTAGGTACATTTGAGGAAATAAGTCCAATTACATTTAAAGTGTTCACAGATGGTGTTAAAGCATATAAGAAGGCCCTCCGCAAGAGCTGCCTACTCTGCGAATTAATAAAATAAAATAAAAACAACCCCAGGTTTCTCTTCAGCACTCTATCCAGGCTGAGAGTCACACCTCCACCGAAACAAGTATTCCTCCATCCCTGAATAGCAATATCTTCATGACCTTCTTTAATGATATAATTTCACCTATTACAAATAAATTTGGGGTTTGGAGCTAATCATAGCACGGAGACAGCCATGGCAAATATCACTAATGACCATCTAATAGCTTCAGATCAATGGTTTGTGTCTGTCCTCATCCTGTTAGATCTTAGTGCAGCATTCAACATTATTGATCATCAAATTTTATTCCAGAAACTAGAAAAGTTTATTGGCATTAAGGGTCTGCCCTTAACTGGTTTAGATGTTCTTTTTCTGATCGCTCCCAATTCGTGCAAATTAATGACGAGTCAGCTGTGCGCACCAAAGTTAGCCATGGTGTTCCACAGGGCTCTGTGCTCGGCCCAATTGTATTCTCATTATATATGCTTCCACTATGAAAACATTATCAGGACACACTCTGTATATTCCCACTGCTATGCGGATGACAACCAGTTATACTTGTCAATAAACCTGAACAAAGTAATCAATTAACTAAACTTCGAGCATGTCTCAAGGACATAAAACCTTGATGACCCGCAATTTTCTCTTATAAAACTTAGATAAAACAGAGGTTATAATACTTGGCCCTAAACACCTTAGAGATACATTATCTAATGACATAGATGCGCTAGACAACATTACCCTTGCTTCTGATACAGTCAGCACCCTGGGAGTGATCTTCGATCCTGATTTGTCCTTTAACTCTCACTTAAAACTAATTTCTAGGATAGCCTTTTTCCATTTGGGTAATATCTCAAAAATCAGACACGTCCTTTCGAAAAAAGATGTAGAAAAACTAGTCCTAGCCTTTGTTACATCCGGAATGAACTATTGTAATTCATTATTATCAGGCTCCAGCAGTAAGTCGTTAAAGACTCAGCAGCTTGTCCAAAATGCTGCAGCACGTGTCCTGACAAGAACCAAGAAAAGAGAGCACATTTCTCCAGTATTAGCATCGCTACACTGGCTTCCGGTTAATTCTAGAATATAATTTAAAGTTCTCCTCCTCACCTTCAAGGCCCTTAATAATATGGCGCCAGTTTACCTTAAAGAGCTGTAAGTACCGTATCAACCCACTAGAGCAGTGGTCCCCAACCTTTTTTGCGCTACGGACCGGTTGGATGTCAGACAATATTTTCACGGACCGGCCGTTAAGGTGTGTCTACGGAGCCTCATTACGGAGTCCCTCTGGTACCTCTGGTGACAGCGGTAGATTTTTTTTTATTTAATGGAATTTGGAGAGGTTTTTTTTGGTTATTTAAAATAAAAAATTAATTCGTTAATTAAAAAAAATTCCACCGATGTCACTACAGATAGGATGTTGGAAATGGCAACAGAGTTTTTAGTGCTGTTGTGGCGATCTCAGGGTATTCTGCTGTGACTTTATTCCAGGACACCGGAGTTGTTTTCTCAAACATACTTTTAAGGCCGCCGTCATTTGCGATCTCCAGCAGCTGATCTTCTTCTTAAACATACATGCTGGATTCACCTGGTTTGTTGATAAATGGGTCCGACAAATACCGTGTTGGTTTGTGTTCAGCGAAAAGTGACGTGACCGAGACAAGCGTCTTGAAATGCGTAAAGCATGAGTCATAAACGAGAGGATCCGGTAGTTTTTCAAAATAAAACAGTTTTATTTTGAAAAATGACCGGATAATAGATAAACCAGAAAAAATTCTTTCTGTGCGGCCCGGTACCAAATGACCCACGGCCCGGTACCGGGCCACGGCCCGGGGGTTGGGGACCACTGCACTAGAGCACTCCGCTCCCAGAATTCAGGCATACTAGTCGTCCCTAAAAGTAGAGTAGGAACCAGAGCTTTCAGCCATCAACCTCTCCTGTGGAATAATCTCTCGCTTTCATTTCCTGGAAGCAAACACCATCTGAACGTTTAAGAGTAGGCTTAAAACCTTCCTTTTTGATAAAGCTTATAGTTAGACCTGCTCTTAGTTATGCTGCTATAGGTCTAGAAGGTTGATAACATCAACTGGTGGTATGCATTAATAGTGCAGCAGAACGTAACTTAACCTATGTTCTAAAATAAGAAGCGTTTAGTTGAAAAAGGCTTAGAGGTATTTATGCCTGATCTACTGAGTGGGCCACACGGCTTTAATAGTACTGCCATACAAACAAATATGCGCACCTCGTCCTGCAGCTCATACAGGCGGCTCAGCAGATTTCCTCACAAGATCAAGTCTGATATTGAGTGGACGTGTTTTGATGTAGTTGACCATTTTTTATCGCAATGTAAAGTATATGTTCAGCTCTGGTTCAAGTGTTTTGCTTGCAAGAGATTCTATGTGAGTAATACAGTGGTTGGAGTTTACGTGCTGCACCACTTGTAAGACTCTCGCTTTTAGTCTTGCCTTTTTCACCAGCATCGCTCTAGTCCTGTTCCTACACACACCAATACAGTTTTCCGAAGAGAGTCCCTCTTCTTTTAGTTTTTGAAAAATGTCCTCACCTGTGCACGTCCACTCCGGAGCACGGAGCAAAACAGCATTATGTTTTCCGTCAAAACTGTATCTGATGAAAAGAAGCAGCTGGGCAGAGTTTAATATATTTGTGGATTCATCTAACTGTAAAGTATATTTCCCTTTCTTAACTCTATCCACCAGATGGCACTTTATGTCCTGGGCCTTGTCGGTGATGCACCGGGCAATAGCCCTGTTAGCCGGCGGCACTGATTCCAGATCACGGGAATATAATTTATTCCCATGCATTGCCAGATTTATAGCTACAGCTGCGGGTTTAATTAACGTTTCGATGATTATGTCTGGCTTTTTTGCCTGTGCAATTAAATATGCCACCTCTTCTGATGCCCTTTGAGCTGCGGCTGGGATTGTCTATTTACTAAGGACTTCCTTTTGGCCTTGCAACTCTCGCTTGTTCCGCTAATCCGTGTCGGAATAACCTCATGGGTCAACAAAGAAAAAGGAAAAATCTGATGGATATGTTTTTATTGCATGGTTTTATTCTAATTTCAACTCACGTATCATTAGCGGGGAATCACAGATGAGGTAAATTGTTATGTACTGGGTCGAGCAAGATGGAACAGTGGTTGTTAATGCGAAATAGGCAAGCTGTTTATGATGAATGTGAATCAGAAAATCATACTGAATCATTGAAAACAAAAAAGCTGTCTCTGGGATTTTTGAGTGCGGGCTCATAGGCCAACCCCCAAACCTGTGTGTGCTGTGCTGAGATGCTAGCTAACGAGACCCTGAAACCATGTAAAGCGCGCCACCATTTAGAATCTAAACATTGACATTATTTATCCAAGCCTTGACATTTTTGGGAAAATAAGCTGAGAGTATCTGAGCCAGCTATGCAGCAACATCACCCCTCTCATTAGGTGAGTTACAGGTTGCATTACGCTATTTTATTCAATATCCAGTATATCAAGATAAATGGTAAATGGATTTGTATTTATATAGCGCTTTTCTAGTCTTGATGACCACTCAAAGTGCTTTACATTACAGTTTCACATTCACCCAATCACACACACATTCATACAGTGCATCTATCCCAGCACTTTGTTATTCTAAGGGGGGGGGCCATTCGGGGTTCAGCATCTTGCCCAAGGACACTTCGGCATGCAGAGGGTTCAGACTGGGGATCGAACCGCCGACCTTCAGGTTGGAGGACGACCACTCTACCCCTCAGCCACAGCTGCCCTACACACATAAACTGCTTTAGGTTTCAGACTGGAGGAAATCCAGTATTAATGTCAGTTTATGGACTTGTGAGATCGAACAGTTTTTAATTTTGGGTGGCCTTAAATGCCTCAAGTTTATTTGGTTACGCTGCAAATGTGTTTTTTCTTCTTGCTGATATTATTGTTGTGTAATGTAACGAGTAAGTGCTCTGTAACACAAACAGCAATAATATATGTTTAACATTCCACTATTTGCACTTAATGTTTTACATTTGTTGCTTTGCAAATTGTTCTGCTTAAACATGGATGGATTATTACGGAAAATGTTTGGACTTTTGAGTAAGCACTTTGGTCTATCCCGTTATTGGATTTGAAATGCATATGTATATCTAGTCTTGTGTGTGGATCATAAAGTTGGGATCATTTAAATTTCGGGTGGGGCACACAAATCTGTCCCTTTTTCAAATTGGGCAACGGTATTCTAAAGTTTGGGAATGACTGAGTTACACCATAACATTGTGATTGCACAAATATATATAAATAAAGATTATTAACAAGCTATTACAACTTGATAGTTTTGGATGGAAAAAGTTTTAACAAATAATTCAAGTTGGCAAATAATTCACATTTTCACATCATTGTAACATCAGTAGCAAATTGGCAGTTAATTGTGAAAAATCCTACTAAATATCTAGGAGAATTAATGATTCAACAGTAAGCTGATATTCAAAGGAAAGACATGTAAAGAGACTCCAATTCTCTCACGCACGCACACACACACTCACTCACCACTGGTTCCTGTCAAAGGACACCAACAGGCGGATCCCAGGAGGAACAGGGGCCATATTTGGACTGAAGTTTTGACAATTGGCTTATGTGAGCTCACGCTGAAGAGATTGATGCATTACATGCTGACATGGTGGTTATGCATCCATAAATCTCCATTCCAGAAGAAGTTGCTGGGAAATGAGAGAAAAAAGGGTTTAGCAGAAAAGAAAAAGATCCTGTTCTCAGCTGGTAGTAACATCAGTCCTGGTGTGAAAAATGTCACAAAGGTGAAACTGAGTGCGGAGGAGAGGAAACGCCACCATAAATCACAGCAAAACACAGAAAAGACTATCACTATGAGCTTAAAAAAAACAAGCACAGAAATTAGGTGTAAATTTTTTTTGTTGTTCAGTCCTTTTCATTCCAACTAAATAGCTCATTTGTGACATTAGACTGTCCTAATACTGTGTAGAATGACATTACAACATCTCAGTATCAATTAAAGTTAAAATTGCACTGTGCAAACAGCCTGTCGTTTTTTTCACTCCTTTAAATCTGCCTTGTCTTTAATTATCGTTATGTTTCAATAAATACCATGAGACAGATATTAAGGCTCTTTTCTCTGGAAATTGTTTTCAGCATTTTAACCTCTGTGTATTTTTATTAATTTGTTTATTTACAAGTTCATTCATCCATTGATAGGCTGGCTGAACGAAACACTTTTACTCTGAAATCCTTTACTAGTTATCACCATAATGCCGAATACACGCAGAACAACATGAGGCTGCTTTCCCGCAGGCCGGAAAATCACATGCTGTCATAGGTTGTATATAAAAAGCATGGATAAATACGTGTGTTCCATTAGTACTGACATTTTTACATGCATCTATTATTATATTATTATTATTATTATTATATTTACTATTATTATTATATATACTGTTGCTGCCATTACTACTTTATACTGCTATTATATTGGTATAATTACTATCATATATAAATATATATTATGTTATATTATATACTATATATACTGTACTATTTGTATATACTGTCTAACAATAACATTACCATCATATCATCAGTACTATTACCATCATCTTGCCACTGCACCTTATCTACCTATTTATCTTGTTTGTTTTTATTCTTTCTACCTACCTCAATATTTTTTTATTTTATTCTATTGTATTGTATTTTATTGTATTCAAATATACCGGCTGCTATGACGACTTAATTTCCCTTCGGGGATGAATAAAATAATCTATCTATCTATCTATCTATCTATCTATCTATCTATCTATCATCTACCATAATATCCAGCTGTGTACCCCATGTGACATAATGGTTTCATAAAACGTCATCTTATGGAGGCTAATATCACAGCTCTATGGTGATAATATCAACATACCGTGGTCAAAGCTTCTAGTCTCATACAACACAGCCATGGACACAAAGATTCAGGTAACTGAGGGTGAGCATCTCAAACTACAGACGTGGACAGTGTCCGGGTTCACAGCGTGGCCGCTTCGACCCTTTAAGCGACAGTGTTTCCACTTGTGTATCACATGTCGAATAGTAACTTAACAGAACTTCCAAATATCAGCAGTGTACCGACAAAGACAGTCGATATGCTTAATGAATTTCTTTTCCGTGAACGTTTTAAAATTCACATTTGCCACGATGGCTGAAACAATACGGTTTTTAAATCGCAGGTTACAACCAATCTCTCTACCTTTCAAATGTAATGACAGGTAGGCAGAGCACGCTGCGGCTGAGAGACAGTCGGTCCCGAATCGTTCACAACTCAGTTCAAACACACGGGTCCTCCTGCGGGGCTTACCTCGAACGGAAAACTCGACGGTTCGTGTTAGTTCCTGCTCTCAGCGGCGCGACACGTTCTCCACTTCCTTGTGTGAAAACAAGCGACCGTCATCACAAAGCCACTCACACAGCTGTGCGGCTCCTCTGCGCTTGTCTGACGTCATCAGTTTACACCGTTCAGGCGGTATGTGCTTTATGTAAAACATCCTGCAAATAACATCAGAATGCTTCTGGTTTATTTTATTATTCAGAATTAATTTATGAAACACATTTTATTTTTTAAACTTTAAGACCTTGAACCCAATTTTGTCCAATTTTATCTTTGTCTTCTGTTTTGTATTTTACAATAATTCTTTCAAAATACTTTGCTCAGTTAGAAATTCTTCAGACATATTCAAGCATGGCACCTCACCCGTGTTCATCACCGCTGTCTGATCTCTATAATTGGTTTTGAATTGTCTGACTCCTATTTACATTCAATAATTAAAGTAGCAGAATGTTCAAGGAATTTACCTTGTTGGCAGACCTATTATAGAGTCAGGTGACTAATGATACTACAGTATTTTACGCAATCCCTGTAAAGTCTCCAGTAACATTTTTAGGTATTGAGGTTGTTTGTGCGGACATTTTCTGGAAGCTGGTGAAAGGAGAACTCAGGCAGCAGCTGTTTTCTTTTGCAGAATATTTTAATATAGACTTTATGCATCAAGGAGATCAGAAGGTGAAACAATCAACAAACGCTAACAGACTAACATGAGCAATTGGCTTGCTGCACCCTCACTGCGAGCTAACCACTTAACAAAATTAACTCTTGACTCTTTGCTGTCCTGGCTCCTAAATGGTGTCGGAAGATGTCTCCCACAGCATCCCCATATATCTTCCTCTACCTGCATCACCCATTCCAACAGCACACCCATGAATGGCTAGAATTGCTGTTGATCTCTATTTTACATGGAGGTGTTCGCTTCCTATTGCAAAGTGAAGTATAAATATGCATTCCTAAATCAAATTGTGTCCTTATGTCTTGCCACTTGTGAAATATGTAAGGAGTTTGAGAAGTTGGTGCCTCTCTGTACAATACAATAGATAAAACAGTGTAAATTCAACTTAATATGTCTAACACATCAAGCATTAATTTGAACCGCAAACCTCTCTCTGCCAATTTCAGTAAAAGGTCTGCGGCAACCAATTAGTCTGCTTATTTTCAAAGAATACATGATAATATAACTATCGTAACAAGGTCAAATGAGACATGTTTCTTAAATGTAATAGTAAAATTTTTGAGTCAAAACAATCTGATGAGATAAACCTAAATGTTAATCAGGAAAATAATAAGGTTTCAATCTGTTATATATTCTTTTTTCTTCTCAGCTCCAGAATGATCATCCATTATTATTCACTTCAGTTCTGTTTGTAAAGCACCAAAACGTCCCTCTAATTCAGGGTAGGACACTTGTCTCTTCTCTGTGGTGTCTAGGGAGTGAAACGCTTGACATTAACCATGCTCACACTTCCACAAACACGACAGACAGCTGCACTACGTCTCAAGGAGAGGAGACAGTGTCTCGGAAACTTCCATAACATCCCCCTTTAATACCATTCCCTTAACTATTACATTTTTCAGGCAGGCACAAAGGTCAAACCTCAATGATGACGACGAGAAATACCAAATTTTTCCCATTCTCATATTAGATGAAACCCTATCAAGTAAAGGGGGTAATAACATGAACATACCTGAATACATCAGAACGATTAAACAATTGAATAAACAAACTAGTTTTAACAACTTCAATGAAAATATAAAATATAATCACATTAACCATCATCATAATTAACACATTGTCAAGTCTTCAACCCATGTACTTCACGCAGAGTAGAGGGTCACCATCATGGAGAGGTTATAAGCATATACGATGCATGGCGATATGGATTCCATACTAGCAGGATTATCCTTTCACAAATTGTCAACTGCAATTTAGTTTTCTTCTTGATTCAACATTTCTATGATATATATATATATATATATATATGTGTGTTATATTTACTGTCATAACTTTTAAACCATTTTAAACCACTGAAAAAAATTATACTACAGCATAATCATGCAAGTTCACCTTTTCAGAGAGCAATGATCCAATTGTAAAGAACGTTCAATTTAACATTTAAATTTGAATATGAAAATATCCTTGGTGAATAAAACATAAATAAAATAAACCACTCACAACTAAAACAATAAATAAAATGGTCTCCCTAGCCCTGTTAACAAAATTGAATACATATTAAACATTTGCCACAGGATATATGTTACCAGCTTAGTAAACGTTGATAGGATGTCCTAGGTTAGTTTTCCAGCTTTCCTCTATCGTGTGTATGTTTGTATGTATGATTGATTGAATATTTATTTAAGCCTCGGAAGACACATTGAGGGATAAGACCCTCATTTACAATGGTGCCGAGGGTACAATAAAAAAGTTGATACATTAAAAGTTAATACATTGAATAAATAGGAATGAAATAAATATGCATATATATATATATACACAGTAATACAAGGTATAAAACAATTTGTCAATAAAATACTATGGCCAAGTCAACTAACAGTTACAGTCATTGCAGGAGAAGTCAGCTGTACATGAGACCAGACTCGAGAACTCCGTCAATGAAACAAATGAGCGCAACTTTAAAGATTTTTGGACCTCATTCCAAATGTAGGGAGCTTTATAACAGAAAGCTGTCTTCCCCAAGTTGGTCTTAACACGAGGCAGATACAATGAAAGCCAGCTCTGGGAGCGAGTATTGTGGGTATTACAATTCCAGCTGATGAGAGAAGAGTAGTGGCAGTAGCCCAATGATTGTTTTGTAAATATAAATCTTCCAATGACCATCCCTTTTTTCAGACAGGGCTGGCCAGCCAACCTTGTTATAGAGAGTACAGTGGTGTGTGCCATAGCGGTCTCCTGTGATAAAACGCAGAGCAGAATGGTATACAGCATCCAGAGATTTCAGTGTGCTGTGGGATGTATTTCCATAAATTACATCACCATAATCTAAAACTGATATAAAAACAGACTCAATAATGTGTTTTCTGGCTTGGAAAGTGAAACATAACCTATTTCTATAGAGAAAGCCCAATTTTGTTCTTAGCTTTTTTACGAGTTGACTCACATGTGGTTTAAAATCGAGCTTCTCATCAACCCAAATGCCTAGGTACTTATAGCTGGTGACCCTTTCCAGAGTGGTACCATTTATAGAGCAGAGTTTTAAACTGTTAAAATCAGTGCTTCTAGCTTTAGTAAAAATAATCCATTTGGTTTTGGCACAATTCAGGACTAGCTTCAAGTCACTTAATTGCTTCTCTAGCATGTGGAAGGAGAGCTGCAGTCTATTTATAGCAGAGTCAATGTTGGAGGCACTACAATACAGAACTGTGTCATCCGCATAAAGATGAACCCGAGAAAGTGGAGTGAGTGTTGAGGCAATTTCATTGATATATATTATAAAAAGTAAAGGTCCAAGGACAGAGCCTTGGGGTACCCCCTTGTCAATATCTAAAAAAAGTGATGTTATTTTGCCCACCTTTACACATTGGGAGCGACCAGAGAGATAACTCTTAAACCACTGTAGGCTCAAATGATCAAAGCCGATAAGTGATAATTTGTTTAAAAGCAGATGGTGGTCAAGCGTGTCAAAGGCCTTTGAGAGGTCCACAAATAGTGCGGCACAATGTTGCTTATTGTCCAGCGCAGTAATGACATCATTGACCACAAGGGAGGCTGCAGAAATAGTGCTATGTCGGGCTCTAAAACCTGATTGAGATGGACTCAAGAAAGACGATAATGATAAAAATGATTTTAGCTGGGTATTAATAAAAGATTCAAGAATTTTTGAGAGACATGATAATTTTGAAATTGGCCTGAAGTTGTTCATATTATTCGTGCTACCACCCTTGTGCAGTGGAAGAACATGGGCTGTTTTCCAGGTTGAAGGGATAACACCAGTCGTTATGGAGAGATTGAAGATGTAAGTAATATATTCAAAAATTACAGTAGCTGAGGTTTTCAGAAAGAAAGGGTCAAGCTTGTCGTCACCGGTCGTTTTCTTTGGATCAATTTTGATCAGGGCATTGCAGACCTGAACTGAATCTAATGTCAGACTAAAGCTGCTTTCTGAAAGTGGAACTGGCAAAGCGGGGGGTGTGCAGGGATCTGCTTGAAGATCAGTAGTATGCACAGTATTATCAAAAAGGTGCCCAGCTGCAGCAAAATGTCTGTTAAAAGCAGAGCAGATGTCAGAGGGTTCCGTTAAAACAGTGGAGTCTGCTAAAATGCTAGCAGGCAGGCATGAACTGCGCTCTCCTTTTAGACTTTTAACTGCTTTCCAGAAATCACCTGGTCTATTGGACGATTCAGTGACTGCTGATGTGCATTTATTTCGCAATTGCCTAAATTTAAGCCAGTGGGCATGGTCATTTGTCTGCCTTGCTAAATTCCATGCCTTGTTCCTGGAACAATGCAGTTTTGCAAGTTCATTGCAGTACCAAGGGTTGACTCTGTTCTTAGTCCTGCATTTTTTATAGGGAACATGTTTGTCAACTATAAAGTTGAAAGCTGTGGTGAAGTGTTTTAGGGCCAGATCAACATCAGGTATTTTGACAGTATCTGCTATGTCACTGTAAAAAAGGTCGTGTAAGAAGGCCTGCTCATCAAAGAGCTTAAAATTCCTTTTCATTACTACCCGAGAACCACATTTCTGCAACCTCATGTCACGGATGCATATTATGGGACAATGATCACTGATCCCCAAGTCTAAAACCCCATTTGCAACATATTTTTCCGGTTTGTTGCAAAAAATTAGATCAATTAAAGTTGATTTAGAAAAGTCTTTCAGATTAGGACGAGTGGGCACAGAAATTAGCTGGGTAAAATGCAGGTCAGAGGACAGCTCCTTAAGAGCTTCGGAGGCATCAGTTGACCAATCTAAATTAAAATCACCCAACACAATTAGTTCTGAGTCAGAAAGAGGAATAAGAAGTTCTGCCATCTTTTTTAGGGCCATAGTCGGGGCACTAGGGGGTCTGTAAACTCCAATGACAATAATAGAATGTTTGTGACCAAGGTCAATTTTTAGGGAAATTAATTCAAAGCATTTTGGGATTGATACAGCGTTTAAAATAGCAGCAGAATAAGTGCTTTTAACATAGACAGCTACACCACCACCCCTGCTGGCCCTATCAGATCTGAAAATATTATACCCCTGAATAAACACTGTTTGGTCGTCTATATCTTTATGTAGCCATGTCTCCGATATGACCAATATATCAGGGTTTGCTTGGTTTACTAAAATATTAATGTGATCAAGTTTGTGATGGCTCAACAGATTTCTTATGTTTAAGTGTAGGAAACCCACCCCTTTCCTATTTCTAAATTCTTGGGGGTCACTTATAAAGGTAGAGATATTTTGATTGACTGTACATGTGTTGAGGGGCGGAAAAATGTCTTGTATCTGCAACAAGCACCTGAGAGTTTGTGTTCTGAGACGTCGCGGCGGGCGTGTTCTCCTCCGCGAGATCATTGTTGAAATGTCATGTTGATCAGGAAAAATAACAGAAGTTGTTATCATGACAGGAATGTCGGAGGCACTGTTGATGCAGGACATAGAGTTGGGGGACAGCACCTCGTCGTAGAAGCTTGAGGCGCAGGAGGAGCCGGTGTGGGGCGGCGGCGGGGTCCGGGACGTGGGGCTGTCTAGCAGGGGGGACCCCGTGGTGGGTGGAGAAGCCGGAGAAGCTGAGGCTTTGGTGGAGCTTGGGTCGATCCCGCTGGCTGTAGCCGAGCTGCTGCGGGGGCGGCGCTGGTCGGCGTTGTGAATGAAGTGACACCGGGGCTCGTACGGGCAGAAGTCGATGGTGTGGAAGGTGCGGCACGGTTCCGTCTTGTACTTCGGGTGGCGGGACAGGCTCCTCAGCTCGTGGTAGCCGTGAGCGAACTGACACTTCTCCCCGTACTTGCAGGAGCCGTTCTCCTCGAAGGGCCGGCACAGCTCGGTCTTGTAGCGGGTGGAGTTGATCTGGGAGCCGGCCTTCTGCTGCAGCACGCCCCGCTCTCCGCTCGCGCTGTAGGCTCCGTCGCGGAACTTGTTCTCCTTGTTCATGAGGCTCGTGGGGCTGCTGCTGGTGCTGGTTCCACCGATCGGCACGTTCTCCTTCGGACTGTCGTAGCCGGAGCCCAGGTTGCACTTGTTGCCGTTCATCGCTACGGTGCTTAGCCAGCCTCCTGCTCGCCGCCATTGCACGTATGACAGCTGTCAGATTCAGTAAGAGGAATGAATGTGTGTGTGTGTGTTATTTTGTAGTTATGAATTGCCTCGTGGGCCGGATCAAACAGTCTTGCCCGACGTTCCCCAACCCTGATCTGATGTAATCTTTAAAATCCGAAACAATCATATCGTTCGGGACAATTACCATCTGACCCGGATCGTCAGACCTACACACGCTTGGGATAAGAGCACTTTAATAATTACATCAAATAGGAACACTAAACTTGATTTAAACAAACGACAATATCAAACATAAAGCTAAGCTGGAAATGAAATATTGAATACAAATTGTGATTTTAAATTAATCACAAAAAGTAACAGTCTTGTAAATCGTTTATAATGTCTTAATTATCTAGGAATTAAAGTAAAAAAACACTTATTAGACAAAATATTCACTGCCTGATTCCTAGAAATCAGACTGGCAACAAAATCATGGCATCAAGCATTAGGGATTTTTCTCAGGTAGAAACAAACATGGATAGCAGCACCCAGAGTATGAAGTCCTGCTATCTCCTTTGTCTTCTCAGAAAGATTCATATAATTTACCTTAACATATGAAACATCCCATCAGTGTCAGGCTCTGGGTCAGGTATCTCATCAGCTTCACTTACATACTTTGAGGTCTTAAATCAGCCTTATTAAAAAATAGGATTAAACATTGGAGAATGCATCCCTCTGTAGGTTTTTGTTCTTTTCTGCTGCGTTTGTCACCTAGAGATGGGGTGGGTGGGTGGGTTCTCAAGGGGTAGGGCGGGGATAAAACTAAAAATAAATAAATGTGAGCATTCATATCGCTTTTTCTCTTCTATTTTGTTCTGTATATACCATGTAATGTACAGCCGTGCTTCAGTGTTTTTAAATCTTTTTGTCAGATGTTACTATGGTATACTGAAGTATAATTAGCAGCATTTGATAATTGTCAAAGGATTTTATTGACAATTACATTAAGTTTATGCAATGAGTCAATAGTTGCAGGTTTGACCCTTCATTTTCAAGACCTCTGCAATTCGCCCTGACATGCTAGACTTTCTTGGAAGTCCTGAAGCCTTCTTCCAACAATTGCACCTCTCTCCTTGAAGTTCTTGATGATCAGATAAATGGTCAAGGGGGGGGGCGCTGTGGAGACGCGAACGATGTAGGACGTGTTTTTTGGTCGCTCCTATGGAATGTGATAATAATATAGTTTTAATATCATTTTTAGTTTCTAGACTGTCTGCAACTTTAAGGTGATTGAATGTGTTTTAAGAGACCTGCATCTTGTGAGTCGGAACCGCATTAATGTCGAGCTCCTGGGGCGAAAAATGAGCCTACGAAGTTGGGTCGGAACAGGCCGCAACTCCAGCCCTCGGAGCCCGTGTCACCGGAGAGGCCAGGTGCTAATGAGGAGATGCTACGTAGCATTAAGGTAATGATGGATGACCAACGAGCTGAAATTGTGGCAAAATTCGAGTCAATCATATCGGAGCTGGGCAAGAAGGAGGTGGCGACTGCTCTCAAACCGCTGCAGGAAAAAGTCTCCCTGCAAATGGAACTATTAGTGACCTGGAGCGCTCCGCTAATGAGCACTCAGACCAGCTGACTGGTATGCAGGTGAACATGGCTAAGCTATCTGCTACGGTGGAGTCTCTGGCCAAGAAATGTGAAGAATTGGAGGCACGCTCTAGATGGCATAATATTCGACTAGTGGGTCTGCCCGAGGGATCAGAGGGACCCCACCCTACAGAGTCTATTGCCAAACTTTTAATGGACCTGCTGGGACTCTACGTGATGCCCGGGCTCGACAGGGCTCACCGCACATTGCGTGCTAAACCAAAGGAGGGAGAGCCGCCACGCCCGATGGTCATCAGGGTGACACAGTTTCAGGTGAGGAATGATATTCTCCGCCGCGCTGGACGGAGCTCCCCTCAGCTGCACAACGGGAAGAGGGTGCACCTTTTTCCGGACTTTACACCAACTGGCCAGGCGGAGGGCCGCTTTCGTCCAAGTGAAGAGGGAGCTCCATGCCTCGGTTTGTATTTCTGCGGCAGGAGGCTGCATATCTAGTAGGTAACACACGTGTTATGTTGCTGTTGTCTTGTTTATAGACTAAATACAGTATTGACTATGTACTGACTGAAAGTTCTATTGCTTCACTCAGAACATATTGGTGCTATTTTCATTCTTCTTTCGGTCAGTCTCTACTATTTTTTTATTTTACTTTTAAAAAAAAATCCATGGTACCTCTTTCTGTTTAATATTTTATTTATTTTTATTTGGGACAGCCCATATTCACACTCCCTGAGGTCTTTTATCACGTGGGGTGAGGTAGCACGCATCATTGTCTTGATGCTTCTGCTAGGTGAGGAGGCAGGTGGGGCGTTCTGTTCTAATGTGGGGGGGTTGTTAGTTTGTGTAGTTCATCTGGGTAATGGGTTGGCACTAGAGATGAGCGGATAAAGCACTTTTGCCGAGCACGAGTATTATACGAGTAATACGAGTCAATATCTGTGCTCGGACTGAATGAAAATCCTCACACAGCGTCACAGCGCTCCTCCCCTTCACACACCGCTCTGCTCACTCACTCACAGAACAGCTCTCTGTCTCTCAGTCACTCAGGCACATTACCCTGCGGCACACATCAGCCTGCGGCGCACATCATCAAGGGGCGCACATTATCCTTTAGGTCACATCATCACATCACATTAATCGCCCACATCATCACATCAATCTGCGGGGCACATCACCGTGTTGCGCACATAACCCTGTGGCGCACATCACCCTGTGGCGCACATCACCCTGTGGCGCACATCACCCTGCGGCGCACATCACCCTGCGGCGCACATCATCAGGCGGAGCACATCACCGTGCGGCTCACATCGTCAAGCGGCGCACAACCCCGTGTGGCGCACATCACCGTGTGGCACACATCAGCCTGCGGCGCACATCACCCTGCGGCGCATATCAACCCTGCGGAGCACATCACCCTATGGCGAACATCACCGTGCGACGCACATCATCAAGGGGCGCACATTATCCTTCAGGTCACATCATCACATCACATTCATCGCCCACATCATCACATCAATCTGCGGCGCACATTATCCTTCAAGTCACATCATCACATCACATTCATCGCCCACATCATCACATCAATCTGCGGCGCACATCACTGTGTGGCGCACATCACCGTGTGGCGCACATCAGCCTGCGGCGCATATCACCCTGCGGCGCACATCCCCGTGTGGCGCACATCACCCTGCGGCGCATATCACCGTGCGGCGCACATCACAGTGCAGCGCATATCATCAACGGGCACACATTATCCTTCAGCGCACATCATCACATCACATTCATCGCCCACACCTGGTGTGGAAATAAATTTATGTTGAGTATGAAAACACTTATTACATTTCACTTCATAATTGCAACAGCATGTGTTGTATTCATTGTTGCAAAACTTGTTCTGTAAATAGTTTGTTTGCTATTGTGATCAAAATCATTGATCTGAAGCTCAATGCTGATGCTGTCCTGTAATAGTTTTCTAATCAGCAATAAATATAACAATTTCTGATCAACCCATATCAATTGCATGCTTAAAATAACATGCTTGTTAAAGCCCCGCCCGTTTCAAGACAACCCGGTCTACTTCCGGGTTAAATCCAGCCCACTTCCTGGTTAAACCACACCCACTTCCGGGTTAGGTCCCGCCCACTCCGAGTACGGATACGGATACAGATAATTCATATGGTTAACAGATACAGATACAGATACAGATAATGCTGTACTCGCTCATCCCTAGTTGGCACCTATGCTACTTTTCCGGATGTTTGGAATGGACGTGTATCGCGTTGTTTTTTTTTCTCTCTCTTTGCTGTTTTTGTTTGTTACATACTGAATTCTTTGTCCTTTAATGACACAGGTTAAGAGAACACTATCTAGTGTGGGCGTAGTAAAGTGTTGCACTACTTACGCCACCTAGATGCTCATATAATATATTTGCAGGAAACCCATTTAAAAGAGATAGATAGTGTAAGACAGAGGGAGAGCTGGGTCGGGAAAATATACCATTCCTCATTTTCCAGTAAATCTAGAGGGGTTGCTATTCTTTTACATAGAGATATTCCTTTTGTCCATGTTAAGACAATCTCTGATTCTGCAGGCAGGTTTATAGCTGTCATGGGACACATTTTCGATGTAAAAGTGACTCTTGCTAATGTTTATGCTCCCAACTGGGATGATGAGTCCTTTTTTAGACAGGTTTTCTCAAAGCTACCGGACTAGTCCATGTATAATTTAATCTTAGGAGGGGACTTTAACTGTTGGCTGAATCCTTCCTTGGATCGTTCTTCCTCGACCTCGGCTGCTCTGTCCAAACTGACCAAAGTAATTCAAGCCATTATGAATGAGTTTAATGTTGTTGATCCTTGGCTTATTTTAATTCGGATAAAATACTCATTTTCTCACCGTACCTATACACAAATTGACTTTTTTTTTGTGGATAATAAGTTGTTGTCCTCCATTTCTGGCTGTAAATAAGATTCGATTGTGGTGATTGGCTCAGTCCTAGACGAATTTGGTATATTCTCAGTATATAAACTTAATCTGGGCAAAATTGAAATTTTTACTGTTAATGGAGAAGTAAATGATGATTCACTTCAACTCCCAAATGTACTATTTAAGATTGTGAACTCTGGCTTTGTTTATCTCGGAGTACATGCTACCAAAACGTTGGCTAATCTCTATAGGAATAATTATCTCTCTCTGCTCACTAAAATTTAACAATTTTGAGCGATGGTCGCTTTTTATATTTATTCCAATGCATTCCGATCTTCCTTCCTCTTTCATTCTTTTTTGTAAAGTAGACAGTCTTATTCTTGATTTTATTTGGAACAAGAAAACTCCTAGGTTGCGTCTACAAGTTTTACAGAGGCCCAAGGCTCTGGGCGGAATGGTGTTGCCAAACTTCCTTTACTATTATTGGGCAACAAACATTAGAAATTTGAACTATTGGGTTAATTATGAAGGTATAGCGGTCCCTCCATCATGGTTGATACTGGAAGCAAATTCTGTTCATCCGGTATCATTGAAAGCCTTACTGTACTCTCCCTTGTCTTTTTCTATTTCTGGTTATACTAACAATGTGATTGTGGCCTCCAGTATTAAAATATGGACTCAATTTAGATGTCATTTTGGCCTGCAAACACTTTCTATTGTTGCTCCACTTGCAACTAATCCTATTTTTCCCCCATCGTTATTGGATAGCACTTTCTCTATATGGCCTAGGCTGGGCATAAAAACTCTTAGAGACCTGTATGTCGATTCTATTTTTGCTTCTTTTCAGCAATTGATAGATAAATGTTTGCTTCCTAAAGGACATTTTTTTAATATATCTTCAAGTTCGAAATTTTGTCCGTAGCTCATTCCCACAATACCCTGCTCTTCCTAAGTCTTCAGCTCTTGAAGCATTTCTGAAGCCTCTGTCTTCATTAAAGGGGGCAATCTCTTCTATTTATTTAAATATTCATAACCTTTGTCAAGGCTCTTCTATTGTACTTAAAACAGTTTGGGAGACAGATCTTGGAGAGGTGATTTCAGATGATGTTTGGGAGGAGATTTTACGGAGGGTACATAAATCTTCAATCTGTGCTCACTGGGTTAAGGAGGTGCTTTATTTTCTTAAATTAGAAAAAATTAGACTGACTCTGATTGGTAAGGCTGTTTTTGAGAAGTCCTGGAATCCCTTTCTGTCTTATGTCAATAGCACAAGCTGTCTGATCACTGTGAGCTAAGTACTGCCTTGCTGAACTTGTGTTTCTTTTCTTTTCTTTTCTTTGTTTGTTTGACTGTTTGTTCTTTTGATTTTGTGTTGTTTTCTTCTTTAACTATTTTATTTATTGTCTTTTCTATTGATTCATTTTTTTTTATATTATATATATGTATATATACTTTTTTTAATTATTATTACCTGTTGATGTACTGTAGATATTTTTGTTATTGATCGTATGTATCTATTTATTTATTCATTTATTTATTTTTAGTATGACTATTATATTGTTATTATTATTATTATTATGATTTATGTCATCTATTCTTTTATTAATGTATTTACTTGCTTATTTATTTATTCTTTGTTTTTCTTTATTTTTCAACTATATGTGCTCATCTGTTGGGGCTAGGTGCCGGAGGGAGGGGGGTGGGGGGTTGGTATCTTTTCTGTGGTATGTTGAAATTACATCTGTAATTTTTTACCGTATGGAACACTGTTGTTTGTTCATTATGTAAAATTCAATAAACAGATTGTTAGGATGTGGAAATGAAAATACTTGAAGACTATACACAGTGGTAGATCTATTTTTTAAGTGAGGGGCCATGAAGGGGCCACGATGTACACAGAGGGGCCAATTATAGATCTTACATCTGTGACATCTGTGACAGAGTGGACATCCTCTCATCTTTATAATTTCCTAAAATCAAAACCGAAAGCATATCTAGAATCAGTGTGTAAATGGATGCAACTTTGCCTTTTGACAGAATGCAAGTTATTGTAAGGGTGTACACTACCACAGAGGTACCAGAAGGTAAACCAATACTTTTTTAAGTTATTACAGTTTAGCCTGCAATATTTTTCATGTCAGACGGCCTGTTTCCTGACCTGTCCATGTACAGAATCAAATCAGAATATGTTAATGGTGTCTGGTCTCTGGTTTTCAATAGCCAAAACACAGTCATGTTCATCATTTTCATCCATCATAGGAAGAAGAGTATCTGGGTTCTAATGCGGTGAGCGCTTTAATTTTAGGTGGGGGCTTGAGAATGATCACCTAATAGACAGATTGAGGAGCTGCTGTCATGTGCTACGCAGCAGAAATGTTCGAGATATGCAAAATTGAATGGGAAACATGAACCACATAATCATGATCCAAAGCAATGGTTAGAATTATCTTATTCTCATTTCTCATTATTCTTTTTTTTAAAGGGGACATATTATGAAAAATCCACTTTTGTAGTGCTTCTACACGTTAGTTTGGGTATCTGGCATGTCTACCGTCCCAAAAACTCTGGAAAAAAACAACTCCCGCGATTTGTTGTGGTTCCTGTATGTCAAAAACTATACTCTAGAGTGCGTCATATGGGAAAACGACTGGTTCTGGCGTCATAAACTGCATAGCTGTAGCCCCCCACGATCCCTTTGTGTGTGTGTGCGCGCGCTCAGAATATATGCTCTGTATGAATAAATATACACATACAATTATATAGTGTATACACACATATCTAATGTACGTATTTAAATAATGTACATCTTTATCAGAAGGTGAAGTAGTTTGAAAATTGTAGCTTCAATGAAGAAACACAACAAACTGATACAGATATGTGTAGGACAGTGACTTAAAATGATTTTAACAACCTTAAATATGCTAAGGGTAGATTTAAGACGTGAAACTGGATGTGTGTGTTTGTGTGCGCTCAGAATATATGCCCTCTATGAATAAATATACACATACAATTATAGTGTATACACACATATCTAATGCATGTATTTTAAAACTGTACATCTTTATCAGAAGGTGAAGTAGTTTGAAAATTGTAACCCTAACAAACAGATACAGAGATATATGTGTAGGACAGTGACTTAAAATGATTTTACAACCTTAAATATGCTAAGGGGAGATTTAAGATGTCTGTGTGTGTCTGTGTGTCTTTGTCTGTGTGCGTCCGCTGCTCGGCTTTCCGGTGTACACTTGCATCTTCCAAGCGTAGCTGGATTTTGCGTCGCAGGCCTAACCCACCCACGTATTTCGCCGGGTTGCTGGCCATGTACTGTCGGAAAGGACACTGGTCTAGGAAGAAGAAGAGCAGAAGAAAGGAGAGGAGATGACGACGAGGAATAGCAGCCGCTATCTACATAACATAACATAATAATAATAATATTAAAAAAAAGAAAAAAAAAGAGACTAACCTCTGAACGGAACCAGTTGCTCGTCCAGGGTCACTTCGGGCGCCGAGTTGTAGAGGCAGGGCAGCCGCGCCACCGGTCTCCTCCATCCCTTTCCATTCCTCATTGTATTCTGATTCGTCATTTCCAGGATGATGTTCTCTCCCGTCGGCATGATGAACGGGCGGAACATCGAGGCTAGGTCACAGGTGCAGGAACTCACGTGCATCGTGGGGTCCGGGAGGACCCGCAGCAGAGGAAGAGGAAGAAGAGGAGGAGGAGCAGCGACCATGTTATTTCGTAATTTCTTGACGGGAAGGTCTTTTTTTTCACGAGTCCGGTGGTGGTGTCGCCGTCTTGTCCTTCTTCTTCCAAAGATGAAAAATCTGCAGAAGCAGCACCAACTGGGTCGTAGTCTTCGTCGCCGTCGTCTCTGTCTTCTTCTCAGTCTACTCTTCTGTCTGCTTCTCCATCTACTTGTCCGTCCGCTTTGGTCTTGCTCTTTCGCGTCCTCTCCGGGTTCAGAGGATGGTTGCTGGGAGAATAGCTGTTGGAAAACCTGTTCTCTGGTGAAACGCTCCTGATGTGACATTGTGCCATGGTCAGGGAGGGTGGCAAACAGAGAATGGCACACCGGCTTCTCTGTCGGTCTAACGTACCCCTCTAGATTACAATTGGAATCAGTTGGGGCTCTTAATAACCCCACAGAGCACCCTCCCTGGGGGTCTAAATGACCCCCCAGGAGAATCGAAAATGACAATCTATTGATTGATGACTGACACCCACACACACGCGCGCACACACACGTTAAGCCTGCGGAGTGTTTTTTCCACTCCTCAGACTTTGCACTCACCACGATTTTTATGAGGTCAATAACAACAACACACCTGTGTACTGATCCGCATTACGGCCTCTTCAACTGTCGCAAACAACAAATCGCAAACAGCACTGAAAACAGAATATAATTTGGTTCAGCAGACACACTATACAAAATATATTTTAACCTTATAAAAATAAAACTACAAACCTGGCTAATTTAAGAACAAACCAACATTAATATTTATTTACACACACGCAGGCTGCATTGTGTCTCTTACAATGCCATTGCATTGGTAATTCCATGTTTTTATTTTAAGACCAATTCTTTTTGTTTGCATGTCATACTGTGTGAGACTCTCTCAAGTTAAAAAAAAACAGTAAACAAAAATTTAAAGTGTAGAGAGATATAAGGTCAAATTTGTAATTTTCTAATTTAAATAGTGTTGATACTTAAGAGTTATGCAAGATAAATGTAGAATTGTATCTAATTGTAGACAGCACAGTGAAACTACAAGTTTAAAAAAAGATTATAAACATATTGTTTTATTTTAAATTAATTGTAAGCCAAGCTTTATACTGGCTTTTATTGTTCTTTTAGAAAATACAGTTTCTGGCAAGCAAATTGCCTTCTTTCGTTTTGTTCCATCTCATTGACAACATTCCTCTAGTTTCATTTTGAAAAGTCAGCTTTAAAAAAACAACACCATGGCTCAGTTAAAAAGAACTGAAATCTCGGAAATTCCATTGAGCAAAAATGAAGCATCACAGGAGGTCCTTTAAAAAAAATATTTAATACCAATAAAATACCCAGAATACTATAAAAGACTGGTATTAAATGTTAATGTTCACTGTGAAAATGTGTTTGAGGTTTAAGAATACAGTTGAGCTGAGTTAGAAGGATTGTTGTTTAAATAGCTGAGTTTTTCAGAAGGTCAATGAACATGTAACTGTTGGGCACGTGACACGGTTAGACATTTCTGCTCCTCCCCACTCGAAGCGCTAGAGAAACTGGGGCCACACATGTCACTTTTTCTTGGTATATCTCCCTGGGGCAGCGGTGTTGTTTTTCTGCTTGTGGGTGAGAGATGGGCGTCTTTTCAGGTAGTTTTGCCATTAGATGATTTTGAATCTTTGAAGTAACTAACCAAAGCTGTCAGACAAATTCAGTTGACAGTATTTACCTCTGAGATCTGGGGTAGTAAAATAATATAGTTGCACAAAATAGCCTAAATGCAATCACTCAAGTGAAATACAAGAACCTTAATTGTTTCTTAAATAAGCTACAGTAGTTCAGTAAATTCAGTTGAATTCCCCCCACTGCAGACAGTTGTGGTGGGCTTGTGACAAAAATCCTCACAAATGAAGACTTATTCTTTTTAAAGAGGATTTAACATGCACCCTTTTGAGGGTATATGTTATTGTCCACAATTTGTTATTGTGGACAATAACAAATTAATTTTGCCTGCAGGTGGTTAGCCACGTTAACAAATTTTCTCACTTCCCCACTCTTTCCCTTATATTTAGAGAAAATTGCAGGACGTTGTTCACCTCATGAACACACATAGAATTCGCCCTTGCAAAAATGCGGTGTCCCCAGGAGGATGTCCGGTGATGATGTACACCCTACCCCTACTATTTGCAAAATGAATAAAAAATATAGTTAAGACATTGAATAGGTTAGAAATAATGATTTGTATTTGATAGATAAATAGATAGATAGATAGATGGATCCTTTATTAATCCTGTGGGAAATTCAGAATGAAATATTAATTTTGTTCTTCAAACATTGCTTTCCTCCAAGAATGCTCAATTTGCAGCAGAATTTACAGCATTGCAGACCTTTGGCATTCTAGCTGTTAATTTGTTGAGGTAATCTGTAGAAATTTCACCCCACCCTTCCTGAGGCACCTCCCACATTTGGATGGGCTTGATGGGCACTTTTTGCGTACCATACAGTCAAGCTGGGGTTGAGATCTGGTGACTGCTCTGGCCACTCCATTACAGATGGCGTTCCAGCTGGCTGCTTCTTTCCTAAATAGTTCTTGCAAAATTTGGAGGTGTGTTTTGGAAATTGGCTTCAATCAAGCGCTGTCCGCAGGGTATGGCATGGCGTTGAAAAATGGAGTGATAGCCTTCCTTATTTAAAATCCTTTTTACCTTGTACAAATCTCCCACTTTACCAGCACCAAAGCAGCCCCAGACCATCACATTACCTCCACCATGTTTGACAGATGGCATCAGGCACTCTTCCAGCATCTTTTCACATGTTCTGCATCTCACAAATGTTCTTCTGTGTAATCCAAACTTTGATTCGTCTGTCCATAACACTTTTTTCCAATCTTCCTCTGTCCAATGTCTGTGTTCTTTTGCCCATATACATTTTTTCTTTTTATTGGTCAGTCTCAGATATGGCTTTTTCTTTTCCACTCTGCCTAGAAGGCCAGCATCTCGGAGTGGCCTCTTCACTGTAGACGTTAGCCTGTTGCGGGTACCATTTAAAGAAGCTGCCAGTTGAGGACCTGTGAGGCGTCTACTTCTCAAACTAGAGACTCTAATTTGCTGAGTTGTGCACCAGGGCTTTCCACTTATCTTTCTACTCTGCTTAGAGCCCGTTTGTGCGGTTCACTCCGGTTTTATTTTCTTCACAATTTCTCACATGGGATAGCCTTAATTTCTAAGAACAAGAATAGACTGACGTGTTTGAAGTGAAAGTTCCCTTTTTTGGCCATTTTGAGAGTATAATCGAACCCACAAATGTGATGCCCCAGATACTCAACTAGCTCAAAGGAAGGGCAGTTTTATAGCTTCTCTCACCAGCTAAACAGTTTTCAGCTGTGCTAACATAATTGCACAAGGGCTTTCTAATCATCCGGAGTGATAGTTGCTGGAAATATGAACCAAACATTTCCACCTGGAATAATCATCTAACTCATTAACAATGATAGAGTGTATTTCCGATTAATTTCATGTTATCTTCATTGAAAAAAATAGTGCTTTTCTTTGAAAAATAAGGACATTTCTAAGCAACCCCAACATTTTGAGCGGTAGTGTATGTGCCCATATTTTATCATCAAGTTGTTCTACTGGATAAAATGATCGAATGTGAGCACAAAATAACAATAGAATTGCAGTTTTTCTATGGGAGGAAAATGTGTTGACCGCAAATTCCAGTTTAAGTGATAGATTGATGCATTGTCTTTAAATAATAAATAACAATGAACTTTTGAATAATCTCCCCTCTGAGCATCATATCATCTCTTTTCATTCATCATTATGGAAAAATTATACATCTCAACAAAGTAACCGGGGCAGTCCTGAAAATCAACGGCTCACATTTTGTCATCGCGAAAAAGGTCAACTGGCCTTATGGTGTAACTACGTATAACATTTCATTTAGCTGACGCTTTTATCCAAAGTGACTTACAAAAAGTGCATTCAACCATGAAGGTACAAACCCAGAACAACAAGAATAAAGAAATTACAATTTTCTCCAAGAAAGCTGAATTTTCTTCAAGATAGCAGAATTTGTAGTATGTAGCATGGCCAAATGTGGTCTGACACACTTTGGTTGGTCTTGCATAATCACCCATGAATCAAACAGGTTATAATACGATGGGTGTCTATGGGCTGAAACCTTAAAGCACCTATATTTCTGGCCGCAGTCTAGTAGTGTTTGGCATCAGACAAACATGGTAATACAGAGCAGTTTTATTTCTCCCCTATGCGATTTAGTGTTTATTAACTATTTAAGCATTTAGGAAATCCCTTTCTTTTTGTGTCTTCCTCATCAAATTATTTGAATTGCCACCAAAGAATTATATGGAATTTGGTGATGTAGAGATGAGGTTATGTGTTGAAATATATTGTTTATAATTTGCTGGCGATAAAGCAACTATCTTGTGGAATAAATAAAACCAGGCCAATCTTGCTTATGTAGCCTAATAAAATGTGGTCTGTCATCCTAATATTTTATTAGATTTTTTTCCTTTTTGAATTAACCCAATGATTCTCAAACTGTGTGGCACGCCCCACTGGTGGTCACCAAAAGTACTTCAATTTAGTTGAATTTAAGCAATGTTATTGAACAATTTTTTTAAGAAAGTGGCAAATGTCACAAAAAGCTGTTTGAAAAAGGGTCAGGGTTAGGGTTAGAGTTTAAGTCCCAACAAAGTTGGGGTCTCGACCCCCAGTGGGGCGCCAGGGGGCGGGCGGAAACGGAAAAGGTGGTACAATGTGACAATAAAAATAAAACTATTAAATTAAATATGTATTTAGATGTTATTAATCACTGCTTATCGAAATATATGTGTCCTTGGATCTCAATCTTTTTTTTCTTTAGATGCCAATCTTTTAATTAACACCGCTCAAGCCGATCGAGCAGCCCCTGCATCAGAAAGTTGGTCCAATTAAGCAAATGTACATATTTTTAAAACGACAAACAGACTGAAGCTGACTCAGCTGCCACAACCACGGACAACCACCTTGGCATCTAATTTGCCATTTGCCACCACATACCTCTGCAAGTCTGGCTTTTCTACATTGAAGGTATTGAAAACAAAGCACAGAGCATGTCTGCAAGTGGACAATGACATTCGTCTGGAACAGACAGCCATAAAACCTCAGATAAATAAACTGTGTAGGAGCCACCAAGTTCACACAGAGACAAACATACTTAAATGACGAGCACGGTTTATAACGGAAACATTTATATATATATATATATATATATGTTTACGGTTAATATTACGGTACAGAAATTACAAGGAATGTTTGTACAGATATAAGATAAGATAGATTATTAATTATTAAAAAAAAGGAAATACATTCTTACTCTAATCTTTTCTGCTTCTTTAATTACTCATATTTAACGACTGCTGCTCCCTAGTGGATATAACATGCAGTAGCATCTAATCACAACAATAACTAACAGGGAAATGTCTACTTAAAAGAATCTCTAATGAATTAGATGGATAAAAAAGTTTTTCAAGATTTTAACCAAAGCAGATCAAGGAACTCATCTCCATCATCACAAACTAGCGCCTCTTGCAAAGCAGTGGAAAAGAGATCACACTGACTAAGATAAAATATCAGGGAGTCAAGCATGTTCACCAAACCTCGCATTCGACCAAAATTGACTTGTGATGTATTGCACGAAGACGTAAATCAATAATCTCAACAGCAGTAGAGACAACTGCTGATATATTGGTGGTACTTTGCCCATCATCTTCCACAGTGTGTGTTTGCTGTTCACTTTCTAGTGTTTTCTGTGTCAGCAGCTCAACATTTTCTGTTGTGTTTTTCGGTTGCTGGTCTGACCTTACTGCGTCGGTCGGCTTATCAACTCCATTGGTCAGATGCTCTGCGAACAGGTAAAATCTAAAAACACCCCCAATTTATGTCTCATAGAGTTCAAGGTATTCTTCCTGAAAGTCAAAAATATTGTGAGAATAATATCATGTAGCATGCTGAACAAGGGCTCTATGCGGGTACCCGTCAACCATATTGCACGCTGCCCAGAAAACAAATAACAAAATAAAATGAAACAAAGAATCCAAAAATCAAACAAACTAATCAGAAAGAAAACTAATTCTAAACAAGGCCAAATAATCTAAATTAAATCTTCTTAATTTGGGAAAAAACAGTGATCGTAAATATCCTGCCTGAAGGCAGCCCTATGAAAGAGACCTGTCGTATTAGGTCACACAGTTATTAGAAAAGGTTATCAAAATGTATAAAAACATTAACAAACAAAACAAATTATTTTGCAATACCTTCAAGTCATTACGCTAACGCAGATACCCACGCCATCCTTATTGTCTTGACGACAAGTACTGAAGCAGGAAAAGAGAAATGTCACTCAAAGTCACAGACATAATAGTGTAGACTCTGGATAACTGTTCCAGCGCATTACCTACAAGTATCCTTCCCACTAGTTTGTGTGTACACGCTGACTGGCGGCGATTACATCGTGCATGTAAGGAGACGCTGATACCGCATACACTCACACTACACACATGTATGAACAGAAATGAGCTTGCTGTTAACGCAACATTGTCAGCATGTTCTCCATTTACTTTAAAGTGACTGTCATTTAATAAAACTTACCACAACAAAAAATTGGCGTCCACACCTGCTGCGCCTTCGTTACACTTCATTACAGGACCATCAGTGAAGAGAGTGAAACAGGGCGAGAGCTACTACGGTGTCCCTAAATAAACTTCGCCGACTCCCCGCTTCCTAAAGGCATCGCCGTTCTGTCAGGTAAATTAGCTGTGATCTTATATCTACATGACATATAAACATAACTGGGAAAGCAACACTGCTAAAATTATCCTGTGTCTGGAACTCGCCCATGTGTATGTATAAAGCGGTGGCTCGCGCATGCGTCGTTCTAAAACGGGTCAGGGGCTCTCCGACTCTGCAGAGGCAGGCCAAAGAGCGCTCGGTTATCGACTCTTCGAGTCTTCATTCCTGAACATTCTCGACTAGTCTGGCCTTATGACATACCCGGAAATCAGCCTTAAAATACATGCTAAACACATCCTTGCACGTAACTGTTTAAAATTGCATTAAAAGCACGGTCGCGTGGTGGTATGCAGCAGGACATGGCCAATGAAGCCGTGGTCACAGTTCGTCTGGTCAGGTCATTCGAGCACAGAAACTTCAAACCAGTTGTTTTTCACGGTGTCAGCTTGGACCAGACGGTGCAGGACTTCATACAGCTGGTCAGAGACGGTGAGTTAAATGGAGCAGGATGCATCGTATCATTGCATACCATATTTACGTAATATTACATCCCAAACCTCTTCCAGATATTGTGACAAGACCAGGAATTCCTCCGCCTTTCCGGAGCTATGCCTATGGTATGTGACTTTTTTAAATAATATTCCATTTTTCTCTGAACTTGTTATGCAGTTTTTAAGACCGTTTGTCGAAGCAACATATTGTGATCTGCTTAGAGTGACTGAGGTGAACTGAAAATCAGGGGGGCTTGTCAGTTGCAGGCTGTCCTTGTTATTCTGAGAGGTAGATGTTGTAGCAATCAAAGTAAAAAACAAACAAACAAGATTCAAGATTCAAGATTCAAGATTTTTTATTGTCAAATACACAACAATAGCATTAAGCAGTTGCTGGCAATGAAAAGCTTGAGTCACAGGCTCTCTTTTAACAATGCTCAAGTAATACAACCTAACAAATAAAATAGAAATAGTATAAAATAGAATAAAATACAATATCAAAATATAAAAAGAGAATAAGGAATATATATCTAGATATATTTAAAAAACAACTGAAGAGAAATAAAGCAACAAAAGTGCAGTTTGTGTACTGGTGCAAATTTGCAATGATGTCACAGTGCGGGTTAAGTGTAGTTATTGCAGTTAAGAGGAGTTTAAAAGTCTTATGGCCTGGGGGAAGAAACTGTCTCTGAGCCTGGTGGTGCGGGCCCGAATGCTGCGGTACCGTCGGCCAGACGGCAGCAGGCAAAAATGTTTTTTGCTGGGGTGAAAGGGGTCTTTGATAATCAAAACAATGCTTATAACAAGAAATAATTGAACTTGAATTATTAAATTGTTTCCTTGATTTACATTAACTAACAACCAAAAGGTATTTGAGTGATCAGAGGCAAATAAATAAAAGGACACGTTGTATACCAGAGATAATTGTTTTTTATACTCTAAAGCTGTAATTTTATATTTTTACTTTATTGCGTTTTGCTTTTCATTTGATTATCTTTTACTTTATTTTCAGACACGATGAAGATAATCCACCAAGCACATGGAGCAAAGGTATCTATCCATCACTCCAATGTACCTCAATAAGGGCCACTAAGTTAACACTGCAAGCCTTGGTTCTCACTACAGATTATTTTATAGATCCAATTATTTTATGTAGCTGTTACCACTATTTTTGAAAAGTGGCTAGGATCAGACTCATATGGGAACTGGTGATGACAGGGATGTGACTCATGCGCAGAAGTCCAACTAGACCTCACATGCAGCATGCTATTTAGGGAGGTAACCGAAGAGAAGAAGTTGGTAATAAACAGAGGCCACAGATGTGAGCGTTTACTTTTTCATGGAGGAGGTAAGTTTAAACCGCACTGTCCTTCGACTGACTATCTCCTTCGCAGCGTTCTTCCATGTTTGTTTACGCCGGGCAACTCCCGCCAGCTACTTCACCTGCACAAAATTATATGTTGAGTAACCTACAGGTCCATTGTGTAAGGTTTAGGTGAAAGGGACCTATTGAGATACATGTTCATGTGTGCTTCATGTAAACTATAAAAATTGTGGTTTTATTTACCCTAGAATCTGCCCTTTTATATTGCTATACTTATTATTTACTCCAGGGGGGGTCCTCTCTATGGAGGCCGTCCTGTTTCTTGTAGAAGCCCAGACTGGACAAACTAAACACCATTTGAGTTTGTATGAAAACTGAAGACTACCAAAGGTTCTCTTCCATGTTTGGAAGGGGAGGATGATGTGAGGTTTTGACAGTGTTGGAAGATAATTACTAGTTTTTTTTAGGACTATGGGCAGAAAAGGTCTCTGGTTCGTCTCTGGTTCGACTCCACGGAGAGACAACAAAAGACGAACCTGGATTGATCTGCCCAAAAATCCAAGAGTCTGTTTAGACCCTGTCTAGTGCCCCTGAGCAAGGCACGTTACTCCCCCAACATCTGCTCCCCGGGCGCCGTACATGGTCGCTCACTGCTCTGTGTGTCCTGCACCAGATGGGTCATAAGCAGAAGTTAAATTTCCCTACCTGCATGAGTGTGCCTGTGCATGTCTGTGCATGTGTTTGGGACTAATAAATGCATCTTAATCTTAATCTTAATCTTAATCTTGTGTGTGTCTGTATTTCATTGAATCATGTCGCTTCCTCTTCTCATCTCTGCGGAGTTTACACACACGGATCAGAGCTTAATCCCCAGTTGGTTTGTACCGTGTCAGAATCTCTGTCTGAGTTTTCTCCATCCACACTCCTGCTGACCTGTGCTCACTTTACACTGAAACCATAAACATCAACACTCATCACAAGCTATCAGGATCTGAACAGTACTGACGTATACTTGTGATTGTTTGATTCACTCCGTCGTTTATGACACACGCATTTGAAAAAATAGCGCACACTCTGCTACTTACAATACAAGAAGCGCACAGCTAGGACATTAGGGTTTAAGGGACTGGAACGATCCAGATTCATAATGCAACACCATGGATTAATAATAAAATATATATCATTGTCGCTCTTCACACACAACCTGACAGAGACGGGCAGACAGGCACACATAGTATCCAAGGTAAAAGGCTGGAATACTAACCTAATTCTATACAAAATTAAATGCTCATCTTAATCATAACCATCCTCTTTACTGAGCTGGGAACATGTACAGAGAGTGTTTTTCATTTACTGCTTTATGTATGTGGTTTATTTTATAAATGTTTTATTTAATTTGGAATTTGTCATTCAAATGTCAAACTGAATATTCTTTTTCAAGTTCATTGCTCTTTGACAGGTTGAACATGCATGATTACGCTCTTGTATCAGTTGTTTAAAATGGTTTGAAAATTATCACAATAATATAATTTATTGCTATAATTTCAAAAGGCGCAGTGAACATTTTTGGGTGCACTTAAATTATGCACTGGTTCACCTTAATGAAAAAGTTAGTCATGAGCCCTGCGTAAAGAAAAGATTCTGCAAATCCATTTAGTGAGTGTCTCAGCAGAAAATTGTATAATATCTAAAACCAAAATTAACACTATTTTTTTTTAATTTCTTACTTACCAGCCAATAATACATCCGCCATCTATATTATGCATGTATCCCGAGCTCATACATACTGTTGATGGAGCTGCTGTCACAAGTTTTGTGATTGGGCAAGCCAAATGTCTAAAGATAGAGAATTCCAAAGTTGCCATTTAAGTAGAAATAAAATGCTGTTTTCTTATCGCAGACTAATGAACTGGTGATGAGTTTAGATGACGATGAAAATCTCATTCTGCAAGATGGCCAAACCCTTAGAACTGCTGATGTTGGTAAGATTTTGCTTTTTTCATTGAGAAGATTGTATAGTTAATTACATTTTATAAAATTAAGGATTGTGTTTGTTCCATTTGTCATTTCAGCAAATGAAACAGAAGTTGCCTTTTTCAGGAAAGAAGACTATGGTCTCTATAAAACAAATCCCCAAATTGCTTGGTGAACGCAGTATTTTACTCATTCGGTGAGGACATTCTTTGAGGACAGAAGTCAAAAGGTCGAGCATGCCAGGACCAAAAGGAGAACAAATTAATGCCATCCTGTTAATTCTTTGAGGGTTTAACCTTGTGGAGTTGTTTTTAACAATGAAGCTTATATACCACACTGGCATACCTTTTTTATTTCTATTCATTCTCTTATTGTAATTGTTACCACAAAAAGTATTTTTTGCTTTTATGCTGAATAAAGTTTTCTGATAGCTACAGTTATTTAGATGTTGCTTTATAATGGTGTGTGTGTGCGCAATATATAGTCCTAAAACTTTACAAAACCTAGCTTTTATCTCTGTCGTTTACTTGAGGTTAAAGCGAAGGCAGAGTTGGATCAACAAGAGTAATAATAGAAATAGATCGCAATCTATTTCTTAGCGCGTGTGTGCTCAGGGCAGAAGCTGCGGTTTTCATTGTACCAAGCTGGAGTTTCTGTTTCCTCCTCCACTCTGACCTGCTCTCACTTTAACTAATAAACGCTTGCTCACTAGTAATCAGGACCTGATCAGCACATATAGTAATTAAGTGTTGTTTGATTCACTCCAGAGTTTGAGACTGAATTTAAACATCATGAAAATAACTTGTCAACATTTTGTGCTCAGTACGAGACCTGATGCTCACAGTCAAGACTTGGCACCTAAACCATCCCAATAAATAATACAAATTAACTCCAATTTGCTCTAAATAAATCAATACTGCCTTGAAATTAGTGTCGGTGTCAGAAACTTTCGATTCCTCTTCTCATCGCTTGATGCCGTGACTCCGTCAGGACTCACGGTGGAAACCCATTCAGTCAGCAGCATAATTTAATATTGATGCTGTGCTTTGCATTGACCATCTATGGTTGAAAGTGGTCGTGTGGAGGGCGGATTTGGAGGCAGATCCATGTACGAACGTTTCCAGGTGGACTGTGATTTATAAAGCGAACATTGCCTTCAGTTGTACGTGTGTAAAGTTTTATAATTTTGGATTTTTCTTTTGCGTACACTTTTAGTATGAATCCTACGCACTGTTTTATAAATGAGACCCTTGGTCTTTTTCTCCAATGCAGCTGATATGGACACCTTCATCAACACCATCTCCTCCCCCTATGTTTGACCAAAAACCACCAGCATAGTCATAAGAGGTGACCAACCAATGTGGCGCAATTATTATCATCATCATTAACTGGAAGAAACCTCTAGCACAGTGGTCACCTGGCTCCTGAAATATTTGCAGGAGTAGTAGATGCACAGTTTCATACTGTAGGTGGAAAAATTACCTGTATTTGTATGTATGCGCGAATGAGCAGTATGGAGGCATGTTATGTTTTTTCTGGGTGTTATGTCTGAAGCTAATTAAAAAAAATTCTTCAATTGTATTGGATTCTGCTGCAACATGTTACCCCTAGACTCCTAAAGTGTTTTGAGGACTCAAACACTTTACCCCACCTAATGGCATAGTGATGAGTAGATAACAAGTGAATTTTCATTTCTGGGTGAACCATACCTTTAAGGGCAGTGGATGTCGCACCTAGGCATTCAAGAATCACAATTTGTCTCAGGGCTATACAAATGTAATTTGATTGATTGACAGATTGAACCACCACCACCAGTGTCTAGACCCCAGGGGGAATTCCTGTATAACAGTTCAAATAACACTTGGTTTTAGTTCTAATGATGAAGTTAAATCTGGATTCAGTTCAACACCTCACATCTGCATCATAATTTTTCTCTCTCCAAAATGTTCATACGCATTGGTCACAAGTTAGCGTGCAGGTGCGCACATTCTTTAATCAAGTTTGTTTTTATAAATCCCAACGTTTGCGTGAGAAGTTGCGTAGGCATCTTTCAGGTCCTGTTTTGTGTGTACGCAACAGTTATAAATGAAGCCCCTGGACTGTTCTTTTTATTCCAGCCGTTGAACTATAATTTAAAACAAACTATGTTGATGATGTTTAAGTTAGGGATGTTGTAGATTTTATTTGACAAGACTTGAAACTGACAACATAGATGTAAAATATGAAGTGCCCACTGCCAAAGAACATCAAATTCCGATGGCATGTAAATATGGGAAAGGGGTGAAAAAGGATGTCTATATGGGTACCAGGAAGCTTACTGTAAAAGTTGTTGCCTTAACGTTAACACAGATATAAAGAACAAATTCTTTAAAAACCCGAGCTCCATTGAGATCGACCACCTCGTCGATAGCTCTGCAGACTCATTACGATTAACATTAGATTCAATAGCGCCTCTAAAAAAGAAAAATGTCAAACATGGTAAATTAGCTCCGTGGTATAATTCCCAGACAAATGAGTTAAAACAATTATCAAGAAAACTAGAAAGGAAGTGGCGCTCCAGCAACCATGTTGAAAACCTCATAGACTGGAAGAATAGTGTTAAAGAATATAAAAAGGCTCTCCACAAAGCAAGAGCCGCCTACTATTCAAAACTAATAGAAGAGAATAAAAACAACCCCAGGTTTCTCTTCAGCACTGTAGCCAGGCTGACAGAGAGTCACACCTCCACCGAACCCAGTATTCCTCGATCCCTAAATAGCAATACCTTTATGACCTTTTTTAATGATAAAATTCTAACCATTAGAAATAAAATCAACAATCTCCTGCCCTCAATTGGCACTAATACCCTCCCAATAACAGAAATCTCAGAAATGGCTGAGAATCCTAACCATTATTTAGACAGCTTCTCTCTGATCACTTGTGATCAGTTTACCAAAATAATCTCAGGTTCTAAACCAACAACCTGTATCTTAGATCCCATTCCTACAAAATTACTTAAAGAAATTCTGCCCCTAATTGATAGTTCGTTACTTAACACAATCAATCTGTCATTATCATCAGGTTATGTACCACAGTCTTTTAAAATAGCAGTAATCAAACCCCTTCTCAAAAAACCCACCCTAGACCCAGAGGTTTTAGCCAATTACAGACCAATATCTAATCTCCCCTTCATGTCTAAAATCTTAGAAAAAGTGGTAGCCAATCAGCTGTGTGAGTTTCTCCAGGAAAATAATATATATGAAGACTTTCAGTCGGGGTTTAGAGCCAATCACAGCACAGAAACAGCCTTGGCAAAAGTCACTAATGACCTTTTAATAGCCTCAGATCAGGGACTTGTGTCTGTCCTCGTTCTGTTAGATCTCAGTGCAGCATTCGACACAATTGACCATCAAATTTTATTACAAAGACTCAAACAGTTAATTAAAATTAATGGAACTGCCCTTAATTGGTTTAAATCTTATTTTTCTGATCGCTCCCAATTCGTGCAAATTAATGATGAGACATCTGTGCGCACCAAAGTTAACCATGGTGTTCCACAGGGCTCTGTGCTCGGCCCAATTTTATTCTCATTATATATGCTTCCACTAGGAAACATTATCAGGACACACTCGGTAAATTTCCACTGCTATGCGGATGACACCCAGTTATACTTGTCAATAAAACCTGAACAAAGTAATCAATTAACTAAACTTTCGAGCATGTCTCAAGGACATAAAAACCTGGATGACCCGCAATTTTCTCTTATTAAACTCAGACAAAACAGAGGTTATAATACTTGGCCCCAAACACCTTAGAGATAAATTATCTAATGATATAGCTGCGCTAGACGACATTGCCCTTGCTTCCAACGAAACAGTCAGGAACTTGGGAGTGATCTTCGATCCTGATTTATCTTTTAATAGTCACTTAAAACAAATTTCTCGGACTGCCTTTTTCCACTTGCGTAATATCTCAAAAATCAGGCATGTCCTTTCGCAAAAAGATGCAGAAAAACTAGTCCACGCCTTCGTTACATCGAGACTGGACTATTGTAACTCATTATTATCAGGCTCCAGCAGTAAGTCGTTAAAGACTCTACAGCTTGTCCAAAATGCCGCAGCACGTGTCCTGACAAGAACAAAGAAAAGAGAGCACATTTCTCCAGTATTAGCTTCGCTACACTGGCTTCCAGTTAAATCTAGAATAGAATTTAAAATTCTCCTCCTCACCTTCAAGGCCCTTAATAATATAGCGCCTTTTTACCTTAAAGAGCTGTTAGTACCTTATAAACCCGCTAGAGCACTCCGCTCCCAGAATTCAGGCTTACTTGTCGTCCCTAAAGTCTCTAAAAGTAGAGTAGGAGCCAGAGCTTTTAGCCATCAAGCCCCTCACTTGTGGAATAATCTACCAATTTCAGTTCGGGAGGCAGACACCATCTGTTTGTTTAAGAGTAGGCTCAAAACCTTTCTTTTTGATAAAGCTTATAGTTAGAGTTAATTAGTGAGGCAGAACGTAACTTGCTCTATTTAATGACATATGACACACGGAGCTTCTTTTTCCAGCTTCTCCTTCCTCTTCTCCATCCCTAACCCCCTTCCCCGGGGTCCCTTTGCTTTAACACCCGCAGATCCAGGGCCTCTGTGGCCGCACCATGGATTGCTGTTTGTGGATCGCGCATCGGGGGTCGCAGTGGTGGACCCAGTGTGGCGGATTCTGTGTCGTGTGGGCTGATCGTGGTGCTGGTGGCGGACCCTGTGTCGCGTTGGCACTGGGTAAAGGAGGTGGACCAGGGCCGCGGCGATGGCTCGTGGTGGGTCCTGGTGGGCGGCGGTGGACGGTGACTGAGGACTGGAGTGGCCTCTGGTCTGGATGGTGGATCGTGGTCCTGCTGGTTGCTGACCATGGACTGTGATTGCAGCGGGACTGCATCAATGCCGCTAAAGACTTTAATGATGAATGTTTTCTACACGTGGCATCTATTGCACTTCTGTCCGTCCTGGGAGAGGGATCCCTCACATGTGGCTCTCTCTGAGGTTTCTACTTATTTTTACCCTGTTAAAAGGGTTTTTAGTAGTTTTTCCTCACTCTTGCTGAGGGTTAAGGACAGAGGATGCCACACCCTGTTAAAGCCCTATGAGATGAATGTAATTTGTGAATATGGGTTATACAAATACAATTTTGATTGATTGATTGATTGAGAGAACCACACCTCCTCAACCCTCATCCTGAACAACGGCGTGCCACAGGGCTGTGTGCTAAGTCCTCTCCTCTACTGACTCTTTACGTATGACTGCATACCTGTACAATACTTTTGTCAAGTTTGCAGATGATACTACGGTGATTTGGCCTCATCAGCAACAACGATGAGTCGGCCTACAGAGAAGAGGTCCAGCACCTGGCGGAGTGGTGCACCGTCAACAACCTGGCTCTCAAAACCAAGAAGACCAAAGAGCTCATTGTGGACTTCAGGAAGCAAGGCGGCACACACTCCATTTCAACGGGACGGAGGTCGAGCGTGTCACCAGCTTCAAGTTCCTGGGTGTCCACATCTCTGGGGACTCTCTTGGACCCTCAACACCTCAACCCTGGTCAAGAAAGCTCACCAGCGTCTCTTCTTCCTGAGGAGACTGAGGATGGCTCATCTGTCTCCTCAGATTTTGGTGAATTTCTACCGCTGCACCATCGAGAGCATCCTCACCAACTGCATCTCAGTGTGGTATGGCAGCTGCTCTGTTGCGGACCGGAAGTCACTGCAGAGGGTGCTTAAAACTGCCCAACGCATCACCAGTTCCTCACTCCCCACCATTGCAGCTGTCCAGAGCAAGAGATGTCTGCGGAGAGCGCGCAGCATTGTCAAGGACAGCTCTCACCCCAGCTACAGACTGTTTGCCCTCCTCACTTCTGGGAGGCGCTACAGGGTCCTCCGTTCCCGGACCAGCAGGTTCAGGAACAGCTTCATCCCTACGGCTGTCACCCTGCTGAACTCTGCACCGACGTGATAGCAGCAGCCCCCTTGGCCACACACCCTCCTCCTACCACTGAACATTTGAACACTACACTGTTATTTTTTTTAATACTGTATTATCCTGCCTATAGTATATTGATATTTATATATTTTTATATATTTATCTTGCTTAAAGTTATTATATCATACAATACCTGTTAATACTGTACTATTCCATATATATTTGCTACTGTACATATCTTATTTATTTACATTCCATTTTAAATACGCACAATACTCTGCACTTTAACTCCTTTTGCACTTCTGGTTAGATGCTAAACTGCATTTCGTTGTATAAGTACTTGTACTGTGCAATGACAATAAAGTTGAATCTAATCTTATCTAATCTAATTAGAAGTGAGGCACTATAGCTTACAACTGGTGAGTGGCCCAGTCCTTCAAATATTTTTCAGTATGTGGCCCTTGGGAAAAAAAGGTGGACACCCCTGCCCTAAAATCCTAGCTGCTGTGTTAGACAATCTAAAGGATATCAACTGTTGGATTGCACAAAACTAACCGTAACTCAACAACTCAGAGTCAGAAATAATATTATTCAATCCACCTAACACCACACCAATCACATTCAACACAAATTCAAATAGTAGGCCAGTCCTGCTTCCTTCAAATCTAAACCATCTATAAATTGCTTTAGATCCTCAGGTGGAGCCCTGCTTGCTGTTCCAAAGTCAAGGTTGAAAACTAAAGGTGAACATGCTTTTACCATCAGGGCCCCCTAAGGTTTGCAGAGTCAGTGACTGTTTTTTTAAATCACTTCTTAAAACCCATTATTATAGACCTGCTTTCATGTGATGTTGTGTACTATGTTTTTATCATTTTAATTTCACCTTTTATTTGGCTTGTTTCTTTACATATTACTGATTTTATGTGTATTATTTACATTTCTTGATTTGTTGTCGAAGCACTTATTTACTTTTGCCTAGAGAAATTAAATTTGGCACACATGTGTATCATGCGAAGACACACAAAATATCCTCTTGCCAATATTCGCCACACCCAACAAGAAGTTGACCATTTTGGATTGAACATTCAAATTTGGCATGATTTCTGGCTCTTTTCACACGTGCTTTAAGTTTCTTCTTCTTCTTCTCCAGGAGGATTTGGCATATATGAGCGAATATGTGTCTGAAAACGATAATTTGAGATACCGAATATTGATTTGTTGATTCTAAATATGCATGTATCAGGTGTCTCAAAAAAAAATCTGTAAATTGGTAACTTATGTTACCAGTGTTTTTACAGACATTCTGAGCAAGAGTTGGGTATACTACAAAACCCAAAACTGACACAGGCACAGAGTTTTATAATAAAGTTTATTATAGTTTAAGCAGCTAATGGATCAGTGTATAATTAAGCATTTTTCAACATCAAATGAGACAAAGATTTTGGCTACCTGGTCACACTACATTTTCTCTCCAAGTTGATCATTAATGACATAGAGATCTCTATGAAATTATATATAATAAAGTTAGAATCAGCATAAACCATTTTCATACGGGAAAGTAATTGTCAAACCACACCTCAGACCAGCGAGGCATAATTTCTAAATCAGAAAACCATCATCCTGTACACACAGGATGATGGTAGAGGCATAAAATCAAGCATTGGGTGAATTACCGTGGTTTATTGGATCAAGTACATAATTGGTTACATATACATGGCAACAATTTTTTCTTTCTTCAGAAAAATTTACAATATGTAATGGGAATCTATGTTCACAGCCCCAATTCTAATCACTTTTACACAGTTATATGCACTTTCTCCATCTCTCACACAGTGAGTTGTTCCAATTACATTGCAAGCCTTATGTAGTCAAATGTACTTAGCTGGAAAGCTAAACTTTTACTTTTAAAATATTCTATTACTGCAATAATATCAAGGTTCAATTTCCCCAAACTTTCTGAGTCTGTCACATAAACACCATTATTTAAACAGTAATTACATTTGTTTAAAGACCTTTAAAAAAAAAGAGAGAGACATTTTCTGTAGGTACAAAATAATTTAACAAGGACCACCTTTAGTCACCTCTAACAAATCAAAATGTTCTCTTAAAAAATTGTCTTGTTGTTTTGCAGATGGTAAATGGTTTGGTATTTATATAAGGCTTTTCTAGTCTTGATGACCACTCAAAGCTTTTTACAGTTCAGTTTTACATTCACCAGTTCACACACACATTCATACAGTGCATCTATTAGCAACACTTTGTTGTTCTATGAGGGGCATTTCGGGTTTCAGCATCTTGCCCAAGGACACTTCGGCATGCAGATGGGGAAGACTGGGGATCGAACTGCCGACCTTCAGGTTAGAGGACGACCACTCTAGCCCTCAAAAACACAACCGCCCACTAGGATGCTGTTATGAAGCTCCACGAGAAGGCAAATTGTTTTAAATTTTTTTGTGGTTGTGAGCACCAATTTAAGTGTAATGACTGTGATGCCAATAGAAGTGAACTCAACATGTGTATTTTACAGTATACCTGAGTCAGAAGCCATTCTTCAGCATTACTTATGCAACTTTTTCTTTGCTGACCTCTGCAAAGTCATCTGTGTGATGGATGAAAAGATGATGGCATGCATGAAGCTTAGGGCAAGAGATGTGAAGTGAAGGAAGACAGGTACTGATGGGAACATACAAAATAAAAGGCAGACAACAGAGAAGAGATTACTATTTATTTGTTCAATTTTATGTTGACAGTACACTGTAATTTAATCAAATAGTATAATAAAGAGAAACGTAGCATGATCTGTACTACATGTCTACATGAATATGTACTGTATCATTCTAGAGGCATTGCACACCAGCATCTTCGTTGTGTTGGCAGTTGTTAACACCAATTCCATTGTGTGGGCAGTCAAAGATATCAGACTCTGTTCCTAGGCATCGTAGCTCGTCCAACCAGATGTTACCAGACCCTACAGAATGAGAGCAGTAAACAATTCTAATGATTATTTTTGTGTGCAATAATAATGCTTGGGAAAATCAACGAACTAAGCTAAACTGAGCCATCGGCTCATGTGGGCTGGCTTTGAAATCAGCTGCTGGAGCAGTCAGGGGAGCGGAGCTTGACTTTGTTGCCTGCCTGAACTAACACTATGCTCATTTTTATCCATCCATCCAGTACTTTGTGCAGTGTTTGCAAATATATTGATATACATTGTCAGATACAGCAAATGAGCACAGAAGGCTCATTAGGCTTAAGTGTCTATAAAGGCACAATGGTACCAAACCTTTTTTTCCACTTCCTGCACAGTCATGGGTGGCAGTTAAGTATTCTGCCTTTTTTGTCCCAGCGATAGTTGTAAGTTACGTTTGATCTGCCAGCATTGTGAGGTGGTTTCACAAGTTTTTATCTTTAAGTTGATGTTTTCAGCGCTATTGGAGTAATACTATAGTACCGGTTGTGAGTGCTCTGTTATGTCCTTTACAGAGACCTTTGCTTTCCTGAAATCATACTGGACTCTATTGTGAGGGTAGCCAGCGTTCAGTCAGTACAGGGGAGCAGGAGTTGCAGCCAAAGTGGCAAGAACTATTTATGTGAACAACATGTGGCGCAATGCTGGACATACCACAGTCCAAGAACTTGAATGCAGCCCAGATATTGAACTGATAGCGCTGAGTCTATGTCCGTATTAGTTGCCCAGAGATTTTTTTCAGGCCACCTTTATTGTTGTTTATATCCCTCCTACACCTGATCAAATTGGGCCTCTGACATTATCAACTCAGTGACCACGAGACTCCAGACCCTTAAAATCTGGGGATTTAAACCATGTTACCCTGACAACATCTCTGCCCACTTTCAAAAAGTTGGTGGACTGTAAGACCAGGGGAAACAAAACATACTGTGTGCAGATGTCAAGGAAGCATACAGCTCCAGTCTACCTCAAGCACCTCCACATACCTGCACTCCAGCTGCAAACAATGATCACCAGAACTGTGCGGAGGTGGTCTCAGGAAGCTTAACAAACTGTACAGTGCTGTTTTGAGATGACAGACTGGGATGCTTTATGTAATAAACATGGGCACGACATAGACAGACTCACACACAGTTTTACAGATTATCTTAATTTTTGATTGGACACTTTAAATATTGTGTAAAATACATTTTCTGAGCTTTAACTATCCATAATGACTTGAAGGGGGTCAGTAGGTTCAGTCACGCCGCAGACTTTCTCACTCAATCCCTTCTAAGAAATATATTATCGAAAAGTCTCGTACTTCCTCCCCAATATGAGTAATATGAGGGATCACCCTTGTCTCTCAACCCCACCCAGCCGGTACTGTTCGAGACCAGCAGTTACACTTTATTTCTTACGACATGCCGTGTAAAGTCTACGTTACTCCATAGTGAAACTCCATTTTGAAATTCCCTACAGTAACTTGGGACATTACTCCTACATTGGCCGACATGAGGACGTTGTAACTTACCGCTCAGAAATGTTCTATTGTAACCAACTGTAAATATGTGGCTGTTCTTCTATGGCTGCAATGATACGACGTGTCTTTCAGCGGCGAAAAGAGCCTGTTCTGTCTGCAGCTCCAGAGAGCGGCAGAAGAGAGGACGTGGAGATAAACATTGCAGCAGTTTTTTCTACTTTAAAGCACTGATATATCATCTTAGGGGTACCAATACCCGAAATTAAAGCCCAGAAAGGTGTACAAAATGGGCCCTTTAATACTCTGTAGGCTATTCCCTCACAATAGACGCTGGGTGAGTAAAAAAGGATGACTTGGGCTTAGAAGGAGACCTGCACCTCACCAATGAGTGAAATGTTTGTCGATATGACTTCGCCCTCCCTCCAGACCCTTTTATGAATCACCCCCCTCAGTGACCCACTCTCAAACATCTATATCCATTCCCCGCTCCCCACAACCTTACCCCAACCCTCCTCACATCTCTCCTTCTCAACACCATTTACGTCAAAACAGGAGATAATCCGATCAGAAGTCAAGCCATCACTGGACCCTCTGCAGTTCACCTACCAGCCCCATATTGGAGTGAAAGACGCCATCATATCTCTGCTTGACTGAGCTTATGCTCATCTGGAAAGTGCTGGGAGCACTGGGACACGCTGGACACACTGTTCAACAAGAAATATTTCAGGCCCATGACTCCTCATGCTCTTTACATTTTCTGCATGTGGATAAACAAGCCACCAGTCTTCATGGATAGATTTTTGTCCGCTGTTCACAATATATGTTTTCTGTAAAGATTTATTTTCAAATTTGACTGAAGTTATTTTGACACTTCAGCATTTGTGTTTTTACAAGCTAAGTAGGTATTTTTCCAAGTAATAGAGGTTTCAGTAGCAAATACCTGTACATAGTTCCCCGAGCGCTGTACATAGCACATCACTGCTCTGTGTGTCCCGCACACAGATGGGTCAAAAGCAGAGATAAAATTTCCCTACCTGCATGAGTGTGCCTTTGCATGTCTGTGCATGTGTTTGGGATAATAAAATGCATCTGCATCTCTTATTTACCATGTCTTAGTTCTTGCACATCATTTCAACAGCAAATTCAACAGAACAAAAGGGAGAAATAATAGTTAATATGACACACAAAGACATAGAACCACATGTATGCAGACAAATTTAGGGTTGATGGTTTAGATAAGTATATACCTCTGTTCCTCTTATATGGAACAGAGGACATAACGCGTTTGTAGCAGCAGACCTTACCTGGGCTGGCAGTGTAGGTGGAAATGGCAGATTGGAAGCCCAGCATCTTACAGATCACCCTGCCATCCACCCTGTCAAAGCTGTCGTCACACACGGTTCCCCAGAGCCCATTGTTCCTCACCTCCACTCGCCCTCGGGATCTCCCGGGCACAAGACGCACATTCACTGCAACAGCAAAAAGCTCCAGATGTGAAGGATTTAATAGTGCGATGGGGTCAATTTGCTTTTGCAATTTCTTCTTTGGAGCATATTTGGCTTTTTCTTTCATTTCCAATATTATTATTATCAAAGTCAATTTTATAATTTTTTAAGAGGCATATTACGCCCCTTTCGTCAATTTGTTTTAAAGGTATGAAAAAATCTAATATTATGTGGTCAAAATATTAAAAATACGAACAAGTTGAAGCTCCACAATCCCCTTTTTGACCCTGTGTGAAGAGCCCTGTGAAGAGCTTAGGAGCCACTGCTCCCACATCAACTCTCTTCCATTTGGAGATTAGAAGGTGGTTTTTGATATACAGTGGGGCAAAAAAGTATTTAGTCAGCCACCAATTGTGCAAGTTCTCCCACTTAAAAAGATGAGAGATGCCTGGAATTTTCATCATATGTACACTTCAACTATGAGAGACAGAAAGTGGGGGGAAAGAATCCAGGAAATCATATTGTTGGATTTTTAATGAAATAATTGGTAAATTCCTCGTTAAAATAAGTATTTGGTCACCTATAAACAAGCAAGATTTCTGGCTCTCACAGACCTGTAACTTCTTCTTTAAGAAGCTCCTCTGTCCTCCATGCGTTACATGTATCAATGGCACCTGTTTGAACTCGTTATCAGTATAAAAGACACCTGTCAACAACCTCAAACAGTCACACTCCAAACTCCACTATGGCCGAGACCAAAGAGCTGTCAAAGGACACCAGAAACAAAATTGTAGACCTGCACCAGACTGGGAAGACTGAATCTGTTATAGGTAAGCAGCTTGGTGTGAAGAAATCAACTGTGGGAGCAATTATTAGAAAATGGAAGACATACAAGACCACTGATAATCTCCCTCGATCTTGGGTTCCACGCAAGATCTCAACCCGTGGGGTCAAAATGATCACAAGAACGGTGAACAAAAAAAACAGAACCACACGGGGGGACTTAGTGAATGACCTGCATAGAGCTGGGACCAAAGTAACAAAGGCTACCATCAGTAACACACTACTCCGCCAGGGACTCAAATCCTGCAGTGCCAGACGTGTTCCCCTGCTTCAGCCAGTACATGTACCGTCTGTAGTTTGCTTGAGAGCATTTGGATGATCCAGAAGAGGATTGGGAGAATGTCAAGTGTTCAGATGAAACCAATATATAATGATATAATATATATATATATGATATAACTTTTTGGTAAAAACTCAACTCGTCGTGTTTGGAGGAGAAAGAATGCCGAGTTGCATCCAAAGAACACCATACCTACTGTGAAGCATGGGGGTGGAAACATCATGCTTTGGGGCTGTTTTTCTGCAAGGGGACCAGGACGACTAATCCGTGTAAAGGAAAGAATGAATGGGGCCATGTATGAGATTTTGAATGAAAACCTCCTTCCATCAGCAAGGGCATTGCAGATGAGATTTTCTGGATTTTTTTTTCTCATTTTGTCTCTCATAGTTGAGGTGTATCTATGATGAAAATTACAAGCCTCTCTCATCTTTTTAAGTGGGAGAACTTGCACAATTGGTGGCTGACTAAATACTTGTTTGCCCCACTGTATGTGCATCAGCGAAGGCTGCAGCAGGCCTAAAATCCCAATCTGTCTGTGTATTTGTACAAAATTTGTCAAACACGGGGGACAATATTACTGTGGAGAATATCTCTAGATGCCCATGTGATATTTGCATGGACAGACATTTAACAATAACTCGTGATGTTAAAAAAAAATCTGTGAGAGCTTCCATCTATCACCATCAGACACACATTGGAGACTTATCTAACATAACTTCAAAGTCATATTCAGTGAGTTTAGTTATTAGTTGTATTCATATCTATGCTGATTGCTGCTCCTGTCGTCCCCATGTCAGTCACTGCAGACTTACACTCTGATGGGTTTCCTTGGTCTCCCTTGTCTCCTTTGGTCCCTGGTGGTCCGGAAGGACCTGTCAAGGAAAATGCACTTGTCAGTGATTGTGTGTCATACTGTTTGCATAATTTTTTGATGACATTTTCCATCAGCCCTGTCATTTTGTTGGCTTGCTCATTTGTTGTAAGCAAGATTATGCAACAACAGGATATTACCTTGAAACATGTTGAAAGGATGTGATATGGGTGAGGGAATTACCTTTTGAATTGTTCTGAGGATCCAGGGATTTTTTAACTTAGCTTTTTTGTTGTTGTTTTATATTTTTACCTATTTCCAAAGGGATAATTCATGGATTCTAATGCAAAAAATCAAGCATATTTAGGTGATTGATTTCTATAAGTGTGTGCAGATTGCTGCAATAGTTTCCTCTTTTTTTCTTGTGCAAGGGTCGCCAAATGACAAAAAACATAAAGCAATACCTATTCACTTTAAATAAAAGTGGGATAGTCTGGGGCACAGAGAGCTGCGCAACAACCAGTTAAAGAGCAGACTCAGGTCCAGTGGTTGCCAAAACGTTTAGGTCCCATATTCACTTACATTTGACCGAATACAATTTTAAAACAACTTATATTGAATGCTCACAGGCACATTGTAAGAGTAAACTATTATTATCTACTTAAATTATGAATATAAACCTTTTTATAAAGGCTTTTTTGTCTCAGGATGTTGGAGGGGCAGCGCCCCAGATCAACAAGCTGCTATTGGGAAATACTGTATTTGTAAGCAACATGTATTCTTTATCTATGAAAATGCTTAGTCATCAAGGTCAAGGTATCCTCAGAAGTTGTACAGGAGTTGGACTTGTTTGTCTAGTTTCTTATGTATACTTGTACAACTCTGTACAACACTTATCTCTGTTAACCCTAACTGTCTATCATTTTTCAAAACTGTAACTTTCCTTGAGCTCCATTTAGACCACTAGTTCCTCTGCTAGGAATGAAACATTGCTGGACATCATTGATGTCAGCTGCTAAACCTTGCATGTCCAATAGATAATCGTGAATTTAATAAATCTACAGTTCTAAAACACAGTATTATTAATTGTATTATTATTATTTATATTGGTCTTATCATTATCATAAATCTCTATGTGGAACTTGTGATGTGTTCTCTTTCCTCCTGCTTGTTACTGTAATTTGATTTCAGTGGATTTAAAGTTGATTTTAATTTCCGAGGTAAATGTTCCTTGTTCGGTCAGACTTGAGAAACCTCCACTCTGCTTTACAATTATAGGTACCGATCAGGATTTTAAAGCCCACAAGATTATTAAAACAAAGAAATGTACCTTAATCTAATTATAATGTATGCATTAAAATAATATTATTAATAAAAGTATGACAGATAAAAACACTTAATACTGAACAAATAATTTATAACATATAAAAAATCAAGCCTGGATTAAAAAATGATTTATGCCATTTAAAATGACATGACTAGTTAACATATTTTATGAGGGCATAATGACCTGTAATAGTCTGTATAAGCATTATAGATTTTATACACTATGCACCTGACCTTGAGGTCCCGCTGGACCAACAAGTCCAAGATCTCCTTTTTCTCCTTTGTTCCCAGGAACACCAGAAACTCCTGAAGATCCTGTAGGTACAAAACAAATCACCATAAATGATTTTGGTATCTCACACAAGCATACTTCTATGGGCACAAATAAACACACATTTGGGTGTACACTATGGGCATGTAACAAATGATAGAAAACAGCCCTCCCCCAAATTTCTGTTTGTAAATTCTTCCTGTTAAGAGTTTTTCCACTCCTCAAAAGTGTTTGTTTATTGAAGGAGGTATTGAATTACCCCGATTTCCAATCTTCTTTTAACTAAATTCATTTTAATTAAATTTAACTGAATTGAAAAAAAAATTGTACCTTTTTGGCCAGAGTTCCCTGTTTCACCTCGAGGGCCTGAAATAGTATGAGAGGACAACAGTTACTAAAGTATATGTGATAAATATCATAATACAATTAGAAATTACTACTACTTCCTAAGATAGAAAGGTCTCTAAAGTAGAAAAATCCACAAAATACTAAAAGGTTACATTTTCTTTCAATAACAGCAACTCTTGGTACTCTATGAATGGAGACCCCACACTTTTTTTTTCACTGACAAGGAAACAAATTAATAGGCTATGATAAATAAAAGCTGTTTCTTAAGATGGTCTTTCTTGTCAGGTCCACAACTTATATCTAATCCCTTACCTGGGGTCCCAGGTTCTCCTTTTTCTCCCTTTGCACCTGGACCTTGATTTCCTGGGGCCCCTTGGAGCCCAGGTTTTTACACACACACACACACACACACACACACACACACACACACACACACACACACACACACAGAGTGATGATTATGAACAATACTATCTGTGCAAATTATGTTTTTCACATGAAATAACAGTGTATATGCAATATAATATTAGTGATGAGCATCATGAGGAAAATGAGGAAGAGACACTGAACTGTTTCACAAGTTAAATCTGCTGATCCATTTTTTCCATCCAGGAAGCGTTATATTGCTTTATGTTCCACTTTCAACAAACCTGCAACATGATGTGAAACCAGGGAAGGTCATGGTCCTCTCACAGTAAAGATCATTTGGTATTACTGTGTCTGTAAGCAACTCATTGAACCACTTCAGGACTGGTATTAACATTCGTAATGAGAAAACAGTAACAAGTCAACAGCTTCAAGTTTGTCTGTTAATACTTGCCATTAAATTGTGTCCTGACTGTGTCTCCTGTGACCACTATCACTTCCCTGCTTTCTATGCAGATAATGTTATATACATCGCAAAGGCCATTCTGAGTATGTCAATGTGTTGGTTGGCAGTGTGTTTGTTATGTGTATATGAATCATTTATGTTTACACATCGAATGGAATGTGGTGATATGAGTGATCAGAGCTCAAGCCACATTGATCATGCATTTCGGTGCTTTCACACCTGTACTTACTATGCTTATAATAAATCTTACATGAACAAAACAATGGATTAATGGAAGCAGCTGTGCTGTATATTGACACACTGAAAGGAATGGAATTCGTAACATTTGATACTTATAGCTAAATTATTATGTGACAGCTTTGAAATATAATAATAATCATAATAATCATAATGATAATAATAATGCTGATTTAATTTTGTAGTACTTATCTAAACGAGGTTACAAAGTGCTTCACACAAAGGTCCATGGCAAAATTAAGATTCGATAATAATAAACAATATTCCGTTCAGTCTAATTTAAGAGCCAAATCATAACTTAATAAGGTCGAAACCTTAAGTCTATAGAGAAACCAAACAGTTTCCACAATGAGCAAGCACTTTGGAGACTGTGGAGAGAAAAAACTTCCTTAGTAACCGGGAGAAACCTCTGGCAGAACCAGATTCAAGCAATTGAGTAAATTTGGATCAGATGACTCGTAAGGGTTATGGTCAAGAAGACCTGTGGAAAGGTTAGATGAGAATTTTGAGGCACTATGTTCATTTAAAATACGTGAGCTTGGGGGTCACGTGATGGCGACGAGCTGAGCAGACGCTTTTGCCAGAGCTCCGTGCCACTCAGTGCTAATTTTCTCATTATTCTGATAACAACCGGGCGCTATAAGACATTTTTGTTATGAACATAATAGGCTATGTCCTTGGAAAACTTTTGGCCACAGTCTTTCGACAAGATGGGAAGAACCAGAGGTAATAAAGATAATAAAGACGTAACGTCCGAGCCCGGCGACGACACACAAGATGGCGACCTAGCCGAGTCTGATTTCGCAGATGGACTTGACCATGCCCTTTTTAAAGCTATGAACGTAATGACCTCCAACATTATTAAAGTTATTGATGAAAAACTCAGTCCTTTGGCCGAGACTATCCACAAACATGCTACGGAGATCCAGGCCGCTAGTGAGCGGCTAGATGAAGCAGAGGTTAGGCTACTAGCAGTTGAAAACTCCTCAGCAGCACAAGAGCCGAGGATCGTGAAGCTGGAGAAGCAGGTCAGCGCCCTCACGGAGGGTTTGGACATGGGCGAGAACTACAGCAGGTGCCTAAACATCCGAGTCGTCGGCTTGGCAGAAGGTACGGAGACTGGGCAGCTGGTGTTTTTCTAGTCTTGGCTACCCCGTGTCCTAAAGATGTCCACGAAGGCCGGCCGCATAAAGCTGGAGAGAGCCCACCGCTCCCTCTCACCGAAACCGGACCCGAACAGGAGACCCAGGTCGCTGCTGCTGCGATTCCACGCGTTTAGATACAAGCAGAGTGTCATAGAGGCGGCACACCAGGCGAGCCAGGACGGCAGCTTAACCTACGACGGAGCCACGGTCTCTTTACAGCGATTTCTCCTCGACGTGATGAAGAAACGCAAGGCATAAGATGCAGTGAAACAGCGGCTTCAAGAGCGAGGGATGCCGTATGCTATGCTGTTCCCGGCTACTCTCTAGGTGACACACGGACGCTCCAAAAAGAGGTTTTCCACCCCGGAGGAGGTACGCGCTTTCGTTGAATCTCTGCCTGGATGATAACTTTGCGGACAGCCATAGTTCTTCCACTAAAGGCTGGCAGATCATGCTCCTTTTTTTTCTAGATGTCGCTTTCTCTTGAGCACTCTGAACATTATGAACATAATGAACGTTTCCTAACCGAGTGGCGCGGCTGCTCTTAACGTGTATATCGCGTTTTCCACCTTATTTCGTTCTCCCCCGTATGGAGGACTTTTTTCTTTTTTTTGGCATACTTTTCATCATATGCCGTCACTTCGCTCTTGGTGAGTTTGAAAGCTGTTTGTATGTATGGTGAACAGTCCCTGTTTATTCGGGGAACGACCCTCAGTTTGTTTTTCTTTGTTGTACATTTGTTATTAGAGATGAGCCGGATACTCGGCTGAAACGAGTATCCGGTACGGATAAAGCACTTTTGCCGAGCACGAGTATTATACGAGGAATACGAGTCAATATCTGTGCTCGGACTGAATGAAAATCCTCACACAGAGTCACAGCGCTCCTCCCCTTCACACAGCCCTCTGTCTCTCAGTCACTCAGGTTCGCGGGTCTTTTCCGTTAACGTTTAGAGTTTCTTCAGCTTGAAGTTTGTTTTTATTTCAGTTTGTACTTACTTATTAACCAGTAGAGTTCTGTTAAACATGGGTTCGTTCAGACGTGGTGCTGGTAGAAAGCGACTCGCGTTGCGTCTCTGCCTGCCATAGGGTGATGTGCTCCGCAGGGTGATAGGCGCACATCAGCCTGCGGCGCCTATCACCCTGCGGCGCACATCACCCTGTGGCGCACATCACCGTGTGGCGCACATCACCCTGCAGCGCATATCACCATGTGGCGCACATCACCCTGCAGCGCACATCAGCCTGCGGCACACATCACCGTGTGGCGCACATCACCGTATGGCGCACATCAGCCTGCGGCGCACATCACCGTGTGGCGCACGTCAGCCTGCGGCGCACTTCACCCTGTGGCGCACATCCTCGTTTTCTCTTAGTTTTGGAACAACGCCTGAAGCCTTTGGTATCCGGAAGCCTTTATGACTCTATTATCAGCACTTGTATAACAGTGTAAAAGAACAAGTTGAGATGTTTTCCTGACAACAATTAATTCTTAATTCAATTAATTAACCGTGCGGCGCACACCATCAAGGGGCGCACACCATCAAGGGGCGCATCATCACATCACATTCATCGCCCACATCATCACATCAATCTGCGGCGCACATCACCGTGTGGCGCTTATCACCGTGTGGCGCATATCATCAAGGGGCGCACATTATCCTTCAGCGCACATCATCACATCACATTCATCGCCCACACCTGGTGTGGAAATAAATTTATGTTGAGTATGAAAAAGGAAAATGTTTCTATTGCATTCCTCCAGGGGACTCACCTGGAGGACAAGGATAATGGTAAATTGCTGAGGAGCTGGGTGTATTTCTCTTTCAGTAGGGGCCATGCCATTTTGATTAGTAAAAAGCTGGCATTTAGGTCTTTTGAGTGTGTCAACGGCAGCCAGGGCCGGTATGTAATTGGTAAGGGAATACTCACAGGGAAAGAGGTAACATTCATGAATCTATATTGTCCCCCAGCCTACTCCCCTGATTTTCTTTCGAAGGCTCTTGCAGTTTTTATGGAGCGGGCCTCAGGGGACTCTTTTGTGGGAGGAGATTTCAATTGTCACCTTAATCCCTCTCTTCACTATATTAGTGAGCAAGGGTGCTCACTAATATATGTGTTGATATTGGATATTGTGATGTGTGGAGGCAGCTTCACCCTACTGATTCAGAGTTCACTTTTTTTCCGGCCCCACATAAAAGCCACACCAGAATTGATTACATTTTTATCCCCTCCTCAAAAATGTCTCTTGCTTTATCATGTTCTATAGGCAATATTGTGTTATCGGACAACGCCCCCCTTTATTTGGTGTATTCTCTCGTTGAGGACAGGGCATTGTCAAGGTGCTGGAGATTTCAACCATACCTTCTCAAAGACAATAAGTTTATCTCCTATTTTACTTCAGAATATAAGATTTTCTATTCTATCAACTCACCGTCCACAGATAATCCCTTTATCCTCTGGGAGACGTGTAAGATATACTCTTGTGGAATGATTATATCTTTTGTTGCATCCAAGGGACGTGGGAAGTATGAACAGAGTAGACTTCTCGAATCTCGATTAGCTGAACTGGAGAAAAATCATATATCTAGTCCGAGTCCTGATTTGCTTAAGGAGCTGTTACATGCGCATACTGCACTGAATACTTTTCTCATTAAGGACTCTGAACAGTCCCTTAAATTTGTCAGGCAGAAACAATATGAGTTTGGGGACAAACCTGGCAGATATCTTGCTAATCTTGCCAAGAAGAGGGCAGATTCTGAAAATATAGTCTCTATTATTGATTCTAATGGTGTTAGATCATTTGATACTAGAACTATTAATAAAAACTTTGCATCATTTTACTCCGACCTATATGGTTCTGAACAGCCTGACAATGCCTTGTCCCTTATGCGGATGATCCAAAATTACAAGTAAATGCCCCAATTACTAGAGAGGAAGCGCTATTTGCTTTGAAATCTATGCCGTCCTGTAAGGCCCCAGGGCCAGATGGGTTTGGCTGCGAGTTTTATAAAGAGTTTAGTGGTATTCTTTTAGACCCTCTGTTGTCTATGCTCAATCATTCAATCATTCCTTATGATGCCAACATCTCTCTCATCCTTAAAAAAGGAAAAAGTCCGGACAGCTGTGCCTCTTACCGGCCGATAGCCTTACTTAACTCTGACCAAAAATTGCTCTCCAAAATTTTGGCCTTACGCCTGGAGAAGGTTCTGCCCCATATTGTCAAGGAAGACCAAACGGGTTTTGTCAAGGGTCGGAACTCCTGTGATAATGTGAGGAGGCTCCTTAACATCATTCAACTAACCCAGAACTGCAAAGTCCCGGCCCTCGTGCTGACTCTCGACACCGAGAAGGCATTTGACCGGGTCGAGTGGTCGTATTTATTCTACGCTCTGGAGGAATTTGGCCTAGGTGACAATTTTGTGAATTGGATTAGGGTTCTATATTATACTCCGACGGCAGCGGTTCTGACTAATAGGCTGAGATCCGATAACTTCTCCCTCGACCGCGGGAATAGGCAGGGTGACCCCCTCAGCCCCCTGCTCTTTGATATTGCTATTGAGCCGCTGGCCCAAGCAGTAAGGCAAAACACTTTAATTTCTGGTATTTTCGTTGCTGAAAGGAACACAAAATTACTTTATATGCGGATGACATTTTGATACATTTATCACAACCCCAAACTTCTGTTCTTGATTGAGGTCATTTTGTCATTCAGCGCCTTTTCAGGATATAAAATTTACTTTGCCAAATCCGAGGCCATGCCGCTGGGGTTGTTAACATGTGTTCCAGATATGACTGAGCCCTTCCCGTTCTGCTGGTCTCCCATCGGTTTTGTTTATTTAGGAGTGCATGTTACACCCACTTTTGGTCAGATGTTTAAGTCCAATTGCCTCTTGGATGCTATAAGGGCGAACTTGGACCGCTGGGCCCCTCTCCCTCTTTCCTGGCTAGGTAGGGTTGCTCTTATAAAAATGAACGTCCTGCCTAGATTGCTGTACCCACTGGGAATGATCCCTATCTTGTTATCCAACAAGGTTATCAAGGTGCTTGAAGGCTGGCTAAGCTCCTTCATTTGGAGCAAAAGGCAGCCCCGTCTCAAGATGATAAAACTTCAAATGGCACACCTGCGGGTGATTGCAAGCTGGCACAATTGTGATCCAGCCTCGATTTGGCACGATATTGAATCCTCTCAGTCAAAGTGTCCCTTGTTGAATCTATTGTTTATGAAATATCCTGAATCTGTTAAAAAACACTGTTCTAACCCTGTCACTCTTAGTACTATCAGAGCCTGGAGATCAATTCGCTCTATAGAAGGCCTGGCTCAGTTATCTTCTCCTCTCACTACCATTCTTTATAACCCAGACTTCCTGCCAGGCTGTAGGGATCAGGGCTTTAAAGTGTGGAGTACCCAAGGGTTGAAGAAAATAGGTGATCTATTTAAAGGCCAGACTTTACTATCCTTCCAGCAGTTGCAACAACAATTTGGTTTATTCAATCAGGGTGACTTCTACAGATATTTACAAATTAGAGATTTCATAGTTAAAGACACCACCTTAACGACTAATAACACCACTTTGTGTGTGGAGAAGGCCTTGTCTCTGCAGATTAGTAAGAAATGTATTACTGTTTTTTACAGAGCTCTGAACTCTAATTCTCCTCTTACCTCACAAACCACCAAGCAAGCTTGGGAGAAAGATCTAGGCGTTGCTATAGATAGACTGGCAGGAAGTCTGGTCTCAGGCCATGAACATTTCTGTGTGTAACCGCACCAAATCCATACAGTTCAGAATTGTACATCACACGCATATAACACCTGTTGTCAAGAACAAAATGGATTCTATTATCCCCCGATCTGCTGGAAAAGCAACTCTGAGACTGGAAATTATGTCCACTGCCTCTGGTCATGTGTGAAATTACAAAGCTACTGGTCTAGTATTGTGATTGAACTGACTGTTATCTTTGGTGTCCCAATACGGATGGACTCTATGTGCCTGATACTTTGTCTCCCGGATGGTCGGATCACTGACAGTAAACACAGGAGACTTTTCAATATACTGTCTTTTGCTGCTAGAAAGAACATTCTACTCTTCTGGAACAAGAATGTTGCTCCAACAAAAAAGTCATGGCACAACATTGTTATGGACTACATTCCTAGTGAATACATCACGTGCATGCTTCATTCCAAAATAGATGCCTTCTATAAGGTGTGGGACCCTTACTTGCAGCATATCGGGCCCACACTGTCATCTTCCTTGCTTCGTGGATTTCCCAGATCAGCGTAGCCTGTCTTTGTGACTACTTGGTCTTAAGTGGTTACGTGCACCTTGTAGCCTCGCTATGTTTGTATGCTCTGTATTGACTCCTGTATTTTAACACAGTGGCCTCAAAACTAGTTAATTTCCATGCAGTAATGGGGTAGTGAAGCCCCCCCTACCCCCCCACAAATAATCTTGATATGGCACACTTACTAACAAGAAAATTAAATAGAAGGGGAAGCTTACCAGTGGGTCCAGGAGGTCCAGTGAGTCCAAGTGGCCCTGAAACAGTGAAGTGGTTTTGAGTTGGAGCTGTGAGATTTGAATACAAAGCTGCCATTCTTTTCCCAAAGTAGACAGATATTTTATAGGGCTCCTACATCCGTGATTCCCACTTTGATGTCAAACTTGGTCTGCCATTTATTTTTGTCAGCTCTGGTGAGCACTAAAGTCCCCATCAGCATCTTGATTGGTGTGAAGTGGGCACTTTTTATGCTGCAGCAACATTTTGATTAAACCTCCTTTTTTTGTGATTCATACTTTGTACAGCTTTAAGAATAACAAACACACATTATTACACAAATGGTCCTCATGAAACCAACCAGTTTGCCCAGCGACTCCTGTCTCTCCAGGTTGTCCAATAGGTCCCCTGACACCTTTTGGTCCTGGAGGGCCAGCAACACCAATGTCACCTGGACAGAATCATTCAGTTTTGTAAGTTATTGATGGACTCCAGCAAGTATAGTGGGTCCTTGTAAACAAAACATGGAATTGATCAAGCATACAAAATAAACCATACAAATTTAAATAAAAAATATATAATATAATATAATATAAACCAGGTGAACAAACTAAAATGTCAGAAATACCAAATCTACTTCTAAGCTAAAACTGAATGTAAGTATAATAAAAAACAAGAACAAGGTAGTGTTGGGACAGTGTTTTTGTAAAACCAAAGGCCTTCTCTTCGGCCTATATGTGTAGTCAAAAGCTTGAAACCACATGTTCCATTGTTCTGGAAAAAGTCAGAGCAGAGGGAACTCAGTATCCCAGGATTCCTCATCTTCACACAGAGGTGTGTAAAGCCACAAGGGTCACTCCTATTGGTCACTCTGGACCCCATGACGGAAGACTGCCAGCCTCTGTTCCTGCATCGCAGAGAGGAGAAGCCTGATTTCTCGCATCTTCTCTTCGCAACTCTACGAGAGGAGCGCAAAGGTGCAGCTTCAAGCTCATCTCATCAAGGAAACCTCCTCGCAAATCAAGCTCTACCAAACTCCTAGTAGCGACTCGATGTCCTGCAGGAAAACTTCAACCAGCATCTAAGCTACACAGCTCGACAGAACCGCGAAGGCAGAAACCATACGACCATACGACGGCCTCTACACTGTCAAGAACTCCATAACCTTTCACTGTTCATTATATAATCTTTAATAGTAAATATTGAGATTTCTTATTGAACTCGATTTAAATGAGACCGATCTTTATAATTGATTGTTGGTCACTGATACCAGGGAGGTTCCCCGTCTTTTATAAATTATAAGCAAAGATGTCTACGAATGTTCTACACATGCCAGTTAAGACAGACAGACAGACATACAGGGATGTCTAAAATGATAGTCAGATGAAAAGCTATTAGCAATATCTTTGCTATCTGACCTTTCACGATAGGTGAATAATAGATGTGTAATATACATTTTAATAATCACTGCTCATTTGATGTGCTCTCAAGCGATTAGTTAGTCCTCCTTCACTATGCCTAAAATATACTGTTACTTTTGAAGTGGCGCTGGGTATTGTGTGCAGTCTATGCTGCAGACGAGTGAAGTAAGAAAACTTTGTGTTCATCCTACCTGATTTTTCTTTCAATGAAGTTATATATATTATATATATATTAAACTGTTTGCTTCATTACTCTTCGTGTCTGTGGCTTATTTATATATGTTTGATGATTTACTGAGCTGCTGTTGTGTTTTCATCCTTTCAATTTCAGAGGTCTGTTAAGCAATTGCAACAACCTCATAAAAAAAACCCAAAGTGCAGGCTATGCGGTGATGCCCCTGAAACAGTCCAGCACATAGTAGCATAGTGTAAGATAGATACTGGGAGAGCACACACTGAGGCATTACCAAGTGGATTGGATAGTGCAGAGTAATATCTGTGCTGGGTATGGATTACAGGTCAATGTCAATGTCAATTTTATTTATATAGCACATTTAAAAACAACTAGGTTGACCATAGTACTTTACAGGTGGAGTGGTACCACCAAAGGACAGTAAAAACTTATTACAATAAAGTTCAAGTAATACATCAAACATACATTAAAGTACCTGAAAGTGACTTCGGTAAAAGTCACCCGTAAGAAATTGACTTGAGAAAAAGTCTTATAGTAGCTCATATTAAATGTACTTAAGTATCAAAAGTATCTGGTTTTGAAATGTACCAAAAGTATCAAAAGTAAAAGTACAAGTACCAAACTTAAACATGCTAAGTGTTTTTTATGGTAGCCCTATACAGACACAAGCAACCCAAAATTATTCTCATCAGGATTTATTTCAACTTACTGAAAAATTATAACAAAAATATACATACCGTAAATCCTCTAATAGTGGCCTGTATTCCATTAGCGGCCGGGTCTCTAACATTGGCCGGGCTCGCTATCGGCGGAGGTAAATAAAGGCCGGTCTCCCTTATAGAGGCCGGGGCTATTATTAGACGCGGACAAACATCACACAAGTGGAGGGAACCTAAAAGCACCATCTCGCCGTCTGCTTGTGGACTGGGTTCTCACTGCGTGGGACAAGCTGGACAAGGAGCTGATCATCAAGTCCTCCAAAGTGTGTGGGCAGTCTGTGAAACCCAACGGTTTGTGTGGCGCACATCATCCTTCGGCGCACATCACCCTGCGGCGCATATCACCGTGTGGAGCACATCATCAAGCGGAGCACATCATCAAGGGGCGCACATCAGCCTGCGGCGCACTTCACCCTGCAGCGCACATCAACAAGCTGGCTGATGCCCGCCTGCGCGAGGAAGAGAACAGACGCGCAGCGGAGCATGAGGAGGACGAAGAGGAACTGTATAATAACGAACTTGTTGTAGAGGCTGGCGCGAGTGATGAGGAGGATGAAACTGATGTGGAGGATTTTTATGGTTTTTAATTTCAAAGTGTTTACAATGCACTACCAGTATGTTTGCTATGTTTTTGTTAGCACTGAATTACTGGTATTTGTTGTTGGTGTTCTGTATGCATACCATATGTTACGGTAACTGTAGCCTACTTTTTCTATAAATGAACCTAGTATTTTCTAGGTTCAAATAGACACAAAATCTCGTTTTTATTCATTCTACTGGTAGTCTATTTTGCTCAAATAGAAATAGAGGCCTGCCTCTAATTCTGGCCTCCTTCCAATAAAGGCCTGGGCCGCGATGCGCTTGAGTCAAATAAAGGCCCGGTCCTATATTAGAGGATTTACGGTATAAGGTATATTTGTAAACATTCAAACCCCAGATTCGGAGGTTCAAATAGTATTGGACTAGTGCATCTGATCTTCTAGGGACAACAAAGAACCAACACAACAGAATAAAAAAGGGCCTCTTGTGTCTTCTTAAGATCAATAATAGACCACAGTATAACCACTAAAAAATTGTTAACTGTAAATATCACTAAACATGGACCTTTCACTTTCTAATCAGCAGCATGAATTATACACAATGCCCCTTATGATAACTCAGCAAAAGGAAACAAGTTCTAGGCACACAAAATAAGATTTTTCGTTAACAACCTGCAGAGTGCTAGTACAGAGAAGAACAGGCCAAATTTCAGACCGAATAATAAAGACTGAACTGAACCGAGCTCCTGCATGAGCACCTGGATAATTCTAAAGGGAATAAAAGGATGGGGAATGTGCTCGCGTTGATCACGTCCCTGCCTTTTGTACACACATCGCTACTCCCCATTGGATGGTTTAGTGAGGTCCTCAGAATGGCCCCTCCAGAGTCGGTCATGGCCATGGTGGAACGCCAAGAAGACGACCAAACTGGACTCTAGAGGAAGTACAACTCGTAACAAGGTCTCCTCCGGACGATTAGGGTCTTGCGCTGGACTTTGACATTGGGGAACAGATCCAGGTGTTGTCCGTCCAGGTATGTTGTTTTTGTTGTCACTCCACTCCGTGGATTCGAACCAGAGACCACCGTCGGATTTTCTGCCCATAGTCCAACTTTCTGCCACTAGTCCACCGCCACTGTAGGAGGCGCAACTTGGGTAATATGGTCTCCCTTTTTTGTGCTAGTCAGCAGGCGGTGAAGCAGCATTTTGGACTAGCTGCAGGCGTTTAATGGATGATTTGTCTAAGACTACATACAGGAAAATACAGTAATACAGCCGGGAGGTTATGAACGCATGTATAATTCTCTCTAGGTACGTTTGTGGTAGGTAGGCCTTTACCTTTACAATTTGTGGCAGTTGAAAAAGCTAGCTCTGACTACTGAGGAGATTTGTATTAGTATAAGAAGCCAACGGCCCAAGATTCAGTGTGCTTGTGCAGGTTGAATTAAAAAGACAGATAAGCTCATCAGCACTGAGAACACCACTACAACCCAAGTTGGAGAGCACTTTCTTATGCACTTCTCTGCTACTTTAAAAGTAGCAGAGAAGTGCATAGGAAATTGACTTTTAATTATATGGCGGCAGCGTTCAGGAGTAGCTGGCTTGACTATAGAGCAAGGGACAGTAATCGTAAATAAAACAGCAGATTTTCAGATATACAAGTATCACAGATTACCTTGACGTGAACATGTAGGCCATAAGACAACATAAGGTCTAATGTGTGGCCCTTTTCATTTGTGGGTCCAGATAATGACTGTGTGTGATTAAAGCAATTTATAAGATTTAAGAAGTCTTTAGCCATAGGTTTAGTTTCACAGCATATATGTACATTAAAATCCCCACAAATTAAAAAGGTCATAATCAATCGTAATACACTGAAAGATGGATTGAAATACAGTAGCTACCCCTCCGTCTTTACCAGTGGTCCTGGGAGAGCTGAAAAATAATACAGGTACCCAAGTCCTGATGGGACATACCACTTAAGGTGGTTTTGGACAACAAAATCGGTTGTAAGTTTCTACAAAGAGAATCTTAGTCTAATGTTGTTTTCAGATCAAAGATTAGAACAAACCATAACAGATATCTTAAATGGATCAATAAGAGGGGGCATTTAAGAGAAACATAGCCACATCTATAACTTTACTCTCACAGGGTGTTCCTTTTGATTCATCAGTGTTCTCCAAGTTACTCAGTGATAACAGCACCAGGCACAACCACCTTCTAATTTTTTTATAATTTTGTCTCAAGGTTTTACTTTAGCTATGGAGTTCCATAAGGTGGACTCACCTTTGAGGCCCATTTCTCCAGGTCCCCCTGGATGTCCTGGCAGTCCATCTGTTCCTGGAGAACCTGGAGGCCCTGAGGATAACAAACAATATTTTGTTAGGGTTGATTCAAACTTGAAAGTATTTCATATTTGTAACCAATCCTTCCGGCAAAAATCCACAGAGGGCGCCAACTATAAAATGTTCTATTTGTGTTATTAATGAGCAGCATAGTTAATGTTGAAGACATTGTGATGACTTAAATTATACACTGGCATACCTGGTTTGAGATTGATGGTTGTCATTTTGGCCTCCAAGTTGCTGGTGCTTATGTTGAGCAAACTCAGGTCATCCCTTAGCATGTCCAGCTGACCATCTTCTCCACACAGACTGTTCAACTGTTGTCAAAGCAACAACAGAAATAAGACCTAAATGCTAAATCACTGCTATAAATCATGATCACAATGAATTAACGAAAACGTGTTATACAAAGGGGCACTTATCAAGGTGGTAAAAGGGGTGGACCCTCTTATCCTGGGAATAACAGAGCAGGGTTTCCCCCAGTGCTTTATAGGCCTGGCGGGCCGCCAGGCTTTTCTCCCCTCCCCGCCAGGCTAAGCGTCGCTTGTTTATTTATAAAAAAAAATGTTATGCACCGGAAACATGATACCAAAGACGGCATTGCGCTTTCAACCGCATCTGGTGATACGGTTGAAACCGCAATGGCGACATCTTATGGTCAGTATGTGAACACATAAGGTGAGAGGTCCGGTGTATTTTCCATCACCTGAACCTCCAAAACCACGACCTGTCTCTACCACGCAACAACTTTCGCAACAACTTTCACGCGACATGTCACGGAGAAAGGGTCAAAAAACCTTGGACTTTCTTTTCCGGAGTCGGGGGAGCACTGGAGGAGACAATGAGGCCGCTCGTTCACCCCCAGGCCAAGCGGAGCGCATCGCCAGCGAACTGACCGAGCCGCGGCTCGATGATGAGGCAAAACCAGAGCTAGCTAGCGCCTATGTTAGCACCCCGGATGTTAGCACGCCGGATGTTAGTAGCGGATTTAACCCAAAGTGGTTAGGTGACCCTAAATTTAGCGGATGAGCATTGAGATGGCAGCAAGAAAAAGCAAAAGTAAACAATAAATAATGTAAATATATTACTAATATGAATAACTACAGCATACCTCTTCAGGCCCTGAGTTCCATGTTCCCCCTCGGCCATGTTTGCACTATTTTATTTATGTTAATTTATTTTACTTTTAAATGTGACCAGAAATGGTTTGTTTTTTTAGATTCACTTAGATTTTACTTGAAAACGAATTGATAATATTTATTTTTATTTTATTTATTATTTTTTTGTGTTTGTAAACTGTATTATGTAATGTTAATAAGTATTGTTAATAAATGTCTTACAATAACACATAATTGTCATCATTTCAAAATTCCTGTCAACTTTCGGCCGCCGGTCGGCTTCTCTAGCGGCCCTACCACCAGGCTTAGCAAGTTTTCTGGGGGAAACCCTGACAAAGTGTTCATTATTTACCCAACATTAAGCATCATAGATTTAAAGAAAAAATGTGTAGAATTTCTCAGGATCTTTCTGAAAAACTGGAATATAATTCTCATATCTAAATAAAAAACCGTAGTGTTTTTATTATGTTAGAATGGGCAAAGACTGCCATGTTACTATAGTTGCCAAAAAAGGGCAAACCGGTTAGAGACAGCGTTTCGGGTTTGTATATTGATGCAGCAGTACTATATTAATTCAACAACGTGCCCAAATAACCTGGAATTCATTCTTATCCCAATCTTGTCCTGAACAGTGAATATAGAGTACTATACAACAGGGTTCCACGATTTAATAATGTGAAACTGAAAAATTCCTTTGTGCAACGGTCAATCTGAAATATTGAACTTAATCTCCCATCTTCTTTGTTTCATATTGTTAAATTTGATGCCTTTTGTATTAACATTTTGTGATTTCAATGTTATGTTAAATTTATCTGTCCTAATTTTTGTTACTAGTGATGTTGGAAATGGAGCTGGAAATGAAATCATCTAAACTAATTTCAGATGGGTTTTGACAATAGAAGTATCATCATCATCATCATCATCATCATAATACTAATACCTTGAAAAAACCAGGAAGCGTAAACTGAAACAGAACAGGACATGTTACAATTAGGGATGGGCATTCGAGTAAATGGTCTTCGTCGATCGTCGGGAGAATTAACGCTCAATTTTCGATTAATCATTGATATTTTTATATTAAAATTCACTATTAGGGATGAGCGAGTACAGCATTATCTGTATCTGTATCTGTTAACCATATGAATTATCTGTATCCGTGTCCGTACTCGGAGTGGGCCGGGCCTAACCCGGAAGTGGGTGTGATTTAACCCACTGTCAGCTGAAATACTCTCTGTATCACTCATTATTCTGTATCACTGATCATGAGAGAGAGAGAGAGGGGGAGTGTGTGTGTGTGTGTGTGTGTAGCTTAATTTGTAATATTTTTTATACCACTACTACCTAGAAAGTGTCAGACACTCAGTGCGTGAAGTAAAATAAAACTGGTTAGAGCCAACTGACGGTTTAAAAAAACAAAAAAAAACTCCAACGACCTGCAGAGAGCGGGAGAGAGAGAGGGGTGCGGAGAGGAGGGACACGGTGAGAGCCTGTCAGAAGCGGAGTGACCCGGCTCCGCCCGGTCCTGATGCGGTTACGAGGACATTTATTTTCACACTAGCATTTAATTATCAATGCAAATAATTACGCTGCACTGAACTGTAAGTATAGTACAAAAAAGTTAAAATAACGAAACATGTCCTTATTACTTGTGAACGAATATCATTCACGTCTTACTAAACCTAGTCACGCGAACGTGCCACAAAAAAAAATCTCCGACAGGCAGAGTCGCAATGCGAGTCGCTTTCTATCAGCACCACGTCTGAACGAACCCACGTTTAACAGAACTCTACTGGTTAATAAGTAAGTACAAACTGAAATAAAAACAAACTTCAAGCTGAATAAACCCTAAACGTTAACGGGAAAGACCCGCGAACCTGAGTGACTGAGAGACAGAGAGCTGTTCTGTGAGTGAGTGAGCAGAGCGGTGTGTGAAGGGGAGGAGCGCTGTGACGCTGTGTGAGGATTTTCATTCAGTCCAAGCACAGATATTGACTCATATTACTCGTATAATACTCGTGCTCGGCAAAAGTGCTTTATCCGTACCGGATACTCGTTTCAGCCGAGTATCCGGCTCATCTCTATTCACTATTTAAAGGCTATATTAAAATGCTCTGAAAATAGAAAAAACAGCGTGTTTCCTCTTTGAGGTCTTTATTACAAGATGAACAACTGTTATGGCAGTTAAAACGAGTTCCGTTCAATGCTTACACTTGAAAATATGCGCTTCTGAACTGTTTAGCCCCGATGAGCGAGCAGCAGCTAGCCGCTGGGAGCTAGCTCGATTTGACGGTTCTCGACCTCTCAGTCCTGTTGTTGTCACGTCCTCATTCCCGGAGCCCCTCACCCAGACCCGGGTCTGTCCGGGTTCCCCTCCGCGTGGACTGAAGGTCCGTGTGCGGACATGAAGCCGAGCAGTGGAGCGGAGGCTTAGCTCCGGGCTGCTTGCTACAGCTGCTAGGAGCCCGGCTGTGCTGCGTTCAGGGCAGCTCGGATATTCCAATCCCCCGACACATAGCGAACATGCAATAGTTTTCCTCGAGGAAAAATAATGTCCTCGAGGAAATTCTTAATGATCAATTAATCGATCGTCGAGTATTTATGCCCACACTGCAAAAACTCAAAATCTTGCCAAGAATATTTTTCAAATTTCTAGTCAAAATATCTAATCACACTTAATATGAGACTAAATCACCTAAAGAGTAAGATCTAAGCGAGATAAAGGAGCTTGTTTTTAGACAGTGCATCTTGTATATTACCAAGAGAATTTTGTCTTGTTCCATTGGCAGATTTTTTGACTTATTACAAGCTTATTTTTGCTTGTAATAAGTCACTGTCTAAAAACAAGCTCCTTTATCTCGCTTAGATCTTACTCTTTAGGTGATTTTGGCTCATATTAAGTGTGATTAGATATTTTGACTAGAAATTTGAAAAATATTCTTGGCAAGATTTTGAGTTTTTGCAGTGCATCCCTAGTTACAATAACAAGGAAAAACACTTGTGTTGCGTCCCAAATGGAAATCCCTGAGGAGTGAAAAAAGGGTTTCAGAAGTCTCCAGTTTTCAGCAGGACAAGTAATTTACCAACAGTTTAAAATAACCTTGATTGGCCCCCTGGCCACAGGGAAAATAGTTTATTTGGGCACTCCCTCCATAACAAGTGCATACTTGTACGTGTGCACATTCACACACAGACACCACGGACAGCGGCTTCTGTTGGTGGTTCTCAACTCACCTAGTCGCATTTAATCTAACAGCTGCCTTTGACAAAAAAATCACAAACTCATTTCACCAACTAAGGCTCATCCACAGCAGCTTTTAATTCAACTTACACTAACAAAACAACAAAACTAAGTCAATAAGCAGAGCAGCCATTAAGAAAACCACAGCAACTCATTACAGGTCATTCTATATGAATGGATGACAACACAGCACCTGGTCATACAATCACCTGCATTCATTGCAATCACTCCATACTCTCTGGTGATCTACTGACTGATTTTTCCTCTGCGTTTCACCAGACCTTTCTTTTTGAGCCCACACTTGCAGGCTAACAGGCTAGTCTATAAGCGATGGCTTCTCTCCCTCCCTCTTGCTCCACTGCTCTGCCCTGCTCCTAGCGTCCAACAGGGGTGGCCACTAGCCTTGACGCCATAGCCAGTTTCCTATGGCGCAAAAGGTCGAGAGGGCGCCACAAGAGGCTTTTTCATGTTTTCTTGAAACAAAATGTAGTTTATTTTAGAGATGAGCCGGATACTCGGCTGAAACGAGTATCCCGTACGGATAAAGCACTTTTCAGTTCACAGTTCAGTGCAGCGTAATTATTTGCATTGATAATTAAATGCCAGTGTGAAAATAAATGACCATTTAAAATCATCCAAACTGACGGGCATTTATTTGAGTTCTTGTCATAATATCGCCCGGCTGTTCAGATGTGGCGCGGCGATCGGCTCCCCGGAGTCTAAGTGAGGTCAGCATCGCGGGGGTGGGGACCGGCTCCCCATCGCTCCGGTACCGGAGAAGCAGCGGGGACCCTGCTCAGGGGGTCGTCGTAGCCGCATCAAGACAGGCTCTCTGTGTGGGCGCGCACACATCTGGATAGAACTCAGCCGTGCACGATACAGAAAGCAGATGAGAAATCTAAACGTGCGACCATGTAGAGACAGAAATGACATTGCTCTGGCGATCTGGCGCTATATTAAAAAATGTAATATATAATTAACTTGATCTTCAAGGGGGGGCGGGAGGTGCCGTTGGCGGGGCGGGGCGCCCCCCTAGTAGAACGGTAGGGGAAACACTGATGTTGGCGGTAAGGGAGAGTTGACTGTCGAGTGTCACACCAAGGTTCCTAGCGCTCTGGTTGGGGGCTAACACGGAGTTGTCAAACCTAATAGTCAGGTTGTGGGTGGGAGAGCCTTTCCCTGGAGGAAAAAGTATTTTAGTCTTATAAAGGCTGGACATCCACTGAGAGATGTCAGTCAGACAGGAAGATATTCGTGCTACTACCTGTGTTTCAGATTGCGGAAAAGAGACGATTGGTTTTCATCAGCATAGCTGTGGTAGGCAACGCCATGTGAGTGGATGACAGAGCCGAGAGAGTTGGTGTACAGAGAGAAGAGGTGGGGACCCAGGACGGAACCTCGAGGGACCCCAGTAGTGAGAGGACAAGGTTCAGACACAGATCTTCTCCAAGTTACCTGGTAAATGCCGTTGTTGAGGTAGGATGAAAGCAGGGAGAGAGGAGAGCCTGAGACACCAAGGTCCTGAATGGAGGTAATAAGGATCTGGTGGTTCACTGCGTCAAATGCAGCAGAAAGGTCTAGAAGGATAAGTACAGAGGAGAGAGAGGCTGCTCTAGCAGTGTGAAGTTGCTCAGAGACAGCAAGGATGGCAGTCTCCGTTGATTGGCCTGCCTTGAAACCAGACTGGTGAGGGTCAAGAAGGTTGATATGGTGGAGATAGGAAGAGAGTCGATTAAAGATGGCTCGCTCGAGAGTTTTGGAAAGAAAGGGAAGAAGAGAGACAGGTCTTTAGTTGTTTACTTCAGACGGATTGAGGGTGGGTTTCTTCAGAAGAACATTTGTCTCATTCGGGGCGTTAGGGAAACAGCCAGTTGACAGGGAACTGTTAATAAAGTGGGTGAGAAAAGGAAGGTCGTCAGAACTGAAGAATGTGAAATAGGATGGGGTCAAGTGATTGGGCGGGCAGAGGTTACCAAGGTAAATGGTAAATGGTTTTGTATTTATATAGTGCTTTTCTAGTCCTGATGACCACTCAAAGCGCTTTACAGTACAGTTATACATTCACCCATTCACACACACATTCATACAGTGCATCTATTCGCAGCACTTTGTTATTCTATGGGGGGCCATTCGGGGATTAGCATCTTGCCCAAGGACACTTCGGCATGCATTGATGACTCGTCCAAAGAATAATTATTAAGATTGAAATATAAAATAAAATCAAACTAAAACGTACCACACCATAATTAAATTTGGCTTTCACTTTGTTTTGCCTCTAAGCAAATATAGGATGATATTATGTAGATATTTTTTTTTATCAAACTCAAAGATAACCTTTATCCTAAACTATTGAGGCATCTCAGCCTTTGCTATTTCTTTCTTTTTTTGTGGCAAATATAGGATGTTGAATTTCCTTTCTTTTTTAAATCAAGTAAATACCCCAAACCTTTACTAAATTAATGTGAAATCTGAATCTGAGCCCATCTGTAGATTCAGTGTTGAGCCAGTTCACACTTAAAAAAGAGTTCAGCAGATGAAAATGAACTAGTTCCTGTCATAGTTCATCTTTTGTTGGGATGACTTATGTGACAAACGTACGGCCATCTGTTTGTTTATGAATCAATGGTGTCACTCTGCTTATTATAACACTGAGTCCTGACTTAGAGCGTCACATCTCGTGTTGTACTGAGCAGAAAATGTTGACGAGTCATTTTCATGATGTTTAAATGCAGCCTCATAAACTCTGGAGGGAATCAAACATACGCCAAGTTACTTAATGCACTGATTGGGTCCTGATAACTAGTGATGAGTGTTTGCTAGTTCAAGTGAGAGCAGAGTGGAGGAGGACACAGAAACTCCAGCTCGGTTTAGACCAACTGCAGCTTCTGCTCTGATCATGAAGCAGCGGCGCTGATCACTGAGTAGCTGAGACTGGAGAAACTCTGTATTTCACTGTTTTTCTACAAAGTCATTTATCGGCTGCTTAAGGTGAAACGAGCTTGCATTTGTCTCTCTGAGCAAATGAGTGGAGGAGGGTATGGGTACATGGAGCGGGTCATTCTGTGCATGCGTTAAAAAAATCAATTGTCTAATTCCACAAATTAATCATCCCGCGCTAACACGTTAATTTTAACAGCCCTAATATTTAAAAATAATTGCAAAGCAGATTTGTAAAAAGAGTAGTAAAAATACAAAATAAAGATGCAACAGAAATATTCTAATAACAATAATAATGACTGCCTGACCTAGCACCCCACCACAGTGGGAATAGTTGTGGTATTATAAGAAGATTCCAGAGGGCCTGGAAAGGAAACTCAGAGGCAAGGTATTAGGCCCGTGGGTCAGTGAACTTGTCTCTGATCCTCCAAACACAGCAGCTATCAGTTTCCCTGACCTAAAAGGCATGTTTCTAATTATTAAATATCTAATATGCTGCATTAGCATTTTAAACATGGCCTAATACCGTAGTGTCCTCCTGGTACCGCATTAACATTTTTTAATGCAATATGCCTGCGTCGGTCAGCACCATGTGCTCCTTCAGACTCAATCTTTTAAGTCTCTGAAGACAAGAAAGGAAAAACATAGATAAGGCTTTATTATTAGCATGATATTGTTGGGCAACAGCCCAGTGAGATGACCAGACAATAGGTTATGAAAGTGAGGCCTGTAGGCTAAGCTGAAGCCAGCCGTAAAGTTCCCTACAGATCAAGCATGGAGATAAGGGTCCCCATGGTGGGGGAAAAATCTACAGGGTTTCCCAGAAACCCTGATCTGCTCCTGGCCGCTCCCACTGATATCTGACCTCTGACATTCAATTGGCTGAGAGCCCACTGACCGATGACCCCTTCCTCAAGGAGGCTGGCCCACCTCTCAGGTTAATAAATACAGGAGAGCCCCTCAACTCGTTGCCATTCTACCCCGCTCTGAAGACGTCACCAGACCCGTCCGGGTCTCCCAGATGATTTAGTTGCTTAAGGGGGCAATCCACAAACGTTTGTTCAATTTTCATTTCTTTTAATTTAAGTCAAGCTTATTTTGAAAATACTCTTTTTGGTTTAACTTGAAAAGGCCGCTCACAGGAAGCTCGCAGGACGAGATCACTTTCTTTTCCACACCACAGCGCCACAGCTGTTTATCCCTGCAGAAGGGCGAGGAAAATTCCGCCAAAGAAGGGCAAAGCCCCATTCTGTCCAAGAAGAGGAACGAAGCTGAATTCCGTTCCGAGAGCACGAGACGAATACGCTCTCTTCCGGTCCCAGCACGGAGCCGCTGCAACCACTGAACCAGCGCTCCCAAGCTCAAGCCCCGACTTCTTCTAATCTAATTCCAGGAATCCGCCACCGCAAGTATCCTGAGTTACACACCACGATTCACTGGGCCACCGGACGATACGCTCTACAGACGCATGCACACCGTGAAGGTTACAGTAGGAGGCGTTATTGTCTGGGCAGAGTTATGTTTAAATACTTAGTTTGTCATTTTATTTGAGTGTTTGTTTGAAGACCCCGTGTCTCTACCTTTCAGTCCGTTTAACACACGGCGAGACCGATACGTCATTAACTTTATTTCCCCTTTTTTAATAAATCCTTTTATACTTAAAGTATCTGGATTCTGTGATTATTTGTGCATTTGTATGTGAATACAGCTGGATTACTATAGCCTATACTCAAACTTAAAACTCCTTCTATTATATAATCTTTTATATTAACTATTGAGGTTATAAATTTACTTTTATCAAATGAGACTGATAATTAAAGATTGACTTGTTGGTCCCTGAAAAGGGTGGTGTCTTGCGACGCAAAGTTATAATTACAGATTGTATTATTCTTAATTAATAATTGTATTGTTTTCATTAATTATTTAACTATTTTTAATGTAACGTATCATTTCTAATTAATTACTTTACTATTCTTAAATTGATAGCTTAATCATTTTTAATTATTTTTGATAAATAATCTTTATTATTTTAATAATCATATTTCATGATTATTAGCCAACGTCATATCTACTACTATTGCACAACAATATAATATTGATAATGCTGGTTAACCGTCTTTGCCCCCCCGCCAGTGCACACACACTTCTTTGGCATTCTCCATTTTATTAAACTATTAATTATTTCATAATCTCAATAACTTAAATATAGTAGGCAACTTACCTCAATTCTTTCAGCACCTGCTACCGTATTTGATGTTGTCACTTCGGTGACGGTGATTTGTCATTGCCAATGCTGGGGCATTGAAACCATTTTGAGAGGCCTTGCAGTGGAGAAGTGGCTGTCCAGTTCCACCACAATTTTGCAAGGTCATGTATAATGTTAGGGAATTGTTTAGCATGGTGTTTTGCAGTTATTTTTGTATGCAAATGAGCACGATTCTCCATACTGTAAAGCCATCATGTGATGACCTGTCAAGTCACGCCTGGAGTATGATTACCTCAGTCAGTCGAAATAGCGTTTTATGGTTTAATACAGAAACATTTTATAATATCGAGTTTCGTTGAATTGTGTCAACTATTGTGATTGCAATAACGCCATTTTATGGTCCTTCATTTTTACTTGTGCATGTAATTATCCAGTGAACGTCAGTTAAGGCAACACTAGCCACTGTTCAACAAAGGTACACAGGCTAACTTACCATTTGAACAAGCAGATGTATCACAAACTGAACATTATTCTTTAATAAGAATTTTATGCTCACAGGACCTGGTTTTGCAGGGCCCATAGATGGCCTCTTAGGGTCTTGGTTTCTTGACTGTTGTTGTGGATGAGAATTTTAAAGTCTTCATGCTGATCCCCATCCTGAGCAATGTGATTGTCTGTCAACTTTTCCATCCTAGCCCCTGACAGTGAAGAGTCCAATATGAAAACTGGGAAAGAGAGAGAACAAATAGGCAGGTGTTGTCAGTAACATTCAGTTCACCTGTACAGAGCATATATATAATTATATCCTCATGAATATTATTTGAATACACTTGTACCTTTATAAAGGAGAAAGGCATTGAGGGCAGTCTGCAAGATCAGGTAAACGACAACCACATTAAAACACCACTGTCTTCTGGGCCTAGCTGGCTTCAGATCTGAAACACAAACATTGAACATTTGAAACAATAGAATTAAATCAGTGTCATGCAGAAAACTTGCAGAAAATCTCGGTAAAGTGAATTCAGGAAACAGAAAATAGCCTGGTTCACCCTGATGATAAAAATGCTTTTATAAATTTGAAAAGCTCTGGGCATGAAACGTTTGGACAAGCAGTGGAAAATGCCAGCTCTCATTTACAATAAAGAGCTGGGTCTATAAGGACCTACATTTCTTTCTGTTGGCATTAGAGCAAACTGCCTTTGACTGAATGGTAAACTGCTGTCCATCTCTGAAGGGTTCAGAGGTCCCTTTGTGTGAAAGTAAGTACATAGCTGTACAGACATGGACTGAAAACGCTGTGTCATAAAGAAAGAAGACACTGACAAAGATGTTTGTGGTGATTAAAGCTGACGCGTCTGTGTGTTGTAAAGAACACCATTGTGGGACTAATAAAGGACTTCTTAATCTTAATTCCATCCACAACACTGAATTCACCTCTGACATGGCCGAACTGTGGACATGAACCTGCTGGCCATTCCTCATGTATGCTTTGAATAACCTGTTGCAGTTCTGTGTCTGGAGAGGCTGTTAGCTAGTACCACTGCTTTCTTGGAGTGTTTCCAATGTTCCCCCTCAGTTTGTAGGTGAACTGCACTAATACGATCTTTTGAGGCATCAGTGGACAATTTTATGCGCCTTGTGTGGTCATAAAATGTCAAAATGGGTGCAGTGATCAGTGTGATCTTGAGTTTTTGCCACTCACGCTCATGTTTGGCCTTCCATTTAAACTCACAGTCATTGTATAGGAGCCTAGGGATGCATGATGTTTTTGTAGTCAGGTTGAGAATGAATTTAACTATTAACTTGACCAGCCTCATAAACACGAACGTGTTATTAACTTCTGCAGCCTGTGGTGGCCCTGCTAATGTTAGCAGCAATGCTACCTTGCTAGCATCTAGCTTTGTCTCAAGTCCAAATGCTACAATGTAATAGTAGAATTTCGGTTTGAAGGTGTGCCATTTCTGGTCGATATTCCCCATTAGTTTCAAGCTGTTGCTGGATTTAATCAATGCATTTTTTCTTAGTTTTCTCCAGTTACCATGTTATGTTCCTGTTAAGAATGGAGAGGCGGTGGTCTAGTAGCAGACACTTGGACAATGAGCAGAAAAGGTCTCTGGTTCGACTCCACGGAGAGACAACAAAAGATGAACCTGGATTGATCTGCACAAAAATCCAAGGGCTGTTTAGACCCTGTCTAGTGCCCCTGAGCAAGGCACCTTACTCCCCCAACATCTGCTCCCTGGCACTGTACATGGTCGCTCACTGCTCTGTGTGTCCTGCACCAGATGGGTCAAAAGCAGAGGTTAAATTTCACTACCTGCATGAGTGTGCCTGTGCATGTCTGTGCATGTGTTTGGGACTAATGAATGCATCTTAATCATCTTAATCATCATCTTAAGAAGGATGACGCTTAGTTTAAGTCCCAAGTCAGCAACATACGAGTGCATCTAAGTGTCTTCTTACTTTAATATTTTTTGCTTCTTTAATAATTCCTATTTAAAACATGCAATTGCATTTCATCACAACAATAACTAGATATGCGCTTACTGTTAACTCTGTAAGATCGGTAGAAAATACAAAGGAACTCCAGTGTAAGTCTTAAAGCAGCTTAAATAAACTTAATTTAGGTGTATTATTATACCTTTAACTTCAATAGCATTGATAATTACACCACATTTGGCATTCTTTCCTTTACATAATATTATCTATAGAAAATCATATGGAGCTCATCGCTGTAAAAAAAACAAAGAGCAATATAGAAGCTCTTATTGGCCAGTGCCCTGCATGGCAACATAAACCAAGTTTCCAGTCAAAGTCTTGTTGTCCTGTTTTAAGCCTACAGTTACAGGAAACAAATCATTTTTTAATTTAAATATTATATTATACAAATATAGAAATAATTCAAATTTTTAGAATTAGTTTTGCAATTCCTTGTGAATCGTATCATAAAAAGTATATTTATTGATATGATTATGATATTTATTGCCGTAAATCTGTTTTTGTCTTCTTATTTATTATGAGGTTTGGAATGGTTCAATTTAAATAATTGGTTATTTAATTTTAAATTGACCGATTAAATTATTTTTCAATCGGTCAATTTATTCACAGATTGATATTTAACACTATATTTATTGTTATTTCTTTGTGGCAGAATTCAAACTCAGCTTTTAGACTTATTTTTAAATTGTCTTTTATTTAATTTGGTCCCGGTTTTGCCATTGGCAGCAGTCTTTCTGTCTTTTCTCTTCCCACAGTCGAAAACATGCAGATTGGTGTTAATGTGAAAGAGAATGGATGTTTGTCTCTGTATGTTGGCCCTGCGATACACTGGTGACCTGTTCAGGGTGTAGCCTGCCTCTTGCCCAATGGCTAAAAAGGGATTTAGATGGTTTAGATAATCTGTTTGATCATCTGTATTTAAATAGCGCTTAGTGTTGATGACCACTCAAAGCGCTTTACAGTTTTAGCCATTCACCCAGTCACACACACACACACACACACATTCATACAATGCATCAATGGGCACTTTTTCTGAGAACATCATCATTTAATCTACTCCAATCTACTATAATTCCTCCAAACTCTGCACCTTACAATATTTGCACTACTTTTTTAGATATTTATCTTTATTTTAATACTTTAGTTATATTTATTTAATAAAAAAATAATATTCTATTTTTAATATTTTTGCTTTTGTAATTGCTTTTGTAATTTTTTGAGCATGGCTAGAAGGGAGCCTGTGACCCAAGCATTTCATTGCCAGTGACTGTTTAATGTTATTGTTGTTCACATGACAATAAAGTCTTGAGTCTCTTACATGCAGAAGGGGAAGATGGGGATCCAAACAAAGCCTCAGATTGTTCTATTAAGATTGTATTCAAGGATTTGAAATTTCATTTAATGGTAAATGGTAAATGGTTTTGTATTTATATATCGCTTTTCTAGTCTTGATGACCACTCAAAGCGCTTTACAGTACAGTTTTACATTCACCCATTCACACACACATCATACAGTGCACCTATACGCAGCACTTTGATATTCTATGGGGGGCCATTCGGGGTTCAGCACATTGCCCAAGGACACTTCGGCATGCAGATGGGTCAGACTGGAGATCGAACTGCCGACCTGCAGGTTGGAGGACGACCACTCTACCCCTCAGCCAAAGCCACCATGTTATTAAAATATATTATAAATATATGATATAAAAAATACATGTTATTACTAATTAATACATGATTTTCCCTCCAAACAAGATAAAAGGATTCATTCTACTAGTTACAACCTCTCCCAGCCTATATGATGAATCATAACTGCACTTCACAGAGGTAATATGAGAAGTGTTTTATACGCATAGTAACAGCAGTAGCTGGTTGTAATTATATTGTGGTTGTCAAGTTTCTCCCAAAAGTCTGAGTAAAATATATACTTTGATTACTTTCTGCCTCAGTACTCACCGACTGGCTGGAAACTGGAGAGATCACTTCTGCTCAGTGTCATGTCAAACAGCGGGTTATTCTGAGTGTATGAAACTCGATCCATTGTCTTGCCTGCTGATGTCTCTCTCTCTGACTCAAGAGTGACTGTCACTTTCCAGTTCAGGAGCCCTTACAACACTCTGTACACAGGAAAACACAATTCTCACCAGATTGCAACAGAGAGAAAGATTGCTGTAGGGGAAGGAACTGTTGAGGATTTTAGCTGAGGTGGCCAAAATTCAGCAGCAAAACACCCTACAGTTTAGTGGTTAGTAATGATGATAACCTTATAATAATAACTTTAGTTATATTAGCTTTGAAGACTTTTGAACAGACGCAGAAAAATTTTTAACAGAAGAAAATCAAACAGAGCACACCGTCATTATAAAAACAACAAATCAAATAAATAGAACATGCAGTCAAGATCAAAAATATGTATCTAATAACCACCCTGCAGTTGTATGCCTCCGCCAATCAGTCCAGTTTCAGACCACATCATTTTTTACCATGACCTTTATCTTTGACCTCTTAAAACCGAATCATTTAATCTTTGAGTCCATGAGCCACTGATCAAAATACAAAATATAACAACCCCCCACAATAACCCAATGGAGGGATAGAATTCAAGATATGTATAGGATGGAACACTTGACTGCTCTATTACAACTGAAAGCAGAGGTATTCATTAACAACTGGTCCCCCATTGCTCTAAACTTCCATTTGATATGATAAGCAGAATATATAGATATATTTCTTTTCTTTTTTTTTCTTTTTTTTTCTTTTAAGCAATTGATTTGCAGGCCATCCTCTTTCTCTTTCGGAATACTGTCTTAATGTAATGTCATGTGTGATATACTGTGTTTGTGGACAATGTTAATGTGTACCTGGGCGGCTGTGGCTGAGGGCTGAGGGATAGAGTGGTCGTCCTCCAACCTGAAGGTCGGCAGTTCGATCCCAAGTCTGATCCATCTGCATGCCGAAGTGTCCTTGGGCAAGATGCTGAACCCTGAATGGCCCCTCATAGAATAACAAAGTGCTGCGAATAGATGGTATGAATGTGTGTGTGAATGGGTGAATGTAAAATTTACTGTAAAGTGCTTTGAGCGGTCATCAAGAATAGAAAAGCACTATATAAATTAGGGCTGTGAAATGATTAAAAATGTTAATCAAATTAATTACAGGTTTCTATGGATTAATCATGATTAATCACATTACCAATTTTCTTGGTATATTTTGTGAGAACAAAAAAGATTTATGAGAACAGACAGATATATATATATTTAACATGTTTTCTTTTTTTATTCATAAATAAACAAAACAATGGTGCTGCAACTCAGCAGTTCTTTTGCAGTTCTCTTTGCTATTCCATATGGAACATTCATCCTTAACAGAATTTGGGCTTCTTAGCCATTGTATTGGTTAATTAAACTTTTTTCTTTTCTTTTTAAATCAAACAGAAATTATTTGGGCCTGTTAGCCATTGTTTTTATAGTATGGTTGAACATTTTTCAATTTTTTGTCAAACAACCAATCACCACACCATGGCACAATCTAATGCCTCTAAAGGCCCTCTTAGCTTTCTTCAGCCACTTGGTGAGGCAAACTAACTTCTTCACATTCTCTGACAGTAAAGCTGGCCGCTTATTTTGCACAATGTGTCCTGTGAGTGAGTCTGGTTTGGCGCATTTCACTTGAACGCCTATCGCCAACCAAAGCATGCTCCGCGTTGAGGTGGAACTTTAAGCGGCTTTGCTACGGTGAAACAATAACGTCTTCCCGCAGAGTGTGCGTATCACCTTGGTTTTATTGAATGTTCCATCTTTGTTTTTTTTGGAGCACGATCTTCCCAGAAGGTGATGTTTGTTTGTTTGAATAGCAGCTGCCGTCTGACTGCATTAGAGCTGCGACTAGTGCAGACTGGGCGGAAATGTGGGTAAATTGGAAGATCCTTCTGCGCATGCGTTAAATACGTTAAAAAAATTAACGAATTAATCCTGTAATTTAATCATAACGCGTTATTTTTCACAACTCTAATATAAATACAAAACCATTTACCATTTACCATTAAGTCAAGTCTGATATCCATGGACAGTTAACCCCACTAGCCTAAGGCTTGTACCCCATGGCACCTTATTTTGTGCTAAAAATGATTGTTGTACTGTATGACTGCATTTGTTAAAAGGAAATAAAAAGAAGTTAAAACAAAAATACAAAAGGAAAAACCTAAGGATGACTTGAAATATAATAAAAAGGCCAAAAAGGTTTTATGAGGCAACCATGACCTCGAAAACCCAAACCTAATCAGTTAAACCTTTCTTATATGGCACAAATGTAAACTCTGACTCACAGATTCTCACAAGCGTTCTTAAGATAAGGAGTTCATGCAGCGAAAAAGTTCATGTGAGTATTGGAACATTGATGGTACATTGGTAGCTAAATTTATAAAAATTTAATTAAGGTGTTCCTAAGATGTAACATTCCCTGAACCAAAAACTTGATCTTTAGCCACCAAAGTTTAACCAGTTCATTATTGAGTTGAAATTAGGTTCATACCACATTTGAAGACAAGGCATTCTAGAGATATCATGTTAACAACAATGGGGCAGAGGGATGGACTAACAAATCTAAATCAAAAAGCCTCAGGCCACTAGGTATCACTGGCACACAATGACCTAGACATTTGACCTGTGATGATGCATTAAAAAGACAACAAATCTGGTCATAGTGACATTGAACTTTGACCACCAAATTGTAATCAGGTCATCCTTGATGCAGTGAAATTCCCTTTGGTCATTCCTGATATATTGCCTTCACAAAGCCTTATTTTTGTAATGGTAGTGAAGTGGCGAATAAATCTAGTTATCTGAATCTAGATTTCCCGAAATATAGAAATATATAAACTTTATTACAGGCTCAAGGCCCACATTATAAAAAACAAAACATACAAACAATACATTACACAGAAATATACATGAAAGAAAGGCTAAAAAGGCAATCATGCTAGAGTTCCCAGATCTTAGATGTGTACTTAACTGAGCTGCGGACAGGGTCTGTCATCAGATCAATTATAGAATTTGTAGAGCGGTCCAGCCGACTCATAAACTTAAAAATAAGGTTCCTCAGCAAGGCCATGAAGGTGGTTAGATCCATATTATAGAACAGCTCACTGGCTCTTGTACTCCTGGGTTTATTCAGGAGTATCCTAAGACAGTCATTATAGGCTACTTTCAACTTACACAAGCTCTCTTTCTTGTAATTCACCCAGAGTGGAGCTGTATAGAAAGGGGTGCAGTAGGCTCTAAACAAATTAATCTTTACATCAACTGTACAGTGGTGGAATTTTCTAACCAAATCAAATCAAAGTTTATTGTCACATGCACCAATGACAGCGTCATCGGAGCAATGAAATTTTTATGACATGGCAGGCAACATCTACGCAGTAGACGACTTTACAAATTAGAAAAAAAAATACTATGTAACATAACATATAACATAACATCATAATATATAACATATAACATATATCACAGTCAAGTGAAGTATACAGGGTGAAGGAGTGGGGAATATTAAATTAAGTAATATGAATATATGTATAATATATAACATATTAAAGTCAATTTGACTAACCAACATGTTAGCTTGGACATAGAGCAATCTCCTCTGTCTGAAAATGTCGGCATCATCCTCCAACGTGTCTCTTATAATGTGCTCTAAGTATTTGGTACTATTGGACACCACCAGAGTTTGCCCAGAAAGATGAAAGGCAGGAAACTTAATATCCATGTCATCCTTAGTCCTACAGACCATTACCACACTGTTCTTGGCATTATATTTCACATCAAAATCAACCCCATAATTAGTGCAGATGTTAAGCATAGTAAAGCTAGGTCATCTGCATACATAAAGTGGTTGACCAGAGAATCACCTATCAAACAACCTGTTCGGCATCCCCCCAGCTGCCTCCATATAGAGATTGAAAAGGGCTGGGGATAATATACCCCCCTGCCGGACCCCGTTACCAACTTTAAAAGGGGTAGATAAGATGCTCCCCCATCTTACACTCATACTCTGGTTCGCATACCAGTAAGCCAGGATGCGTACTAAGCTACTGGGCACACTCCTAAGCTTGAGTTTATTAAACAGCTTAAAGTGGTGGACGCGGTCAAATGCTTTGGATGCATCAATAAACCCTATAAGCAAAGTAGAGCCCTGCTTTCTATATGTGTCTATTGCCTCTTTCAGAGAATAAATACATAGGTCGGTACTATGCTTGGGCTTAAAGCCAAACTGATTGTCAGTGGTGGTTATGTATTAATTTATCCTGTCAAGAATTAATCTTTCTAGCACTTTGGAGAGAATACTAGCAAGTGCAATGGGTCTATAGTTATCAATACTTCCGATCTTACCAGCCTTGTCTTTGATAACTGGGACAAGAACGACTGACAGCATGGAGTCTGGCAATATGCCATGCATCACCATCCCGGTAAAGCAGATAGATAGTAGCACTGCCAAGCTGGAGCCAGCTAACTTTAGGTGCTCTGCTGTGAGGTTGTCCAGGCCACTAGCTTTCTCGTCTGCAAGTTGCCCTATGGCAGTGGTCCCCAACCTTTTTTGCGCTACGGACCGGTTGGATGTCAGACAATATTTTCACGGACCGGCCGTTAAGGTGTGTCTACGGAACCTCATTACGGAGTCCCTCTGGTACCTCTGGTGAGAGCGGTAGATTTTTTTTTAATTTAATGGAATTTGGAGAGGTTTTTTTTGGTTATTTAAAATAAAAAATTAATTCGTTAATTAAAAAAAAATCCACCGATGTCACTACAGATAGGATGTTGGAAATGGCATCAGAGTTTTTAGTGCTGTTGTGGCGATCTCAGGGTATTCTGCCGTGACTTTATTCCAGGACACCGGAGTTGTTTTCTCAAACATACTTTTAAGGCCGCCGTCATTTGCGATCTCCAGCAGCTGTTCTTCTTCTTAAACAGACATGCTGGATTCACCTGGTTTGTTGATAAATGGGTCCGACAAATACCGTGTTGGTTTGTGTTCAGCGAAAAAGTGACGTGACCGAGACAAGCGTCTTGAAATGCGTAAAGCATGAGTCATAAAATGAGAGGATCCGGTAGTTTTTCAAAATAAAACACCGTTTTATTTTGAAAAATGACCGGATAATAGATAAAACAGAAAAAATGTAATTTATTTATTCTTCTGTGCGGCCCGGTACCAAATGACCCACGGCCCGGTACCGGGCCACGGCCCGGGGGTTGGGGACCACTGCCCTATGGCACTGATAACATCATTGGGGTGAAAACAAATACTTTCCTCATCAATTTTGCTAATATGATAAGGCTCATATTTAATACTATTGAACAGCTCTGCATAATGCTGCCTCCATAGGTCAGCTATTGCCACTACATCCGTTACCCCCTCTATACAGCAAGGAAGAGCTACTTTAGCCCTATTAAGGGTTTTTACCTCTTTCCAGAAGCTAGTGATGTCATTTTTAGGCAAATTATCAGCCATAGAGTGACCACTCAGCACCTATTTATACTTTGAATTCATTTTTTATAATCAGGGTCAGGTCCCTGCCTTGGCCTTCCAGCTATTACCCAAGCCCTATGGGCTGCATTGGACTCAGCATGATGGCTAGCTACAAATTTATTCCACCCTGGTTTGATGTTCTTGGCCTTCCTGGAATCAGTGAATTATCACCTGCTAGCCTCAAAAAGAGCTCTAACTATATTTTTGTACATATCACACACACTTGCACCATGGGAGAAGTCGTCACAGTTTACATTAGTGCAACATATGGCATTCATGGGCAGATATACTTTACTTAAAAATTCATCAGACCTTAAGCAATATTTGAGGACATCATCATTAGATAGTTTTTCCCAATCTATCTTTACTACGCTGTTGCCCTCATACTTAGCCAGCTTCGGAACATTGTCCACATTTAATATCATGGCAATGGGGATATGGTCAGAGGTGGCTAACCCATAACAAATCTCAATATTTTCCAATGAAGCATGAGCATCAACAGTGGAAACAATGTGATCTAGCCACGAGGTCATATTCCATGCTTCACTAACATCTAAGTTTAACATGAGTGAGGCAAGAACACTTTACTTGATATTACTAGGTTAGTGTTGCTAGTGAACCTTAACAAGTGTTTAGCAAACAGAGACTTATTATCTGATAGGTCACCATTATAATCACCCGAAACATAAATGCCATTCTCCTCTATAAAGGATTGTACAAATGCAAGCCTGCTCACAAATTCATCAACATGATCATAAGATTCATATGGAGTATAAATATTGAGAATAATAAAAAGATTTCCATTAAGATTAAACTCTTGCCCAATGGCCCAGTCTGCATTTAAATGTACAACTTTAACCATGGAGTCATATTTTGTATTCCATAGAATAGCCACTCCTCCAGCAATCCTACCTCGACGATTCTTGTGCTGAGGTCCGTGGTGGATTCACCCGCACCATGAAAGTCAGGGTGGAGAGAGATTAATTTGTCCAAATCCTGTTTGGCCATCCAGGTCTCCTGAATGCACAAAACATCACTATTGACTAACAGGGTAGTCACAACCGGCCTCCTATTGTTATCAGCAGCCGTGTCACCCACTCTGAGGCCACGAGAATTGTAGGACACAACGCGCATTATGATTCTGTGTCATTCCGTTGGGGCTGTCGGTTTCCTCGGACATTTAGAATTTTAGCGAGTCGTGTTCATAAAAAGTCTATGGTCGTGTTACATCTCTTCTCTCATCTCCTGGAGCGAGGCCACGTGCGCACACACACACACACACAGGAGATATGTTTTCTTTTGGTGCTCCTTTCAGGTGTTGTCTAAAAACCAAACACTACTCAGAGGACATCCATGTCAAAGTCTCCATGTGTTCACAGTTTGTCCATTTAGTAATGCAATCTGGCTGATGTTGTGTTTTACATATTTCAAATAAATGATTTCAGCATCATCTGTTCAAAGCTTCCTTACTGGAAGTCATTACCTGCATGTGTGCTTTGGCGCAGGTGTAAACATGTTTGGTGGCACTAGTCTGTGCGTGGCAGGCTACAACCCTAATTAATATTTTTAATTCTAATTCAAATGTTAGACTGTGTATATTTTAGAATTTAAAGTTAATTGCCCTTCGTAAGGGTTTTTAATATTATTATCATGCTATGAAATTATCATTATATCAGTGGTATGAAATGGTTTTAAAATGATGAAAATAATATAATTTATCACAATAATTTCTGGGACAACATATCGTGACAGCTCTTTCTTAATATTTTTAACAATGCACCAAGTTATAGGTTTTCTTGCACACTTCTCACATAGATTGACTGACCACAGCTATAATTTTCTATTCTGTTCTTTAAAACTTAAACAAAACTCTCAACACTAACTCTTCTTTGTGAAAAGATGCCCTGCCCAAATTACGAACACGAGCGGATGCCACCATAATCCACAATCATGATCCACTGCCGCCATCAAGATCCACCATCAGCTGCCACCTCGATCATGGTCCAACACCACTATCAGATGCCAACACGATACAGTATCCACCATTATCATCACGATCAGCCAGCACGATACAGGATCTGCCAATATAATCTGACAGTGGTGACAAACATATTTAATTTGTAGTAATTAGAGCTCTCAAATACATTGAATTGATCAATAACAGCAATCAAAAAAAACGATAAAACGTTGTTTATGAACATTTTATTCACATTTGTTCTTCAAGTAATTGTGTCTTGCTTGTCAGTGGTTATACATGCAGAATTACAAAATACGTTTTGGACTGTTTTCAGGTGGAGCTTTTGACTTTGGATTCCTTTGGCCTCAGCGTTTTGTATGACAGACCAAATTGCCTCATTGTTTTCAGCAACTGGTAATTTTTAAGAATCTTCTCTGACAATAGAAGGCTCTTTGATTTTGCACAAAATTGTGGCTCTGCTCTTTGTTTTCCTTCACTGAATTCTTTCATTAGGACATTGTGGAATAGAACTGTTATCTTAACTGACGGATAGCTGATATTTCTACCATACAGCATTCTCTCTTTCTGTGTTGATCCTTTCTGCAGAAAGCCCCTAATAAAATACACAAATACAAATGTTTCCTTCCTTAATTCGTTTTCTCATTCTCTTTCTCTCCGGTCCTAGAAATTCTTCTTTTAATTTTGCCTATGTACTGATTTCTCTCTCTGCTTTTTTGATACTCTCTGTTCCTCCTTCTACATTCCTCCCGTGACAGATGTTGCCTAACCCTGCTGGACTAAAACACACAAAAAGAACATTCGATATTATTAACCATATATTCCTTAACTAGAAAGAGGGTGTGTCTATCTACCTTCACCATTATGTGTGTAACCCCTATGTTCCCTCAACTTAACCCTGATAGAGTTGATGACTATAAATTCACAAAAGAAATAAAAAAGCAGAAAATCCTGATACTCCATATTTAGCATATTTTTATATTATTAGACAAACCAATAAAGTATTTCTATATTTGACTCAATTGGAAAAAAAACAAAAAAAGAACATTAGATTAAGATTAATTTATTGGTCCCAAAAACATGCACAGACATGCAAAGGCACACTCATGCAGGTAGGGAAATTTAACTTCTGCATTTGACCCATCTGGTGCAGGACTCACAGAGCAGTGAGCGACCATGTACGGAGCCCGGGGAGCAGATGTTGAGGGAGTAAGGTGCCTTGCTCAGGGGCACTAGACAGGGTCTAAACAGACTCTTGGATTTTTGGGCAGATCAATCCAGGTTCCTCTTTTGTTGTCTCTCCGTGGAGTCGAACCAGAGACCTTCTCTGCCCATAGTCCAAGTTTCTACCACTAGACCAGTGGTCCCCAACCTTTTTTGCGCTACGGACCGGTTGGATGTCAGACAATATTTTCACGGACCGGCCGTTAAGGTGTGTCTATTGAGCATCATTACGGAGTCCCTCTGGTGCGGCCTCTGGTGACAGCGGTAGATTTTTTTTTAATTTAACGGAATTTGGAGAGGTTTTTTTGGGTTATTTAAAATAAAAAATTAATTCGTTAATAAAAAAAATTCCACCGATGTCACTACAGATAGGATGTCGGAAATGGCAACAGAGTTTTTAGTGCTGTTGTGGCGATCTCAGGGTATTCTGCCGTGACTTTAATCCAGGACACCGGCAGAGTTGTTTTCTCAGACATACTTTTAAGGCCGCCGTCATTTGCGATCTCCAGCAGCTGAGCTTCTTCTTAAACAGACATGCTGGGTTCAACTGGTTTGTTGACAAATGGGTCCGACAAATACCGTGTTGGTTTGTGTTCAGCGAAAAAGTGACGTGACCGAGACAAGCGTCTTGAAATGCGTAAAGCATGAGTCATAAAGCAGAGGATCCGGTAATTTTTCAAAATAAAACACCGTTTTATTTTGAAAAATGACCGGATAATAGATAAAACAGAAAAAATGTAAATTGTTTATTCTTTCTGTGAGGCCCGGTACCGAATGACCCACGGCCCGGTACCGGGCCACGGCCCGGGGGGCTGGGGACCACTGCACTAGACCACCACCTCTCTCATTATGCCTTCACATTGAATGTGTGGTATTCCTCAGGGGGTGCGCCGACCAGCTAGCGGAGGTCTTCACCTCCATATTCAACCTCTCCCTACAACTGTCAACAGTCCCCACCTGCTTCAAACAGGCCACCATCATCCCCATCCCTAAGAAATCATCCATCACCTGTTTAAATGACTACCGCCCTGTAGCACTGACCTCCACCATCAAGTGCTTCGAGCGGCTGGTCAAAACCCACATCTGCTCCACCCTTCCTGACACCCTTGACCCCTTCCAATTTGCATACCGCCCCAACCGATCGACAGACGATGCCATCGCCCTGACAACACACACCACCCTCTCCCACCTGGAAAAGGCTAACACATATGTGAGGATGCTGTTCGTGGACTACAGCTCCGCGTTCAACACAATTGTGCCTGCCAAACTCGTTTACGACACCACCATCCTGGGTCTCATCTCCAACAACGACGAGACTGCCTACAGAGATGAGGTCAGAGGCTTGGAAACATGGTGCCAGGAGAACAACCTGTCTCTCAACGTCTGCAAGACCAAGGAGATGATCGTGGACTTCAGGAAGCTGCAGAGGGGGGGTCACGGCCCGTTACACATCAATGGGAGAGAGTCTCTGAGTTCAAGTTCCTCGGTGTGCTTATCACAGATGACCTGACATGGTCCAAACAAGCGGACTCTGTGGTCAAAACTGCACAAAAGCGTTTATACTTCCTGAGGAGACTCAAGAAGTTTTGCATGGCTGCAAAAACACTAACAAACTTTTACAGGTGCACCATTGAGAGCATCCTCTCAAGCTGCACTACTGCCTGGTTTGGTAACTGCTCCGCTGCTGATCGTAAGGCCCTGCAGAGGGTGGTGAAGACAGCGGAGCGCATCATCGGCTGCCATCTCCCTTCCGTGCAACTCATCTACAACACAAGATGTCTGAGAAAAGCACGGAAGATCATCAAGGACCACAGCCACCCAGGCTTTGAACTTCTCACACTGCTGCCGTCTGGCAGACGTTACTGGAGCATCCGAGCACGGACTACCAGACTCACTAACAGCTTTTACCCCCAGGCCATCAGGCTTCTGAACAATCAACACTGACCCCCTGAACAGTCACCATGTACATTCTGCTCCCACACTCATACCAATACACTTACTCCACATACATTCATTTTATTTAATATTCCTCACTTCTTCACCCTGTAAACTGCTGCTTCATTTGGACTTTGATCTGCCTATGTAATACCTATATTAATATTATTTTAATTTAATATTACCCACTGTAAACTGCTGCTTCATTTGACTTTGACTTGACTATGTTATATGCATTATATGTATAGATATATTCATATTCATAAGATTTAATTTAATATTCCCCACTCCTTCACCCTGTAAACTACTGCTTCACTTGACTACGTTATGTTACGATGTGATGTTATGTTATGTTAGATAGCATGTTATTTTTATTTATTTTTTCACTTACTTCACATATACTTATCTCATTTAATATTCCCCACTTTTTCACCCTGAAAACTGTTGCTGCATTTGAATTTATTTGACTATGTTATATGTTATACATATATTCATATTATTCTATTTAATATTCCCCACCCCTTCACCCTGTAAACTGCTGCTTCATTTAACCTTGACTTTAATTTGACAATGCTATATGTTATACATATATTCATATTACTTAATTTAATATTCACTTGACTGTGTTATATGTTATTTGTTACGATGTTATGTTATATGTTGTAAAGTCGTCTACTGCGTAGGAGTTGCCTGCCATGTCACAAGAATTTCACTGCTCCGATGACGCTGTCATTGGTGCATGTGACAATAAACTTTGATTTGATTTGATTTTATCCCTAATATGAAAAGAGCCGGTCTCGGTTTGGTGGGGGGGGAACTCAAATAAATGCCCGTCAGTTTGGATGATTTTAAATGGTCATTTATTTTCACACTGGCATTTACTTATCAATGCAAATAATTACGCTGCACTGAACTGTAAGTAAAGTACAAAAAAGTTAAAATAACGAAACATGTAATTATTACTTGTGAACGAATATCATTCACGTCTTACTAAACCTAGTCACGCGAACGTGCCACAAAAAAAAATCTCCGACAGGCAGTGTCGCAACGCGAGTCGCTTTCTACCAGCACCACGTCTGACGAACCCACGTTTAACAGAACTCTACTGGTTAATAAGTAAGTACAAACTGAAATAAAAACAAACTTCAAGCTGAATAAACCCTAAACGTGGGGAGGAGCGCTGTGACGCTGTGTGAAGGCCGATTTATAGTCCTGCGACTGCAACCGCAGAAGGCCACACAGCTGCATCGACGGACTCGTTTTGGTTTATACTTCTCTAACGTGCTGCGCGTGTTGCAACGCAATTCACCGCCAGAACACTGGGCGGAGTAACGTTCTTTTGTCGAAGACAAAACACACAAAGAAGAGACGACTTCTTCTTCGTTGACTCTTTATTTACATCGCCACTCCGGCTCCTCATATTCTATTTCTGGCGGACAAATCGGCCAGTCAGTGACGGGTTATACAAGTGGTCATACTTTCGGATCTCTTCTGCCAAGTGCTCATCTATTTGTTCCATATTCGTTCTTCTAAATCTTCCGTGATTTCCGCGTATTATGGGGCATGAAACCGGAAGCTAGACTCCGGACGGGAAGTAGTAAGCAGACCAATCACAAGCCTTGCGGGCTCCGTGAGGCTCGCGTCGTTTTGTCGTATAGTTAGAAAAATTGGCGGACGCACGCAAGACGCCAGAGGGCATGAAAGGGGCATGTTGCGTGTCTTGCGTGCGTGCGTACAACATGACTATATATCGGCCTTAGGCCTGAAACATGCTTCTGCAACTGCGTCTGCGGCTTTTCACTGCGCTGTGGCGCAGGACTCGTTGTCATTCATGCTTCCCCAACCGTTGCGCGTGTTCACCGCCAGAACACTAGGCGGAGTAACGTGTTTTGTCGAAGACGACTTCTTTCTTCTTCGTCGACTGTTTATTAACATCGCCACCGCGGCTCCTAGTAGCCCTTTTCTGGCGGACAAAACCGCCAGTCAGTGACGGGTTATACCAGCGGTCATACTTTCACATCTCTTCTGCCAACCGCTTTTCTATTTGGTCCATATTCGTTCTTCTAAATCTTCTGTTGTTAGTGCCTGTATTATGGGGGCATGAAACCGGAAATGCAGCTCCAGACGGGATGTAGAGCAGACCAATCACAGCCTTGCGGGCTGAGTGAGCTTGCGAAGCTTTGCTGTAAATTTTAGAAAAAGTGGTCGACGCCCGTAAGCACGTAAGAAGGGATACATAAGCACGTAAGGGACCCGGAAGGGCTCTTGCGCTTACAGGCCCGTGAAAACGCAGAAGCATATATCAGGCTTTAAGCCACTGCTCGGAAGGTCATGCCTCAGCGGCGCTAGCTGGAGAAGTGGCCGGGGCGCTAGCTGACACTGACAGGCAGCCTGAACCGCTGCGCTAGCATTTAGCACCAGCTTCATTCATAAAACCACACCACTGCCAACATGCAGGAATGGGTGAAACAGCTCTGGGTGAGTAACCGATCGAACAGCGCTGTTAACGATATTACTATCGAGTCTAAACGGCCTGCACTTACGTTATTGCCTCGTATTTGAATGCACCTCCAGCTATGCTAGCCAAGAAGCTATTGTTTTGTTCAGATGCTTTTGGAATGGATGTTTAATTCCCATTTGCACTAAGCTATATAAAGAGCTGATTGCTCTTTATTTTGAAAGTCTACCAACCAAGCTAGTGAAGCTATTGTTTTCTCAATTTCAGCTCCTTTATTAATTTATTATTTATTTTACATTGTATTTTGAATCCCTAATTGCACTGACTGAACCAGTCACACTATATTTTTATGATTAAGATTGTTTTACTGGTGCACAATTCTTAAATAAATAAGTAATTCAGTACATTTATATCTGTTTATTTGTTTTAAAAAAAATAGGAAAGAAATGTTTAAGTCAAGTCTCATGATCCTAGATTATCAAAGACCCCTTTCACCCTAGCCATAACATTTTTTGCCTGCTGCCGTCTGGCCGACGGTACCGCAGCATCCGGGCCCGCACCACCAGGCTCAGAGACAGCTTCATCCCCCAGGCCATAAGACTTTTAAACTCCTCTGAACTGCAATAACTCCACTAAACCAGCACTGTGACATATTTGCAAATTTGCACCATTACACAAATTGCACTATTGTTGTTTTATTTTCTCTTCAGCTGTTTATATATATATTTAGATATATATACTTTATTTTCTATTGTAAATTTTTATATTCTATTTTATTCTATTTTATACTATTTCTATTTTATTTTTTAGGTTGTAATTACTTGAGCATTGCTAGAAGAGAGCCTGTGACCCAAGCATTTCATTGCCAGCGACTGCTTAATGTTATTGTTGTGCATTTGACAATAAAAATCTTGAATCTTGAATTTTCCCCCCAATGAAACTTACAGTTTGTTACCATAATTTCGCGCTGTTTTTCTATATCGGTATCGGATCGGTAGCTTTCTGTTGGTGAGACATCTCTTCTGTGGCTCTGCAGGGGGAAAAATCTTCATGCACCCATCGATGGCACTAGCAGGAATGTGGAATGCCTAATTTTGAATACATTTTTTGGGTATAGCGCCAAATCATAATATACATTATCTCAAGGCACTTCACATAGAAGGTCAGGGCCTTAAAAAGGATTTGAGACACCAACCAGTTCCAACAATGAGCAAGCACTTTGGTGACTGTGGAGAGAAAAAAAGCTCATTAACTGAAAGAAAGCAGAACCAGACTCATTGTTGGCCGGCCATGACCAGCGAGCGGGTTTGGGGGAAATTTATGATAGTGATCATATCCTCCACAATGTTGCATATGAATGGTCACATGTTCATTTAGGTTACCATATGTTTGTGTGGCTTTGGTCCTGAAAGTTTATTTATGGTTTTACTTTGTATTATTTACCAAGCTGTCTTTTAATTATCAATTATCTGTTACAAGCACACATATCTTTCCAGGTTCTGAGTCAAACTGCAGCCTACATGTTTAGTTTCATATTTATGGAAGATCCTTTTTGAAAACTGTCCTGGTAAATAACTAATGATGAGGTACAGGTACTTATACAATTAATGTAAAGTTATGTTTGCGTTTCTAACTCTACAATCCTCTGTAATACTCTTGATGTTTCATCCCACTTGGGATAGATCAGCTCTCTTATCTAGGAATATTACCCAGTCTATTACATGACAACCCAGAGTTGGGACCAGGAAGCAGAGCTGAAGTGCTAAACACTTTTCTGCGCTCCCTCTTGATAAGTCACACAACCCTATAGAGATTGTGTCTGCCCACCGTCCGATAAAACTATTTGAATCATACAATAACAGAGCGAGAACTCCACACAATAATCTAATACAAATTAACACAACCTCTGAAACAACACAAAAAACTAAGACTTTTAAATGTGGTCTTAAAAACATTAGATCACTTTCATCAAATGCTATTTTAGTTAATGAACTACTCTCAGATTACAACATAGATTTATTGTCCCTTACTGAGACGTGGCTGCATCCTGATGAATATGTCAAAATATGTCTAAATAAGGGGTAGGCAACCTTTACTATCGAAAGAGCCATTGTGCCCCCTCTTCCAACAAACTAAATCTGTCTGGAGCCCCAAAACATATTTGATAACACAGGTTATAAAGTTATATATATAGTTGTACAATATATATAAAAACTATAACTTGTTTTATTTATTAAATTATAGAACAACAATAAACAAAACTGATGACATTTAACTTCTATTTTTACCTGTTAGAAAAAAGGAAAACACCAAACTCTTATGAAGAGGAGAACAAAATACATTTGTAGGCCTACTTTGAAATAAATGAAACATAGAACTATGCTTTTTTTGTTCATCTCCAGCTTGGTACTTTTCAGCAAATGCTGTGTGCTTGCATTTTTTTTGTTGGTTGCCAATTTCTCGCCACACATCAATCATACAGGTAAACATGCATCGTTGGCAGCGAAAGCAAATTAATCTGTTGTCGCAGAATTAAACTCTCTATTTTTCTCCCAGGCTTTTCTTTTTTGGCATTTTTCCATGGTTAGTTTACCGAGGACGGGGGTCGGAAACTCTAGACTAGCGAACTGCAGGGAAGAGTGCCGGGACGTAATAGGAATTGACGCATATTTTAGATGTCCGCTATCTGGGAGCGCACACACACACACATTCATCCGCTCCTGGTATTTCATGACTGCCTGATACGATGACGATTTAAAAACTGAACATGAACGTGACATTCACTCACGTTCTTCATATGCAAACTGATTCGTTATGTCACCGCAACATGCACAACACTGTACCTGGAGCCCCTACAGAGGGGCTGAAGAGCCGCATGCGGCTCCAGAGCCGCAGGTTGCCGACCCCTGGTCTAAATGAATCTACTCCCCCCAGTCATATGAATTCACACGTTCCCAGAGAATTCGGTCAAGGATTTTTGTAACTCCAGTCTATCAAATAATCCTAAACCTAAACACAGCTAAAACTCATTTGAAACACCAACAGCCAATCATATTTGCTGTAGTTTACCGTGCTCCTGGGGCTTATACTGAATTTTTAACAGAACTCCCTGAGTTTTTATCAAACCTAGTCCTAAAGACCAATATATTTGTTGACAATAATAAAGATGGCCTTAATGTAGCATTTATTTCTATACTAGACTCAATTGGTTTCAGTCAGCGTTTACACCAACCTACTCATTATTGTAACTAAATGGTAAATGGTTTTGTATTTATATATTGATGACCACTCAAAGCGCTTAACAGTACAGTTTTACATTCACCCATTCAAAGACACATTCATACAGTGCATCTATTCGCAGCACTTTGTTATTCTTTTGGGGGAATATCAAGTCTAACTTGACCTTGTATTATCAACCAGTGTCGGAATTTAACATTTAACAGTACTTCCGCGCAATCCAATTCTATCAGACCATAGAGCACTGTAGCCGGGCTGACAGAGGGTCACACCTCTGTCAGCCCGATCAGGTCCAGTCTACATCCAGGACATGGTCAAATGTTACAGCCCAGCACGTTCACTCCGCTCTGCTTCGGTCAATCAGCTCGTTGCTCCCTCACTGCGAGCTAAACACTCATCAAAATCACAACTGTTTTCTTTCCTGGCTCCTAAATGATGGAATGAGCTCCCCATCGACATCCGTACATCAGAAAGTTTACACATCTTCCGCTGAAAACTAAAAACACACCTCTTCCGACTTTATCTTGAAAACTTTTGAAACTAACACTTTAGTAGCACTTAAATGGCACTTACTTATAGCACTTTGTAGTTTCGCTTTATTTTGAAGAAAATTGTACTTTCTTGATTCTTGTTGTCCTGGGTCTGTACCCTTGGTGTTTTATGTACTTATTGTAAGTCGCTTTGGATAAAAGCGTCAGCAAAATGTAATGTGATGTAATGTAATAATGTTTTCCTCTACGACATCTATTGCACTTCTGTCCATCCTGGGAGAGGGATCCCTCACATGTGGCTCTCTCTGAGGTTTCTGCATATTTGTACCCTTTTAAAAGGGTTTTAGTAGTTTTTCCTTAATCTTGTTGAGGGTTAAGGACAGATAATTTCTCACAGTGTTAAAACCCTATGAGACAAATTGTGATCTATGAATATGGGCTATACAAATAAAATGGGATTGATTGACTAATTGATGTTTGACAACCAAGAAGACAAAAAGCAGGTAAGTGGAATGTAGCTGATGTCCTTATGTATGTCAATATTATCAAACGTATCAATCCTCTCCTGTATCTGTAAACTTAAAGTATAGTAAATAGTATAGTATAGTAATGTAGCAGTGCTAAAGTAACTGCTTACCTTAGAAACGTTACATGGTAAACCTGTTTTTATGTAAATTAATTTGTATTTCCATATGTATGAGGATGGAACAAATATATCACACTGTCGAATTTATAGAGCACTAGACACTGCATGCTGACAAATAATTGTTTTAAATATTAAATATAGATTTGATACAATATAGAAGGTGTATGGTCATGTTAAACAGGTATTTAGTTTTATTATAAATAAATATTCCAGTGAAAATAACCACAGTACTGTCAGGAGGAGCAGAGACAATGACATCATCAAGTCCACCGATGCCGTTCCAATTGGGAGTTAGTGCTTCCGAGTCAAACTTGCAAGTAAGCCAGTCTGTATGCTTGTTTGCTAAACGGCTATTCACAGATTACTTGCACCTTTGCAAAGATTATGATTTGATTACTTCGAAACGTTTGACTCCGAGATATATATTTCACTGATTCTTGAGACGTGACAAAACACTTCCAGCAGTTGATACTGCCATTAATTATAAAAATGGAAATATTTTCAAATGTAGATGTAATCAGGGATAATATAAGAATATATACAACACCATTATCCCCTTCAATCTTATTTTAATAATATATTATTTATGACACTTACTGTCTTCCCACTACATTTAAAACAGCATTTCCACAGAGGAGGGTTCAACCATTCATGTGCAATAAAATGGATGCAAATATTTTTTTGAATTAAAAAGAGCTTGTTTCATACAAAGGAGCAGCCTCAATACCATCTTTCGATTTCTGAGAGTATTTTTTTTGAATGTTTAGACCATTTTATTATCCTGAAGTAGGTTCTGTTAGCATCTAGCATCAAGCCGAAAGAAAATGGGTGCAACATTTGTTTTGTGAACACTGTGGTATCATGAGAGGTTTGACGAATAAGCTGGGTGTAGGGCAGTGCGTCACAACAGGACAGAGCAGGCAAAAGTGCCTCGAATGAAGAATCCGGTTTATTCACTAACAAAAAGTCTTCAAAGGCAAAACATAGGCTTCATAAAGTTCCTCCTAACTTGAATCCTACCAACTGTAGTTGCAAAATCAAAGTTCCCCCGACGCCGAATTAAGTTTGTGCCACATACTTAGCTGCCTGCTTGGTGTGTGTCTCCACTCCTTTGTTCTCTCTCTCTCCCAAACCTGAGCTCAAGCTTTAATCAGAGGGCTGAGGCCTTTGAACCTGTCTGAGTAGTGCATTCTGGGGGATATAGTTTTCCCGGCAGCCATATTGTGGCGTGGTAGCCACTCCCGGAGAGGAACATAACGCCCCTCTACCACACGTCCTCTCGTGATGCCACGACACCATCAGATAATAATAATAACTAGAAAATTCCTCCTGCCGAGAAATTTCGAAATGGGTGCCTTCTGCGGCCGGGTCGAAAAGAGACATTTAGTTTTTTGGGGAAGAGAGACAGACTGGCTGCTTTAAGAGAGAGAGACAGACCCAGAGAGAGAGAGAGAGAATGTACCAGTTTCAGAGAGAGACCCAGAGAGAAAGAGAGAGAAACCCAGAGAGAGAGAGAGAGAGAGAGAGAGAGAGAGAGAGAGAGAGAGAGAGAGAGAGAGAGAGACTTGATCAGAAGGGGCGCTATCACTAACACTGCATACATACATAGGTCTCTTCAAGTCAGGGCTCTGATCATGTGACAGAAATTGGCAGGCGACTGCTCAAACTTCATTTTCACACTGACCACTAGGTGGCACTATCACTGCTTACACACTAATATACCTGTTCAGGTCACTTTTGATGAAGTGTGTCCAATTTGGGACCGATTATTCAAACTTCATTTTCACACTGACCACTAGGTGGCGCTATCACTATGAAGAATAAACACTAATATATCTGTTCAGGTCAGGAATCTGATGAAGTGTGTGCAATTTGGGACAGATTGCATAAACTTCATTTTCATCCTGACCACTAGGTGGGGCTAGCACTTTTAGTGTGTATGCATTGATAGTCTTGACTTAATCAGGTCAGGGCTCTGATCATGTGACAGGAGTTTGGGGCCGATTGCTCAAACTTCATTTTCACACTGACCACTAGGTGGTGCTATCACTATCACTTCATACACACTAATACAGATATCTGATGAAGAGCCAATCACATTTGCCTTCAAAATCATTGACAGTTGTTTATTTAAAGAGTTCAACAGTTCCCCCCTGGAAGGCAAAGAAAAAATTCAACACTTAAATGCTACCCACACTGGAACTGGAACCCTCCACCTCTGAGCTACTGTCCCTCTGCTCTACTGACTGCACCACCTGTAGTGACTAGAAACACCTGTGAAGTAGTTTATAAATAGATCTCAATGTCTCCTTTTTCCCCCTCTGGGCCCTCCTCCCTCTGCATGTGTAACTTCACTAAGGAGACACCTGTGACACGGAGAGAGGGACAGATTGGACCTGAGAAGAAGGTCCCGAACAAAATGCTCTAATTCAAAATCTATTACTCCTATCCGTGAAATTAAAACACTGTGAGAATCACAAGGCTTGGACGAACAAGTACATATCTATATTAAAGTTTAGAGCCATAGTTCTCCTTTCATAATTCTCCTCCAAACAAATACTTATTACTAAAAAACTATAAGTCCTATCTGGAAAATGAACACATTAACTTTAGATATCATTGACAGTTGATTATTTAAAGAATTCAACAGTTCCCCCCTGAAAGACAAAGAAAAAGATTCAATGTTTGTGTCTTACCCACACTCGGACTTGAAACCTCCACCTCTGGGTAACTGTCCCTCTGCTCCTCTGACTGCACAGTGTTGATTAACACCTGTGAATAGTCTAAAAATAGATCTCACTCTCCCCTTGTCCCCCTTTGGCCCCCCTCCCTCTGCGTGTGTGACTCTGATTACGTCAGCTGTGACGTGAACGAGAGGGAGAAATCATCCCTCTGGAGAACGTCCCGAACAAAAAGCTCTAATTCAAAATCTATAACTCCTGTCCGTGAAATGAAAACACCGTGAGAATCAGAAGGTTTAGCCGAACAAGTACATAGGCCTTTAGTCCAAAAATAGGAAAAGACGTGAAGGTCGAGAGCAGCAGCGAAACAACTACCATGGTAGACGGAATAATATGGCGCCGCAGTGTTGAGCGGACCAGATCTTTATAGCGGGGATGATGAGGATTGAGTTCAGGTGTGCCTCGTACATATATTATTGTTTTAAGCCAAAAAATGAGGCCGTGTGAGCAGTTTAGAAAGGTAGTTCTCATTTCATAATTCTCCTCCAAGAATCCCAAGAGTTTAAACTACAACCAGACTAGGGCTGAACGATTAATTGCATTTGCGATGTAATCGCAATTTGATAAAACGCGATTTTCTAATCGCAACGTGCGCGATTTAAAACGTGCGAAAGAGAGTAGGGCACCGGGCTGCTGTCCGCACCCGCAGCAAGAATGCCGCGGGACCACAAAACTCCTCTGATCCAGAAGTTAGCGAAGCAAGCCTGCATCACCTACAGGGTCCTAAACTCTTCGCCCGACGGGGCGGACACACAGAGCGAGCTCATCTCGAAGGTGACCGCGGGGCGGGAGGCGGACCTGAAAATTGCTCCCCGGAAAAGCAAGCCGAGCTCCGGGGCGGCGGGGCTCCAGAGCCCCCCGGTCACCTACATGCACATCAGAATTAACATGGGGCTCCAATGGGAGAAGGATCCGGAAATAATTCCTAGATTTTTCGATGCGGGTATAAGCACAGGTGTCTGCGAAGGAAACAATCTCACCACCTCAAATATCTAAAAATCATGTCTGAGGACCTCCGTATGGCGATTTGAGAGCAGTTTTAGTGACGAAAAAAGGGACTAAAAACACTGATTTTCAGCCTGTCGCTCTTTAGGGCGAGAGACCTTGAGTCCCATTGTACGTTTTTGGTCGCGTTATTGCGATTTTTGAGCGAACCGGGGGACGAATCAAAAATTTGAATAATAGCACACCATTCGACGTAATTCCGCAGGTTTATTTGTAGGTCTCGTGAATGTGCAACAAAATTTGTGGGAGGAGAAGCTCGCAGAAAAAAAGACGGAAGAAGTATAAGAATAAGAAGCACCACAGAATAGTAATATGTAATGCTTTGCATGGCGCGTTGGTCAGTGCTTTGCAGGGCTTCGCTTCGCCCTGCAAAGCACATGTGTGGCCTGCAAAGCCCTGCTACAGACACTTGCCTAGAGGTGCCTGCCACTAGGCGGCACCCATAATAAGTATGGGGAATAGTAATATGTAGTGCATTGCATGGCGCAACGCCATATTAATAATAATCACATTATAATAATATAAATAATAATAACTAGAGATCAGCTGGATACTCGGCTGAAACGAGTATCCGGTATGAAAATCCTCACACAGCGCCACAGCGCTCCTCCCCTTCACACACCGCTCTGCTCACTCACTCACAGAGCAGCTCTCTGTCACTCAGGTTCGCGGGTCTTTTCCGTTAACGTTTAGCTTGAAGTTTGTTTTTATTTCAGTTTGTACTTACTTATTAACCAGTAGAGTTCTGTTAAACATGGGTTCGTTCAGACGTGGTGCTGGTAGAAAGCGACTCGCGTTGCGTCTCTAGCTGTCGGAGTTTTTTTTTACTTCACGCATTGAGTGTCTGACTACTCTCTAGCGTCTGGCTACTCTCTCTCTCTCTCTGTCTCTGCCTCTCTATGCCGGTCGTTGGAGTTTTTTGTTTTTTTTTAAACCGTCAGTTGGCTCTAACCAGTTTTATTTTACTTCACGCACTGAGTGTCTGACACTTTCTAGGTAGTAGTGGTATAAAAAATATTACATCAATGGGCGCACATCACCGTGCGGCGCACATCACCGTGCGGCGCACATCATCAAGGGGCGCACATTATCACATCACATTCATCGCCCACACCTGGTGTGGAAATAAATTTTTAAAAAATTAGCAAAACTTGTTCTGTAAATAGTTCGTTTGCTATTGTGATCAAACTCATTGATCTGAAGCTCAATGCTGATGCTGTCCTGTAATAGTTTTCTAATCAACAATAAATTTAACAATTTCTGATCAACCCATATCAATTGCATGCTTAAAATAACATACTGGTTAAAGCCCCGCCCGTTTCAAGACAACCCGGCCTACTTCAGGGTTTAATTCAGCCCACTTCCGGGTTAAATCACACCCAATTCCGGGTTAGGCCCCGCCCACTCCGAGTACGGATACGGATACAGATAATTCATATGGTTAACAGATACAGATACAGATAATGCTGTACTCGCTCATCCCTAGTAAACACTGTAGGCTCCGCACGGCGTGTTGCTTGCGTATGTCACTCACAGCGCACAGCATAGAATTACAATGAATAGATCAGCCGATATGGATCGGACCATTGTCATCGATTCCCGTTCTAGAAATGTCTTCAATATCGGAACCGATCCCGATACAAGTATCGGATCGGTGCATCCCTACTAAATATAAAGACATTATATTAGCCCTGCTGGGATTAAAGGTTAGCTGGTGTGTCTGACTGTGAAAATGTTTATGGAACTGCACTCTAAACAATAAAGATAGGACGGTGGGAGATAGGAGCAGTTGGGCCAGATATATGGCCTTCACACAAATTACTTTAAATAACTGTTGCTGCTTAATGTTAATCATGAATCTTTTACTATCACTTACTCATTTCTAGCTTTTTATATTAAAGAATAACTCCCTTGGAATAATTTGACATCACACAGAGTTCAAGCAGCTGTCCCAGGTTCTGGGGGAAAGACAGAGTGACATTGTTTTGTTTCGCGCTTGTTCCACTGTGAGGCAAGGGGAGGGGTAAGGCAATCTGTCAAAGTTTAAGAATGCTATATTTTGTATTTATAATTAGCTAACATGCTTTCAGTACATATTGTATCACTATTCAACATTATCATTGCTTGCTGTTGCAATGATATTGAGGGGGAAAACTCTATGGATGGGGGGAGGTCAGACCCCTCTGTCCTCCCGGCAAAACCGCCCCTGCTACAGACACTTCTCCTCAGTTGTCCCTTGATTAAAATATTGCTGTTGATTTAATGCACTTTAACCCTAATAAATGTCACAACAAGTTTATATAATACAGAATAGATATTAGCAAAAGGGTTTGCTAAGGTAAGTTAGATAAAAGTACAGTCGATTGTAATGTTTATATACTAAACTTTCCTGGCACCAACATGCCCAGGAACAAATATAGAACATTAAAAATTACATTTGAAAGTAATGAATTGCTGTTAAATATACCAGGGTTCATACACATTTTGACCAATGGATTTCCACTTTTCCATCCAATAAATTTAAACCAAATTTCCATGACCAAACATTTTATGAAATCTCGGTGTATACATGAAAAGGTGACAAAATGTAGTATTTAAGCTAACAATGAGAATTCCAAAGCATACGGTTTACCCTAAATGACACAAATAAATGAGACAATAATTTGATTGAGGTATTTGTCTGTTGTAACCGATGGCATGTACTTTTCCATTTGTAGCAAAGCATGGTTAAATTTACACTTCCCTGGCATAGTGCATTATCCCGCCTGCTTCCCCAACCAGACTTCTTAATTATTATGAGAGCGTATGCCTGCTTATATTTTGAGTGTTTTTCTTTTAAAAGCATATGAATTATTTAAAACTCAGCGTAAATGAATGACCTGAAAATATGAATATAACAAATTTCCATGAATTCTCCAAAACTTTTACATGTAATGTACATGGAAATAAACATTTAACAATTCCATGACTATTCCAGGTTTTTCATGACCGTAGGAACCCTGATATACCCAATACAATAAATCTCTATACACGTCAGAGCCAGCGTCAAATTTCCAAAGGACATGCCAAGAAGAGGGGGGAGCTTTTCCACCCATCTCTCCTCTCCTCCTCATTTTTCCCTGTTCACCCCAACCGGTCGAGGCAGTTGGCCTCCCACACTGAGTTTCCAAGATCTTTGTCCAAATTCCCTTATCAATTCTTGTTCCCATTCAGTTCTTATTCAACTGAATGGGGGCGCAATAAAGTTTTGTGATTTGCCCGATTATAAATTAAACTTGTCTTTTTTATTAAAGGACATGAAAATATCATTAACTTTAGTAGCTGGTTTGTTAGGAAAATGCGGAATAACAGCCATGATACAATGCCTGATCTGTAAATCTCTAAAAACAAAAGTGGGAACTGGGTACCGTATTTTTCGCACTATAAGGCGCACTTAAAAGTTTTTTCTATTTTTTTTTAAACGGCAGTGCGCCTTATAATCCGGCGCGCCTTATATGTGGATTAATTCTGGTTGTGCCTACTGACCTCAAAGCGATTTTGTGTGCGACACGGCGCACCGCTTTCAGCATTACGGCATCCGTAGTCAGGCTCGTCGCGGAGTAATACATACTGTACTTTACCATAATATTACCGGTACAGTGTGTGTAAAAGGACCCCAAAATGGCACCTGTCAAAAGACACGCTTACGAAGCGGACTTCAAACTCAAGGCTATCAGTCACGCAGTAGAACATGGGAACAGAGCAGCTGCGAGAGAATTCAACATTAATGAATCAATGGTACGGAAGTGGAGGAAGCAAGAAGATGACCTGCGCCAGGTAAAGAAGACCACACAGAGTTTCCGAGGGAACAAAGCGAGATGGCCACAGTTAGAAGAAAAAATTGAACAGTGGATTATTGAACAGAGAGCAGCAGGTAGAAGCGTCTCTACAGTCTCTATTCGACTGAAGGCAACAGCGTTGGCACGGGACATGAATATAAATGACTTTCGTGGCGGTCCTTCTTGGTGCTTTCGTTTTATGAAAAGACGTAATCTGTCCATCCGAACACGGACTACCGTCTCGCAGCAACTGCCAAAAGATTACCAAGAAAAGCTGGCCACTTTTCGCGCGTACTGTACAAACAAGATCACTGAAAAGAAGATCCGGCCAGAGCACATCACCAACATGGATGAGGTTCCGCTCACCTTTGATATCCCCGTGAACCGCACCGTGGAGAAAACAGGGACCAGAACGGTGTCTATACGCACCACAGGGAACGAGAAGTCATCCTTCACTGTAGTTCTCGGTTGCCAGTCTAATGGCCAGAAACTTTCCCCCATGGTCATTTTCAAGAGGAAGACTTTGCCAAAAGAAAAGTTTCCAGCCGGCGTCATCATCAAAGCTAACCCGAAGGGCTGGATGGACGAGGAAAAGATGAGTGAGTGGCTGAGAGAAATTTACGTTAAGAGACCGGATGGCTTTTTCCACAAATCTCCGTCCCTATTAATCTGCGACTCCATGCGCGCCCATCTCACCGATGCTGTAAAAAAACAAGTGAAGCAAACAAATTCGGAGCTTGCCATCATTCCGGGTGGATTAACAAAAGAACTCCAGCCCCTAGACATTGGTGTGAACAGGGCATTCAAAGTCAAACTGCGGGCTGCGTGGGAGCAGTGGATGACAGACGGAGAACACACATTCACCAAGACAGGGAGACAGCGCCGGGCGACTTACGCTACAATCTGCGAATGGATCGTGGATGCCTGGGCCAATGTATCAGTCTCAACTGTGGTCCGAGCTTTCACGAAGGCCGGAATCATCACTGAACTGCCAGGTAACAGCGGCGACACTGACTCTGACTCGGATAATGATGAGAGGGAGCCGGGCATGCTGGATGCCGTTATCGCCCAACTGTTAAACTCCGACACGGAAGATGAAGAATTTGAGGGATTTGAGGACGAGGAATGAACTGAAAAGTGGTTGTATTGTGTTGTATTTTACGTGTTATAACTGAAAAATGTTGAGTTATTGTGAATACGCTAACGTTTGATTTAGCGGTATCAGACTGTTTTTTTTACGTGTTAAATCTGAACAAGGTCGGGAGTTATTGTGAATACGCTCATTAACGTTTGAACAATGTTGAGAGTTATTGTGAACACGTTTATTAAAGTTTGAGTTACAGACTGTTTTGTTTCACTTAATGCGCCTTATAGTCCGGTGCGCTTTATATATGAAAAAAGATCGAAAATAGACCATTCATTGGCAGTGCGCCTTATAATCCAGTGCGCCCTATAGTGCGGAAAATACGGTAAGTTACATTCATTTGAAAACTGTTGGAGGGAGGCAAATTTGTTGTTTATAAAGAGATAATTGTGAGGTTTTGTGTAGTTGTTGTTGTCGTCTCTCCTCCTCCCCTTCTGTTTCCCTGTGTAGGTGGTGTGAGCGGTAGGGGGCGTGGCTGGTTCCCTGCAGCGGACGAGGCACACCTGAACTCAATCCTCATCATCCCCGCTATAAAGATCTGGTCCGCTCAACACTGCGGCGCCATATTATTCCGTCTACCATGGTAGTTGTTTCGCTGCTGCTCTCGACCTTCACGTCTTTTCCTATTTTTGGACTAAAGGCCTATGTATGCTTCTCCGTTTTTTCGAAAACGGACGGACACGGACAGAGAAACGTCCATTCCGAGCGCCTCCGAGAGCTTTTCGTGCACCTCTGATTTTTCTAACTACACGTCGGCATGACGGGCAGCCTACGGAAAGCCCTTGGCTGTGATTGGTCAGCTAACGACATTTCCAGACCTCAAACTTCCTGTTTCATTCCCTATAGCGCAATAAACCCAAACACAACTACGGTACTACGATTAATGTGACAAGTGTGTTAAGCCAGTGGAGATGTCCGGCTGACGGTGGCTGGTTAGAGCATCGTTCGCTGTGTATGCGACGCCGGGAGGACGTCATTAAACCAGCGTGGACTTCTTCTACACACCTCATGAGGTCCTTGACGGACTCGGAGAAGCATACAGAGGCCTTAATACCTGCCATTTGCTTTGCTCCACGCAGAACCTCCGTGTGCCGTTTCACTCGGCTTTCATCCTCGCCTGTCCCTGGACCTTCCAGCCAGCACCCTGCCCCTCCAGCCTGCACCTGACTACTCATTCAATAAACTCTGTTACCTTTTTCACAACCAACTCCTTCGTGTCTGCTTTGGGGTCCGAACATCATCACTAACCCTAACAGAATAATCTGGCCAAGAAAATGGACCCCGCAGACGCGGAGAAATTCCGACAGGCTCTCACCTCCCAAGGAACCCATGTGGGACTACACGAGAAGGCTCTGCACGAGGTGATGGAGACTCTCCAGACCCTCACCTCCAACGTGGCGCAGATCGGGGGCCGCATGGAACAGCTGACTACTCACCTCACCACACTGACGGTCCCAGCTCACACTCCAGCTCCGGATCCTGCTCCAACACCTCCACCGCCTGCGTCCTCGGGCGCTCTTCCCACACAGCCGCGGGAACCATCCATCCCCACGCCCGCCAGGTTTTCAGGACAGTTAGGTTCAGGCAGAGAGATTATTTATCAGTGCAATCTCGTTTTTGATCAGCAGCCGTTCACCTACTCCACGGATAAGTCGCGTAATGAGTCTCCTGTCAGAGAAAGCCGCGGCTTGGGCTGTAGCCATCGCTCACAGTAATTATCCAGCTTGTCTTTCTTTTACCTCTTTCACTGAGGAATTCCTTAAGATTTTTGATCACCCGCTGCGCAACAGGGAGGCCAGTAGCCGGCTCCTATCTCTTCGCCAGGGGAATAACTCCGTGGAGGCGCACTCAGTGGACTTCCGTAATCTCGCTATAGAGAGCGGGTGGGACGAGAAGGCACTGCAGGGGGTTTTTCTCCTGGGGACTTAGAGATGAGTTGAGGGATGAACTGGCTGCTCGTGATGACACCACCTCACTGGACGATCTTATTTCTTAATCGATACGGTTAGATAATCGCCTTCACGAGCGGTGCAGGGAGAGATACGGGAGGGTTGGCCACACCCCTCCCGTGACGCGGACAATGAGCCCCCTTCATTGGGGGTTTGCGCCCTCTGCGCTGCCTCAGTCAGGCTCCAGCTGGATTCCCCCGCGGATCGATCCTTCTCCCCCAGGCACAGAGGAACCCATGCAGCTGGGGAGGACAAGACTCACACCAAAAGAACGTCAACTTCGTCGTCTCAGCGGACTCTGTGTCTACTACGGGCGGGACAGACACCTGCTGCTTTTTAACTTCTTACTTGGTCTAGCTCCCCCACAAGTGTTTATACCCTTTCTTAAGTTTAGAAGAAACAAAATTTGAGGCCAACTAGGCAACTCGATAGCTTGCTAGACCCTGTGTCCGAATTCCCAGTGTACGCACTTGTAAGTGTGGTTTTAAGGGCGGGTACGTCAATGGGTGCGTTCGTAAATTAGCTCTGAGAGCGCCGGAGCTTCCACGTGACTGCCTCTTGTCCAATCGTGCATGTGTAATGCAATCTACCCACACTACCTTTGCGATCGACCGGGAGATCGCGTTCAACGTATTGGTCACCCCCGATCTAATACAATAGCTTCTCTGGATGGCATTGGCCCTGCTTTCAGTGAAACCTTCAGGGATTTGGGGAGTTGTCTTTGATCCAAATTTGTCCTTTGATTCTCATTGAAAACATTGACAAGGACTATCATTTTTACGTAACATTTCAAAAGTCAGGCACTTCCTTACTCAAAAGGATGCAGATAAATTAGTCCATGCCTTTATTACGTTCAGACCTAATTACTGTAATTTCATGTATGAGGCTCCACCACTTAGTCTTATAAGACTCTGTAGCTAGTCCAAAATGCTGCAGCATATTTTCTGACAAGAACCAAAAAAATAGATCACATTTCTCCTGTATTAGCCTCATTACACTGGCTTCCTCTTAAATTTAGAAAAGAATTAAAAATGTCTCTTCCTCAAAAAGAGAAAAAGCACAGGCAAAGTCGGCAATAAAAACGGATGAATATTAACTGGTCTCCCAAGGTGCAAACAGATAGAATGATCCCCAACGATACCAAAAACATGGAAGAAAAAAAGGGCAAATACTGGGAAATATAAATGTAAATTGAATTAAAGTTTGACAATTCTGTTCATTTCATATTACTCTTAAACATGAGCTAAAATCCTCTCAACCTCAATTGACTTCAGTAAGTTGAATGGAGTTTTTAACACATTAACAACTAGAGAAATAATTCTCCACAGCTCTGAGGATGAAGCTTTGTCCCTTTGGATAACCTTGGTCTTACACTGCCCTCTAGTGAAGAACGTTTGTAAATACAGCTCAAACATCTTGATTTGACATCATTAAGCAGCAAACTTTGCCCGGCACTATGGCTAATCTATTTGCTGAAAAGTTACAATTCTGACCATGAAGTATGATGAACCTCTATTAAATATTGTGATCACATTTGAGCTGTATATAGTAAACCAGCCAGCAGCGGTGCTTCAAAGTATAAAACATATAACATGTCACTTCCTGTCGCCAGCAGGTGGCGCTGTGATCATGGGTCGATATAAGCATATGACTCTGTTCAGGTCATGACTGTGATGGTGTAAAAGGTTTTGAGGCTGATTGGACAATGCAGAGAGGATTTATAATACAACTTCAAATCAGAAAATTTGGGACAGTATGTTACATTTAAAATCATAACTGAGAACAGTGATTTATAAATGATCTTAGACCTGTACTACAACAAAAACAATACATAAGCACATTATTTGAAGTTTGACCTGCATGAAGTGTTTTCAGTGTGGAGAAGTGGGACACAAGAAAGTGACGTGCCCGCACGGGAGACGCGCGACGGGGTCCGCTGGAGCGGAGGGAGGGGAGGGCACCGCCGAGGTGACGATCGGCCGGTTCTGCTGCGTCCTCTGAGGCTACTGGTTCTGCTGCGGCGGTGCCGGTGCCGGTGGCGGCGGAGCCCGGTTCTGCGGCGGCAGTGCAGGTTGCTGCGGCGGTTCCGGTGGATGCCGGGCCGGGTGCGGTCGGTCCGGTGGGTGCCGGGCCGGCTGCGCCGGTTCCAGCTGCTGGGGGTCCGGGGGCGGGGGGTCCAGCGGCTGGGGATCCAGCTGTCGGGGATCCGGGGGCGGGGGGTCCAGCTGCTGTGAGGGGCGCAGAGGTTTCCTCTGCTGCGCCTGTTACTGAGTCCGTGGTGACGGTGAAGCAAGTATTAACAGGAAAGGTGTCTGTTTCCATCGTACAGCAGGATATGCAGTGTGGTCCTGCTCAGCAGACAGAACAGATACAGCCTGATATAGAGAGCAGTCAGGTTAGTGAGATGGACATGGAGGAAGACTATGAATCTGACCATGTGTCTCTAGCTGACAGCGTCTCACCAAGCACGGATTTATATTCATTAAAAGAGGTCAATGAATTTCTGGATGAATCCTTTGGCAGAGCAGTGGAGGTTGCAGAGTATTTCCCAGACATTAAAAAGTTCATCCAGACAGTCAGCACCCTCCAGAAAGAGGTAGGGACGGATGTCCTGGATGAGAAACGAAGATATAGGCTCAGGAAACATGTGACTGCAGCAAGAAAAGGTCTTCCATGTAAGATACGTTCCAAGAGAAGGAAAAATTGTAAATAAAATTGACCATGACCATTCATCACTGGGTGTTTTCATTCTGCTGTGTTTACCTGTTTACGGGGGTAGAAGTGCTAATAAAAGGTTTTTAGTATCAGAACTTTTTAAAGTAAAAAAGCTGGATGTCCTTTTTTTACAGGAGACTCACAGTGATTGCCTGAATGAAGCAGACTGGGGAGTATGGTGGGGCAGCACATACTCAGCCATGGCTCTAACCTGACCGCTGGAGTCGCTGTTTTATTTTCTCCCTCATTAAACATGACTTTTTTATCCAGCACAGAGATCGTGGCAGGCAGGGCTCTGAGTATAAGAGTGGAAATACAAAGTACTATTTTTAATTTAATCAACGTGTATGCACAAAACCACGGTCCTGAACGGGTTACTCTTTTTGAATTATTAAAAAACAAGTTGGATAGTGTTGGTCAAGGGGAATGTATAGTAATGGGGGGGGATTGGAACCGCTGCACAGACTTCACTTTGGACCGAACAGGACAGGAGCTCCATCCTCAGTCCTCCTCTGTGCTGGGCCAGACAGTCAAAGAGGCAGATCTACTGGACGTGTGGAGGAGGAAACATCCTTCCACCAGGCAGTATACCTGGATCAAAATAACAGATGGCAGGGTCAGTGGGACCCGGCTGGACAGATTTTACATATCCGCTCCTTTTATCACACGTGTGACAAACTGTCATATCCATCCAGTGGGTTTCACAGACCATCATTTGGTTTTAGTAGAGCTACTTTTATCTTCTGCTAGAAAGCCTGGATCCTTCTGGCATTTTAATGTTAAGCTTTTAAATGATTTAAATTTCTGTGAGAATTTTAAACTGTTCTGGGCCAACTGGTGTTCTAAGAAAGTCTCGTTTTCCCTCCCTGGGTCAGTGGTGGGAGGTTGGCAAGGGTCAGATTAAGGTCTTCTGCCAGCAGTACACAGCATACTCTACCAGAAACATTAAAAGAGCGATGGAGCAGTTAGAGGAAGACATTAAGGAGCTGGAGAGCGTACCTACCAGCACGGAGAAATTAAAAGCTAAAAGACAGCAACTGAACTCTTTTCTCCAGGAGAAGGCCAAAGGAGCTCTGGTTCGAGCTCGGTTCCAGAAATTGAAAGACATAGATGCACCTACCAGTTTCTTTTTTAACCTGGAGAGATTCGTGGCCCAGGGGAAGCAGATGGTGTGTCTCCGGCTGCCGGATGGGAATATTACATCTGAACCAGCAGAGATGAGGAGATACTCGGTGGACTTTTATACCAACCTGTTTGGGGCAGAGGAGTGTGACGGGGAAGCTGTGGCCGAGCTGCTGCAGGACTTCCCACAGCTGAGTCCAGGTGAGCGAGACACCCTGAGCGCTGACATCACGCTGGAGGAGCTGACCACTGCTCTGTCACAGATGTCTGCAGGCGAATGATGGACCGAAACAAACACACACCAGAGGTGTTCCATCGGGTTTAGGTCAGGTGATCGTGAGGGCCATTCAATTGCATCAATTTCTTCATCCACCAGGTACTGCCTGCATACCCTTGCCACATGAGGCATTATCGTGCATCAGGAGGAACCCAGGACCTACTGCATCAGCGTAGGGTCTGACCATGGGTTCAAGGATTTCATCCCGATACCTAATGGCAGTAAGACTGCTGAATGCTGAACTGTGGTCAATGAACAGCATTGTCACATATGTGTCCCTCTGGTCCAGGTGGGAGAGGGCAGTTTTAAGGGTGAGACAGATGGAACCTGCAGTCGATCTATTTGGCTTGTAGGCAAACTGAAGTGGGTCCAGTGAGTCAGGAAGGGAGGAGGTGATTAAGGGGTGACTTACCTCTCAAAACACTTCATGATGGTGGAGGTGAGTGGTACTGGTTTATGTTTTCTTGGGAACAAAGTCAATGATGGAAACATGCAGGGGACTACAGACTGGAGGAGAGACAGGTTGAAAGTGTCTGTGAAGACATCTACCAGCTGATCTGCACACACCTTGAGAGCTTGGTTAAGTGATCTCCGACGGATTAACACATGCAGGGCTCCTGGACCTGATGGCATCCCTGGCTGAGCTCTCAAGGTGTAATGGGCCGTCACAAGTTATTTCTAAAACAGTATTTTGACATATCTAAACTCCTACTCTGGAAGTACCAAGTTCCCTTCTACCTGCAGATTTACTGTTTAACTTTACCTGTATGTTTTATGTGATGCACCAAGGTATGCCAGGGGCAGGCTGAGGCTATCACACAAAATAATAAAGTGATGCTGCTTTCTTCAGCATCCCAGAAAAGCCCCACTTAGGTAAAGGCTGGCTCAAACATGAACATAGTTATGTAAATAACACCAGGAGAGAAGTTTACTGTAATAATAACTGTAACAATACATTAAACTCAAATACCTTGTATCAACCAGGTTTTACTGCAGCAGGATGGAAAGAGAACTGAAGAAGAAGAAGGCCTGCCTATATGGACTCAGCCCACTTAGAGGGATCAACACGAAACACCAAAACAAAACAGGATGCAACACTGCATGTAAAAAACATTTAAATAACAATGACTTGTAGGCTTTGTGGATTTGTATCGCAAGGGGCTCTTTACGCATAAGTGATTTAGCAAATATTAACTCAATCCTAACATAACATGTTAGTCCTGATAGAGCTGTCAATATAAGATTGTGCACTAACAGTTATTTGAAAAAAAAAGGAAAACTCTGTAGAGTGTTAAAACTCTGATCTCAGGCAAGTCTCCTTTTGTGAGTGGTTGTACATTATTCTTATTGCTGTTCTACATTGTTTCTGTTGATTATTTTATTTTGCAACTGGCCACATTGTGTTTCCACATTTGGAATAACTTTTTGGTCACTATGGACTTTAGCACTGAAGGTAATTGAACTAGTAATTGGACTTGTTGTGATTCTACCAGATTCATGTACAAGACAGTGATAATCATGAAAAACAAAACCTTTCCAAACTAAAGTTATATCAATTTTTGTTTCAAATTGCTAATTCTTATTTCATAGTCACATTATCTCAAACTGCATTTGGATCACATTAACCCTTTTTTATTTTCTTCATTATTAATCATATATATACAGGCCAGACTTAAGGATAGCTTGATATCTTTGATTTGCTGTATGACAGACAATGTGATGAGATTCTATCTGAGTCGATGTAGCCATTACACATGTTGCGCTACTCTTGTTGACCACTAGATGCTACCCTGATATAATTTCCCTTAACTGTTTGCTCATTCAAGTATTGAGCTGCTTTGGTCTTTATGTAGGTTGTGGAAATGTACTGCCAGATACCTACGTGATAATCAATTTTAGATATATAAAGTTTTTAGTACTCTTTCCCTAAAACATACTGCTGAGTGACAATCAGCATATCAGCAGTCTCAATATATCTGTTGTCAGCCCAAGTGTTTCGCCATGTTAGTAACTGCAGAATATCAGAGCTTCATTGCATAAATAAGGGTTCATTGAGTTAAATAATTGCTTGTTGTTTTAAAAATTGCAATAGCAGTGTGTTGCTATTATTGTCATTAGGAGAATAAAGGTAAATTCATTTATCCAGAGTTTATTTGGCTTGTCTTATTAAAAAATGGTCTTATATGTTCTCTTTCGCTGGTATCCTCTTATTTATGTACATCTTCCCTTTAGTGAAAGGACAGGTGATTCACATTGAATCTTCTTCTTAAATATAAATTGAAGAGTAAAGTGAAAGGATATTTATCTCCCTCTCTCTCGGTGTGTGTTTGTGTGTGTGTGTGTGTGTGTGTGTGTGTGTGTGTATATGATTTAGGTTGTACTGTATTTTTACAGACAATAATGTACACATACACAGTGAAGTGGTAGTGACATATTTGCCATGGTAGCACAAAGGAAAAAAGCGCTTCATTCTTTGTAAGAACCGCTCTTGGGCCTTCTTACATAAATTACTTAAGGCCTTAATATGGATTACACCAATGAAGTTGTCTCCTCGTGCCGTCTCTGTCTCCTGGACGGGCTGCTCATCAGCTTGTTTTCTTTATGCACCTTTATTGTGCATTATATTATTTCATCGGTCCACTTTTCGCTCATTGTGATGAAGTGTTGGCGCAGTGACGGTGACAAGCTTTGAATATCTTTTCTCACGGAGCCAGGTGGTGAATAAGGAGTAATTAAAACCCTATAAATTATCCGCCGGAAGTCATCTATTACGAAGCGAAGAGATAAGAGTGCGCTTTTTCAGATATTGGCCGCGAAAACCACGCAGCCTGTGGAGAATAAAACGAAGAGGATTGTGCATCAAACTGCAGTTGTGCCCGTTTTGAGTGAACGCATATGAAAATACAGGTGTACATCTGAGTTTTTATTGAACATGAGAAATGAGAGCTGGTTTGTGATGTAGGCTTTCACGCAGCTGTATGCCGTTACTGTGTGTGTGTGTGTGTGTGCGTGTGTGTGTAGGTGTGTGTGTGCGTGTGTATGTGTGTGTTTGGGCGCGTGTGTGTGTCTGTGTGTGTTATCCTCTCTTTGAGCTGTATAAGGTTGTAACAGATACACAACAACAATGCTGAAGGCGCGAGGAGGTTTTAATCTTTTTTTTTCGTGAAGCCTGCCCACTGCTCCAAATATCTCCTCTGTTCAGAAACGCATGACATTATTGGACGTCGTCACCCCATGACAAAAGTGTCCCGGTCGGTGATTGGCCCACTCAACTTTGGATATTAAACATGCTTCTCCAGTTAGTGCATGTGTGCCAGTATGCTTGCATGGTGATGCGATATGAGGACTTCGTGAATTTTCGACTGTCATAAAGCGGGGAAGCACTGTAGGTGTGTGAGAGCAATGCACGATACAAACAATACCCCGAGCACTGAGGATGTCTACAATTTGCGAATAATTTCACATATCAGCAACATTACGAGGAGAAAATTTGTATGTTATGGTGTTATTAGTAACATTTTGGATACAAGCACAGTTCCACAAAGTGGAAGAGGACTGAGAAAACAGAATTCACGTTCCCCAGAGAATTAGCGATGGAGGAGCAGCGGGATCTGAACAGTACGGATGGCAGCGAGGGAGAATGCGTCTCCCCTTCTCACAGCCTACCCTCGCCGCCCATACTGCCTCTGCAGGTCGCCCAGCAGGCCCACAGAACAACCAACTTTTTCATTGACACCATTCTACGACCGGACTTCGGCAGTAAGAAGGAGCACGGCTTTGTCTCACGGGAGAGGGCGCACATCTCCGGCCGGGACCGCAGCAGACCAAGCATACAATGTCAGGACTCTAACTGCAGTACTGACAGCACTTCGTCTTCCACCTCCTCGACTTCTTTGGTGAGTCCCCAAAAGAACATTGGCAGTGACGAAGGAGACGCGACCGCCTCCACTGGGAACAGCAGTGTGAAATCCGAGGAGAGGAATGGCGGAGGGGACGGAGAGAACACCTCCGCTTCGCTTGTGGTGCTGGATGGTACCGGGGCGCCCACACCTGAGACCCAGCCGCTGCTCTGGCCTGCCTGGGTCTACTGCACCCGGTACTCGGATAGGCCCTCATCTGGTAAGGCAATAGTTTAATGAAGAAAAAAAACCGCGAGTGTCCAGTTCCTGTGAAAACGGAGGGATAATAATACCATGTTGATCTCACTTCAGTTTGGTATAAACAAGCTTTCAAATGTCTGTCAAAAAATACGAGCATAAACTGCATACAACACATTTCATAAAATATTTTTTTTATGGTTATTTTACTTATCTTATACACACAGAATGAATTAAATAACGTTTATTTTAATCCTACGATCAAATTCGACGGTGATGATTTTGTTTCGTTTAATGAAAATGTGTGAACACATTAATTTGTGTTGCCAGCCCAAAGTTAACCTTTCTTTGATACTTTACAGTTTTTACTGAATCCTCTAGTATTAAGATTCCTAAAGAAAATATTTAATCAAACCTATTAGATAATAGACTGCATGTAATCTCCCGTCAACGAGAAAAACATAACCTAAAATAAATGTGAATAACAATTTACTTTAAGTTAGGTTTGAGCTTATCCTGGACGCAAGCAAGCCATGCCACGTCTCAACGGGGAATCAATGAAACATATGTAACACATTATTGTAAATAATGAACAGCATGTAAAAAAACATAGACGCTGTTTAAAACCTATAATTAGGGGTTTTCTGCTGGGGATTTCTCACAAATTATTTTAATTGCATTTGCAAAATAACAAAAATAAAAGCTAGCTGCTGCTGATGATTGTGTTTTACGTTGCAAGTAAATCATCCATCAAATTGTATTTGTATAGCCCAGATTCACAAATCACAATTTGTCTCATAGGGCTTTAAAAAGATGTGGCATCCTCTGTCCTTAACCCCCAACAAGAGTAAGGAAAAACTACTTAAAATCCTCTAACAGGGTAAAATGAACATAGAAACCTCTGAGAGAGCCACATGTGAGAGATCCCTCTCCCAGGACGGAGACACGTGCAATAGATGTGAAGTAAAATAAACAGCTCAGATTTCCGTATATATCAATTTAAGTTAGAACTTGTAAACTTCTGAGTGAATGACATGGCATGACCTTGTAGCTTGACACTAATTATTTGAGACGCGTACCTATCTTGTAAACACAGTAGGTAATTTCAAGCATACAGCTGGCAGCATTGATCCTTTTGGATTAAGCTTGTACAGATGACCGCGGAGCTTTTGTGTGAAACATGTTTGATTCAGAGTCTTGATGTGCGAATCGACGGTAAACCTTTTCTATTGCTATAAAGGCTTTCCCCCCTGTAATCGCTGGGAGATGGGCTCTTGTCTTTTCCACCTCTGTTGTCCTCTCCCAGAGGCGGCTTAGGTGGACCAGAGCCACTGCCAGTGAAGCACGGCGGAACAAAAGACGATGGAATTAAAGGTAAATGATCCATGTCTCGCAATAGAAATATTGAGAATTAATCGAGATCTTCTTGATTTGGGTCCAGTTTTAATTTCACCAACATATAAACATAGGTTTAAAGGCAGTTTTTACCCATTAGTGAAGGCTGTGGTTTGAGACTCTCCTTTATAGGCAGATAATGACAAACACTTGCTAAGCAGAAAACGTTTAGGAATAAAAACAATTGTGATTATATATAATATCATATTTTGTTACAGCCTATTGCTACTGATGAAAATCATATCGTAATAGTAATTGGTAAACATTGTTCGCCCTGCTTTGTTCATTAAGAACAGAGGTCCTTTCTGGACTGGATTATCTTTAACTCGGTTTCATTATGATGAAGAGTCCGAGATTTTAATTTTGTATAACAATCCCTTTAAATGAGTGTGAATGTTAGCATCATGATTTACGTGACTGTACCAAAAAATTAAATAGAGCAGGGCTTCAGCTGCCTTAGTCGGGTCAAAATCTCTATCTGCTCACTGATTCACACTGTACAACGTTTCATTTCATCATTTCTTTTTCGACTACTACTTATAATAATAATAATACCAATAATACGAATGCCAATAATAATAATAATATTACAATGTTACAATGGATATAATATTATATTTTTCTGTATCGGCCTACAGTGCATAAAAGGCCCAAAAGGACATACACACAAGCCAATGGGGGCAAATAATCCGAATTGGTTGTTTCATTATTCATATCTAATTATCAATATGCGTTGAATATTTATTTCCGCTCTCCCGTCCTTTCGCCCTTACTGCAGGCCCAAGGACACGGAAACTGAAAAAGTCGAAAATCGGCAAAGAGGACAAGCGGCCGCGCACGGCCTTCACGGCCGAGCAGCTCCAGAGACTGAAGACGGAGTTCCAGGTGAATCGCTATATTACGGAGCAGCGTCGGCAGTCTTTGGCCCAGGAGCTCAACCTCAACGAGTCCCAAATCAAAATATGGTTTCAGAACAAGCGGGCCAAGATTAAAAAGGCCAGCGGCTTCAAGAACGGGCTTGCACTGCAGCTGATGGCGCAGGGACTGTACAACCATTCCACCACCACCGTACAGGAAGACAAGGAGGACAGTGACTGAGAAGTCCACACTTCTCCGCTCTCCTTCACACACTCTGTACATTGTAAATACATAGTATCTTATTTAATGATGCAGATGGGGGGTACGGAAAGAGTTTTCTTCACTGCAGGCTTTGTCTGTGGCTCCATTTCTTCTCCTCTTCTACGGACAAGAGCAAACAGAAACACTATTCCTGGAACCTCTCTCTGAAAAAACCAAAGATTTTTATTTTAAACATTTATTGGACATTTTCATAAACTTTAAAGAATAATACCTCATCCTCCTCGCATATTTTCTCCCTCCTGCGTACACACACACACACATACACGCACACACACACGCACACACACAGTATCAGTTAAACATAATTTGTTCAGGAATATCATAGGAATACTGCAAAGTTAAGGCCTTAGTTAAACACATTAGTTCACATTATTATTAACCACAATTCAAATTTAGTAACCAGACTCAAATTGTACCGTTATAGTTTAAGTTGCCAAACAATTAATTAGTCGGAACAATTTCAGACCTATCTAAATAGGTTAAAGGAAATAAGTAAATTAGTTCACGAGTCTATTTTCTCCTTAAATCCTACTCCTAGTAGCGCTAAAAAAGTATTACGCCACAGAATTGCAAATGTAGGAGTATTTGGCCCTTGGAACGCATATCCTCTGGTGTTGCCTTTATCTTGGCAGGTAGAGCTACAGAGGTGTGCAGGTCTGCAGACACATCACACAGCATTAGAATATGTGAGACATATTTGAGCTGCTCCCATGAGAACTTGTGTATGAATTCGGATATGTACATTTAAACCACGTTTCCGAATTTATACTTTATAACGGAAAAATAAAAATAAATCATCAAGAATCAGACAGACGCTTATTCGCTTGCCGGTCAGACCGAATATTCAATTAATAAATGGAGAAATTGTTGTGTGTGTGTGTGTGTTCGTGTGTGTGTGCTCGCGCGCGCGCTGTGCATTTCTTCGAGTGACTGGCACAACTGAATCTATATTCATAGGTCTTTGGAAAGGAGATGGATCTACACCCCGAGACGCGCTGCTTTCAGTGCTGTTCAAAGCGTTGCAGAGCATGAAATTGCCTCTTCGTCTGTGTTCAGTCATTTCATGAGCAGTAGAAACACACGGATACAAGTGCTGGATCTACAGGAGAGGGAATTTCCCTTTTTTTAACACAGTCATACCCAGGCCATGTCATCAGTCTGCACCCTCGTCCCCATAGTGGCATAGACAACATATGATATGAGATTATGAACAAAAAAATTTAAGAAGCAGCCTAAATGTCGGCCTATATTCAAAAACATAAGGTTCTTATAAAACAAACAAATATAAACAAAAATCTTCATTTCGATTTTCTTTGTCTATTTTTATTAAATTCTTCCCACATTTCCATTTATGTAAACCTGCCTTATTTGATAGGCTTCTATCTTAAGCAAGTTATATAGCAAGTAGTGATTTTAAATCCTTCAATACAGATTCAGCATGACATTAACGCCAATTTTTTGGTATTTTGTAAGATTTTAAATAAATGAATTGTAGCCATCGTCGTCACTTTAACATACAGAATGAATATTATCTTTTATTAATATTTCTTTCAATATATAAATATAAAAATTACTTTAGTGGTCTAAATAACAATAAATCATCCAACTAAATTTTATTTGACAACTACATTTGTTTACTGTGAGGTTCTGGCCATGTCAATATCTTTAAAAAAGGGCACAAGGATTTGTATTAATAAAAGCTACAACAGCAATATTCAAATAAAATAATCCTACATTTCTCAGCTGTTGTAATCTAAATAAATGTAGTATTGTCCTCTAATTCTACAGTGTGGAGGCTTTAGCACATATCCTTACGTAGTCGATCATTATTTAGTGAGATGAACAGATGAGATTTTAAACTGCCAATTAGGAAAAGACATTTGGAATACTGAAAAACCCTCTCGTTAGTTTGAGAAAGGAAATTAATCATCACTGCAACTTCCTCGAACTGTTTGCCTATCACGTTTATTTCGTGGAACTGTGGAACCTAAGTAACGAGAAGCTGGTTTTGTACAGAGAATTAATTCTGCAGAAAAATTGTTTGAAAAATATAACTGTTTTTATAATTGTATTAGATGGACAGACAGTAAAACAGTCAGATAGATAAATAGAAAGATAGATGGTTAACTGAGAGCCATGTCGCTGCTTCTGAAAGTAGTCAACTGTTTAATTATTTCAGACCAAATTACTTATCGAGTGAGCATCTTCCTGATGAAACCCAGCTATTTCCTCTAGCCTGCAGGTCATCTGTCAGCAATAACTTCATGCTCCTCCTATAGAAATATTTTGTCTCTTCTATAATCGCTTTGGAGTCTGTTCAAAGACTCAAATAAAACTGAAGATAACAGTAGGCCGAGATCAATTTGTCACATTCAAAGGTAAATGTTGTGCTGGACAGACTGATTGTTTGACTCTACCTGTTTTCTTCAATTCTGTTGCTGGCCTTAGATCAGTAGGGAGAATGGGAGGTTTACATTCATATGGAGAGCCTCTGTGAATTGAAAGGATGATATAATTTATTCTAAGCAGCCCTAGCGTGTATTTGTGTCAAACCAGTGTGTGATGCAAATTTCAAAGCAATTAGATAAATTCAAATACCAATTAAGCTGTACAATGTATATGGTGTGGGTGTCTGTGCTTGTGTGTGTACAGACAGTGGCCAGCCGGGCCTTTGACTATAAGCAGCTTTTATTTACATGCAAATGAAGGTAATAATCAGAGAGGCAACACAGATTAACTGCTGCTGATCTCCCTGCTGATGAAAACTGGATATGTAAAGTGATAACCCACTGATATATTTAGAAATTTAAATGATCTGCTTAGATCTAAATGATGTCAAGAAATCTAGATGTGAAATACAATTTTAGCCAAAGCAAGAAACAACCTCCCATGCTGCTGCTAAACATGGAGGGTTGCATGTGTGTCACTTAACTGTGTAAATCAAATGGATTAACCAGTAGAATGTTTGTTTGTGTTTTTTAAATATCATCTGGGTTTTAATGCCCCACTGTCTCACTAGCAGAAAATTACCAAAATTAAAGATATACATTATTCATGCTAAAAACAGCTTCAGGCTACAGCTACTGTAACTGTTGAAATCACCAGAGATACGCACTGGTTGAACCCCAGTGGAGAGACACTTAGCTCCACTGTGAGGCCAACCTTGTCTCAGACCACCATTTCCCCCTAGACAGACAATAGCTCATCCTAAAACAGGAGCGTTGCACCACATCATGCGGCTCAATTCTGTTGCTAATCAAGCAACAGAATACATACAATACACTATATTAGAACTGAATTTGGTTCTTTGATAAGACTTGGTACAAATAACATGATTAAGAAAGGAGCCATAGTCTCTTTTTATTACCCTCAGAGGCCTTACTAATTTTTTTTATTCCTTTTATGTACAATCAGTCTCTTTATATTTATTGGTTTACATTTATATGTTCTTTTAATAATTTTTGCCTGAAACAGAGGGTTAGGGTAATAAATTGTTATACGTTTTTGTGTTTCTTTTATTTCTAAAAGAAAGCACATTTACATTTCCAAATTTTATACAGCTAAATAAAGGAAACTGAATCCATTTGAAGCTGTAGCATGTAAATAAGCTCTTAAAATAATCTGAGATGAAAGTGTCTACTTTGCCTTTTATGTAAATTATAAGTTTAATATTATATGATTAATTTTGTTATCACATGCATACTTTTTTAATTGTTTGAAAGCCCTGTGCTTCTGTATCATCACTACAGCAGATTTTCATGAAGTATCAGAAACTGCAATTCGAGGCTAGGGCTTTGCTCTGCATTATATAAAACTAAGGTTGCTGGAACAAATGCTCAACTCCTCTGGGCAATAATAGAGTTGTACCATGTTGTGATGTTGAATCTTATCATATTGTTGCCGTTTACAAGCATACAGAGTGTTTACCCTAAAGGTGAAATGGATAGTATCTCTGATACTGTTAGAATAACTGACACAGCACCAGCATGTAAATTATATTGTTTCTTTCTCTCTCTCTCACTCACACACACGTTTGTACTTCGGTCTAAGTTAGGACACTTATTGACATAATACATTCTATAGCCCCTTACCCTAACCTTTAAATCCCTAACCCTAACCTTAACTTAATTCTAACCCTAACCCTTACACCAAGTCCTAAACAAGAGCCTATTGAAAAAATGAGGAACGGTCAAAATGTCCTCACTTTCCAAAATGCCCTCACTGTGTAAGGTCTATGCTTAAAATGGTCCTCACAGAGTACAGGAACAAACACACACACACACCTCATTTACCATGAAAGATGATATGTACTATATACAGTGCTGTGAAAAAGTATTTGCCCCCTTCTGAGTTTCTTAGTTTTTTGCATAGTTGTCACACTTAAATGTTTCAACAAAATTTAATATTAGACAAAGTTAACCCGAGTAAATACAAAATGCAGTTTTTAAATTATGATTTCATTTATTAAGGGAAAAAATCTATCCAAACCTATGTGGCCCTTTGTGAAAAAGTATTTGCCCCCTCTTGATAAATCTTGAATAAACTGTGATAAACCACTTTTTTAGGAGTTCAATGTCACTAGCCACACCCATGCCTGATTACTGCATGGGTGTGGGGCGGTGTGGCCTAGGTGGTAGAGCGTGGGTTCTCCAACACGAAGGTTGCCGGTTAAAACCCCACTCTTCCCCATCTGCATGCCGAAGTATCCTTGGCAAGATACTGAACCCCTAAAAATGGCCCCTCATTAATGCTGAGTGTACTAAAAATGTAAGTCGCTTTGGACAAAAGCGTCTGCTAAATGACATGTAATGTAACTGTTTAATCTAGAAATCAGTTAAATAGAAGCTGTCTGAAAAAGTTAAGTAGACTAAAATATCTCAAAAAACAACACATCATTCAGGATGTCTAAAGAAATTCAAAAACAGATGAGAAACAAAGTAATTGACACGTATCAGTCTGGAAAAGGTTACAAAGCCATTTCTAAGGCTTTGGGACTTTAATGAACCATGGTGAGAGCCATTATCCACAAATGTAGAAGACTTGGAACAGTGGTGAACCTTCCCAGGAGTTGCCGGCCTACCACAATTACTCCAATAGCACATCAAGAACTCATCCAGGAGGTCAAAAAAGACCCCAGAACAACATCTAAGGAACTGCAGGCCTCACTTGCCTGAGTTAAGGTCAGTGTTCATGATTCAACAATAAGAAAGAGACTGAGCAAAAATGGCATCCACGGGAGAGTTCCAAGGCGAAAGCCACTGCTGACCAAAAAGAAAACAAAGACTTGTCTCACATTTGCCAACAAACTTCTTGTCGATTGCCAAGACTTTTGGGCAAATATTCTGTGGACTGATCAAAAAAAATTGAACTTTTTGGAAGGTGTGGGTCCTGTTACGTCTGGCGTAAAACTAACACAGCATTTCATAAAAACAACATCATACCAACACTCAAACATGGTGGTGGTAGTGTGATGTTCTGGGGCTGCGTTGCAGCTTCAAGACCTGGATGACTTGCCATAATTGATGGAACCATGAATTCTGCTCTCTAACAGAAAATCCTGAAGGATAATGTCCGGCCATCAGTTCGTGACATCAAGCTCAAGAGCACTTGGGTTATGCAGCAGGACAATGATCCAATATACACAAGCAAGTCAACATCTGAAAATAAAAAATAAACAAAATGAAGGTTTTGGAGTGGCCTAGTCAAAGTCGAGACTTAAATCGGATTGAGATGCTCTGGCGTGAACTTAAACAAGCCATTTATGCTTGAAAACCATCCAATGTTGCTGAATTAAAAGAATTATGCAAAGAAGAGTGGGCCAAAATTCCTCCACAGCGATGTGAAAGACTCATTGGCAGTTATCGCAAACATCTAATTGCAGTTGTTGCCGCCAAGGGTAGCACAACCAGTTATAAGGTTTAGGGGGCAAATACTTTTTCACAGAGGGCCAAGTAGGTTTGATTAGAATTTTTCACTTAATAAATGAAATCATCATTTAAAAACTGCATTTTGTATTTACTCGGGCTTGTTTGTCTAATATACAAATCTGTGTGATGATCTTAATCATTTAAGTGTTACAAAAATGCAAATTTTTTTATAAAAAATCAGGAATTATTGTTGTTCCCTAGCCTGGATGCCAGACGAACTTAGCCCCGCCCACAACATTTGAGGTCGGGAAGTTCGGTCTGGAGTCGCTCCGTTGGGGAGAAATTATGCCCGGATCCAAAACTACCGGTCCAATCAGATTGTCAGGGCGGGCTTTATACGATGATGGACAGATGATCAACAGGAACGTAATCAACCACGTCATCAAAGTACGCTTGGATTGAATGCCTGCCGCCTGAGAGCTGAGATGTGTAGATGCTGCATTTGAGTCTGTTTTAGGAGACATCGACAGCGCATTCATTTTGAAAGAGGAACAGAGAACGCGGAGGCGACGCCAAAGCGTCGCGCCGCGCTAATCCCTATCGCGCCGGTGCTTGGCTGTTAACACCGGACGCTGAAGCGACGCTGAACCGCTGGGCAGCGCTAATAATATCACCCGTTGATCCAGTAGTATTCATGCATATACTAACTTGTTGCTCCAACATTAAGCAACAGCGTCCCAACATTTGTCTTTATTGGTGTTGTCTTTATACAACATGTTCCGAGGATCATACAACTCACTGCACTTCTCCACTCTCCAACATGGATGACATTAATTTAATGTCATCCATGTTGAAGAACTTGTTTCGCTGTTTGCTCCGTTAAATGTCGGGTGTGGAGGGTAAATTTCGATTCTCCACTCAAGCCTATGTGGAGAATACGTAGCCCCCCTCTCTCTTTTTATCTTTATCACTGCTTGTATGGCTGTAGTGGATGGGCAGAGGGGGACATGTAATAATGTCATTGGTAAAATTAAAACTCCAGGACAACAGAAGGAGACTTCAAAGTATTTAAAATCATTTTTCAGTGTGTTTCCTGTCGCGATACGCTCGCGTCAAGCGCAAAAAATAGACTCAACGCCGAAACGATCGCTGCACGGCGCGAGGCAGCCTTGGGGCAGAGTGGCGCTTCAGCCTCCGGTGTGACCCGCACAAAGGTTTAACATGGGAGTGGATGGGAGCCAGCTGTTATTTAAGGCTTGGCGCTGCGCTTCAGCGTCCGGCGTGAACCCGGCGTTAGTAAATAACTCAAAATGAGTCGATTAACATACGTCACATACCAAGTTGCTCTGATTGGTTGTAGGTCTATCCAATTGAGACAAGAGGCATTTTTTTTTCTGGTTCGGTTGAAACACGCCCTATAATCACAGCCCAATGGAACGGTATCAGACTCACATTCTGCCTAGAATTGTGAGTAGGACAACGTCAGGCTAGTTGTTCCCTATATATGTCAATGATTTTGCTCCATCCACACATTATTCCTTGGAAAATTATCGAGGATGAAACAATGAAGCTGTTAGTGGTGACACGCAGCAGTTGTTGTACAGTGCGTGTTGTGGTTTGTAACCTGTCTGACTTATCTGATCCTCATCACTCACCTATTTTTTAACTGATCTAAGTGTGAAAGAAGCAATAGCAGTGACTCACTTTAGTGTGATGGGCTTTTTAATTGATTTGACACTTGAATGTCCCTTTTTTGGTGCACTTTGTGTGCCCCAGGAGCCTTTCCAGAGTGGCAGTAATTTTTTTCCTGCTGCTGTATAACTTTGGTATCCTTCAGTAGCCCCTCCCATGAAGATCATCTGGCCAGAGCCCTCTATGGGGAACTGATGCTGAGGATCCAAGTCATCAGGTGTAAGGAAGAGATAGAGAAATGGTGGTGTGCGACAGAGACGCAAGCGGAAGGTTTATCAGCAGATACCTCTTCACACAGTCATTGCTGCCAATGTTCAGTCCTTTTTTAACACTATTGATGAGCTTCAGGCAATTCACAGTCCGATCTGGAAAATGAGGGGTTTGGTAAACTGTTTCACCTTGACTGAGACCCGACAGTGACCGGTAAATCAAGGCTTGTTTCGATGTTTTAAAGGGCCCATATTGTGTAAAATACATTTTCTGGGCTTTTACTATCCGTAATTACTTGAAGGGGGTGAGTGGGGACCCTCAAAGTATGAAAACAGTCACTTTGCGGACATTTTCACTCAGTCCATTCTAACAAATATGTTATTTAAACGTCTCGTTTTCGTACTTCCAAGCAGACTTGTCGCTGAGCTAGCAGCTTGTCAGTTACCACAGGCTAACCACAACAAACAACACTGCAGAAACACTGCAGCGAGGAGGGATGCAGGGACAAGAATGTGTCCGTGTTTTTTACACTGTGGTGAAAACAGTGCAGTGCTCCAAGAGATTGCGCTGTATGCACTACACTTGGTTATGGGTGACCTTAACCACTGCAAACCAGGAAAGTTATTATTGTACAATAATGTAAGGATGTAAATCCCTGTGCAGAGTTACACTCAGTTTGTCTGTCTAACCACACATTATTTATTTGGTGCCCTCCTACAAATCGGTCCTGAAGCAATGCACATATTGGGCTTTGATCAAATATGTCTGTGATTACCTGGATGAACTCACAAACAATGACAGCATACATTTCTTTTGCGAGGACTTGGTCATTCCCATGATATATATTTTTGTTTATTCAATAATAAACCTTGGGTCTCCAAATCTGTTAATAAATCAAATCAAATCAAATCAAAGTTTATTGTCACATGCACCAATGACAGCGTCATCGGAGCAGTGAAATTCTTATGACATGGCAGGCAACATCAAATGTAACTTACTTAGTTTACAGATTACTTGATTTTAAAAGTAACTAAATTAGATTACAAGTTACTTTATTATCTACATTCAGCAGCTGCTGACAACACCCCCGCCGCCTCAACATAAAAATGAGAACCGGTTTTGCCAACACTCACTTTACTCCGCGCAAACGGAGGGTTCCCCCAGCGGGCGCCGTAGCTGAGTTGATCCGCGAGAAGGGACAGACACGTGTCCAGAGTCGCTGCCACCGACCGCCGTACCCGGTCCCCTCCAACCGACCCCGCCTTCTGCACCGGCGACGGATACCGCCCCGCGGCCCAAGAGAAGGAAAGCCCCCGCACAGCTACCAAACCAGGCAGTAGTGCAGCTTGAGAGATTGCTCTCAATGGCGAGAGGATGCCACAACTAACCAAATAGTATCAGTTTTAACCCAGGGGGAATGATTTGGAAAGACATTTACAAAGAAACTACAGAAACAAGTCAAAAGGGATCTTAATCTTCCTGAATGTAACTACAAGGACAAAGTGGAAAACATGTTTAGTGACAATAACCCTGCAGAGAAGGGTGTGAATTCCATGATCAGGATGCAGCCTAATTTCATTTAATGGCAAACAAACTCATTTTTTAAATAATTGTTTTAATGTCAGTGATTATAGTGAGGTTTTTACAAAATATGGTTCCTGAGCACAATGCTGTTCATATTGATAGCATCATGGTCTTGGGACTCTTACGGAGCATAATGGAAAGAAAATGTCCCGTCACTTTTGTTATTTGGGAATTGTACTGTACAGTTGGTGAACGTTTCATTTTTAATTGGTCACTCAAGCATTGTAGTTCCTACAATTAAAGGTGCTCATTCACTTAATACAGGCCTGTGACACTTACATCTCTCGTCATGTAATCTTACAAGATTATCAAGGATGACTCCTGAATACAGTCAAAGAAAATTTGGACCTGCTCCAGTTTGCATACATGTCAGGCAGGGGTGTGGACGACGCTAAAGGCACCCTTTTAAACATGGTTTGAGCAAATCTTGAGACTATAAAGACAATTTCCTCTTGATTTTTTCCTCCGCTTTTAACAGCATTCACTCCCTAGATTTTAGTAGAAAGGTTACAGAATTCAAACAACATAAATCCTGGTCTTATATGTTGGCTGATGGATTTTTTAAATGTAAGGTCACAGTTTGTAAAGGTCAATGGAGTTTATCTGATGCTCTCTTTTCCTCCGCCGGATTGAACCAGGGGTGTGTTCTCTCGCCAATTTTTTTTTATACACCAATGATTATCAAAGCAAACATGAATGGCGGCACATAATTAGGTTGCCAAGGATTCCGTCACCCTGTCCCTCCTCAGCATTGACGACCCTGATCATGGCCCAGTGTGTGTATATATATATACGCATATGTGTTTCCAACACCAAAGAACTGACAATTGATTTTTAGAAAGAATCATATCACATCTGTCCTGGGGTGCTTAATCACCAGGATGTTGAGGTTGTGCAGCACTTTACCAGTCTGTTACCAACCACACCAAGTCAATTTCCTGTATGTGCAAATATACATGGCAATAAAAAGAATAACAATACTTGATAATAGACAGACTTGTGAGTCCCACGTGGATGCTGAGTTCAAAAAAGCCAACCAGATGTTGTGCGCAAAAAAGGCAAGCAGCAACTAATCAATGTCGATTTTTGTTTTATGAAAATGTTTTTAATCTTGTTTTATGAGTTAGTGTTCACTTTTACCTTTGACTGTTGGTTTTGGAGATCTTTATAAGATAAGGTATTTGAATAAGACCCAATTAGGATTGTTCGATTCAAGCCATCCACTGTTTTGACATTTTGTGGTGCTTCCCTCTGGCCGAGTTATTTCTTTGCCAATATCCCATTCTTCCACCAAGTTTTGTGGTAATCTGTTCGGCATTTCCATTCTGCTGACAAACAACCAATCAAATATGCCACTACAACAACTTTGCATCGTGAAAGCATTAGCATTGTCCTTAGAGGAAAACAATTATGAATAATAACAAGGTAAATGCCATATGAAAAAAATATATATATGACGTTGTTTACAGGTGTCCTCCAAATTTGTTATCAATGGAATAATTTAACTATTAACCAATAAACAAACATTTACTCCTAATTTTTAGAGGATTTCTCTGACCTTTTTTATCCGTTAGTTTTTAGCACAGATAGAGTCGTTATAGTGGCGGATTTATGCAAATGTTGTTACTAATGACAGCCTTTATTCATTGATAAATCAATTGATAAATGTCAATTCACTGTTTCAGTCACACTTATGGCATAGAAATTCCAAATTTAATAATATTTCCAAAAATACCACTTCTTTAATTAGATTGGAACTGTCCATTTAAGACACAAACATTTCCCATTATTTCCTTTGCATGCCCCCCTCTGTTGCTCCACCAATATTGCTGCCGTTTGATTCAACGTCTCAGCGTTGTTGCTCATGTGATCGTTATCTACCTCCTGGCTCTGCGGATCACTGTGTCTCTAGCAATTAAAGTGAGTCGGAGTCCTCAGGGGAAGAAGTCCACTTTATCAATATATCAATCAATCAAATTTTATTTGTATAGCCCATATTCACAAATTACAATTCATCACATAGGGCTTTAACAGGGTGTGACATCATCTGTCCTTAACCCTCAGCAAGAGTAAGGAAAAACTACTAAAAACCCTTTTAACAGGGTAAAAATACTTAGAAACCTCAGAGAGAGCCACGTGTGAGGGATCCCTCTCCAGGGACGGACAGAAGTGCAATAGATGCCACGTGTAGAAAACATCATCCAGTTTAAAGTTTTTGGGGCATTGATGCAGTCCCGCTGCAATCACAGTCCATGGTCAGCAACCAGCAGGACCAAAATCCACCATCCAGACCAGAGGCCACTCCAGTCCTCAGTCACCGTCCACCGCCGCCCACCAGGACCCACCACGAGCAACCGCCGCGGTCCTGGTCCACCTCCTGTACCCAATGCCAACGCGACACAGGGTCCACCACCAGCACCACGATCAGCCCACACGACACAGAATCCGCCACACTGGGTCCACCACCGCGACCCCCGATGTGCGATCCACAAACAGCAATCCATGGTGCGGCAACAGAAGCCCTGGATCTGCGGGTGATAAAGCAAAGGGATTCCGCGGAAAGGGGATAGGGATGGAGAAGAGGAAGGAGAAGCTGGAAAAAGAAGCTCTGTGTGTCATGTGTCATAAAATAGAACAAGTTGCGTTCTGCCGCACTAATTAGCTCTAACTATAAGCTTTATCAAAAAGGAAGGTTTTGAGTCTACTCTTAAACGAAACAGATGGTGTCTGCCTCCCGAACTGAAAGTGGTAGATTATTCCACAAGTGAGGGGCTTGATGGCTAAAAGCTCTGGCTCCTACTCTACTTTTAGAGACTTTAGGGACGACAAGTAAGCCTGAATTCTGGGAGCGGAATGCTCTAGTGGGTTTATAAGGTACTAACAGCTCTTTAAGGTAAAAAGGCGCTATATTATTAAGTGCCTTGAAGGTGAGGAGGAGAATTTTAAATCCTATTCTAGATTTAACTGGAAGCCAGTGTAGCAAAGCTAATACTGGAGAAATGTGCTCTCTTTTCTTTGTTCTCGTCAGGACACGTGCTGCGGCATTTTGGACAAGCTGTAGAGTCTTTAACGACATACTGCTGGAGCCTGATATTAATGAATTACAATTGTCCAGTCTCGATGTAACAAAGGCGTGGACTAGTTTTTCTGCATCTTTTTGCGAAAGGACATGCCTGATTTTTTGGATATTACGCAAGTGGAAAAAGGCAGTCCTAGAAATTTGTTTTAAGTGACTATTAAAGGATAAATCAGGATCGAAGATCACTCCCAAGTTCCTGACTGTTTCGTTGGAAGCAATGGCAATGTCATCTAGCGCAGCTATATCATTAGATAATGTATCTCTAAGATGTTTGGGGCCAAGGATTATAACCTCTGTTTTGTCTGAGTTTATTAAGAGAAAATTGCGGGTCATCCAGGTTTTTATGTCCTTGAGACAGGCTCGAAGTTTAGTTAATTGATTACTTTGTTCAGGTTTTATTGACAAGTATAACTGGGTGTCATCCGCATAGCAGTGGAAATTTACAGAGTCAATCAATCAATCAAATTTTATTTGTATAGCCCATATTCACAAATTACATTCATCTCATAGGGCTTTAACCTATGAGATGAGCCCTATCTGTCCTTAACCCTCAGCAAGAGTGAGGAAAAACTACTAAAAACCATTTTAACAGGTAAAAATAAGTAGAAACCTCAGAGAGAGCCACATGTGAGGGATCCCTCTCCCAGGACGGACAGAAGTGCAATAGATGCCACGTGTAAAAACATTCATCATTAAAGTCTTTAGCGGCATTGATGCAGTCCCGCTGCAATCACAGTCCAGAGTGTGTCCTGATAATGTTTCCTAGTGGAAGCATATATAATGAGAATAAAATTGGGCCGAGCACAGAGCCCTGTGGAACACCATTACGATTTAAACCAGTTAAGGGCGGTTCCATTAATATTAATTAACTGTTTGAGTCTTTGTAATAAAATTTGATGGTCAATTGTGTCAAATGCTTCACTGAGATCTAACAGAACTAGGACAGACACAAGTTCCCTGATCTGAGGCTATTAAAAGGTCATTAGTGACTTTTGCCAAGGCTGTCTCTGTACTGTGATTGGCTCTAAACCCCGACTGAAAGTCTTCGTATTTATTACTTTCCTGGAGAAACTCACACACACACTTTTTCTAAGATTTTAGACATGAAGGGGAGATTAGATATTGGTCTGTAATTTGCTAAAATCTCTGGGTCTAGGGTGGGTTTTTTGAGAAGGGGTTTGATTACTGCTATTTTAAAAGACTGTGGTGCATAACCTGATGATAATGACAGATTGATTGTGTTAAGTAACGAACTATCAATTAGGGGCAGAATTTCTTTAAGTTATTTTGTAGGAATGGGATCTAAGATACAGGTTGTTGGTTTAGAACCTGAGATTATTTTGGTAAACTGATCACAAGTGATCAGAGAGAAGCTGTCTAAGTAATGGGTAGGATTCTCAGCCGTTTCTGAGATCTCTGTTATTGGGAAGGTATTAGTGCCAATTGAGGGCAGGAAATGGTTGATTTTATTTCTAATAGTTAGAATTTTATTCATTAAAAAAGGTCATAAAGATATTGCTATTTAGGGATCGAGGAATACTGGGTTTGGTGGAGGTGTGACTCTCTGTCAACCTGGCTACAGTGCTGAAGAGAAACCTAGGGTTGTTTTTATTCTCTTCTATTAGTTTTGAATAGTAGGCGGCTCTTGCTTTGTGGAGAGCCTTTTTATATTCTTTAACACTATTCTTCCAGTCTATGAGGTTTTCAACATGGTTGCTGGAGTGCCACTTCCTTTCTAGTTTTCTTGATAATTGTTTTAACTCATTTGTCTGGGAATTATACCATGGAGCTAATTTACTATGTTTGACATTTTTCTTTTTTAGAGGCGCTATTGAATCTAATGTTAATCGTAATGAGTCTGCAGAGCTATCGACGAGGTGGTCGATCTCAATGGAGCTCGGGTTTTTAAAGAATTTGTTCTTTATATCTACGGATAATACGGGTTTAAATGTAATTGGAATTATGTCCTTAAATTTAGCTACAGCACTATCAGGTAGACATCTAGAAAATGAGTTTTTTATTGGTGGCATATATTCAGTTATTGAAAAATGGAAGGTTATTAAATTATGGTCTGATAGAACTGGATTGCGTGGGAGGACTGTTAAATGTTCAATTCCGACACCGTACGATAATATAAGGTCAAGTGTGTGGTTACAACAATGAGTAGGTTGGTGCACACACTGACTGAAACCAATTGAGTCTAGTATCGAATTAAATGCTACGCTACGGCAATCTTTCTTATTGTCAACATGGATATTAAAGTCACCAACAATAATAATTTTATCGGTCTTTAGGACTAAGTTTGATAAAAACTCAGGGAATTCCGTTAAAAATTCAGTATAAGCCCTGGGAGGACGGTAAACTACAGCAAATATGATTGGCTGTAGGTGTTTCCTGGATTGGCGTGGAAGACTAAGAACCAGACATTCAAATGATTTGTAGCTGAGTTTAGGTTTAGGATTAATTGATAGGCTGGAGTTAAAAATAGCAGCAACTCCACCTCCTCGCCCAAATTCTCTGGGAACCTGTGCATTTATATGACTGGGGGGAGTAGATTCATTTAGACTGACATATTCATCAGGATGCAGCCACGTCTCAGTGAGGGACAATACATCTATGTTGTAGTCAGAGACTAGTTCATTAACTAAAAGAGGCTTAGTTGATAGTGATCTAATGTTTAAAAGACCACATTTAAAAGTCTTAGTTCCCTGTGTTGTTGCAGAGGTTGTTTTAATTTTTATTAGATGTTTGTGTGGAGTTCTCGCTCTGTTATTGTTTAATTTCAATAATTTAATCGGACGGTGGACAGACACAATCTCTATGGGGTTGTGTGACTGATCCAGAGGGAGCGCAGAGAAATGTTTAGCACTGCAGCTCTGCTTCCTGGTCCCAACTATGGGTTTTCATGTTTCATGTTACCTCAACAGTCAGCGGTTAAAAGACAACATGCGGCTAAACATGTCATCAGTGATTTGTGAATAAGGGCTATACAAATCAAATTTGATTGATTGACAGATACCCTGTATGAATGTGTGTGTGAATGGGTCAATGGCAACAAATGTTATATAAATAGAGACCATTTACCATTTAAAATTACAAAAGACGCTGTTCCCCATCTGCATGCAGAGCATTTGTACACTGATCAAACTGTTGGAATTATAACAGTATTGTTCTTCTTAGTAAATATTAGTTTTATTAGAAATCTGTTGTAGTGATTTCTTAAATAGGTATCCTTGATAGTAGTTTTTTTTATTTTACTAGATAAATAGCTAGCAAGCACAGCTAACTACAACATTTAGCATTTCACAGTTTACCAACGTGTCAATTCTCATTCAGTATAAGTAAAGTTAATGTACCTATTTAGATAGTGCTACACTTAAAGTAGTCATACATTACAGCCTGTAGCGCATTGTAACCTAAGGCCTCCTTCGATGGCTGACTCACCTACATGGTTTGCCTTATGCTCCTTTCGTCTGCTCCCACCGCCGTGGAAGCGGCCTCCAGTAGCTGGAGGACACGGAGGGGTACAGTCCAACAGAGAGATCGTGGTTCGTTGCTCTTCACATCATGAAGGCGGCTGTGGCTGAGGGGTAGAGCGGTCGTCCTCCAACCTGAAAGTGTCTAGTTCGATCCCCAGTCTACCCCATAACATTCACCAAGCTCTGTTCCGCAGAGACAAAAAAGGATTCTAATAGCTGCTGCTTTCTGTTTCTCAACACAAGGGATATTACTCGCTCTAACCTTCTCTAACTACCTCCCTGGCACACATCATTCATGCATGCTGTGGCTTAACTTTATTTTATCTCCAACTCTCTCTCTCTCTCACTCTCACAGACACACATACACTGACCAGCTGTCACAGTCAGACCTACGATCAGCAGAACCAGGAGAAATGTTTTTCTTGGGTCAAAGGAACGTCCATATCAGTGGGTCTCAGAGTCTGCTTTGTGCCTGTGATGTACCATCTGTCTTCCAGGAGATGAGCAGGACAAGCAAACTTGTCAACTCCACTGGACTCATAGAGAGTCAGTGTTTCAGCCTCTGCAGGTATAGACTTGCAGGCTGCATTTGCACTGTATAAAGAGAGCACTTGCACCTTAATGGCATGGTTTATGTGGTTAAACATGTTTTTTGTGTCATCTTGTACAAAGTTTTTTTTTGCCGAAGCTGTGCACATTTTGTGGGCAAGACCAAAAGAGAAAGATGAAGACACTAAAGAAAGAAAGAGTATCTTTCTCCAAGCTCACTACTTGCTCTAATGAAAACAAATGGCTAGTCATCTGCTCAACTTTGCTTGGCTGGTGGAGGGCAATGTGTGACACCAGCAAGCCAGGCTCAATAGATACTGAAGGAATTAATTGGTGTCAATCGGTGGCTCTCTGCAATTCACCATGACAACATTCATAATCATTGATCACAGAGGAGAACCTGGTACTGATAACAAATGAGTAATGGCAACGGGCTTAAAGACTGATAGCAGGTGTTTTTACGGGGAACATCTTTACCCCATTGTGTGCCTGGCTTGGGTCATACCATGTATTTTTTCTTCCTATATTTATTTACCAGAATGTCTCCTTCCATCTTGTGAAGACAAAAAGCTTTTAGAATGCAGAAGAAATGTAGTCATCTACTACAGATATATAACTGTAAGGGGAAAGGGAGGGAGGGTAAATAAACCCCTTTCCTGAGACTCTACCTCATTGTTAATTGTTGTTGATTCTAGAAGATTCTCTAACAGTCTCCAGGTGAGTGCTTGTGGGTTGGAGGTGGGAAGTTCCAACGGTGGAAGTGCAAACCTTGGCCTTTTCATTGGTCTGTAATGATCCAAGGGCTCGAAAGCTAATAGGGCTTTATAAGGGCCCCTGCCTTGTTGGACAGCTGATTAATGCAGGAGGAGATGACATGGGGCCCCTGGGGGCCTAATAAAAGGGGGGTTGCCAATCTAGGGAGCAGGATGATGAACGAGCTGCAAAGCCCATGCCTATGTCCCATTAGCACCCTGATCTTTCATGTTGAACTAATGTAGCGCATCGGCACTACGTAACCAGGAGTGAACACACTGTCTCTTTTCTCTCTCTCTCTCTCTCTCTCTCTCTCTCTCTCTCTCTCTCTCTCTCTCTCTCTCACTCTCTCTCTCTCTCTCTCTCTCTCTCTCTCTCTCTCTCTCATAATGCCTAGCCCTAATGTGTTTATATATATACACACATTGATCCCTCCTTGAATTTGTTTATACACAAACAACTGTGCCTGCCGCCCTTCCATACACAGGGAGGAGTTTTCTCAATAGATAATGCACCATATATACCCTATAATACCAGACTGTTTTTTTCAAGGGAAGTTTCCCATACCCCGGTTTTTTAAAGGATCCTTTTTAACCGACTAATCAAAATATTCCTCATATTTTTGGAAGATGATTTCTCTTATAGAGCCCCACATAGCACAGCCTTTGGATCATTGTTATACTGTGCACAATAACTTGATTGTGATGTCTACAAAATGTTTTGCTGTTGCTCTGAATGTTGTTGTGGTACACTGTCAGTTCATTTGCATGTCCTGCACATATACAGTATATTCCCACTCATCCATTGTGTTGCAGATATTCAATAATATATGCCAATAAGTAAACCGCAGTATCACAAACACTTAAGACATGGAAACATTGGAATTGTATTTAAGGAAGATATATGGGGTGAGTTGCTTTCTGAATTGTGCACCCGATAATATAATCCTTTTTAGATTCATCGTTGACTCTCACAGCAGTAAAGGCCGAATTATAGTCCTGCGACTGCAACCGCGGAAGGCCACGCAGCTGCATCGACGGACTCGTTTTGGTTTATGCTTCTCTAACGTGCTGCGCGTGTTGCAACGCAATTCACCGCCAGAACAGTAGGCGGAGTAACGTTTTTTGTCGAAGACAAAACACACAAAGAAGAGACGACTTCTTCTTCGTCGACTCTTTATTTACATCGCCACTCCGGCTCCTCATATTCTATTTCTGGCGGACAAATCGGCCAGTCAGTGACGGGTTATACAAGTGGTCATACTTTCGGATATCTTCTGCCAAGTGCTCATCTATTTATTCAATATTCGTTCTTTTAAATCTTCCGTGATTTCCTCTTATTATGGGGCATGAAACCGGAAGCTAGACTCCGGACGGGATGTAGTAAGCAGACCAATCACAAGCCTTGCGGGCTGCGTGAGGCTCGCGTCGCTTTGTCGTATAGTTAGAAAAATTTGCGGACGCACGCAAGCCGCCAGAGGGCACGAAAGGGGCGCGTTGCGTGTCTTGCGTGCATGCGTGCGTGCAACCCGACTATAAATAGGCCTTAACCCTGCAGACACACACCGGAGCAGAAGCGCCCATTCTCGTGTGAGCAGCCGCCTGCCTGTTCAAACAGGAAGTGCATTTTTCTGCGTCAGTTCAGGGGTAAATGATGATGGTCTTCACAGGTGACGGACCTACGCAAGCTTATAGCCGCCAGCCCCCCCCGATAGATTATAGGCTTGTGTGTGTCTGTCTGTTTAGACACAACTGACAAATGTGTGGACTAAGCACTATTATATATCGATTTTCTGTGTGTTTTCTGGCCCAATTCGCTCACAGCGAGCCATTCGTGGTGCTTCCCGGCACTTCGCTGCCGCAGTGAACAGTCAAATTGGTTAACATGGGTGAGAAAAGAAGGCGGACAGCTTTCGTGGCGCTTCGCAGGGCTTCTCCCTCCGGTTTGAACCCAGCGTTAGAGGATGATGATGTGACATTGCTGCGTTGGTTAACATTGCATGTATGACGTCATGAAGTATCAGATTCTTGTGCTGCCCTCTCAGCATTTTGTGCCCTAGGCAACCGCCTCTGCAAGGAACCACCCCTGATTCAAAGGATGCATTATAGTATAACAATCATTACAAGTACAGATGAGACATACTTCTTCCTCTGTCTTCTTCTTCAGGGCCAACTAGTGAGTTTTTAAACTGCAGAAGTTGTCCTTTGATCCATCATTGGAGCGAGCCAGTGGGTTTTTAGACCACCGGGGGCTGCTCTTTGTTATATATTGTGGTGGAAATTTGACCCTGGGAGGTTTCTAAAATAAAGAGGTCTGAGAATAATAGTCTTTTAAGTGTACTTTATTCATTGCAAGGAAGGTCATACAATCAATAGAGGTGATAAGAAATGAATTGCTGTTTTTGATTAAAGAGCAAGCATGGAGGGTGTAGGACAGGGGTCAGCTACCCGCAGCTCTGGAGCCACAAGCAGCTCTTCATCCCCTCTGCAGTGGCTCCCTGTACAGTTTTTGTTGGCTTTCATCGAACATATGAACTCAAGCGAGAGTAAACATCACTCATGTTCATGTTCAATTTTTAAATCATCATCATATCAGGCCATTATGTAAAATACCAGGATCGAGAGAAAATGTGTGTGTGTGTGTGCTCATACAGAAGAGACGTGATGGACAGTCAGGACTCAGTGTCTGTCCACCATCCCATGAATTATGTAAATCAAACAATAACAGAATTCTACGCAAAGAATAACACAACCTCTGCAGCAACTCAACAAACAAAGACTTTTAAATGTGGACTTTTAAACATAAGAACACTATCATCAAAGCCTATTTTAGAAATGATCTAGTCTAAGATCAAAAAATAGATTTATTGTCCCTCACTGAGACGTGGCTGCATCCCGATGAATATGTCAGCCTAGATAAATCTACTCCCCCACGCCAGACTATCAGGTAATCCTTAATTTAGACTAAGCTACAGCTCATTGGAAAGTCTTGTTCTTAGTCTTCCACACCAATCACAGAAATACCAACAGCCAATCATATTTGCTGTAGTTTAAATGGTAAATAGTTTTGTATTTATATAGCGCTTTTCTAGTCTTTAGGACCACTCAAAGCTCTTTACAGTGCAGTTTTACATACACACACACATTCATATAGTGAATCGAGCTGCCGGCCTCAAGGTTGGAGGACGACCGCTCTACCCCCCAGCCACAAATTTACCGTGCTCCTGGGGCTTGTTCTGAATTATTACAGATTTCCCTGAGTTTTTATCAAACCTAGTCCTAAAAAACGATAAAAATTATTATTGTCCATGACTTTAACATTCATGTTGGCAATAATAATGATATCCTTAGTGTACTCATTGTTGTAACCACTAACTTGACCTTTTATTATCATACAGTGTCAAAATTGAACATTGAACATCTAACAGTACTTCCCCGTAATCCATTCTATCAGACCATAATTTAATAACCTTCGATTTTTCATTATCAGAATATATGCCACATATTTATAAAAAAAACTCATTTTCGAGATCTCTACCTGATAGTGCTGTAGCTCAAATTTAAGGAAATAATTCCAATGACTAAACCAATATTATCCGTCAATATAACCAACAATTTCTTTACAAACCCTAGCTCCACTAAGATTGACCATCTTGTCGATAGCTCTGTAAACGCAATAAGATTAACATTAGACTCAATACCGCCTCTAAAAAAGAAACGTGTAAAACATAGTAAATTCAGTTCTATCAGACCATAATTTAATAACCTTCCATTTTTCAATAAATGAATATATGCCACCAATAAAAAACTCATTTTCTAGATGTCTACCTGATAGTGCTGTAGCTAAATTTAAGGAAATAATTCCAATTACATTTAAACCCGTATTATCCGTAGATATAAAGAACAAATTCTTTAAAAACCCGAGCTCCATTGAGATCGACCACCTCGTCGATAGCTCTGCAGACTCATTACGATTAACATTAGATTCAATAGCGCCTCTAAAAAAGAAAAATGTCAAACATAGCAAATTAGCTCCGTGGTATAATTCCCAGACAAATGAGTTAAAACAATTATCAAGAAAACTAGAAAGGAAGTGGCGCTCCAGCAACCATGTTGAAAACCTCATAGACTGGAAGAATAGTGTTAAAGAATATAAAAAGGCTCTCCACAAAGCAAGAGCCGCCTACTATTCAAAACTAATAGAAGAGAATAAAAACAACCCCAGGTTTCTCTTCAGCACTGTAGCCAGGCTGACAGAGAGTCACACCTCCACCGAACCCAGTATTCCTCGATCCCTAAATAGCAATACCTTTATGACCTTTTTTAATGATAAAATTCTAACCATTAGAAATAAAATCAACAATCTCCTGCCCTCAATTGGCACTAATACCCTCCCAATAACAGAAATCTCAGAAATGGCTGAGAATCCTAACCATTATTTAGACAGCTTCTCTCTGATCACTTGTGATCAGTTTACCAAAATAATCTCAGGTTCTAAACCAACAACCTGTATCTTAGATCCCATTCCTACAAAATTACTTAAAGAAATTCTGCCCCTAATTGATAGTTCGTTACTTAACACAATCAATCTGTCATTATCATCAGGTTATGTACCACAGTCCTTTAATCTAGCTGTAATCAAAGCCCTTCTCAAAAAAGCCACCTTAGACCCAAAGGTTTAAGCCAACTACAGACCGATATCGAACCTCCCCTTCCTGTCTAAAATCTTGATAAAGTTATAACAAATCAGCTTTGTGAGTTTCTCCAGGAAAGTAAGGTCTATGAAGACTTTCAGTTGGGGTTGAGAGCCAATCACAGCCAGGGAGAGGTCACTAATTACCTTCTAATAGCTTCAGATCAGGGATTTGTGTCTTTCCTCGTTCTGTTAGATCTCAGTGCAGCATTCTGCACTATTGACAATAACATTTTATTACAGGGACTAGAACAGGTAATTAGCATTAAAGGAACTGCCCTCAACTGGTTTAATCATATTTTTTAGATCGATTCCAATTCATGCAAATTAATGATTTGTCATCTGTGCGCACCAAAGTTAACCACAGTGTTCCACAGGGCTCTGTGCTATGCCCAAATTTACAATTTTCTCTCATTAAACTTAGACAAAACAGAGGTTCTAATCCTTGGCCCTAAACACCTTAGAGATACATTATCTAATGATATAGCTGTGCTAGACGACATTGCCCTTGCTTCCAATGAAACAGTCAGGAGCTTGGGAGTGATCTTCAATCCCGATCTGGCCTTTAATTTTCACTTTAAACAAATTTCTAGGTCTTAGACCTGCTCTTAGTTATGCTGCTATAGGTGTAGAATGTCGGGGGACACATGACACACGGAGCTTCTCTTTCCAGCTTCTACTTCCTCTTGTCACTCCTTATCACATCAAATAAATTATTATCTCATTCGTACATGTCCTTGACTTCTTCCCCGGAGTCCCTTTGCTTTATCGTCCGCAGATCCAGGGCCGCAGCTGCGGCCATATCGTGGATTATGATGGTGGGTTGAGTATCAGAGATCATCATCTTAAGGGTGGAATCTGTATTGTGTTGGCATCTGATAATGGTGGTGGACCAAACGGTGACTTAACAAATCAGTTTTCATATGATGAACGTGAGTGAACGTCATGTTCAAGTTCATTTTTTAAATCGTCATGAAATACCAGGAGCGGGTGAATGTGTGTGTGTGCGTGCTCCCAGATAGTGGACACACACACTAAAATATGCGTCACATCCTATTACGTCCCGGCACTCTTCCCTGCAGTTCGCTAATCTAGAGTTTCCGTCCCCCATCCTTGGTAAACTAACCATGGATAAATGCCAAAAAAGAAAAGCCTGGGAGAAAAATAGAGAGTTTAATTCTGCGACGACAGATTAATTTGCTTTCACTGCCAACGATGCATGTTTACCTGTATGATTGATGTGTGGCGAGGAATTGGCAAACAACAACAAAAATGCAAGCACACAGCATATGCTGAAAAGTACCACACCCCTGTGGTAGAGGGATCCCTCACATGTGGCTCTCTCTGAAGTTTCTACGTTCTTTTTATCATGTTTCTTGTTGAGGGTAAGGACAGAGAATGTCACACCTTTGTTGAAGCCCTATGAGACAAATTGTGATTTGTGAATATGGGCTATACGCTTTACAAATAAAATTTGATTGATTGATTGATTTAAATCACTTTTGAGAAATAATCTCACAAACCAGAGACCTTTGAAATGAAAAGTCACTTGTGATTTGCTGGTCAATTTGTTGCTATTGGTTACCCTGGGTCATTATAATACACACATGTGTAATCCCCTCCCACACAATAGGGTTAGGGTTAGGGTTAATACAAATTAATATATAGTTATTATTACTAATAACTATATATTAATTTATATTAATTATTAGAACGCCTTTACCATAGGAACTGCAGTTACGGTAGACTATACATTTATTCAAGTGATGCTTGATGTTGTATGTTGAACATATTGTAGAGGGAAAAAAGCATTTACAAGGTATTTGTTGAGTCAAAGCCTTATTCACATACACTAAAATGTTGTAAAAACATAACTGGCCGAGCCAGTGAAAAACTAATCCAGTGAAATGTCTCTTTGCTGCTGCTGGGTCATAAGTTCTTGGTGGGACTCTGTCTGAATCTGCTCCAGTGTGTAGCTGTGAGATTCAGTGTAGCTTCTGGTCTTCTTTCAAGACCAACCCACCTCAGTCCTCAGTCGCTCTGTGACACAAAGGATACTGTTTTAGCAATAGGTTTAACTTTCACTTTGTGAGGCAAGAAAATTCAACATTAAGATGCATTATGTAGAGCAGGGGTGCCCACACTTTCAAGGCTTGTGAGCTACTCTTGAAATCACCAGCTCAACAAGATCTACCAAACAAATTATGTTGGTCTCCTTCTTTCTGTTTTATCAGTTTCATAACTTCTTAGTTTTTGGCTTAAAATCTTTCATACAAGAGAACATTTGGCACAGCAACCTTCAGAAAGTGCTCATTCATCCCTGTTATGTTTAATACATCCATTTAATACATTAATCCATAAGCCAATTTACTAGTGGTGCACCTATGTATCGGCCGAACATCGGTAAACTTGACATTCACCGATGTCATTGGCCGATGTTCATTGGTACTTGTGGTACAACCGCTGGGCATGTGCAGCGGCTTGGGGAGCAGTCGCCCTCCTCTCCACCCTGCCGGAGGCTCGGTGTGTGGCTCGGGTGCGAGGCTTTCTCTTGGGCCATGGGGTGGGGTCTGTCGCCGGTGCAGAAGGCGGGCTGTTGGAGGGGACCAGGTACGGCGGTTGGTGGCTGTGGTGTATCACCCCAGCCGGCGCCTCGGCTGGCGCCTAGCAGCTGACTTAGAACTGGTGCGAACCAGGGGAATCCGACTGTTTAATTAAAACAAAGCATCGCGAAGGCCCACGTGGGTGTTGACGCGATGTGATTTTTCCCCAGTGCTATGAATGTCAAAGTGAAGAAATTCAATGATGAGCAGGTAAACGGCCGGAGTTACTGTTGGCTCTCGAAACAGGTCAAACTGAGGAGGGCTGTTTTAGACAGGGTAAAAAGGTGCTGTTTAAAATGATCTTTCAGAATCAGAATCAGAAGTATTTATTGCCAAGTAGGTTTACACCTACAAGGAATTTGCTCTGGTAACATAAGAAAAGCATTAAAAATAAAAAAACAGTATATATTTTCTCACTATTTACATCTTATTTACTCACTTTTTCTAATATTTATACAAAGTAACATTTATTTAGACATAAACATTTCTAAATAAAAATATATAAAAGATAAAAGATATAAAAAGTTAAGTAAAAAGTGAAATGCAAAATGCAAAGCAGTGAACAGTATCAGATTGCAATATGCAATGTAATGCAGTATAATATAATATAATGTGTTAATTTAACACATCCTTGAGGTGTGGGGGCGGAATAAAAGTCTGAGTCAGGTGGGGGTCCCAGGCCTTGTTGATGAGGCCAACTGCAGCCTGGAAGAAGTCTTGTGGCGGGCGGTTTTGGTCCTGATGGACCGCAGCCTCCTGCCGGAGGGAAGAACCTCAAAGAGTTTGTGACCCGGGTGGAAAGGATCAGCCACAAACTTGTCTGCACTTGTCAAATCAAAGATTGTTTCATAAATCAGATTGAATTTGTGCTCATTAAAAGATTAGAGTGATAAAGGGCTGAATAATTTAAAATACTGCTTTTTAAATAATGATTTCATTATTTTCCTGGCACAAAAGGGTGAATGAATAACAACAAAAACCAAATTAACAAACATCGGTATCGGCTATTGGCTAGATTGTTGTTGAATTTCCATATCGGTGCATCCATACAATTTACACATGAGCACTGTTAAAGACATAACATTCTGTAAGTCTATCTTTTTATCTGTCTATGACTCCAGCTGGCCTTCTTGAGCAAAACATTGCTTCTGACCAGGTACCTTGTTTTGCCTGTTTATCACTGGCGGATTGATTAACTTGAAACCTTAGCTTTGCTTAATTTTTATAAAATTGTTTACAGTTTTTTTTAACCTTGTCTGTGGAAAGATGACTTTCCTTGTTGGCATATTCACATCAATTGGAAAAATAAATAACATTCAATTATACATTCATTACACCCTGCTGCAGCATCAGAGCTTCCACAGTTATATTTTGCTTTACTATATTTCAGTCAGACAACTCACGTTCAAACGTTTATTGCAGCAGTAGAACAGGTTTTGTCTTTGGCATCTAGGCTCCAACTTAATCACTCCCCAATCTGATTACACAGGAATGATTGGAGTGGTGAGCAAATACTTTCAACCCCCGTTGGAGCCTACAGGTGGATGCTGGGGTGGTGGAGTGGCTCAAGCAAATGGTAGCAACACCACAGTCTTTTTCAAATCTTTCCCGACAGACATACAGTGCTGTGAAAAAGTATTTGCCCCCTTCCGAGTTTCTTAGTTTTTTGCATATTTTTCACACTTAAATGTTTCAGATCATCAAACAAATTTTAATATTAGACAAAGATAACCCGAGTAAATACAAAATGCAGTTTTTAAATGATAATTTCATTTATTAAGGGAAAAAAGCTATCCAAACCTATCTGGCCCTATGTGAAAAAGTATTTGCCCCCTCTTGATAAATCCTGAATAAACTCTGATAAACCACACAAAGGCTTGTCTCACATTTGCCAAAAAACATCTTGTTGATCCCTAAGACTTTTGGGCAAATATTCTGTGGACTGATCCCAAATGTAACTTTTTGGAAGGTGTTGGTCCTGTTACGTCTGGCGTAAAAACTAACACAGCATTTCATAAAAACCACATCATACCAACACTCAAACATGGCGGTGGTAGTGTGATGTTCTGGAGCTGCTTTGCAGCTTCAGGACCTGGCTGACTTGCCATAATTGATGGAACCATGAATTCTGCTCTCTAACAGAAAATCCTGAAGGAGAATGTCTGGCCATCAAGCGCAAGCGCACTTGGGTTATGCAGCAGGACAATGATCCGAAATACACAAGCAAGTCAACATCTGAATGGCTCAAAATAAACAAAATGAAGGTTTTGGAGTGGCCTAGTCAAAGTCCAGACTTAAATCCGATTGAGATGCTGTGGCATGAACTTAAACAAGCCATTTATGCTCCAAAGCCATCCAATGTTGCTGAATTAAAATAATTCTGCAAAGAAGAGTGGGCCAAAAATCCTCCACAGCGATGTGAAAGACTCATTGGCAGTTATCGAAAACATCTGATGGCAGTTGTTGCCGCCAAGGGTAGAACAACCAGTTATTAGGTTTAGGGGGCAAATACTTTTTCACAGAGGGCCAAGTAGGTTTGGATATACTTTTTCACTTAATAAATAAAATCATCATTTAAAAACTGCATTTTGTATTTACTCGGGCTACGTTTGTCTAATATACAAATTTGTGTGATGATCTGAATCATTTAAGTGTGACAAAAATGCAAAAAAATTAAAAAATCAGGAAGGGGGCAAATACTTTTTCACAGCACTGTAGGCTCCTCGGGTCTGGGTGTAACCAGGTGGCGGCTGTTGCCTGTGCCGGGCACGACCGGAAGTCTCCCATGAAAACATCCAACCACCTACAGTGCATTATGATATAATAAATATACATAATCCAATTTTCACTACAGCTCAGTTCACTTCCTTATCATTCCTGCTAATTCAGTTTTGATTCAGAGAGATAAATTTGGATTTGACTCGGGGATGTGAAAGCTGGTGAAAGGAGAACTTAAGCAGAAGATTTTAATGGAGACTTGATGCATCAAGGAGACCAGAAGGTGGACCATTTTTATAATAGCCAGTTACGAGTATCTGTTGCTGACATTTTGCTAATTCTTCGTTAATATGTGACAGCACAATTGCAAGATTTCATATGCACTCTTATGTATCTTTGTCGTCTGTATTGTTAGGTTAGGGTGGGAGGAAGGGTGTGCTGCACTTGCACTGGAGTAGACAGGGGGATCCTCCTCATTTGAATGTGTATTCTTTAGCTGTTAAGATACCATATCTCCCTTGGCGAAGCGTGTTTTCAATCTGTCTTGCTTGGCTCTATGACCCTCCCAAACCAGGCTGGGGTCAGGGGTTCAACCAGGAAAAACACCCACTTTTACTTCTCGTGTCTCTCAGATGCTGTGACATTACCCCCTCTTCCCAGAAGGAAACAGCCCACATAACAATGATCTAATTAGGTATCAATGAGCTTCGTAGTCCTGAATGTAATTGGCTTTTTATGGCTGGGTGAAACAAGGAGTAGGGGGAGGTGGGGGCAGTGGGTGAACAGCTGGTGGCACAAAATGAGACTGGATACAACCTTAGAAAATGTTTAGCATGTACCACAGAAAAACCAATGACATATATTCACACTTGCAGACACCAGAACCCTTAAAAAGTTTAATTGTGGCGATGTAGTCGAGATGATGTGCTTACACACATTTTTCCAATCAAACTATTTTTTGGATAACTATCTCAACAGTTTTGTAAATTAGGTAAAAATGTTTTATGTTACAAACATTAGCTCCTCATTGACCATGTATCTTTAGTGTAAAGGCTACTTGATACTAAGAATGGTTTGCCTACCAAAATTTGCACCCAACTCTAAATTTTTTGAAATCCTCTTCAATTCAATAATTTAAAATCAGTGCCTCTGCAAAATGCCAAAAATGTGAATAAGGGAAATCCCTCTACATAGATGATCAAATACATTACTTTTACAGGATTCTTTAAATTTGCCTTTTGTAATGTACAGATATCAGATAGCGTTAGGTGCTGTTAAAATTCGACACAAGGTGAAATTTTGATTATTTTAGAGGATGCCTGAGAACATTGTCATTTCATATTGTAGGTATCAGTGGAACAGAATGCAGTCGAATATTTTTGCATTAGTTCTGAATCTAAATGGATGTAACTGGTGCTGTGACAACATGTAAACTCTGGTACTTGGTACTTTTATTAGATTAATAACATCAAGTTGTATCAGTCAGATCAAGCTCTAGTATTTGGATCAATGGATCTGACCTCCCTGCCTGCCCCTGAAACACAGAGCAGCATTCTTTTCCCATCCTTAAATAGGAAACAAGAACTTCTCAAAGTCAAATTAAAAGAGGCTCAGACTGTCCTGTGAAGTATTGATGTCTAGACAGCTCCTCTGCCATGAAAGGCTCAGAGGCCTCGTCCTTCGCACTCATACTCTACTCTCTTTGTTTTGTTCCCGAGTCCCACAACCTTCCCTGCTGACACAGGACAATTACCAGCCAGCACTACTTCCTAAACGTGTCATCAGGGCCAAACGATTCCCTGTTGGGCCCCAGCAGCCAGGGTCCAAGGGCGGAATCCCAATGATCAACCATGCAGAGCCACAACACAAGAGAATGGCTGGCTGCTCTCCAACGCCTGGCGGATGCAAGTGTCAATCATGGGAGAGAGGCTAGGAGGATGGTGGTACAGAAAAAATCTGATGAGATTAGGCTGAATATTTTTAATGGACAACACTCACAATGTTACTCTCTTAGTTCTTTCTCTCTGAGAGTATCACTTGCTATGAGTTTGTCACCACACCAGTCCGGAGGAGGTTCAAAAGTGTGTCATGGTCTTTTTAAGCCAAAGGGGCCTCTGCCACAAAAGGCTATTCACAATAGATCCCTCTTCTTCTCAGATTATTGGCAACCTTAATTGTTTGTAATGTCTAATAATGGCTCTCAAAACTGACCATACCACATCAGCAATAACCTTCTGTCTCTGTTGTATGGGGTATATGATGGAGGGGGGCCACATCCCACTGCTGGGGGACTGAAATAAATGTTTAACTAATCAACTACGGTTTTAACTGCATGTGAATTCTCAAACCCTCTAGATGTCATCAGAGAATCGCATTTCCATACTGTTTATTAGCAGCTTTGTTGGCTTTATAGCATATCCATTCAATTTCGGAACCACAGTCAATGTGTGATATTGTTGTCTAATTAATTACAAGTCGGGGTTTCATAACAAATTTCTTGATACATCGGCCACGGTCTTCAAATGTGCTGCTTTATTATGAGAGGAAACATTAGCCCTAATTAAACAACATTCTTTTATTAGTGCAGCATTTAATGATAGACACCCTAAAATATTAAGGTATTGAAGAAATTTGCCTTAAATGCAAAAAAGTAGTAATAGTTGTATTAGAAAAACGTAAAAATGTGTTATCTTATTTATAGCACAGTGATTGAAGTCTATAGAGTGCCAGAGGAATGCAATTTAAATTATTTCATTATATATTGTAAAATAGTTGGCTTAAGTCATGTATGGTCCTCCATAATCCTGGCCCTTCAGGCTCGAACCCTGATAAGAAGAAAGGAGATTGGGAAAAAGTATATGCCTGCACTTAGTGAAACAACCACTGTGTCACCACAGTAGTGAATCTGGTCTCTTTTCTTAGAGACTTGACAAAGTGCGACAGAGTGTTTGAATTCACGGCTTTTTTTTGCAAGACACATGTTTAAACCAGGGGTTTTAGATTCTGCATTTCAGTGACGCTGCAGGCTTACTCTCTCCTCTTAACAGATTACTTAGGGATGTGAATTCTTCAGGCCCCGTCAAACTCCAGATGTCACAACTGCAGCCGTGAGCTCAGGTTGGACACGCCCTTCTAAAGACCTGTGGATGTAGCCAACTTGTCTTGTTCTCATTTTGGTGTCAGTCACTGTCAGTCACTCAGCACCATGCTGAGAGGCGAGCACTTACCTGCCTTTCACACATCTTCGGTACAAAGGACTGAATAGGCATACCTTCAGGAATTCCGCCCTCCTTTATTTGAAACTAAATTTATGTAAGTTTTGGGTGATATCTTTTTTGTGAATGATGTGGCAACTAAAAGGGCTGAAGTAAAGGCTGACATCACAGGCTACGCTCAAATCTGCTTCCTTAGACCAAAATTATGAAATCAGAATAGGACAAAAGACATTTTTATAGTTTTAACAAAGTATTGTGACAAATTGAAGTTTCAATTGTGTCTAATGGTAGCTAATAGCATTCAGAAGATGTTCAAAGGAAGGTTAGTTTGGAACATTCTGTCCATTCATTCCTGTAGTTGAATTATGTTTGAGAAGAAGCTGAATATTAAAAAAACTAGGAGTAGTAAAAACTTGAAAACTTCTTGCATTGCAACCCCATATAGGGATGGAGGATGTTGTTTTGCCCTGAAAAGGGAATACTGTAGTAGCATATGCTTCGGAAGGAGTAGTTGTAAAAACAGTGCTCTTTATTTACAAAAATCGACTCCAAAATAGGTAACATAAACCCGGCTCGCAATTTTCTCCTATTAAACTAAAATAAAATAGGTTAGGGTAAGGGTTAGGATTGTGCCCTAAACAGTTCAAGTATGCATAATTTAATGACATAGCTACTCTAGATGGCTTTTCCGTTGCTTCCAGTGAAATTGTTGCCCTTGTGGGTTTGGAGAGCACCTCCAGATGAACCAGGGAGAGTTAAGTGGCACAGCTGAGTCTAGGCCAATTCCTCTCCCTGGATTATAAAGGCAGCATGAGAGCGACCATGACGAGACATGGGACAGACAGAGCCATGTAGCTGCTGGTGATATTAGTTGCTATATACAAAATTATGTTTGTTGATTTAGTATCTTTATAAAGATTAAAACCTGAATGGTTCATCGCTAGCTGTTTTAGGGAGACCCCGTTTGCAATGTTGCTTGCCACACATACATGTTGACTGACTAGACTTCCTTGAACCCTTGTGATTTATCAATGCAGAACGAGGATTTGGGCTGTAGTCACATCATGGCTTGTGGTAGCATTGATCACGGATTATGATTACAACTATATTGCTTAGATATACAATATGCCTACTCACATAAAGTACTATAACTGGCAATTCCATCATCATTACAATTGACTGCATGGCTCCCCTCATCTCTGTCAGACATTTTCTTATGTATGAACACTTTACACCTTGATATAGCTTTCCATTTTTGTTAGACACTGTCATGAATGTTCTTAAATATTCTTATTTTGTTACTAAGCTGTGTTAAATGCAACACTTATTGCACATCTGTCCAGCCAGGGAGAGGAATCACACACTTAAGGCTCTTGCTGAGGTTTCTATGATTTTAAAATCTCTGCCAAAAGTGTTTTGGGGGTTGTTTTAACCCCCCAAACGCCCTTAAGGGTAAAATATGTAATATCTTGTAAAGCCCAACAAGGCAAATTTGGATGATTGTGAATATGGACTATACAAACAAAATTGTATTGGGTCTGATTTTGTTTAACAGCAGAGAAAAGTGTACCTCCACTAAGTGCATGGTTTTAAAGTTTAGTATGTTTAGAGTGTAACATGCAATAGCTAATCGGTATGCTCTCTCCCATTCCCTTTAAAACCCAGGTGTGCTTACTGTTGTGTTTACTAAGCTAACAGCAATGGCGCTGTGTTGGTGCGAGATGTTTTGTCTTGTTTTGTTAGTAAATTCAGTTTCTTTGCCTAAGAACAGGGAGCTCTTTCACCAGAGAGATGCCCATGAACATTTGGGACATAACTCCGGATAATTTATTTCCGACTTTCACCGCTCATCTACCGACATTTTGGACATTCTGGTAAAAGGTGCCCTCACCTTCATACATACGGTGAAGCGGCGGAGGAGAGGTAACGAGCCGGCTCACTTGTGCGTCTCCGCCGGCGAGGACTTTGCACACCGCTTCCAGGAATATTCCTCTCCAATGTGCGCTAACTGTGTAACAAGCTGGACGAACTCCAGCTATTAGTTAGTTAAAAAAGTGGCTGTGTGGATCTGTACCGGTCTCTGCACTGCAGCTTGCTGGCTTCCAACTCTTCAGAGTGGACCGCCACATGGAGCTCTCCGGCAAGACGAAAGGTGGAAGAATCTGCTTCTACACTAACTGTGGCTGGTGCAACGATGTGACGGTGATCCAACAACACTGTTCTCCTAATCTGTAATATTTTTTCATCAAATGCAAACCCTTCTACTTCCCCCGTGAGTTTGTTTCATTCATTCTGGTCGGTGTTTACATCCCACCGCAGGCTAACGTGCAAGAGGCTCAACGCATGCTCGCTGATCAGATATTGTGTGTGGAGCGGACTAACCTGGACTCCTTAGTTATTGTCCTCGGCGACTTTAACAAAACAAAGGAAAACCAGAGAGGAGAACATTCTTGATCACTCTTACACCGCAGTAAGCAGTGCCTATCACGCCATCCCCAGGGCTGCACTGGGACTCTCAGACCATGTCAGGCTCCATTTGATTCCTGCATACAGGCAGAAATTAAAACTCTGCAAACCTGTTGTGAGGACTTCAAAGCAGCGGACCAGTGAAGCTGTGGAGGATCTTCAGGGTGGCTTGGACTGTACAGATTGGGAGGTGTTCAGGACTGCTACTAATAGTCTGGATGAATACAAAGAGGCTGTGACTTCCTATATCAGCTTCTGTGAGGACAGCTGTGTTCCATCATGCACCAGGGTGAGTTACAATAATGACAAACCCTGGTTCACAGCCAAACTCAAAAAGTTAAGGTTGGAGAAGGAAGATGCGTTCAGCAAGGAGGTGAGAGAAGCTATACGTCTGTACTCTGAGAAACTCCAACACCAGTTCTCAGCCAATGACTCTGCCTCTGTCTTGAAAGGGCTTAAGGCCGGCGCATGCTTCTGTGTTTTCACGGGCCTGTAAGCGTAAGAGCCCTTCCGGGCCCCTTATGTGCTTACATATCCCTTCTTATGTGCTTACGTGCGTCGCACAACTTTTCTAACTATACAGCAAAGCTCTGAAAGCCTCACGCAGCCCGCAAGGCTGTGATTGGTCTGCTAACTACATCCTTTCCAGAGTCGCATTTCCAGTTTCATGCCCCATAATAGCGGCAGAAACAACGGAAGATTTAGAAGATCGAATATTAATCAAATAGAAGATATCCGAAGGTATGACCACTTGTATAACCCGTCACTGACTGGAGGATTTTATATGTAATATTTTGACATCCGCATCGCTTTAACGGCGGAGCTGTAAACAAATCGCTCTTTCGCCGTAGCCCCCGGGCGGCACTTCAGCCCTTCTGCAGTGGCTCCATGTACAGTGTTGTGCATGTCACGCATATTTTTTATCGGGCACACACAGGCTCCGGGGCTCATGCCGGATTCACACCGGACGCTGAAGCGCCGCACTGCACCAAGGGTGCCTCGCACCGTTCAGCGATAATTTACCCTCGACACCCGACATTGAACGGAGCAAACAGCGGAGAAGAATGTGATATTATGAGCGGTGCGCGGGGCTTCAGCATCGCTTCAGTGGCCGTTGTGAACAGCCAAACGCCTGCAAGCTAGGGATAGCACGGCGCGTCACTTACGCGTCTGGTGTGTACAGAGCTCGTTCACGTGAAGCAGCCGGTCAGAGACAAGACAAATATTCTAGCGCCAAAGTTGGGCATGATAGAAAAAGTTTGAGAACCACTGGCAAAAAATGAGATGGCGGTTTGACTTTTTTTTAAAATTTCCTGCGGGGTCCCTGCGGGCGACCAGGTGCCCGCTGGCACCGTGTTGAATATGTCTTGAATATACTCCCCCCAGTATTATAAATTCACACATATTCAGAGAATTCGGGCGAGGAGTTGGACTTGCTGCAATTTTTAACTCCAGTCTATCAATTAATCCTAAACCTAAACTCAGCTACAATTCATTTGAATGTCCACATCGAACCGCAACAGCATGCATTTCAATGTAACGCCAACAAACAGGAAGTGGCTGTAAAGTCACTGGTCATACTCCAACTGACTGCTAAAGAGCGCTGGTTGTCTGTTTATTCATAATTGTATGAATATTGAACGTATTGCATGTCCAAATCACACCAAAGTCGCAACTGCAGCCCCCTGGGCAATTTACAATATGTATGTCCAGTATGAAGTTTAATAGATAAATGGTTCGCACAGTTACTGGTCTTTATTTATATAGTGCTTTTCGAGTCTTGATTTCAAAATCCAATCACTTAACAGTACAGTTTTTTGCCATTTGCCCATACACACACACATATTCATATACAGTGCATCTTTGTAGAAAATGTTATTCAGCAAACTAAGTAGAGGCGAGGACTACACTGCAATTCTTTACATAACAAAGAGGGAAAAGGTTCTCAAACTCACACAGACACACACAACATCTGACACATTGAAAGGCCCATACCTAGCCACTAACACTCAAAAACATACACTAAATTATCTGCAAATATTAAACAGCTGTTACGCAGTTCAACAAACAGCAGCCAGAAGGATGGCTTCTATAATTGGCAAATTAATATTTGAGTTAGCTTTCATCAATTCAATTTGCAAGGGTTGTCCTCTCAGTACTAGAGGTTTCCTAAATTAACTTTTTTAACTTAATTTCATTAGATTCAACCACCTAACAGATCCAAATCATGGCCTTTCATTTAGCACCAATCTTTTCAATGTCTTTATGTCTGATCAGCGATGGCAAACTCTTTTGATTGACTGGCATAATAGTTATTCTGAAATCCATTAACTACTGTGATGATAAGATATGGATAGGAACTATCGTAATTTAAGAGATGTGTGTAACCACCCCTTCCAGTATTAAACCACATACATTCCTCTTTCATTTAAAATTAATTGAAATAAAATGCTGGCTACATTAACCACATAATGAAGGCAATAATCTACAATAAAGGATAAGACCAAGACCTTCATTGCAGGTTATAATTAATTAAATCCAATTTAGCCATATTTCATTAAAATGGACTCAGGCAGTATCAGGCCCTTCGTCATTAAAGATGCACTGATGAGAAAATAAAGGTGAAATGTTGAGGGAACCTAACTGTCAGAAAATTTAGTTCCAAATTAATTATTTCAGCCTGGTAACCCTTTTGATATTTTTTGACTCACTTTATGGAAAGAGCCAATTAATTATGTCAAACATGCTCTCTCCTTTTGCTCCCCAGAGTTGGCAGGCAGGCTGATTGGGATGTTTACTATAAGAGAAGATGGTGGGGTGGTGGATGATGGGTGTATGCATGTGCGTAGGTGACGGGATGTTAGGGAAGAGCCCACCCCTAATCTCGACACACCTGTCAGGCATACAGCTCATTATCTAGGCACTGAGGGCCCTGGCAGGGCCATAGCAACGATGACGAGGAGCGTACTGAAGCAGCATAGCATGCACACACACACATCTGTCTCTAAAACACATACACAAACTGTCCGCTGTTAGACAATCCTCTCAATTAGATCATTGCACTCAATTGCAGCCTTAATGAGCTAAGTAGTGGAGAAGAAGTCCAGGGTCAAAGGTTATTGGGTCATCAGTGTTTTATTGATGTGCTTGCAACATGAATATTGAGTTTTGGTTAATCTCAAGGTGGTACTGAATAAATCCATTCCTGCAAAACAACCTGGCAATAAGCTGATGTAGCATTGCTCATTGAGGGAGCATACAGAGTGAAATGCCTTTTAATGAATACCTCTGACTAAGAACCAGTAATCATCTAAAACTGCAAACTGGACCCACTTTGCAAACACAGAGCATAGTTTGAAAGGATTATTTGAAGAAAAAGACTGATTCGACAATATCCAAGTCCACACAGAAGGTGAGGCTCCTACTGATTCTGGCTTTTGTCATCCACTGTCACAGGTGCTGATGTATGGCTACAAAGCAACAATAGATACTTGAATTAGTCACAAAATGGGTGAGCAGTGTGAAGAAGACACTAGTGAGTTAGGTGTGTGTGAGGGACCGAGCAGGCAGAAAAGAAGAGTTGTCTGTGTTTTCAAAAAATAAAAAAGGGTATATTTACCCAAAAATTTATAAAATACAAAGTTCTGAGCCCATAAAAGAGGTCAACTTAACTTAATTTAGGCTTACGCTAAAATGTAACGAAATATAACTGACCAACCAAGGACACTTCAGCCTACAGAATGGAGAATTGGTCCGCTGACCTTTTGGTTGGAGAGTGACCCGTTCTATCCCCTAAGCCAGAGTCAACGTTATTGTTGTTCTAGTCAAAATTTTTAGTTTTTCAGTTGATTCAATTGGAGTCTGCAGTATTTTTGACTTGTGGGTTCATATTTGTGAAAACAAAAGGGTTTGTCAAGGGATTTGAGCAAGACACATGCAGGGTTTTTTCTGCAGAAAAATCTTTCTTCATAGTTGCATGCACCTTTCTTCCTCTCACTCTCTCTCTCGTGACACACATTTAAACTCAGACTGGGTAAAAACAACCGAATTTGCAAATTTAGGCAGTGTATGGAGAGTCGGAGGAGCTCTGTTTGGCTCAATTTGGCTGGCATTAATCACTGACGGAGCCGATAAAAACTGTAAATAATATATTTTACTTTCCAAACATGTTTGAAAAGAGCAAAAATGGTTGTCGGCCCCGTTCACTCAGAATGGTTAATTCACCGTTATATTAACCTGATTTCAGCCAATATTCTGAATGAGACACTGCCATTTAAACAGTATTTGCTAATTTGCCAAGAGTAAAAAATATTCAAACTAAGACATGTGGAGTATTCTGACCTTATTTAGACATGTATAGAAATTGATTGCATTATAACGTCCTCTGGTAGGTTTTCACAGCATTTTGCGATATCGACATACAGCAGTTACAAACTGCTTGACGTGATATGCTTGATGCTGTGATAAAATCCATCACAGCATAGAAACAGCACTTTTAAAGGTTACTAATGAACTTTTCAAGGAATCAGATATTGGACTTGGCACTGGCAGTGTTTCCAGATCGAGGAAACTGTTAGACTGTCTACTTGCTGTAAAAGAGTCAGCTTAGTTATCGTCAGGTGAACCTCCATTGTGTTTTTTTCGAGGATTATCCTAGTGAGTTAGCTGGTTGACTAGACTAAGCTATGCGCTACATTCATAGCTGCTGCTATAACTCAAGTAAAACTCACAAAATGATTTGTGTATACTTACATTGTATAACAGCTTAGATGTATTGTGAAATGTGAACGTATAATTTCTTATTTTTAAACAGAGAAAATTGTAAATGGGGACAGTGGAGACAAAACATGTTTTGTTATAGTTATAGGTATTGTATTAAGGTGAATTCCAGTGTCAGGGACTGGAGATAGTTTTTTTTAATTTTCAAAAAATGCAATACAAATCTTGGCAATTACTCAATAAATGAGGTCAACCTGAGAGAGCTTAACTTAAGCAGCAACTGAAAATAACTTAACAGCACAAACTGAGACACGGCAGAAACATATAGTGGTGCCAGAATATCAGACTACCAGAAAGGGAAAGCTGGATAACAGGGGTATCAGCTCAGGCCATTCTCATCACAGAGAGGGATTGACTAAGTTGTTTTTGCTGACTAAATGTGTGCACTCCAAACAGCGAACCTGTTGTCAAACTATACCAATAAAAGTGAGTAGGGCAACGGACCTCCCTTGGCAACAGCTTGCGGCTGAAAGCCAACGGATGTTGGTCCTCTGGTGGTCCCTGCAAAAGGACAGATCCAATGCCTCTCTCAGGCTTCTCAACGTTGTAAGCAAAGGGTCCTTAACCAGAGACTACAGCATGCCCCAGAATGCTGCTACTACCTCCTCAGTCCACTGGACCTGGCTGGGGCACCTTGATCCAGTCATATCCGTGAGTTTAGCTCTGGCAAAAAAATTGGGGATGAACCAGTGATAATGCCAGCAATTCGAAGCAAGGGTCTCAGCTGCTTCCTGGTCTGAGGCAGGGGACAGGACTCAAGGGCGTGGAACTTGGAACAGATACTTAGTCAAATGTCTGGGAAAACACACTTTGCAAGGTTAAAGGTGAGGCCTGCTGATTGGAACTGTCAGGAACCTCAGATGCTGGAAACGTTTTTCTCAAGTAGCACTTGTCGGCGTGTTTGTTTATCCCAAAGATGAGAAGAGTCTGGTCTAATTAAAGTATTTATTGAGAAACAATGAAAAGTTGAACAGTCATAGCTATGGACAATTATCACAGCCTAGGCTAAATCAGTTAGCAATAGGTAGTCAATAATGGCTACTTTGTTGCTAGACAACTCTCCCTCTCCTGACATTTTGATGTTGTTTTTCATAAACTAGCCTTGAATAGAAAATATGATGTTTCTGCTCCCCCGGCTATACTGACTGAACCATAACAAAGTCACTCCAAACCTGGGACATCTGCTTGAAACTCTACGTGTTGTTGAATGAATCTAAGGGAATTACGCCTTAATATGTAAAAGTTAGAAATGAGATCAGGTTAAAGTACAGTATATTGAATGTCACAAATTCACATTCTTCAAAACAGGCAGCAGCTCTCAGCAGACCGACCCACCCTCCTGCCTGAAAGTCTGTGCTGACCAGCTGGCCCCATCTTCAGGCAGATCTTCAACCAATCACTGGAGCTGTGTGAAGTCCCCTGCTGCTTAAAATGCTCCACCATCATCCCAGTCCCGAAGAAATCCTGACGTCTGTGGCCATAAAATCCTTTGAGAGACTGGTGCTGACCCACTTGAAGGATATCAGAGGCCCCTTGCTGGACCCCCTGCAGTTTTCCAACCAGGCAAACAGGTCGGTGGATGATGCAGTCCAAATGGGGCTGCACTAAATGCTGCAATACTTTGATTCCCCAGGGACACACGCAAGGGGTTCTGTTTGTGGACTTCAGCTCGGGGTTCAACACCATAATCCCTAAAAATACTTCATCCTAAACACTCCCAGCTCTCTGTGCCAGCCTCAATCTGTCAGTGGATCACTAACTTCCTGACAGACAGGAGGCAACAGGTGAGGCTGGGGAACACCATATACAGCAACCGGACCATCAGCACCAGCGCCCCCCAGGGATGTGTGCCCTCCCCTCTGCTCTTCTCCCGGTAAACCAATGACTGCAACTCAGGAGATCCAGTGGAGAACAGTGAACTTCAGGAGGAGCCCACCAATAATCAGTCAGGAACAGACTACAACAGACAGTCAGGTCTGCAGACTTTCATGGCTCAGTTGCGGGTCTCCTTGGTATGTAACGTTGTCTGCCTATCTTGCGGCAATTTTATCCCAGCCTCAGCCACGGCCGTGGAGATTCTCACCCTCTGGGTTGCTGTGTGGCTGTACTTAAGCTTGTAAGGGTGGTACGTATGTTCTCATTACTCTTGAAATTCTGTATTTGTCATTTTATTCACTAAATTTGTTTAATCGCCTTATTAGAGGCCCTAGTCCTTCGTCAGCCGTCATTGGCAACCACATTGGACATGTACTTTGGGCCTGAGGCGGCAAGGTTTTCTTCACAACCCGTTTTGTTGGTTTGAAGTGTCACGGGTGGTTAGTTTATTTATCCTTCCCTTTTTCCTCTGGTTCTCATTGCCGTGGTAAGTCCCAGCCCTGTCCGTTTTTGCTCTGGTCTAAAGTGTTTAATTTCATATGTAAATTTGTGTTCTGTTTGTTTGTTTCATTTAGCTTTTTGTTGAATACATTTATTGAGTTAAATTCAATAAATGCTCTTGTTTACAAGTAAAACACGTGTCTTGCCCTGTGATATAAACAAACGTGTTCTGTTGCACACAAGAGTTTAGATATTTCCTGGAAGTGATATTCCCTAGGTGGCATAGCTGCAATCCCTCATTTTCCCCGTTTTCCCTAAAGCTACACATATATTCAAAATAATATATATATATATTCCACCTACCTCATGTACATAAAGTAACCTGTGACAGCCTTACCATATTTATTCTAGCATCTGCACTCTGCATCATCACACTATTCTCCATGTTATTGTCATTTTTGTTGTGTCTTATTTCCATATATATATTTCATACTTGTAAATAGGTAAAAGTTTGCTTAACCGTTTTCTGCTTTGTTGTCCTGTTATTTGTCTATTTCTGTACATTGAGTAACGGAAATCTGAGTCAAATTCCTTGTATGCAGCGCCGCCGTTCCCATAACGCGCACTACACACTGTGCATAGGGCACAAAATCCTGAGGGGGCACCAAAAAAGAAGTAACTGAAAATCATCATAGTTATAATAATTATGTAGCTGAGCGTTTGGTTGTATCATAGGTCCGGCCTCAGCCGCCGGCAAAGGACTGGATGGTGAAAGAATTTATGCCATTGACTGAGCCTCACAATCCCCACATTATATATCGGTGTATCTGTTGCTTTCCAAGTGCAACCAAAGACTCTCTAGAAGCTCAATGAGGCCCTGATCCAGGTCTTGGAGGAGATCCCCCAGGACACCGTTCATCAGGAGAATGCCCAGACGTTGTCGTTAGTGCATACAGGCACGTGGGGGCCATACACACTACTGAGTCACATTATGAGTTGCTGTTATGAAATTAATGCAAGTTTGATCAGCCTGTGATTTCAATTTTTTATTCAGATTTTGGTTGTTTCAGTTTTAAATCAAGCACTCAATGGGTTGATTGTGTTTGTGAATGTACATCAGATAAGATTTTCAACTTGAATAATTTGTTCATTAAGATCTGATGTGAGATCTTGATGTGTGAATATCAATAAATTAGAATATCATGGAAAAGTTTCAGTAGATTCATTACACACTGTAGGGCCAGAGCCCAGAGTGTTGACCATGTGGTAGAGTCCACACAATTGGTTGTAAAAGTGAGGCCGGGGGGCCAGGCTGAAACCAGTTCAACCAGTTTCCACATTCCAATGGACCCTAAAAGTGCTCCTGAGTGGGGGAGCAGACATCTCCAGCAGGACTAAGAGTCTCCCCCTGGTGGTGGAAAATGTCCTGGGATCTCCTGGGGACCCCTGCTGAGCTCCAAGCCCCGCCCACTGAAGAGTTGAATCCCGACAGTCATTGGCTGAGAGCCCACTGAACCCCCTAGCCCTCTCCGGAAGGGGGGCAGACACCTCTCAGGTTAATAAATACAGGAGACACCCTCAACTCGCTGCCATTCTACCCTGCTCTGAAGACGTCACCAGGACCCCTCCGGGTCTCACAGATGATCCCACTGCTAAAGGGTGCAAACCAGCCATTCTCCCTGCTTAGGACTTCGACCAAGGCCCCTCCGGGTCTCTCAGATGTCCCAGCGCTTAAGAGGGCAATCCACAAACGTTTGTTTCATTTTCTTTTAATTTAAGTCAAGCTTATTTTGAAAAGACTCTTTTTGTTTTAACTTGAAAAGGCCGGGCACAGGAAGCTCATTCGCAGGCCTCGATAACAGACTATTTTCCATGATCGCCAAACCACTTGTAAAGCAATGCTAAGGAGGCTTCTTAGTTGCTAAGTTCGCTTTATTGAATGCCCGTGTCTCACAACATGCGTCACTCATATACGTCACTAACATGCGTCTGCAACTACCGTATAACCCACAGTATATGCGCAAGCGCATTAAACTACCGTATATGACATCTCCCCCTCTTTTGAGTGTTATGTCAATAACATCATAGAAACATTTTAACTGAAAGTGGCTATTCAGAAAACAATAGCATAAATCAAGAATAACTTAAATGAAGACATTTTCAACATGTATAACTGTACAAACTGTACAACTTTCTTTTTCCACAATTCAACATTATCAATGTCAATACAAAACTCTTTTCTTTTCTCTCCCCCCCCCAAAGGCCATATGATTTGCACTTTTCTACAGGTCAAGCCTGTCGACTTGCTTGCACACCCGTCCAGATCTGGTCACAGTCTGACTAGGTAGAGGGGTTGTGGGTGTGGCCACACTCTGACTGACAGGAACAGTCTCTAACACGGTGACTTCGTCAGGATGTGTGCCTGTCCCTGTGATCTCCCCGTGTGCTGCTGGGATGGGCTGGGGAACCGGCCCTGGTTGGAGGTGACGGCGGTTCCGCCGCAGCTCTGCTCCATGCTGCGTCCTGATGACGAAGGATCTCGGTGTGGTGCTCTCGCTTGAGCTCACCGCTGGTAAAGACCATGACTTTTCGTGGTCCAACTTGGAGAATATAACATCTCCTGGTCGCAGGGCAGGTAGGGGCCTGGCTCCATGACGGCGGTTGAAGTAGTGAGCCTGTTTAGCCTTTTCCCTCCCGTCCCTCTCTTTCACTGCTGTCCTGCTGGGCCATCTGGGTAGGAGATTTTTCTCCAAAGTGGGGAGTGTGGTTCTGATTTTCCTCCCCATCAACAGCTCGGCTGGACTGAAGCCTGTAGTGGAGCAGGGAGTGGAACTATAGCTCATCAGAGCCATCACAGGATCTTCTTGCTTGAGAATTTTCTTAGCTGTCTGTACAGCTCTCTCTGCGTGCCCGTTGCCCTGTGGGTGGTGAGGGCTGGATGTGCAGTGCTTGAAGTCGAGCTGCCTTGCACACTCCTTGAACTCCGCACTTGAAAATTGGGGTCCATTATCGCTCACCACCTCATCTGGAATGCCAAACCTGGCGAAGACTGATTTCATTCTTTGAATAACAGTTGCACTCGTTGTCGAGGGCAGCTGCAGTATCTCTAGGAACCTGGAATAATAATCTGAGATTACCAGGTAGTTGTGGTGGTTGTGCTCACAAAGATCCATTGCAATTCTCTTCCAGGGTCGCTCCGGAAGCGGTGTGGAGATGAGAGGTTCCTTTTGTTGTGTTCTTTTCAATTCACAGCACACCTGACATGACATCACAAGCGTGTTTATCTCCGTAGAGAGTCCAGGCCACCACACAGATGAGCACGCTCTCTCTCTGCATTTGACTAGGCCCTGGTGCCCTTCGTGAATTTTCTGAAGGATCTCACCCCTCATTAGCCTTGGCACAACAATCCTGCTTCCTCTGAGGACCAGGCCATTGTGTTCTGATAGCTCTGATTTCACTTGGACGTACTTTCTCGCGTCCATTGGCACATTGCTTAAGTGTTCAGGCCATCCTTTCTTTATGAGGTTCACAACTGACAGCAGTTCAGCATCGGCTGCTGTCGCCATTCTGATTTCATCCATCTTGCTTGTAGACGCAGGGATCCCCTCTATTACACTATCAACGTAGCATGCCACATCACTGTGTGTGTCTGTCTCTGCGCACGTGCCGGCCAGTGGACTGCGAGACAGGGTGTCCGCGATGACAAGAGTTTTCCCTGGTGCATATTCAGCCACTGGATTGAATCTCATGAGCCTCATGAGAAGACGCTGGCACCGTATAGGTACATTGTCCAGACTGCGGCTGTTAATGAGAGGCACTAGCGGTTTGTGATCAGTGATTAGCTTGAACTGCTCCAGTCCATTGAGATATCTGTCGAACTTCTCGCATGCCCACACACCAGCCAGGCCTTCCTTCTCTATCTGTGCGTAGCGTGTTTCTGCTTCAGTGAGGCGTCTGGAGCAATATGCCACAGGTTTCCACTGCTCCCCGTGGAGCTGAAGGAGTACGGCCCCCAATCCATAACTACTTGCGTCTGCTGACACAGCCGTGGGCTTGTTCAAGTCGTAAAAAGCAAGCACTGGTGCAGTTGTCAACAGCTCCTTGATGTGTTCAAAAGCTGTTTGTTGTGCGTGGCTCCATGTCCATGTACTCTTGTCCTTCAAGAGCTCATACAGCGGCTGTCCTACAGTCGAGAGTCCGGGGATGTATCTTCCGAGATAATTCACCATTCCCAGTATCCTTCTCAACTCCTGCACATCTGCTGGTGGTGACAGCTGCCGAATAGCTTTCACCTTGTCGGGGTCAGGCCGGATCCCGGACCGGTCAATGAGATGCCCGAGGAACCGCAGCTGACTCTGCCTGATGGAGCACTTCTCACGATTGAGCTTCAGACCAGCTGTCTCGATGCGCTGCATCACCTTCTCCAGGCGACCGTCATGCTCCTCCTTAGAGGCCCCATACACCAGAATGTCGTCCATGAAGACCTCGACACCCTCCAGCCCCTGCAGGGTCTCCATCATCTTCCTCTGGAAGATTTCCGGTGCGCTTGTTATTCCGAACGGTAACCGCTTGAAGTTGAATCTGCCAAATGGTGTGGTGTGATGAAGGTAGTGAGCTTACAGCTGTCTGGGTGCAGCGGTATCTGGACGAACCCACTGGCAGCATCGAGTGAAGAGAAGACAGTGGCCCCACTCAGCTTTGCTGTAATCTCATCAGTAGTAGGCAGGATATACTGTTCTCTTTTCACTGCCTCATTCAGCCTCTTGAGATCAACACAGATGCGTGCTTTACCTGTGCTCTTCTTCAAGACTGGCACCATGGGTGCACACCAGTCCGTGGGCTGTGTCACCCTCTCGATGATGCCATTTCCCTCCATCCTCTGGAGCTCCTCCTTTACCTTCTGCAGCATAGGGAGAGGCACGCGTCGTGCTGTGTATACAGCATATGGCTGAGCGTTGTCTTTCAGCAGTATTCTCACCGGTTCAGTCTTTAAGGTCCCATGCGTGCCATATGCCTGTGGATGTCCTCTGTCGCACACCGTTTCATTCACTCTTCTCACCAGGTTCATTTTCACAGACAACGGCCTGCTGAGTAGATTGTTTACAGTACGTCCGCGGATGACATATGCTGTGAGTGGGTGAGTCTTTCCTTTGTAGGTCACAGTGCTCTGGAACTGTCCTATGCACTGCAGCTCGCCACCTGGGCTGTCCAGTGGTAAATCTGCAGGCTCCAGTGGTCTTTTGGGGATGAGTGAGTGGTAGGTCTCCTCGCAGATGACGTTAACATCGGCCCCTGTGTCGATTTTGAAGTCAACTGGTGTAGACCCCACCAGTAACTGGACGGCCCATTGCTCTGGCGACCCGCCAGCTTTACTCACAGCTCCAAGAAAGTGTGACTGCTGCTGCTGCTCCGTTTGCTCTGTAACCTCACTCACTGCCTGCCTGCTCCTACACACTCTACTCCAATGTCCAACTTTGTTGCATGTATTGCATGAAGATTTTCTGGCCGGGCAATTTTCATCTTTACTGTGCCACGCTTTCCCACACAGTCCACATTGCCCTTTATTTCCCCCTTTTGGCTTACCGTAGTGGTTGGGGTATTTGCTGCGCTCGTGAGTGACTTCCTGTATCAGCCCCGTTGTCTCTCCTTGCATGCTGACTTGCGAAGCAACCTCCTCCGACTGCCTGACTGTCTCTACAGTCAGCGCTAGCGTTAGGTCCTTCGTCAGCTGCAGCTTCCGTGAGACTTCTTTGTCAAGTATTCCGACTACGATCCGGTCGCGGATATTCTCATCTCTGTTCCCGCCAAATTCACAATGCTCCGCCAACTCGTACAAGGCCCTGATAAAAGTTTCAGCTCTCTCTCCCGGTCTTTGCACGCGCAGATGGAAACACGCACGTTCGTGTATTACGTTCCTTCTCGGCACAAAGTAATCATCGAACAGTCCAAGCACCCTCACATAGTCATCTCTGTGTCCATCTTCTGTGAATGTAAACGAACGGAAGATGTTCTCCGCCTCGCTTCCCATAGCGTATATCAGGCTGCTCACTTGCACGGCTCCCTCCTCTTTATCCAGCTTGGTGGCGATTCTGAATCTCACAAAACGCTGCTTCCACTCCGGCCATTCTCCTGGCTTATCGAAGGAAAAGTTTGTCGGGGGAGTGAACTTCGGCATGGCTCCGATTTAACTTCTGACACCATGTAAAGCAATGCTAAGGAGGCTTCTTAGTTGCTAAGTTCGCTTTATTGAATGCCCGTGTCTCACAACATGCGTCACTCATATACGTCACTAACATGCGTCTGCAACTACCGTATAACCCACAGTATATGCGCAAGCGCATTAAACTACCGTATATGACACCACTGACCACAGCTGTCCAGCCCTGCAGACTAACGCCGTTGATTCCATGAGCACGAGAAGAATCCGCTCCTATCCGGCCCCGCGCTGATCTCCGTTGTAACCACCCGACCCAGCGGACCCCCGCTTAAGCGGCCACGAATCACTTACTGGACCTCCGGACTATCCGCGCGAAGCGCATGCAACACCGTGAAGGTCACAGTAAGGGGCTTCAATTGTCTGGGCAGAGACTTGTTTAAATACTTAGCGTGTCATTTTGTTTGAGTGTATGTTTGTGTGAAGACCCCGAGTTAATTTTCAGTCCGTGGAACACACGGCGAGACCGTTACGTCACTTCCGGTTTCTTTGTTTAACGTGTTGAATGTTTTTAAAGTGCTTCGAGCCGTGACGGAGAGCCTCCGGCAGCACTGTTAACGTCTGACTGGGCTTGCAGAGATTTTACTGATAAAAAGCTCGGTGCGCAATTCCAATTTGGGCACCGAGTGGTAAAATGTCTGTAACCTTTTCTCTGACGATGATTTGAGAGTTCCCTGATTTCTCTCTCTCTCTCTCCTTTCTCTTAAACCCGATTTTACACATGTCCCGACCTCTCGTTTCACATATTTCATTTCACATGGATAAATCTAGAATAAAAGAGCATGAATGCATCTCGGCGCCCTTTGGCGCCAGAAACACGATATAAGAAAATCTCTTTGTCTGAAAACTCCTGTGTTAAAAGCCCCTGACCGGCAGCCATCTTGCTTACGCAACGTGGCTTCACTTAGGTAAACTCCAACTTGAAATTACGTGTAACTTCTCCTTGAATTCGGCCAGAGGACGTCACCACGTGACTTCTTCATTACGCCATAGCCACTCCCCTTTCTCTTTGTTACACACACACATACCTAGACACACAGACAGGCAGACACACATACGATCACACACAGATACTCAGTATACCATGTGTGTTTCTAACTGTGATAAGTGCTGCTGCTGTCGTCATCTTTGAAATATTGGAGTTTGTTAAAAGAAGAATCATTGAATAACATTTCCCCTTTTTTAATAAATCCTTTTATACTTAAAGTATCTGGATTCTGTGATTATTTGTGCATTTGTATGTGAATACAGCTGGATTATAGCCTGTGCTCGAACTTAAAACTCCTCATATTATATAATCTTTTATATTAACTAATGAGATTATTAAGTTACTTGTATCAAATGAGACTGATAATTAAAGATTGACTTGTTGGTCCCTGAAAAGGGTGGTGCCCTGCGACGCGAAGTTATAATTACAGATTGTATTATTCTTAATTAATAATTGTATTGTTTTCATTAATTATTTAACTATTTTTAATGTAATGTATCATTTCTAATTAATTATTTTACTATTCTTAAATTGATAGCTTAATCATTTTTAATTATTTTTGATAAATAATCTTTATTATTTTAATAATATTTCATGATTATTGATTATTAGCCAGCGTCATATCTACTACTATTGCACAACAACACAGAGTGAATATTTTAAGCGTTATTTCTTAAAATTTTGATGATTATGGCTTACAGCTAATAAAAAAAAATTAGAATATTATATAAATGGATTTTGGTAAATGGATTTGTATTTATATAGCACTTTTCTAGTCTTGATGACCACTCAAAGCGCTTTACATTACAGTTTCACATTCACCCATTCACACACACATTCATACAGTGCATCTATTCAAGCACTTTGTTATTCTAAGGGGGGACCATTCGGGGTTCAGCATCTTGCCCAAGGACACTTCGGCATGCAGATGGTTCAGACTGGGGACCGAACCGCCGACCTTCAGGTTGGAGGACGACCACTCTACCCCTCAGCCACAGCCCCCCCTATAAGACCAATAGAACAAGGCAATCAGCCTGTGGCCCTTCTCAGGTGTTATGGAAGCCCAGGACTTTGGAGCACTGAGCAACAGTCCAGTCCCTTTTCTCCTTAGCCCAGGTAATCAATCAATCACATTTTATTTGTATAGCCAATATTCAAAAATCACAATTTGTCTCATAGGGTTTTAATATGGTGTGACATCCTCTGTCCTTAACCCTTGTGACAACCCTGGAGTTGTCTGCTGTGCTTCTGTTCCTCCGAAAATGTTATAAAAATAAAATAAAAATATATATTCTCTTCTTTGGTGCACACAGATGACTCATCATTAATTTGCACGAATTGGAAGCGATCAGCAAAATACGATTTAAACCAGTTTATTGCGGTTCCTTTAATGATAATTAACTGTTCTAGTCTCTGTAATAAAATTTGATGGTCAATTGTGTCGAATGCTTCCCTGAGATCTAACAGAACGAGGACAGACACAAATCCCTGATCTGAAGCCATTAGAAGGTCATTAGTGACCTTTGCCAAGGCTGTTTCTGTCCTGTGATTGGCTCTGAACCCAGACTGAATGTTTTCATATATATTATTTTCCTGGAGAAATACACACAGCTGATTGGCTACCACTTTTTCTAAGATTTTAGACATGAAGGGGAGATTAGATATTGGTCTGTAATTGACTAAAACCTCTGAGTCTAGGGTGGGTTTTTTGAGAAGGGGTTTGATAACCGCTATTTTTAAGGACTGTGGTAAATATCCTGATGATATTGACAGATTGATAGTATTAAGTAACGAACTATCAATTAGGGGCAGAAATGTTTTAAGTAATTTTGTAGGAATGGGACCAAGATACAGGTTGTTGGTTTAGAACCTGAGATTATTTTGGTAAACTGATCACGGGTGATCAGAGAGAAGCTGTTTAAATAATGGGTAGGATTCTCAGCCGTTTCTGAGATTTCTGATCTTGGTAGGGTATTAGTGCCAATTGATGGCAGGAGATGGTTGATTTTATTTCTAATGGTTTTACAATTAAAAAAAGGTCATAAAGATATGCTATTTAGGGATTGAGGAATACTGGGTTCGGTGGAGGTATGACTCTGTCAGCCTGGCTACAGTGCTGAAGAGAAACCTGGGGTTGCTTTCATACCTGTGATTTCATGCGTCATCTCCGGTAAGCGTCCCGCGTCATTTCCTGTTTACTTGCCGCTAGTGTTGGTCGCTCTCTGTATTAGCTCCTCCGCTAAACTCTGTAACACTACGGCTAAAATCACCGGTCTGTAGTTAAACACCCACACATAACAACCCATACTCTAGCGTTCTTAGTGATTCTGTGTGAGCTCACCCTCGTAGCTCTATATCAGCGATGTCTTCTCTCTCTCCCTCCACTGCTCTCTCTTGCTCCGAGTGTCTTATGTTTACTTACTCCTCTGCCTCACTTAACAGTAGTGGTACTTGTAATAAATGTAGTGTGTTGGTAGCGATGGAGGCGAGGCTTAGTGACTTAGAAGCTCGGCTCCGCAGCTTAGAAACTCCGTTAGCTGTAGTTAGCCGGCTTCCGCTAGCGTCGGAGCCACCTAGCTTAGAACGTAGCTTAGCTTCAACTAGCAGTCCCCTGACTAGTCCCGTGCAGCAGGGAGCCCAGGGCAGCTGGGTGACGGTCCGGAGGGGGCATAGTGCTAGTCTTAAAAAGCCCATGATTAAAGAGCCACCAGCTCACGTTTCAAATAGATTCTCTCCACTCAGCGAGGCACCCGCTGATAAACAAACTCTAATTATTGGCGACTCGGTTCTGAGAAACGTCAGGGTAGCGACACCAGCGACCATAGTTAACTGTATCCCAGGGGCCAGAGCCGGCGACATCGCATCTAAACTTAAGTTAATGGCTAAAACTAAACGTAAATACAATAGAATTGTAATTCACGTCGGCAGCAATGACTCCCGGCTTCGTATGTCGGAGATCACTAAAGTGAATGTTGAGTCGTTGTGTGCTTTTGCTAAAACGATGTCAGACAAAGTAGTTTTCTCTGGCCCGCTCCCTAATACAACAGGTGATGACATGTTTAGCCGCATGTTGTCTTTTAACCGCTGGCTGTCGACGTGGTGTCCTGTAAACGGTGTGGGCTTTGTAGATAATTGGCTAACTTTTTTGAGAAAACCTGGTCTTGTTATGAGAGACGGCGTTCATCCCACTTGGGATGGAGCAGCTCTCTTATCTAGGAATATTACAAAGTCTATAACATGACAACCCATAGTTGGGACCAGGAAGCAGAGCTGCAGTGCTAAACACTTCTCTGCGCTCCCTCTGGATCAGTCACACAACCCCATAGAGATTGTGTCTGTCCACCGTCCGATTAAATTATTGAAATTAAACAATAACAGAGCGAGAACTCCACACAAAAATCTAATAAAAATTAAAACAACCTCTGCAACAACACAGGGAACTAAGACTTTTAAATGTGGTCTTTTAAACATTAGATCACTATCAACTAAGGCTCTTTTAGTTAATGAACTAGTCTCTGACTACAACCTAGATGTATTGTCCCTCACTGAGACGTGGCTGCATCCTGATGAATATGTCAGTCTAAATGAATCTACTCCCCCCAGTCATATAAATGCACAGGTTCCCAGAGAATTTGGGCGAGGAGGTGGAGTTGCTGCTATTTTTAACTCCAGTCTATCAATTAATCCAAAACCTAAACTTAACCTAAGCTACAAATCATTTGAATGTCTGGTTCTTAGTCTTCCACGCCAATCCAGGAAACACCAACAGCCAATCATATTTGCTGTAGTTTACCATCCTCCCAGGGCTTATACTGTGTGGTATTATGGAATAATAGTGTAAGGGATGCTTTTATTTTGTAGTAACAGGATGTGAGGGGAGACCTGGGGGAAGGCTGATTGACGAACCTGTAACATGCACACGGGGGTTCTGCTGAGTTTTAATAAAGACCGACTTCGAATACGTCGTTGTACGAACCTCATTATAACCATAACTTGACATGGTGTCAGAACTGGGCGACTTGTAAGCAAAAACAAAAAAGAAGAAGGTGAGGAGAAAGTATCGTTTTGGCGGAGGAATAGGAGACGACCCGGCAGATATGGCGCAACCTACACCAACTGCTACGTTCACAATACAACCTCCAGAGCCATTCGACTTTACCAAGCCTCAAGAATGGGAGCGTTGGATTAGGAGATTCGACCGCTTTCGGCTTGCAAGCAATTTAAACGCGACGTCGGAGGAAAACCAGGTAAACACGTTAGTGTATTGCATGGGCGATGAAGCTGAAGAGGTGCTAAGGGGGCTAACGCTAACTGCAGATGAGAGGAATAAGTACACGGATGTCAAGGCGGGTTTTGATACATTTTTTGTGCCTAAAAAGAATGTCATATACGAAAGAGCCAAGTTCAATCTGCGTGTGCAACTGCCGGGAGAAACGGTGGATTCCTTCATCACTGCACTATACGGATTAGCTGAACACTGCAACTATGGACTGTTACAGAAAGAGCTGATCCGCGACAGGTTAGTGGTCGGGCTGAGAAACGTCTCATTGTCAGAAAAGCTACAGCTAGACAGAGACCTAACACTTGACACTGCTATAACAAAGACAAGACAGTATGAAGAAGTTAGAAGGCAGCAGTCTGACTTAAGAGGAGAAAATAGCGGTGCTAGCCAGTGTTCAAATGTTGACGCAGTGCATGCTAAAAGCTACAGAAAGCCCAAATTTCCCTCTAAGCCTCAGCCACAAGCACAAACACCAAGCAGCTATAAAGCTAATGCATGGCCACAGCCAGGACCAAAAGCATGTTATAGATGCGGAAAAATGCCCTTACATAGACAATCAGAATGCCCTGCTACAGATGCTGTGTGTCACAACTGTGGCAAAAAGGGACATTATGGCAAAGTGTGCAGAAGCAGTGCAACATCTCTGAATGCTGTCACTACAGAGGAAGAAGAGAGCTTTTTCCTGGGAGCCGTGGATACTGGAAAAGAACCGTGGACAGTGCAGCTACAAGTACGACAAAAAAACGTGTGCTTTAAAATAGATACTGGTGCTGATGTCACCGCCCTGCCAGCCAAGGTGTACCATGACCTTACAGGGGGGCATGATGTGAAGCGTCTGGCAGTGCCAACACGCCCATTGGTTGGGCCAGGTGGCAATGTGCTCTCTGTCCTAGGTGTTGCCAGAGAAACACTACGCAGAGGCAAAAAGACAGCCACAGAGGACATTTATGTGGTAAAAGACCTGCACACTGCACTGTTGGGAAGGCCTGCCATAGAACAGCTCCAGCTTGTGTGCAGGGTTGACAGCATCACCATGGACTCAGTGAAACATCTGTATCCGAAACTGTGTAGCGGCTTGGGTCTTGTTCGGAGGCCATATGCAATTAAATTAAAGCCAGAGGCTGTGCCCTTCTCTCTCCACACACCACGCAGAGTTCCTCTGCCGCTTATGGGAAAAGTGAGGGAGGAGATAGACCGTATGGAGAAGATGGGCGTAATCACCAAGATTGAGGAGCCGACTGATTGGTGCGCCGGGATGGTGGTGGTGCCTAAAAAAGCAGGCAATGTCCGCATTTGTGTGGATTTCACAAGGATGAATGAATCAGTATGCAGAGAAAAGTTTATCCTGCCTTCTGTCGAGCACACTCTGGGCATGCTAGCTGGGGCAACAGTTTTTAGCAAATTAGATGCTAACATGGGCTTTTGGCAAGTACCATTGACAACAGAGTCTGCCAAATATACCACCTTCATCACGCCTTTTGGGCGATACTATTTTAACCGGTTACCCTTCGGCATAGCTTCAGCCCCAGAGCACTTTCAAAGGATGATGATAACAGAAGTGACCGGTGGCCTGCAGGGGGTACTGTGTCACATGGATGACATCCTGGTCTGGGGACAGACACAGGACGAGCACGATATGCGGCTGCATGCGGTGCTAAAGAAGGCACAAAAGGCCGGCATTACGCTCAACATGGACAAATGTGAGCTCTCACGCCACACAGTCAGATTCCTGGGTCATGTGATTTCAGCAGATGGAGTGAAACCAGATCCTGAGAAGACGAGAGCAGTCCAAGAGATGGATGCACCCAAAAACGTCAGCGAACTCAGGAGTTTCCTGGGTATGGTCAATCAGCTGGGCCGCTTCTTGCCTAACTTGGCTGAAAAAGACAAAGTGCTACGAGACCTGCTGTCCAAGAAGAACCACTGGTACTGGGGGACAGAGCAGCAGGCCGCCTTTGATCAGTTAAAAACAGAGCTGTCATCCACACCGGTGCTCGCACTATACAACCCAAACAGTGCACTAAAAATCTCTGCTGATGCCTCTTCCTTTGGCCTGGGGGCAGTCCTGCTGCAGAAGAGCGATGCCATGTGGTCTCCTGTGGCATATGCGTCCAGGTCAATGTCACCAACAGAGCAGCGCTATGCTCAAGTAGAGAAGGAGGCATTGGCTGCAACATGGGCTTGTGAAAGGTTCAGCTGTTTCATTCTGGGCAGACCATTCGAGCTGGAAACTGACCATAAGCCGTTGCTGAGTCTGCTGGGAGGGAAAGCTTTGGATGACCTCCCACCAAGAATTCAAAGATTTAGGATGCGACTCATGAGGTACAACTATACAGTCAATCATGTCCCTGGCAAAAGCCTGTGGACAGCCGACACCTTATCTCGTGCTCCTATGAGAGCCGCAGGAGCACACACAGATGCAAGCCTACTAGAGGACACCAACATCTATGTAGACTCTGTCATCAGCAACATTCCTGTCAGTGGAGATTATCTAAGTAGCCTACGTGAGCACCTGAAGGTAGACAGCACATGCTCTGCTCTGATACAGTACTGCACAGACGGCTGGCCAGACAAAAGCCAACTACAGGGAGAGCTGAGACATTACTGGGCTGATAGAGCAGTGCTGACTGTGCACGATGGACTGCTGCTGCGGGGCACGAGGCTCGTCATTCCATCAGCCTTACAAGGTGATGTGCTGCAGAGACTGCATGAGGGACACCTGGGGGTTACAAAGTGCAGGTGCCGGGCCAAACAGACAGTATGGTGGCCAGGACTCAGCAGCCAGCTGAATGACATGGTGCTGAAATGTAGAACCTGCATTCAAGAGAGACGGAACGTCAAAGAGCCACTGTTGCCAACGGAGATGCCAGACAGACCCTGGCAAACCTTGGGAGCTGACCTGTTCACGCTGAAAGGCAAGTCCTATCTACTAGTAGTAGATTATTTCTCAAGGTATGTGGAAATTGCGCTGTTGGCACCCACAAGGTCCACAGATGTGGTAGTGCACCTGAAGTCCATGTTTTCTCGTCATGGAATTTGTGAATTTCTTAAAAGTGACAATGGGCCCCAGTTTTCTGGTAGCCACTTTAAAGCCTTTGCGGCAGACTATGGCTTTGTGCACATCACGAGCAGCCCCAAGTTTCCTCAGAGCAATGGGGAGGCGGAACGTGCGGTGCAAACCGTGAAAAACCTGCTAACAAAGGCATCTGATCCATATCTTGCCTTGCTGGCCTACAGAGCAACCCCTCTACAGAATGGCTATAGCCCAGCAGAGCTGTTGATGGGGCGCCGCATCCGCACTACAGTTCCTGCCCTTCCGACCCTGCTGAATCCAGTTTTGCCTGACTACAACGCACTGGAGACCAAAGAAAAGGAGAAGAGGAGGAACGACGCAAGATCCTTCGACAAGAGACACAGAGCGAGAAACCTGGAGCCACTCGTTCCTGGGGAAGATGTGTGGATCACCGATGCACGAGTCCAGGGCACAGTGCTATCTACACACAACACCCCTCGCTCTTATATCGTCCAGGTGCCTCAGGGCACATTGAGGAGGAACCGGCATCACTTGGTGCCACTGCAGACCAACAGTGGGGTAGTCGACGCTGATGAGTCACCGGGGGGAGAAGATTCACTCACACCAAAGCCAGCCCCACCAGTGACAACATCTCCCAGCAGAGAGGGCCCCGCCACAGAGACTGTACGGACCAGGTGTGGGAGAGAGGTTAGAGAGCCACAGATACTTGATTGGTGATGTATTGATTTGTTTTCAGAAAAAAAAAGAGTGAAATGTGATTGTGAAATTGTTCTGCTTTTACATTTACCTGCTTACATTTACCTGAAACCTGAGAGTGTACGTTTGGAAGAACACAGCCTGCTAAAGTAACAGTTCATAGTATGGTAAAGTGTAAGTTACTTATTTCTATTTTACATGCTTGATACAGGGACAGATCAGGGACAGGTCTTCCAGCAAAAGGGCAGAATAAACCCCTTAAGACCTTCAGAGACAAAGGTAGTCCACCCTTTGTTCTCAAAGAAAGGGAGATGTGGTATTATGGAATAATAGTGTAAGGGATGCTTTTATTTTGTAGTAACAGGATGTGAGGGGAGACCTGGGGGAAGGCTGATTGACGAACCTGTAACATGCACACGGGGGTTCTGCTGTTAAGAGTTTTAATAAAGACCGACTTCGAATACGTCGTTGTACGAACCTCATTATAACCATAACTTGACATACTGAATTGTTAACGGAATTCCCTGAGTTTTTATCAAACTTAGTCCTAAAGAGCGATAAAATTATTATTGTTGGTGACTTTAATATCCATGTTGACAATAAGAAAGATTACCGTAGCGTAGCATTTAATTCAATACTAGACTCAATTGGTTTCAGTCAGTGTGTGCACCAACCGACTCATTGTTGTAACCACACACTTGACCTTATATTATCGTACGGTGTCGGAATTGAACATTTAACAGTCCTCCCGCACAATCCAGTTCTATCAGACCATAATTTAATAACCTTCCATTTTTCAATAAATGAATATATGCCACCAATAAAAAACTCATTTTCTAGATGTCTACCTGATAGTGCTATAGCTAAATTTAAGGAAATAATTCCAATTACATTTAAACCCGTATTATCCGTAGATATAAAGAACAAATTCTTTAAAAACCCGAGCTCCATTGAGATCGACCACCTCGTCGATAGCTCTGCAGACTCATTACGATTAACATTAGATTCAATAGCGCCTCTAAAAAAGAAAAATGTCAAACATGGTAAATTAGCTCCGTGGTATAATTCCCAGACAAATGAGTTAAAACAATTATCAAGAAAACTAGAAAGGAAGTGGCGCTCCAGCAACCATGTTGGAAACCTCATAGACTGGAAGAATAGTGTTAAAGAATATAAAAAGGCTCTCCACAAAGCAAGAGCCACCTACTATTCAAAACTAATAGAAGAGAATAAAAACAACCCCAGGTTTCTCTTCAGCACTGTAGCCAGGCTGACAGAGAGTCACACCTCCACCGAACCCAGTATTCCCATCATCATCATCTCATTTTCGTCCGCTTATCCGGGGTCGGGTCGCGGGGGGAGCAGCTCAAGCAGGGGGCCCCAGACTTCCCTTTCCCGGGCCACATTGACCAACTCTGACGGGGGGATCCCGAGGCGTTCCCAGGCCAGTGTTGAGATATAATCTCTCCACCTAGTCCTGGGTCTTCCCCGAGGTCTCCTCCCCACTGGACGTGCCTGAAACACCTCCCAAGGAAGGCGCCCAGTGGGCATCCTTACCAGATGCCCGAACCACCTCAGCTGACTCCTTTCTAAGTAAAGGAGCAGCGGCTCTAATCCGAGTTCCTCACGGATGGCTGAGCTTCTCACCCTATCCCTAAGGGAGACGCCAGCCACCCTTCTGAGAAAACTCATCTCGGCCGCTTGTACCCGCGATCTCGTCCTTTCGGTCATCACCCAGCCCTCATGACCATAGGTGAGGATAGGAACGAAGATCGACCGGTAGATCGAGAGCTTTGCCTTGCGGCTCAGCTCTCTTTTCGTTACAACGGTGCGGTAAAGCGAACGCAATACCGCCCCCGCTGCTCCGATTCTCCGGCCAATCTCACGCTCCATAGTACCCTCACTCGCGAACAAGACCCCGAGGTACTTGAACTCCTTCACTTGGGCTAAGGACTCATTTCCTACTCGGAGTAAGCAATCCATCGGTTTCCTGCTAAGAGTCATGGCCTCAGATTTAGCGGTGCTGATCCTCATCCCAGCCGCTTCACACTCGGCCGCCAGCCGATCCAGTGAGCGCTGAAGGTCACAGGCCGATGATCCAATGAGGACCACATCATCTGCAAAAAGCAGTGACGAGATCCTCAGACCACCGAACTGCAACCAGTATTCCTCGATCCCTAAATAACCTTTATGACCTTTTTTAATGATAAAATTCTAACCATTAGAAATAAAATCAACAATCTCCTGCCCTCAATTGGCACTAATACCCTCCCAATAACAGAAATCTCAGAAATGGCTGAGAATCCTAACCATTATTTAGACAGCTTCTCTCTGATCACTTGTGATCAGTTTACCAAAATAATCTCAGGTTCTAAACCAACAACCTGTATCTTAGATCCCATTCCTACAAAATTACTTAAAGAAATTCTGCCCCTAATTGATAGTTCGTTACTTAACACAATCAATCTGTCATTATCATCAGGTTATGTACCACAGTCTTTTAAAATAGCAGTAATCAAACCCCTTCTCAAAAAACCCACCCTAGACCCAGAGGTTTTAGCCAATTACAGACCAATATCTAATCTCCCCTTCATGTCTAAAATCTTAGAAAAAGTGGTAGCCAATCAGCTGTGTGAGTTTCTCCAGGAAAATAATATATATGAAGACTTTCAGTCGGGGTTTAGAGCCAATCACAGCACATAAACAGCCTTGGCAAAAGTCACTAACGACCTTTTAATAGCCTCAGATCAGGGACTTGTGTCTGTCCTCGTTCTGTTAGATCTCAGTGCAGCATTCGACACAATTGACCATCAAATTTTATTACAAAGACTCAAACAGTTAATTAAAATTAATGGAACTGCCCTTAATTGGTTTGAATCTTATTTTTCTGATCGCTCCCAATTCGTGCAAATTAATGATGAGACATCTGTGCGCACCAAAGTTAACCATGGTGTTCCACAGGGCTCTGTGCTCGGCCCAATTTTATTCTCATTATATATGCTTCCACTAGGAAACATTATCAGGACACACTCGGTAAATTTCCACTGCTATGCGGATGACACCCAGTTATACTTGTCAATAAAACCTGAACAAAGTAATCAATTAACTAAACTTCGAGCATGTCTCAAGGACATAAAAACCTGGATGACCCGCAATTTTCTCTTATTAAACTCAGACAAAACAGAGGTTATAATACTTGGCCCCAAACACCTTAGAGATAAATTATCTAATGATATAGCTGCGCTAGACGACATTGCCCTTTGCTTCCAACGAAACAGTCAGGAACTTGGGAGTGATCTTCGATCCTGATTTATCTTTTAATAGTCACTTAAAACAAATTTCTCGGACTGCCTTTTTCCACTTGCGTAATATCTCAAAAATCAGGCATGTCCTTTCGCAAAAAGATGCAGAAAAACTAGTCCACGCCTTCGTTACATCGAGACTGGACTATTGTAACTCATTATTATCAGGCTCCAGCAGTAAGTCGTTAAAGACTCTACAGCTTGTCCAAAATGCCGCAGCACGTGTCCTGACAAGAACAAAGAAAAGAGAGCACATTTCTCCAGTATTAGCTTCGCTACACTGGCTTCCAGTTAAATCTAGAATAGAATTTAAAATTCTCCTCCTCACCTTCAAGGCCCTTAATAATATAGCGCCTTTTTACCTTAAAGAGCTGTTAGTACCTTATAAACCCGCTAGAGCACTCCGCTCCCAGAATTCAGGCTTACTTGTCGTCCCTAAAGTCTCTAAAAGTAGAGTAGGAGCCAGAGCTTTTAGCCATCAAGCCTCTCACTTGTGGAATAATCTACCAATTTCAGTTCGGGAGGTAGACACCATCTGTTTGTTTAAGAGTAGGCTCAAAACCTTTCTTTTTGATAAAGCTTATAGTTAGAGTTAATTAGTGAGGCAGAACGTAACTTGCTCTATTTAATGACATATGACACACGGAGCTTCTTTTTCCAGCTTCTCCTTCCTTTTCTCCATCCCAATGAGTCTGCAGAGCTGGTCAATCTCAGTGGAGCAAGGGTTTTTAATGAATTTGTTGTTTATATTGACGGATGATACGGGTTTATATGTAATCGGAATTATTTCCTTAAATTAAGCTACAGCATTTTAAAATAGGAGCAACTCCACCTCCTCGGCTGAATTGTCTGGGAACGTGTACGTTTATATGACATGGGGGAGTGGATTCATGTAGGCTGACATATTCATCAAGATGCAGCCACGTCTCAGTGAGGGACAATAAATAAATGTTGGAATCTGAGACTAGTTCATTAACAAAAAATAGCCTTTGGGTTAGTTTAAAAGACCACACTTAAAAGTCTTAACTTCCTGAGTTGTTGCAGAGGTTGTGTTAATTTGTATTAGATTTTTGTGTGGAATTCTCGCTCTGCTATTGTTTAATTTAAATAATTGAACCGAACGGTGGACAGACACAATCTCTCTGGGTTTGTGTGTCTGATCCAGAGGGAGCGCAGAGAAGTGTTTAGCACTGCAGCTCTGCTTCCTGGTCCCAACTCTGGGTTGTCATGTAATAGACTGGGTAATATTCGTAGATAAGAGAGCTGCTCCATCCCAAGTCGGATGAACGCCGTCACTCCTAACAAGACCAGGTTTCCTCCAAAAAGTTAGCCAATTATCTACAAAGCTCACATCGTTTACAGGACACCACCTCGACAGCCAGCGGTTAAAAGACAACATGTGGCTAAACAAGTCATCACCTGTTGTGTTAGGGAGACGGCCAGAGAAAATGACTGTGTCCGACATCGTTTTTCGATGTCGGACATACAGATTCCACATTAACTTTTGGTGACCTCTGACATGCGAAGTCGGGAGTCGTTGCTGCCGACGTGAATTACGCTTTTACTGTATTTATTTATTTATGGGATGTAATTGACTATGGTTGATGGTGTCGCTAACCTCACGTTTCTCAGAACCGAGCCAATTACCAGAGTTTGCTTCTAAACGGGTGCGTCGCTGAGTGGATTGAATCTATTTGAAATGTTAGCTGGTGGGTCATCAATCTTGGGCTTTTTAAGGGTAGCACTATGCCCCCTCCAGACTGTCATCCAGCCTCTGCACGGCTGCACGGGCCAGGTTGAGGGACTGCTTGCTGTCCAGTAAGACGCTTCTGACATTGTGTCTGGTTCAGGAGTGGCACGACACAAGGAATGGGACTGCTGTAGGCCATTTCCTGGATACATCTGTGCATGTTGGCTCTTGATGCACTGACTCCAGCTTCAGTCCACTCCTTGTGAATCTCCCCCAAATTCTTGAATGGCTGTGGTTATCCCTGTTTGTGACGCTCAGTCATTTATGTGTAGGGTTTTCTGTCTCTTGGTGTTTCCTGTTTTATTTTGTAGTCTCACTTTCCTTGTGTGTTGTTTCGATCTTCACTTCCTGTCTGTTGATTGTCTTGCCCGATCCTAATGTGTTTCACCTGTGTGTCATTGCCCTGCCTTCCTCCTCTGTATTTAAGCCTCTGTGTTTCCATTTGTCCTCTGTCGGTTTGTTAGATGTTTCTCACACTCGTTTTCACACGTGGTGAGATATGGTTTTTTCTCAGCTGTCTCGTCCAGCTTTCTCCTGCTCCCTTGTTCTCCGTGCGCTGTGTCGACTGAACTTAGCTGTTAGTGTTAGTGTTTTGTTTTTGTCTTGTTTAAAGACTCCTTTTTGTATTAAATACCTTTTTTGTTAACAACCTCCGCATCCTGGGTCCATCTCCTCCCTCGAACCGTAACACTGTTGCTTGTGCACCTTTGAGCTATTGTGGCTTACCCTCCTTGTGGAGGGTGTCAAGACTCAAGATTCAAGAGTTATGTTCATATACAAAACGATTACATTAAGCAGTCGCTTGCAATGAAATGCTTCAGTCACAGGCTCTCTTATGGCAACGCTCAGAATACTAAAGCAGACAAAAAAATAAGATAAAATAGAATAATGTAATGTAAAAAGAAAACAATAGTGCAAGTGTGTGCAATAGTGCAAAATGCAATGGTTCAAATATGCTAAGATGCAGCGTCAGTGGAATTATGACGGATGGAGGAGTTTAAAAGTCTTAGGGCCTGGGGAATGAAACTGTCTCCGAGCCTGGTGCTTCGGGCCCGGATCCTGCGGTAATGTCGGCCAGACGGCAGCAGGCAACATTTTTTATGGCTGACAAAAATGTTTATGGCTGTATAAACATTAATGACTGTCTACTGGACAACTGTCAAGTCTGCAGATTGTGCGTCCTACTGAACCAGCCTTAGAGACCATTTAAAGGCTCAGGAAACCTTTGCAGGTGTTTTGAGTTAATTAGCTGAATAGAGTGGGAAATCGCGAGTATGTGTTTTATGAATCTATATAATATGAGTTTCACTTATGGAATTTAATTATCGAAATAAACAAACTTTTCAATGATATTCTAATTTATCGAGATGCACCTGTATATATGACTCTAAATGCTAATCTTGCTGTGTGTTATATCAACATTTAATTTGGGTTGAGTCTACCTGTCCATCATATAAAGTACCTAACATTATATAAAACAATTAGCTGGTGGGTCATGGATTGTAAAGATAGTGGGAGGTGTGTGTGTTGGATTGTGAGTGAAAAGCAGTCACAACTGAATGATTAAATATTTGTTTGATCAAATTATACTCTTCCCACCTAGTCAGTTAAATAAACATCACATTGGGTTATTTACATGAGTTCATTGACTGATATAGGTACCAAATATGATAAGACCTGCTGAAGTCTGCAGGGTGAAACTCTAGACAGAGAAGATGTGGTAAGATAAGCACCTTCTCCCAAAACTATTCACCCTGAAATGCAGCCATTGTTTTTTACAGTTATATTATCAATGGAATAATTAGAATTAAAATTTCTCTCACATGCAAACTCTAATTTAGAAGCTGGGTTCCTTTGTGAAACATGTAAAGGGAAATTATTCCTCTTCCTCCTGCTCCCCCTCTGGTGCTTGAAGGCAGGCCAAAGGGCTACTTGGAAGCACAATGGCTGCCTTCTGTGGCATTTTGTCATAGGGGATCTTGGAGATGAAGCAACACTGGATATCAGGCTATACACTATTTCTCCTAAGGTTCTCATGTTAACAGCCTCTACTGCAGGCCCCCATAACAAGAGCTCAATTTCCATCTCACAGCACCACAAGCTCCTCCTGTTAGAGATGCATTCGCTCCATACAGGTTTCCCTTCTAATCGGGGGTGTCAAAGACAATAGAGGGAGAGAGAGAGAGAGATGGGAAAAAGCAGGGGCATTTCACAGAGGAAGCTTGCATTCACGGCTCTAAACTCTACATACGAGAAGCCTTGTGTCACAGAGACAAGTTAACTGTCAATCAAAAGGCACCCGTCTGTGCCGAGCTCACAATGTAGGCTGATGCAGGAAGTAACAATGTGCTCCTAGATCATTTACACACCTGAGTGGGAGAATCATACATCTGCAGCTGGAACAAATTGTTATGTGTTTTGAAAGGTTGGAAATATTCACTATATGAATACATATCTGTTAGATATGTAATGGCTTTGCTGCTGTTATTGTGGAGCAGCAGAGCTTACCACTATGAAGGCATTGAATCTTTCTGGGCCATAACACACAAATATGGGCTTCTGCAAAGAGCATTGGAGAGCTGCCGCTGTGCTTGATAATGATAATGACAGTTAAAAAGTGGGTACAGTTGTGTTGCAAGAAAAACAAGAAGTGAGCAATGCCATCAAATACTTTTATACATGAAGCTTAGTGATGATGCAAAGTTTTAATAATGGAGCAAGTCAATAGTTAAGGGATGAAGAGATCTTGCTGTTGAACACTTGTTTATTAAACAGTCCAGATCTTTAGGATTGTGTCAATATTGGATGGTTTCACTGACACTGTGAAATGCATTGTCAGTGGCAATGTGTGCTGACCAAATTGAATAAAAAGGTTTTTACAAGATACCAAAGTTTATGTTCATTATTACTCATAACCACAATGTTTCCTTATCTTTAAAGTAGCTTGAATCAATATATATGTGATAACATTGGAACAGATGTGTAATGTGAAATGTTGATCAATTAACTGTTGGATACAACTCATCAGCTGCGCCAGTTCTGTCAGATCTGGGTGACATGTAGTAAAGATGCATCATATCCTAATCATTAACTAGGCTCTAATATAATGTATAGATAACCAATCCTTACTGACAGTATGTTGTAATGTCAATCAATATAATTTATTTGTATAGCCCATTCACAAATCTCAATTTGTCTCATAGGGCTCCTGTGCTACGGCTCACTTGGGGCTGTGGCTGAGGGGTAGAGTGGTCGTCCTCTAATCTGTAGGTTGCTAGTTCAAATCCCAGTCTGACCCATCTGCATGCTGAGGTGTCCTTGGGCAAGATGCTGAACCCCGAATGGCCCCCCATAGAATACCAAAGTGTTACAAATAGATGCACTGTATGAATGTGTGTGTGAATGGGTGAATGTAAAACTGTACTGTAAAGAGCTTTGAGTGGTCATCAAGACTAGAAAAGTGCTATATAAATACAAAACCATTTACCTTAAAAACCCTGACTACTGAGAGCCCTGACTGCATTAAGCTACAGATCATGCTCCTCTAGATCAGCTCAGGCATCCATATCCACACGATGATTGACAGGTTGGGGTTTATTTCCCTTGATACCTCCTCCTAACCCCCCCTTTCTCCTCTAATTAGATGTTCTCCCTCCTCACTCTCATTATACCCCTTATCTCTGTGCCCTCCTCATAAGGTTTATATTTTTAACTATGTCACTGGTAACCTATCAAAGAGCGATAGGTTCTAAACAGACCTTTCTGCTCTCTGGACATATGCAAAAATACATACACAATGATGAGGGTAAACATTTTGAAGGATAACTTCAATACTATATATCTATAGTCTATGGTCAGCAAGATCATGATCCACCATCAAGATCAGATGCCACTATAGGCCACAGTCATTGCCCATTGCCTCCAGTTAGTTAAGGTTTATATTTTTAATAGGGCTGTGAAATGATTAAAAATGTTAATCAAATTAATTACAGGTTTCTATGGATTAATATGATTAATCACATTACTGATTTTCTCTGTATATTTTTGTGGAAAAAGATTTATGACAAAAGACAGATATATACATTTAACATGTTTTCTTTTTTTATTCATAAATAAACAAAACAATGGTGCTGCAACTCAGCAGTTCTCTTTGCTATTCCATATGGAACATTAATATAATCTTCATCCTAAACAGAATTCGGGCTTCTTAGCCATTGTATGGTTGAATAAATATTTTTATTTTCTTTTTAAATCAAACAGAAATTATTTGGGCTTCTTAGCCATTGTTTTTATATTATGGTTGAAAATGTTTATATTTTTTGTCAAACAACCATTCACCACACCATGGCACAATCTAATGCCTCTAAAGGCCCTCTTAGCTAGTCTTCCTTCAGCCAGTAGGTGAGGCAAACTAACTTGTTCACATTCTCTGACAGCAAAGCTGACCGCTTCTTTTGCACAATGTGTCCTGCGAGTGAGTCTGGTTTGGCGGATTCCACTTGAACGCCCCTCGCCGACCAACTCATGTTCCGTGTTGCGGTGGAACTTTAAGCGGCTTTACTCCGGTGAAACAATAACGTCTTCCCGCAGAGTGTGCATATCACCTTGGTTTTATTGAATGTTCCATCTTTGTTTTTTTTGGAGCATGATCTTCCCATCCAGAAGGTGATGTTTGTTTGTTTGAATAGCAGCGGCCGTCTGAGTTACTGCATTAGAGTGGACACTAGTGCAGATTGGGCGGAAATGTGCGTATATTGGAAGGTCCTTCTGCGCATGCGTTAAAATAAATTAACGAATTAATCCTGTAATTTAATCATAACGCGTTAACGCGTTATTTTTCACAGCTCTAATTTTTAACTATGTCACTGGTAACCTATCAAAGAGCGATAGGTTCTAAACAGTGGCCTAGGTCTCCATATATCCAGACCTTTCTGCTCTCTGGACATATGCAAACATACATACACAATGATGAGGGTAAACATTTTGAAAGATAACTTCAATACTATATGTCAAGCAGTACTGCTGCAATCATAGTCTATGGTCAGCAGCCAACAAGATCATGATCCACCATCAAGATCGGATGCCACTATAGGGCACAGTCATTGTCCATTGCCTCCAGTTAGGATCCATCATCAGCTGCCACCTCGGTCATGGTCCAACACCATTATCTCACACCAACGCGACAAAAGTTCCGCCATTCCCACTACAATGATACAGGCCGAACTTGAGGGTACACTGAGGCTCAAGGTAAATCTGGCTACTGGTTCGATTGCAGTCCTAGGAAAGACGTGGCCCACTCAGTAGATCAGACTTCAATAACTCTACGCCTTTTTGAACTAAATGCTTCCTATTTTAGAACATAGGGCAAGTTACGTTCTGCCGCACTAATAATAACTAAAAAGGACGGTTTTAAGCCTACTCTTAAACATACAGATGGTGTCTGCTTCCCGAACTGAAAGTGGTAGATTTTTCCACAGGAGAGAGGCTTGCTGGCTAAAAGCTCTGGCTCCTATTCTACTTTTAGAGACTTTAGGGACGACAAGTAAGCCTGAATTCTGGGAGAGGAGTTCTCTAGTAGGTTGATAAGGTACTAACAGCTCTTTAAGGTAAAATGGCGCCATATTATTAAGGGCCTTGAAGGTGTGGAGGAGAATTTTAAATTGTATTCTAGATTTAACTTGATGCCAGTGTAGCAAGGCTAAATCTGGAGAAATGTGCTCTCTTTTATTGGTTCTCGTCAGGACACGTGCTGTGGCATTTTGGATTCTTTAACGACTTACTGCTGGAGCCTGATAATAATGAATTACAATAGTAATATATATCAGATTTTTGAGATATTACGAAAGTGGAAAAAGGCCGTCCTAGAAATTTTTTTTAAGTGAGAATTAAAGGACAAATCAAATTCGAAGATCACTCCCAAGTTCCTGACTGTTTCATTGCATCGCATATATAATGAGAATAGAATTGGGCTGAGCACAGAGCCCTGTGGAACACCATGGTTAACTTTGGTGCGCACAGTTGACTCATCATTAATTTGCACGAATTGGGAGCGAGCCCCTGTGCCCAAAGAAACTCTGTGTTTTTACTTTTTGTAATATTTTTCAACAAAGTCAAGTACTGGCCACTTCACGTGAACAAGCTCTGACCTTACTGTGTGTGTCACTCTCATAGACAGTATAGTCTTAGCCCCGGAGCCTGTGTGTGTGTGTGTTTTTATTTGTGTGTGTGTGTGTGTGTGTGTGCGTTGTCCTGGAGCACACATACACATTTTATCTCACTCCTGGTATTTCACATTGTAACAATTCGCCCTGTTTAAGACCCCAGGGGGAAATTACTACGCATTATTTTTAAGGAGCACGGGTGGATTAGTCCCGCTGCGTACGGTGCGCTGCCCAACTTATAATAAACGAATAATCACTGGTTGGACCGATAATCTTGTCATCGGTCCCACCACACATAAAATAATATATATATAAACAAAATAAATCAAGACAATTTGTGAGATGATGAATTTGTGTACAATTATCTGTATTACACATAACACCATCACCCCCACATATCACCTCGACACGTCCCCGACACAAGATGCAAAGACACACTAGTATTGGGCCCTTTATTGTTGTCGAAAATGGTGTTCACCATCGTTATCATTCAGGTTCCGAATTAAAAGCAGCCCAATTACAAGGATATTCCACATTAATACATTCCGTACAATTATCTGTATTACACATAACACCATCACCCCCACATATCACCTCGACACATCCCCACAAACAAAGTCGGACACGTGAACATAAACATGCTATTTATACAAATCCCAAAGATCAATATTTCCCCACTCCAGGTTCATAACATAACCCCCAAACAATCAATATTTCCCCACCCCCTTTCATAACATAATCCCCAAGCAATGTCCCCAAACAGAAGGAAGGCAGGTGTGGCGTGGTGAGTTGTCGCAAACCGTCCAAACAATGTCCACGATGTCTTCACCTCTTCCAAGTGCCCAGAAAATGTTCAGTACTTGCGGTAATCCCTTAAATGTCTCTCAGGCAATAATCTCTTGAGAAAATCCCATGTAGGTTTTAAGTTATCGCCGTTCCCTCGAACCTCTGGTCACTCCGCCAGCCCGCATAAAAACAAAGAACCCCCTAACGGGACGTCACTTCCCCCATATTTATTTGCCGTTAAAGAACCCCATACGTACATTGTAACGCATATAATGAACAAATACATACAAAGATCCCTTTCCTCATCCTTATAATTTTAAGGCGTCTGACCAATGAAATATGAACCTTTTATTGATACATAAAGTGCACTTAGGTGACCTTTATAACATGATAGCCTGATTCGATGATGATTTAAAAATATAAACGGGTTCAATGAACATAAACCACACTATATAGGGAGCCACAACAGGGGGGCTGAAGAGCCGCGGGTTTCCAACCCCTGCCCTATTGCTTATCCCAGCTGTTCACCATCTTGGTCAACAAGCTATCATGAGACATTTCAACAGTTTTACAACCAATCTAATGGTGACTTCTTGGTGCACTGGGGATCTAGACATGCCTCTGTAAGGGATAAAGGTCTGACTTGAATACAATTACTGTTAGACCTCTGAACACCTCCTAAATCCAAAGCCACAGTTGTTGAGATCCAGCAAACAGATACGTTCAAAAACATTTCCAAGGGAGAGTGAATAGGTGGCTATTTTGGCCCTGTGCATAATTTTCTTATTATTTTATGATGTATGAGTATAGAATGTGTACAGGTGGGGTAAACCCAGGCTCAGCATATTGGTGCTTCTCAAAAAAAAACTTTAAATCCTCTTGCCACTGAAAGTGTGGATGACATCAACCAAGAATAAGACTTTCAACGGTGCAGCTTGGGTCAAGTGCTGTGGTAGCAGGGGAGCATTTAAACCCATCAACCCTCTCACCCCTCTTTAGGCCAGAGCTGCTGGAGATCCAAATAGGAACACATTTTCTCCCATGGTTTAACATGCAGACAGTGGGCACACAGTAGCAGCAGGGGGTTCCTGAATAACATAAATCACTGACTCAGAACCATTGGGGTTTACTAAAAGGTCAGAGGTGAAATCACTTCCAATTCAGGAAGTATCTTCTTTATTCATATGCAGTGATGCAAAATGTAAAAAGAAATAACAGCAACAATAATACAGTCCCTGACAAAAGTCTTGTCACTTATCCATTTTGTAGAAACAACAGCTTATAACTTGACTTTTAATTAGGGCTGTGAAATTATTAAAAATGTTAATCAAATTAATTACAGGTTTCTATGGATTAATCAGGATTAATCACATTACCAATTTTCTCTGTATATTTTGTGAGAACAAAAAAGATTTATGACAACAGACAGATATATACATTTAACATGGCTTCTTAGCCATTGTATGGGTTAATAAAACTTTTTAAATCAAACAGAAATTATTTAGGCCTCTTAGCCATTGTTTTTATAGTATGGTTGAACATTTTTCTATTTTTTGTCAAACAACCAATCACCACACCATGGCACAATGTAATGCCTCTAAAGGCCCTCTTAGCTAGTCTTCCTTCAGCCAGTTGGTGAGGCAAACTAACTTCTTCACATTCTCTGACAGTAAAGCTGACCGCTTCTTTTGCACAATGTGTCCTGTGAGTGAAGCTGGTTTGGCGCATTCCCCTTGAACGCCCCTCGCGGACCAACTCATGCTCCGCGTTGCGGTGGAACTTTAAGCGGCTTTACTCCGGTGAAACAATAACGTCTTCCCGCAGAGTGTGCATATCAACTTGGTTTTATTGAATGTTCCATCTTAGTTTTTTTTGGAGAATGATCTCCCCAGAAGGTGATGTTTGTTTGTTTGAATAGCAGCGGCCGTCTGAGTGCATTAGAGCGGACACTAGTGCAGAGTGGGCGGAAATGTGGGTAAATTGGAAGATCCTTCTGCGCATGCGTTAAATACGTTAAAAAAATTAACGAATTAATCCTGTAATTTAATCATAACGCGTTAACGCGTTATTTTTCACAGCTCTACTTTTAATTAATTCATTGGTTTTAGAAATGGCTCATATGAAAGCTAAAACCCTCCCAAATTATGTTTACTTTACTAAAATAAATTTGCTTCACTGATTGATCATTTAATGAACACAGAAAGGTCAGATTTTGGCAAGGCAAAAGTTTTGTCGCCTACAGAGAGTAATGTGAAAATTGAACAAATAATTTACTTAAAATACAAAAATATGTTGCTTAACACCAGTGAATTAAGAAGTGGTGCTGTGAGATCCATATTTAATATCTTTTATGACTTCCATGAGCTATAAGGACTGCATCCATTCAGTTCGACAATGATTCATACAATTTATCGATGAAGTCATCAGGAATAGCAAAGAAAGCAGTCTTACATGCCTCCCAGAGTTCATCAAGATTCTTTGGTTTCGTCTTCTATACTTCCTCTTTCATTCTACCCCAGACATGCTCAATGATGTACATGTCTCAGCTCCTTGATCTTCTTCGCCTTGAGGAACTTTGATGTAGAGATGGAAGTATGCGATGGAGCACCATCCTGCTGCAAAATTTGACCCCTTTTATGGTTGGGAATGTAAGAGATAGCTAATACTTCTTGATATTTTAGGCTATTGATATTGCCTTCCACCCTGCAAATCTCTCGCACACCCCCATACTGGATGTAACCCCAGACCATGATATTTCCGCCACGAAACTTAACTGTTTTCTGGGTGAATCTCGGATCCATGCGGTCTCCAGTAGTTCTCCTGCAATATTTGCGGCTGCTTGATGTAATTCAACCGAAGATTCATCTGAGAAATCCACCTTTTGCTACTTTTCCTGCGTCCATCCGTTTAGCAGGCTGTGGGCCTTGGCAAATGCCACACGTTTGTTTAATTGCATTTTGTTTAGTGCTGGTTTCTGGGCACTGATTCGACCATGGAGGCCATTTCGAGACAGAATTATACAAACTGTCCTGGTTTACACGGGGACTTGAGGTGACCAGGGGTCTCATTTATAACCGTTGCGTACGCACAAAACGGGGCCTGAAACGTGCGTACGCCAATTCTCACGCCAAAGTTGTGATTTATAAAAACGAACTTGACGGGAAAATGTGCGTATTTCCCCGCGGGTCGGATTTATAACCGTTGCGTACGCACAAAACGGGCCCTGAAACGTGCGTACGCCACTGCTCTTGCCAAAGTTGGGATTTATAAAAACGAACTTGACGGGAAGATGTGCGTATTTCTAAGCAAACTTAAAACCATGCGTACGTACGTTTTGGAGACGGGAAAACGGCAACACAGACGTGAGGTGGTGAACTGCAGCCAGATTATTGATCCACTTCTTCATTACCATTAAAAGAAATAAGTTTTTGTGCTCGCGGGACATATCTGTTCCACACGAGCCTTTTATTAAAACATATTTAAAACAACTTAAAGCAAATTACGTTCAGATTCGATTTTACAGCGGAGTTGCGGAGCCAAGTCATTACATTTTTTTTATAATATCTTATAACACTGTTCGTGTCTCATCAAATCACTTCAGTGAACGTGACTGTGCCATCAGGCGCACAGAGCGCACAGAGTGACCCTGCGCACAGAGCGCACAGAGCGCACGGAGCACAGCGCACAGAGTGCACAGGAGATCACTTATAAAGCCTGAAACATGCTTCTGCAACTGCGTCTGCGGCTTTTCACTGCGCTGTGGCGCAGGACTCGTTGTCATTCATGCTTCCCCAACCGTTGCGCGTGTTCACCGCCAGAACACTAGGCGAAGTAATGTGTTTTGTCGAAGACGACTTCTTTCTTCTTCGTTGACTGTTTATTAACATCGCCAGCGCGGCTCCTCGTAGCCCTTTTCTGGCGGACAAAACCGCCAGTCAGTGACGGGTTATACAAGTGGTCATACTCTCAGATCTCTTCTGCCAACCGCTCTTCTATTTGGTCCATATTCGTTCTTCTAAATCTTCCGTTGTTTCTGCCTGTATTATGGGGCATGAAACCGGACATGCAGCTCCAGACGGGATGTAGAGCTGACCAATCACAGCCTTGCGGGCTGAGTGAGCTTGCGGAGCTTTGCCGTAAATTTTAGAAAAAGTGGTCGACGCCCGTAAGCACGTAAGAAGGGATACATAAGCACGTAAGGGACCCGGAAGGGTTCTTGCGCTTACGGGCCCGTGAAAACGCAGAAGCATGTTTCAGGCTTAAGAAATGAGGGAAGATGTGAGGGAATAGGTCCGATGCTCTAAATAAATAAATGCTGCCATGACAGTGGTGCGGGGATCTGCGTTATGTGTGCATGCGAATGGAAGGATGAGGAGGAAGCGAGGGTTCAGCGATTTCTGATCTCACACAGTGTGTTATCCACACATTGTGTTATCCATAGCAGCGGCAGAGTGTCAGTGTATTTTCTTTATAAGTGACATCACTGCTGTCCCATAAAGTCGCTCTTCACCTCACTAACAGACTTCTCGATGTCAGTGTCAGAAAGTTTCACTTCCTCCTCACATCGCTTGATGCCGTGCCTCCGTCAGGACTCACGGTGGAAACCCATTGGTCATGAGCATAATTTAATTGCGTTCAGGTGTGCGTACGCACGGTTTTATAAATCGGACTTTGCTTTGGCGTACACCATTTCCGGCTTTTGTGCGTACGCACACTTTTAGTAAGAATCCTACGCAATCCTTTATAAATGAGACCCCAGGCCTGGTGGAGCTCTGCTGCAGTGGAAAAGGGGCTGGCCTTGGATTTTCGAGCCAACAAACGGTCCTCCCGAGCAGTTGTCTTGTGGGGTCTGCCGGACCTGGACTTGTCAAAAACATCTCAAGTTTCTTCAAATCTTTTTCTTATTCTTTGTACTTGATGCTGAGACAAATTGAAGGTGTCAGCCACCTCAGCAGTGGATCTGGTCTTCAGCCTCTTGATAATCAACGCTTTGGTCTCAAGGTGAATCTTAGGCATGTTGTCAGAGGTCAAGTTACAGTTGATGTGAAGGTCTGGTGTGCTGGGGTTCTTTTTATACACACCCACTAATTCATTGATCAATTATTGATTAGAGGTGAGGCTGTAATCTAGGATTGGGTGCATCATATGACAAGACGACAAGACTTTTGTCTTTGCAAAAACTGACTCAGTGGGCTTTACCAAGCTGTGAACGTTAGAATGCTTTTCAGCAGTTTTGTTTGGCACCAAAACATTATTTCAAAAGATGTTGGGATTGAAATTAGCCATTTCTTGAAAAAAAAATTTGATTTCAAATATATTTGAGGGGCACTTAAGGTCAACTTGTACCCAAGCGACAAGACTTTTGTCAGGGACTGTACAACATTTTGAAAAAGAAGGGTTAATCTTTGTGTATTTGATAAAAGTTTATATTTAAACACTAACATATTAAATTAACTATTACATTTTTGAACATTTCACATTTCTTCCTCTTCACAGTTGCAAATGTGTAAGTATTTAGGTAGAAATAAACCAGTAGCAGCAAAACAAGGACGATTTTTTTTATCCTGAATGAAGAAATGAGCCACTTTGTGAAATTCACACTTCGCAAATCACAATCAAATCCTCTTTATAAATATTCCCGGCCTTTACCATCAAAGCTTGTTGACAATGATATATGCCCAGCCTGTCTGAAATGATATCAGAGGTGAATAAGAGGAGGTAGAGTGTGGAAGGGGGATAATTGATTTGACTTTGGCATTAGCAAATCCCTGCGAGGTTTGAGGTGGAACGAAGGAGGAGCAGCCACAGAGTGTGTTATCACTGGGTATCCATGACACCACAGACAATTAACCCTCTGAATAAGCCTAATCTCCATCTTTGGGATAAAGGAAGAGGCGCCAAAACTTGCGAAGTAGCAACCATTTTATGGCAGCTAAATTGTTTTTTCTTGGGACCAGGGCTTACACAGATTCTTAAACTGTTGAAGTGACCCTGAATACCTTGATATTCAGGAAAGTTGATCCCAAAGCACTGAGTTCACTGTTGTTTGTTTGCTTTCCACAGTTTTATCTTGTAAATATAATTATAAATTAATTTCTAGTTTATCTTTAAGTATGTATTTGTGCTACAGAAGTATTTTTGTATACTTTGTATATCGTGAAACGGTTTTATATATGTTATATAATATATATATATATATATATATATAAAAAAAATATTCTGGTTTAGCCATTCCTTGCTTTCTAAGGCTACCAAATATTTAGTCTTTTTTGGCAGTTTAACAATGGGGTGAATGTGATCAGATGAAAACGGTGGGTTAGGGTTAGGGCCATTCTAGTGTATATGCCCTGCTAGCTTCACTCCCCTTGCTCCTTCATGACCTGCAGGCCATGTACACCTTAAAAGGCTTAATTTTACAGTTAACTATTTCAGACCACGCAGATACACCTTTTTTGTCTCTAACTGTCTGTTTCTCACACACACACACACACGCACGCACGCACGCATGCACACACACACACACACACACACAAAACTAAGTGGATTGCAAACTGATGATTTGTGTTTGACCAAGAGCCTTTAGTGATGGAGCACACAGCAATTTCAACCAATGATTAGGACACTAGCTTGTCATCCAATTGGTTAGCGAGCATGTCTAATGGCGTCAACAATTTAGCATGTCACATGTGTTTGTCAGCATAAAAGCTAACAGGATGGGATGGAGGTCCTGGGCAGACTGTCTAGGAGGAGAGCAACGTGAATAATAGAAGGACTGAGTTGTGTCCCTAAAATAGGCTCTGGATCTCTAGTTCACATTGACACAAGATGCAAAGACACACTAGTATTGGGCCCTTTATTGTTGTCGAAAATGGTGTTCACCATCGTTATCATTCAGGTTCCGAATTAAAAGCAGCCCAATTACAAGGATATTCCACATTAATACATTCCGTACAATTATCTGTATTACACATAACACCATCACCCCCACATATCACCTCGACACATCCCCACAAACAAAGTCGGACACGTGAACATAAACACGCTATTTATACAAATCCCAAACAATCAATATTTCCCCACCCCCTTTCATAACATAATCCCCAAGCAACCTCCCCGTACAAAAGGAAGGCAGGTGTGGCGTGGTGAGTTGTCGCAAACCGTCCAAACAATGTCCACGATGTCTTCACCTCTTCCAAGATATACCCAAGATCCCCTTCTATCCCCCCAACAATGTGGCCAGAAACCAAATTCCTAAAAATCGTATTGGTTTTTATTTAAAAAATTAGTTTCTGTATCCCAACAAGCTAAAAATAGTGGTTCTCAGCCACAATGACGGAAACTAAATGCTGGTTTAATTAATTCAAAATTCAGGAACTCTCAGTGAAATGGGGTGTCAGGGCTGGCAAAATGGTAAGCGTGAACCCAAAAGCACGACAATGAAGCACTTTTGGAATAAGCAAAGTTCTTGGTTTATTAAAGTAGCAGGGGTCAGAAGCCAGGCAGTTAGTCAGAGAAGGCGAACAAATCCGGTAAGGAGCAGGCAAAACGGGTGTCCAGGGAAATAGCAGGCAGGTCACAACGGATATCAGGCAGAAGACAAGTCAGGAGGGAAACCGCTGGTCAAACATCGGTCATACACATACCCTCACAGTGATGACCTTAATATCAATTTGAAATTTAGCTCAAACTTTCCAATCAGGGATGGGTTGTTTTGGTGGATAGGATGTTGGTGGGGACTCCACGGACCGTGACGGTGGTTTTGAATCTTTGTACCCTCTCTGAGAAAATTTAGCTTGACCTCCATGACCAAGTGGCTGTGGAGTTTGTGTCAGGGCAGGAAATTACTGCATGACGACGATGCCATATGTGGTTATATAGACAAAAGTTGCTCTCTGCCTGAGCAGGAGTTTCAGCTTTTGTGCGTTCAGGCCAACAACAAGGAGGGTTTCCATTGCTTCTAGGATGACCATCCTAATGAAAGACCTTCACTGGTTCCCTTATGTGTTGAGATTCAGGTTGAAGTTGTTGTCCTAGGTAGATGTTGCAGTTTCATTAATATCAAAAACACAACACTGATCTTTTAACCCCCTAAACTTTACTGCAAAGACATTATATTTCTGTGTGAAGCTGATGTTGCCGTTTTAGTAATATCAAAACATTCAACACTGATTTTAATCCCCTAAACATTACTGCCAAAACATTATATTCTGTGCGAAGCTTTATCCCACTCTGTTGACATTGGTCTTAACCTATCTGTGCAGCAGTGCTCCCCTGTTCGATTTGCTCTCTCTGGAAATCGAACATGACCAATGAAAGATTACAAATGACATGGTGTTTTAAAAGAAAAGTGTTTTGTTTCTATAACCCATACATAGGTTAATAATCATAATAATAAAGTAATAGTCAACTATTTTTGTATAGCAAAATACACAAAATGTTGGCTCGACAGCTAATATACATATATCTGTGTGTAAATATACAATTTGGGGTTTGGTGTCTTCAGCACTTTACTTCACCTGGCATGTGGAAGAGAAAGACTGGGATTGTACCAAAGACCCTCTGGTTAGAGGATGGCCCACTTTACCCTCTGGGCCAACCGTAATGTTGATAATGCTAGAGGGAGTTGACACATCAGTGAGTCTGAGGAGCGAGTAGTGTTGTGCCCCCTACTGGACACTCACACTGTACTTTTGTATTCATGCATTCCATGGAATGGAGCATTTTCCCATAAACTAAATGTAAAACATTATTATTATAATAATAACACATTCAGTTAAACCACACTGTTCCTATTATTAACTTTAATACGGAGAGAATACATGTGATTTTAGGAAAGGCTGTATAATGTCATAGCAGCTGCTATGGCAATGAGAATAAAACAACTTTAGTGTTGTAGAGTGTATCATAAATCCCTGGCATCCTGTATATAAATGGTAAATGTAGCCATATTGGAGCTATATCCCTTTTATATAACTTTAATTCAAATTAAACAGACTACAGAATTGTGACAGAAAATGCTTTGACATACATAAATTATAAATTTGGAGATAGTCTATCATTTCCCTGTGCCTCCTATGAGAAGAAGCTTGGGATAGAGGGTAGGAAATAAACATATAAACATGTTTTGATTTGGATCATTGTATGATTTTGTTCTATGCTACTTTAAATTTGTAATCTTGAAAAAAAAATCTTGTTGGGGGCCAAACACAGAAGAAAAGTTTAATTAGCCATTGTATTGAAAAAGCTGAAAATGCATTTAAAGGTGCTGGATAATTGGCCAATCAGCTGTTAGTGTTGTATGCTCAATTTAAAAACATGTTGGACAAGAGATAGTCGGCTACGGACAAGACAGATGTGACGCAGTGACAAACCTGTCTTTTCTTGCCTGCTTGATGTACAGTTAAAATTCTAAAGCCAATATACCATCTCCTTGGTCCTGCTTGTGCTGTTATTCTGTGATGCAACCTAAAGCCGTCCACTGATAGGATACACTGTAAATTACCAACAATTTTAAGTACGTTTTTGCATACGTTTGCCCTTGTAGACAACTTCACACCTTCCTGATGATTTAACCATATGTGTCCTGTGTAGGCAGTCTCTGCTCTATCGGTATAACAATGGACTTAGGAGAGTGTAATGAAAAACCAATTAGCAGATTTTGGCACAAACCCCCCCAAACAATTGTGCCACCTGAGACCAGTTTTGCATTCATTTCCTCTCCCCTAACGGCCCAAAGCCTCATCCAGTATTTAACTGCTTCTCTTGGCCATTTTGTGGCCCCTCAAAAGACATGCTGACACGGCAAAGCATCTTTTACTCTGGATGGAAATATGATTCTCGAACACGCTGCTGCTACCGCTGCAGCTGCTTTGCCACAGAACTCCATTATTACCTCTATTCCATCTCCCTCTACAGAGCTGCAGAGAGTGGAGACACTTTTGGAATAGGAGGCTGATTGTGATTGATGGCTTCCCATTAGCAAGTCTGTTATCGCTCCGGCTGGGCGGGAACAACCACTGAGTTGTAACACAACACATTACCAGATTTTTTTTTCTAGCCCAAGCTGAGAGCTGCTTACATAAAATATAGACCCTCTCACCAAGATCCTGATTCTCTGCTCGAGGTACTGTTATTCAGTCAGCTGTGATATGCTGAGCATTCCCACTCAATAAATACATCATTAGTATTCATATTAACTGGAGCCATTGTTGGCGATAACTGCTCTCTCCCCCTCTCTCTCGCTCTGTCTGCTTTGCAGGCCTGTAAAGCCTGATTGTGGATGTATCCGTTGTAGCTTCACCAGGTTTGATTTTCTCTCCTTCTTCATCTTCTTTTTGGTGCACCCTGTCAAAATGATTGATTGGGACAAGGGCACAGAGGATCCTGCCTTACCTCAACAAATGATCTGGCCCTTGCTTGCAGACCTTGGCCAGAAAGAAATCAATATTTCACCATTAAATTCCATCAGAAGAGAGTTAGGGCAATGGCTGTCAGAGGCGACACTATCAAGCCACTGCAACATTAAACCTGACACCCGCAGCACAAGAGTAATCATGTGGTTCATAGATCATTTGTGGTCACCTTTTAAGCAGTGATGGATGTCTGAAGAGAATGTGATTCATGTTGCGACTCCATTGGATAGGCGTTTATTTTAGTTTACATGGTCATTTCTTAGACATGAGCTGGAAATGCAGTACAGTAATTCTGCGTGAAAACCTATTTGATTATATTTGGTCTGTCCTCAGCTGTTACTGTGAGAATTTTACAGTAATTTTGGCCTGCTTTGTATGCAAATCACACAGGTGCAAGGTAAAATAACTGGGTAAAAATATATTAATATTAAATAAGTGCGTAGGTCTTTTCAATACATAGTAGAACTCTGTCGTTATCTGACAGAATTGGCACAAGTTAAAGATGAAGTCTGATGGTGTGATTGATTCAATTATATTTATTTGAAAATGATTCCTCTACCAATCATTGTCAGCAGCTGTGCAGTCAACTGAATGAGACCCACAGAATAAAGAGGCAGTATTGGCAATATGAAAGAAAGACGTCTAATTTGGTCTATATAACAACAAAGGTGCCAAAGTCGCAAACACTGGCCTAATTGTGTAATAGAAACTTGTGCCCATCAATTTTATAAGAGCAACAGCCAAATGGGAAAGTCCAGCACTCAGTCAGCCAATCAATTGCATAACTTCATCACTCTGTCAGTCAGCAACAGACATTTAAAATGATAGGACTGGAGCTACTGTTCTGGTCCAGCTAAATATAACCTTGTTCAAATATAAATCTGTGTGACATGATAAATCTGGTTTGATTAGTTTCACATGAAGCTTTATGCAGGTATAGAAATTTGCACTTGAAAACACATTTGTAGGATAATGTTTTTTTGGAGGTACATAATTAATGAGCATTGTCAACTAACAGTGTTGTGGAGCAGGTTGCTGTATTGTTCACATTAACACAACCAAATTGTTTTTTGTTCTCGATTAAAACTCACCCACACCAACACATAACGAGGTTTAGAAGTGACAATTTCCATCTCTACACATGCAACTCTGTATACAAACTGTAAATGCACCAGTATTCCCATTGTTGAGCCAGATCCAGTTTCCATATTTTTATTTATAATATTACTTTCAGCAGCACAGCAGCACAGCAGCACTAAGACATATTTTCTTATGTCTTAGTTATAATGTCGTTCAGTAGGTTAAGCACAGCGCTCTAGGAAGTGGAGGTAAGGGATAAATTGTTTCCTTCTTTCTCTCACCAGCCTTTTCAGGTCCCCTCTTGATAACAGTTGATCTTAGACTGTGTTAAATGAATGCTGATACAAGCCATAAACATTTTTGTAACCATCTGTTTGTGTTGTGCAGTAATTGAGAATCTAACAAAGAAAAAGTTAGTTAATCCTATGAATTAAATTATTATAAATGTTATTTGTATCACGCCAAATCACAGCATTAATTATCTCAATGTACTTTGCATCATAACATCCAATATGGGGGCTTAGCAGATGCTTTTTCCAGCCCAAAATCATTAAAGATTTGTATCAAAGTGTTGATAGAAAACTAAAAATAGCATAAGTAGTACCAGGTCTATGAGGACAGCAGTGATTGGATCCTGTTTTATTTCTTGACTTCTGCAAATATGTGCGAGCTCTCAACCTTGCCGCCTGACCCTCACTCTTTGAGAAAAGATAATTGCATGTCAGGGATAAATAGAGAGATTAATGAATTCATTAGTAGTGGGGAGTTTAGCTCTGGGTGCAGCACTTACTGCTATGACACATCGCGCATATTGTTTTACCAGCTAGTTAGCCTTGAACAATAACATTCACATAGCAAATTGCCTCATACACTCATGTAAATTGCAGATAAACTGTATCCTTATCCTGGACTTTAGCAACAATGCCAATAAAGGCTCTTTAAATCCTGATAATTCCTCTTACTTTTGTCTATAAGACCCTTCGGGAGCTGAAACAAGACAGAACACATTAATCCATATTAGCCATGAACACTGTACAAATTGAAGTGTGTTATTTTGCAGTTGCAGAACACTTGTGTGCAGCATCTGTGTCAGGTATTTAAAATCCCCAGTTAATTAGCGGGAGCTTTAAATGTGTTTGCCATGTTTAATGCAACACAGAATACTCAGATTATAACATAACATTTCTCACAATGGTATTGTAATGTATCTACATTATATAGATATATAAAATGCAGGGTTTTACAATGTTTACAGGTTTGTGAACCCAGTTTTTTACATCTAAAATCTTCTAATAGCAGAAATCAAACTTACTTGAAAGTGGTATACATTTGCATTTTTATTTTTTAATACCTATCTGTCTTTTGGCATTAAACCTGGCAATAACATCTAGAAACTCTTAAGGTAAAAAAATATACATAAATTAATATTAACCCAGACATGATCTGACCAATACAAAAAAAAACTGTATTCTAGTGATGATGCTCAGCTTAAATTCAGTCAGGAAGACTTAACCTGCTTAATGATCAGCTGATTGTGGGCGTTCCTAAATGGCCAATCAGATCTGCCACGGTCTCTTACAGCCAATCATTCAGCACCTGTCAAACTTTAAAATCCCCTCTACTCTTTTCCGCTGTCAGCCATCATTCATTGACGTGCATAACCCACCTCCACCCCAATCTCCTCCAGTCTACAGCAGAGTCATCATCACCTCATCTGGATCCCCCACCTCAACTGATCGTGTTCATATGTATAATCCTTTATCGTGTTGGTAGCCCATCATGGATCATGACGATGGATTGTAGATTATGGCAGCATCGGATCATGGTGGCGGCTGATCGTTGACTAAATTCAACAAGACTGCCTGACACAATATACCTATTATACGCTGCAACTATTGCACTTCTGTCCGTCCTGGAAGAGGGATCCCTCACATGTGGCTCTTCCTAAGGTTTTTACGTTTTTTTGTTTCCTTACTCTTTTTGAGGGTTAAGGGCAGAGGATCTTGCATGTCTAATTGAACCACAACCACTGTCTAGACCCTGTTGGGGTATTCCTGTTCTGCGCTCTGCTTCACTACCTTTCTAAACCTGATGCCATCACAGAGGGGTCTAAAATGCCAAAGACTAAAATATTCACATTACTGTGTGCACTTGTTGAATCCTGAATCAAGTCTCTCCTGATTGAACTATATTTTTTCTCTGACATTGCTAGGAAAATGCAAGCAACAAACATTCAAGTTTTAAATGATTCTGTCAGAACATCATCAAAAATAAGATGACAATGATCCTCATTATACCAAACACATGGCCTTTTTTAATCCTCTCTAGTTACACCTTTAATAATTGATCAAAGCTTACTCTGCTGGGTATTGATGTTGTGGGACAGTTTTGAGTCTTGATGTGTTAGTATCATTATTTATATCTTTCCTGAGGTTGTATCTTCTATCGTCAAAAATTTCTTCACATCAGACCAGCTCTATTTGCAAAGTCACATTAATTCCCTCCAACATACAGTGCATCCGGAGAGAATTCACAGGGCTTCATTTTTTCCTCATTTTGTTATGTTACAGCTTTATTCAAAAATGGATTAAATACATTTTATCCTAAAAAATGTTGCTCAGGTGCATCCTGAATCCACTGATCATCCTTGAGATGCTTCTATAACTTGACTGGAATCCACATGTGGTAAATTCAGTTGATTGGACATGTTTTGGAAAAGAACACACCAGTCTATATAAGGGCCCACAGTGACAGTGCATGTCAGAGCACACAAGTCATGAAGTCCATGGAATTGTTGTAGACGTCTGGGGAAGGGTACATCATTTTTAGTGTGTATATCAACAGGAAACTTAAGAAAGTCAATGGTTTAAGCAAATACCACCAAAACTTCTACTGTTTGTATTATTTCAAGGGCATTTTCATGACTCCAATACCACATTGTTCATGCACTGTTGGGTCGGCTAAGTTACTTGACAGTGATGAGGGAACGTATAGTCTAGAAAGAGAGCTATTGTATAGGTTTTAGGTTTATCTAACTGTTTACATATAATATTGCAACAGCATCTTCTGTGCCACAATCTTATATTAGGAAAATTGGTAGGCTATGTATCAAATCTTTTATTATACATTTCAAGAGCCTAAAATCTAAAATCCTTCTGTTCTCTTGAAGATGGAAATTTGGGATATGGTTTTATAAGCACTGCAAAGCTTTTTCAAGGGAGAGTGCTGTGTTCATCAAGCCTCCATTTTCATTTTTTCACTGTATGTGGTTTCAGATAGCTGCTGGAGTAACTCTTTGAAATACAGACCATGGTTTACAATGCCATTTTGTTTTATGAATCAGATACCAATAAAACATATTATCTGTAGAAAGTATTAGTTACCTTCTGTTACAGTAGTGAAATGATGCAAAAAAAAATTATTCATTCAGTAATTAAAGATGAAAAGGGGAGAAAACACAATTTATTAAAGCCCACCCACTATTTTAATGATTTAATGTCAACTACCTTGCAGATGCAGATTATGATTTAAACATTACTATTGTGGTGTGTATATACGAAAATACAATATATATATATGACACCCACTGTTAAGGGATTAAGTACGATCATATTTATGTTTTTTTACTTCATTATTTTATTTGAAATGAGGACAAATCTAGAAATATGTCTATAAATTAGAATCTTCTCTCCTTTCCCTCATGTTCATCCACCTCTGTAGAAGCTCCAAAGACAGTGGAAAAGTAGTGGAAAACAAATGCACCATCCTCATATGCACAGCCTTGAATGTTTTCTATTGTCTTTAAAGGTGGGTTAACTGAGCTAGGAAGAGTTGGCTTAATAACCAGTTATAACAGAAGGTTTATTTCTACAACTTCCTCAACCTTACTCAGGTGTATCTTATTTATTTCCACTATATGTACATTCAAACAACAGGAGCCACTACTTTTTTTTATGTAAATTAATTTGACTCATATCAGATTTATATGATGGAAATAAATTAAGATAATAAAATTAATTGGGAATGAACAGTCAGAAACTAAAGGAGTTACCAAATTTCAGTTTTTATTACATTCAACAAATTGATTTAAAAATTTAGTTCAAATTTCAGAAGCTGTTAAAATGAATGCAACAATTTTTTTAAAACCACTATACAATTAGTTTTTAAAGGGAGAGTTCACCGAAATATTTAAATTGCAGCAGAATCCGACACAATTGAAGTAACTAGTGACTGAGACTTTTGATGTAAAAAACACGACAGGCATCAATACTGCTCGTGTGGTGTCATTCAAGTGTCTGCAAGCCCAAACTTTAATATTTGACTTGAAACAATGTTGTTTACCCAAAGTTTTTAGCCTAAATGCCCGCTAATATCTTCCTAGGAGGTGCATTTACGGATCCTTGGACACACCATTGTGTAGCTAGCCACTTCCGGTAGACTTTAAGGCTTAAAACATGGTAAAAATTACTTTGTTTGGAGATGAATATGAATGGCAGTGCTTGCGGTGACTGGGATGACACCACAAGAGCAGTATGGAGCTGTGTTGTGTTTTTTCTGTTGTCATATTACGTCTGCAGTCTAGGTCACCATTGACTTCAATTGTGTTGAACTCTTCTGCAACAAATTTTACCCGTGAGATTCCAGAAGTGTTTTATGGACTCTTAACTCACCCCTCCATCGGCAGATTAGTGAGTAGATAATGAGTGCATTTTCATATTCGGATGAACTATCCCTTTAAGGAATTCAAACAATTTCGCATATTCGACAAACGTTAAACAATGCTGATTTAAATATGCTGCCCGAAAAATGTTTTCCAGATCATCAAACATGTATTGTGGAGCAAGACAATAACACTGCTTTTATTGGTTCTGATTAAAGTGCGGTAATGCTAATTGTATTCAAATTTTATCCCCAAGAAATTGTGATAAAAATGTCCATTTAACATCCAATCATACATTATAAAGAAATGCTTAAGACTGATTTAATAGGTTTTCTTTGTGGGCAAGATCAACAAAGTATTCCTTCATTAAAGTCAGTTCTTCTATAGTGAATTATTCAACCAAACGCAGAGCAAAGAAATCCAATGTACATGTCCAGTAAACGTTTGCTTATACAATCTTACCAAACATGGGATATTTTATTTAATGTCTATTTATCAGAATCATTAAGAATTATAATTGATACTGTCTCATGGTTTGAAAAGGAATCCAACAAGTTTCAATCAAGTGGTGAAAGAAGACAATAAGCTAAAAAATGTGGCTTTTTAACCTTTTTAACAAGCAACTGAGATGGCTAAAATGTTGTTCCCTGAATTAAGGCACGTATTTAAAAACATGAATGTGATTTCCTGAGAAAAATTCCTAATGTGATTAAAAGTGTTGTCATGTCTGGATGAAACAAATTCACTTCAACCTCAGAGATTTGCAGTCAACAAAAAAGCTGTCTTTATTCATTTTACCTCATTTGAATCCTATGATACTGTACGTATCAGTGTGGATGGTCGAAAAATCCGCTCAAGGTGAAAACTTCACATACAGTACACAGCATCCTTCCCTTATCAAGAAAGTTTAAGTATAGATATAAGCTAATTACATACAATACAAAGTCTGGTGTTAATGCATCTGAGCTGATCTGAAGAACTACATCAGCTTGGCTGCTAATCGCTTTCCAGATGAGTAAAGATGAAATGCACCAAAGAAAAAACGCAACAAATTCTTTCACTGTTCACTTCAGCCACGTTACACTGTAGCCACTAACCGCTCCAAGCTCTGAATGGCCTGATGAAAACCATTCAAAAATACTGTCTGGTCCAACGAAAAGCAATGGGCAGCAAATCAGGAGTGGGGCTCGTTTGACATTGCACCTGGATCCTGGTCTGGTGTAAGCCTCAGATTTTCTCTGATAACCTGTAACTGGCTTCAGGTTGGTACAGAGACAATGCCATTGTGAGTAGAGGCCAAATGGAACCAAGTGATTCCTCAGTCCTGATGGGTCTTTTCTTGAATGAACTTATATTCATACTGACATAAAAATCACAAGAAAAGAAGAAGTGTTAGAGACAATCAGCTGAACCCACTTTCATGGCCAGTTTCTGTTAAATGGTTTGTATTTATATAGGGCTTTTCTAGTCTTCATGACTACTCAAATCCCTTTACACCGCATTCCACATTATTATGCAAATTACACTTTGCTCAGATTTTCCTAAATAATAATGCACAGCCAGTCAGTATAATTTTCAAGTCATCAACTGTTAGAGTATAATTCACATTTTATTGAACAAACCTCCCAGTGATAACAGTATTTTTTTCAAAAATAAAAAACTCAAAATGCAGTGTTCCAAATTATTATGCAGAGTTTCTGAGTTTCAGAGTTTCAAGATATTTTATAGGTTTTAACGAACAAAAAATTGTCATTTGTTGAATTTGCAGCATTAAGAGGTCATATTTACTGAAATCAAAAAAAGTTCTAATCAAAAACATCTTAACAGGTCAAGTTACATGTTAACATAGGACCCCTTCTTTGATATCACCTTCACAATTCTTGCATCCATTGAACTTGTGAGTTCTTTGATAGTTTCTTCTTTAATATCTTTGCAGGATGCCATAAAAGCCTCCCAGAGCACCTGCTTGGATGTGAACTGCCTTCCACCCACATAGATATTTTGCTTGATGATGCTCCAAAAGTTCTCAATAGGGTTAAGGTCAGGGGAAGATGGGGGCCACACCATGAGTTTCTCTCCTTTTATGCCCATAGCAGCCAATGCCCCAGAGGTATTCTTTGCAGCATGAGATGGTGCATTCTCATGCATGAATATGATTTTGCTTCGGTAGGCACGGTTCTTCTTTTTGTACCACGGAAGAAAGTGGTCAGTCAGAAACTCTGCATACTTTGCAGTGGTCATTTTCAACCCGTCAGGGACCCTGAAGGGGCCAACCAGCTCTCCCCCCATGATTCCGGCCCAAAACATGTCTCCGCCACCTCCTTGTTGACGTCTCATCCTTGTTGGGACATGGTGGCCATTCACCAACCATTCTCTACTCCATCCATCAGGACCATCAAGGGTTGCACGGCACTCATCCGTAAACAAAACAGTTTGGAAGTTAGTCTTCATGTAGTCCTGAGCCCACTGCAAACTTTTTTGCTTGTGAGCTTGGTTTAGGGGTGGCCAAATAACAGGTTTAAGGACACTTTCAAACCTCTTGAGCATCCTACATCTTGAAGTTTGTGAGACTCCAGAGGCCCCAGCTGCTTCAAACACCTGTTTGCTTCTATTCAATGGCATTTTAGTGGCTGCTCTCTTAACCCTACGCATTTGTTTGGCAGAAATCTTCCTTATTTTGCCTTTGTCTGAACGAACCCGCTTGTGCTGTGAATCAGTGACAAATTTCCTCACCGTCCGATGATCACGCGCAATTCTTTTGGAAATATCCAATATTGTGATACCTTGACCAAGGTATTGCACTATTAGCTGCTTTTCAGCAGCAGAGAGATCCTTTTTCTTCCCCATTTTGCCTGAAACATGTAGCTTGCTTAATAATGTGGAACATCCTTCTTAAGAAGTTTTCCTTTGATTGGGCTCACCTGGCAAACTAATTATCACAGGTGTCTGAGATTGATTTCAATCATCCAAATAGCCCTGAGACACAATACCATCCATGAGTTTAATTCAAAAACTAAAAATGTAATGGTTATGACCCTTAAATCCAATTTGCATAATAATGTGGAACGCGGTGTACAGTTCAGTTTTTGCCCATTCACCCATACATTCACAGTGCATCTTTTTTGCGGCACTTTCTCAATCACACATCAATTAAAAACTGCCAGAACTGTCAACACTGGGGGAACATTGGGTTCGAACCTCCCTCTGGTTCATGGACTTGGAAGGACACACAAATTCCATCCTGACTTATTTTGATATTTTTACTTACCAATATATATTATATTATTCATCTTAGTAAATCATAAATTTCTTACCAAGGCTAGCTGCCGTCCTATGTTCCCCATTGTTATCACCCCTGCAAAGAAGATACAAGGTAACCAGGAGCGAATGTACAGGAAATCTGGAGAAGTGTACCTGTGCAGAAAAGAAAAACATAAAAGCAACTTGTAATTCTCTAAATAATAAATACCAACACTTAACTTTCAACCATGTTTAATGTGCCAATCTTGTTTAGTACAAAATAATTCCCAAAATGTCTAGACAAAGAAAATCTTTAATGTGCAAATAAATAATAAAAATACAAAAAATAAAGGAAAAAACTAGTTAGAAAATGTATTTTACAATGGTGTCATAATGTGTAACAAAGTTGATTTCGCTTTCTACCGGTCCCTGGGGGCGTCAAACAGCTTGTCCTCCAGATATCACCCTCAAACCAACAGGCAGACCGAGCGGGCCAACCAGGATTTGGAAGCAGCCCTATGCTGGGTCTCTGCCGGATATCCCTCATCCTAGAGTTTCCACCTGGCTTGGGTTGAATATGCCCATAACTCCCTCACAAGCTCTGCCACAGGTATAACACCTTTCCCCATCAGGTATGGATCCAACCCCCTTTGTTTCCTTCTCAGGAGGAGGACGTGGCCGTCCCCTCCGTTCAATCCCACCTTATGCTGCCGGAGGATCTGGATGGAGGCTTGGGCAGCGTTGGTCCGGACGGCCGCCAGGAACGAGAGGATGGCCAACCGCAACTGATTGTGCTCCAAGTGATGACCTCCCGGAGATATATTCTGCCTCAGCTACTAGATCTCAGATCCAGTGTTCAAATTTCTTTTCTAATCACCCTTGAACTCTCCATTTTGTCTCATGCTCACTGTTCTTCCTCTGCGCTGGGGTTCTAAAGCACATCCCGATCGTATCATTTTCAAAATACCTCAGTACAAAAGTTATATTATTTTGTTTTCTCTGCCTCAATGTGAAATATCATAAGGTCAGATAAAGATGTGAAGGAGAATTTATAAGGTCTAAAAGACAGCCATGCTGAAGAGAGAATACGACTGCGACTACACTTGGCTTTATTTATGATACATGAAAGATAATTATGATGGTACAACTGAGCACCTCTGAAAGTGGAATTTGTACATTTGTAAAGAGAAATGCTTTAGGATCTACACAACAGTTACAACTCAAATTCGTCATTACAGGTGCACAAATCCTGTGTTAGAGATCCTAAATTAAAAACCTTCTACACAGTGTCACTTTTGCACCATATATCTCAGTCAAATGTTTTGTTAATATGTCAAAACTGGGGCGGGCTTCATTCACAGATCAGACAACCTTATGGTTCTATAAAAAAGATCTTATTTGAGAAGGTGTAACTTTTGTGTCATATTTGTGTAAAATTTGTATTAATTATAATATAATTATAACTTCAAATTTATTGATACAAATGAGGGACTACTTTCTAGAACAGGTTACAATTCCATTGTCACAGGTGTTAAGTTGTCTTGCACCAATAATACCTTAGTAGATAAACACAGTGACAAACTCAATGCTGTAGGCTCACAATTTAAACTGCCTTACGTTCTTCCCTCATTGTCTCAAGATGCAAACTTACTGAAAGACTCCATTGTAAACCAGGAGTTGGGTGGTCAGTGTTGCCAGCAGGGCTATGCTGATCCCCAAGCCGAAGCCGCTACGTGAGCGGTCAAATGTCCACCACAGACCAATGGAGAGTGCTGCCAAAGTCAGAGACAGCTGGATGTTGTTGACAAAGTCCACTTTCTGACAGAGTAAGGTCAAGGAACCTTCTGTATTTACAAAGCTTTACTGTTGCTGAGCATAGTGAGCCAAAAGCAGTCATAAGTATCAACAAATCACATAATATCAATATTATTCAATATTATTCAGCTGACACAAGACATCTTTTAGGGGGCGCAATTATGTTTCTAACACACAACAGATGCATTACTTAAAAAAGTATAAAGTTAACAAATATCTCTATTGAAAAAAGAGATGCCAGTGTAGAAGACACTGACAAAGACGTCAAGAAATGTTGTGGTGATAAGAGCCGACGCCGTTGTTGATGTAACAGAAATACCGTTACATCCTGCCTCTGTCTGCTGCACCACCCCTCGGCTGAATCCTTTGAAAGATTTATTGCTGTTGTGAACACGACTGAGTGGAGAACCTCCTGCTGTGTTGTTCATGTTTGAAAGGCAAACTGTGGAGAAAGTCAAGACCAAATTCTGCAGAATTCCTCCGTAGGACATGTCTGAAAACAGCTTGTATACACAACCAGGTTTCTCATATTGTGGTATATGCACTAGCGTACATATTACTGTGCATGCAATGATAATACAAATAGCAACCAATCAAATCTTAGAAAGATTGGTTGTTTTTATAAGAAAGAAAAGGAACAGATCCATAAAGCTTAAAAATCTTGAAGGATACAGCACTGGCGTGGTTGATTCCCACAAACACAGCCACACAGCGCATCACACTTGACCATTCTCGCTTGAACTTGTGTGGCTCACCCAGTTGTCTGTCGATGCAGGGGTACAGCAGTCCAATCATTGCTAGAGGGCAGAAAAGGGCGAAATAAGCATGTGCAGAAAAACAAGAGGCAACACACACAACTTTGTCTGCTACACTAGTAACATCAACATTACTGGTATTGTGTTGCTCAGAATAAGCTTCCAGGTAACATCTACACTATTCTAATGGCACACTGACAGCCATGGAAGGGTTCCTGGATGAGCCGAAAGGGGACAGGCCCAGGCTGAGCTTCCTGGGCCACATATTCTATTTAAGTAACTTAACATCATGGAATGTTGATCAAACAACTATAACGTAAAGCGGCCCTGATAATTTAAAGAACTGCAACTTAAGATAACACTTACAAATAGACACAACATTTGTTCTACTACTTATAATAATTTATTTATTTACTATTTTTTTGCTCATTGTTGTTTCTTATTATATTGCATTACCTGCGCTGCTGTGTAAACCCTCAAATTTCCCCACTGTGGGACTATTAAAGGAAATATCTATCTATCTATCTATCTAACATATGCAAATGGTTTAAAAATCATCATCAATGTGAAAACACATAACAGGCAGATAGAAAACAACACCAAATACTCACAGCACTACTAATTATTCACAACACAACAAAGCAATGGCAGCTCGTTAATACAGGGTGCTCTGACCCCTCCAACATCCAATGAAAAGAAAAGCCTGTCAAAACATGTTATACTTCATTTAATTAGATAATAATATTTAATTCATGCAATGCACCTGGTAGACGATGTGTCCCTGTGAGCATTGATGCTACATTTTTGCGGCAGGCTTAGCACACTACCAAATACTACCAAGCATTTGATTCTGTTGTGAGTATTTGGTAGTAGTGTGAGTATTTGGTTGTGTTGCTTTACTTAAACTGTGTGCACAATTATTAGGCAAGTTGTATTTTTGAGGATTCATTGTATTATTTAACCACTACCGTGGGCAATCCAAAATCAAAATATACCTCAAACCTGAATATTTAAGAAAGTGAGGTTTTGGCTTTCTTAGGATAATATATATGTGTGCATAATTATTGGGCAACTATTAGTGTGCAGAATTATTATGCAACTAAATGAAAAACGAAAACTTTCCCATCTCACATGTTTATTTCCATCTGTTAAAGTGCAAATAATAAACAAAAAACTCAAAATTTACAAATAAACATTTCTGACATAAAAATTTTTTTATAAGTGAGCAATATAGAAACCCTTCTTTTCATAACAGTAAAAAGCCTTCCATTCATGTATTCTGTCAGTTTCTTGATCTGTTGACGATCAAGAAACCACAGCCTCCCAGACACTGTTCAGAGGTGTACCGTTTTCCTTCACCGTAAATCTTTTAAGAAGGGCCCAAAAGTTCTCAATAGGGTTTAGTTTAGGTGAGGAAGGGGGCCATGTCATTATTCTTTAATCTTTAAGGCCACTGGCTAGCCACGCAGTAGAGTACTTTGATGCATGTGATGGAGCATAGTCCTGCATCATGGTCTTCTTGAAAGATGCAGACTCTTTCCTGTACCACTGCTTGAAGAAAGTGTCTTCTAAAAATTGGCAGTAGGTTTGGGAATTGATTTTGAGTCCAGTTTCAACTTGAAAAGGTCCAACTAGCTCATCTCTAATAATACCAGCCCATACTAGTACCCCACCTCCACCTTGCTGGCGTCTGGGTCAAAGTGGACCTCTGTGCCCGATACTGATCCAGCCACGGGCCCATCCATCTGGTACGTCTACAGTCACTCTCATCTTATCAGTCCATAAAACCCTTGAAAAATCTGTCCCAGTACTGACGTTTCAACTTATGTGTCTTGTTCAGTGGTTTTAGCCTTCCTTACCTTGGCCAGGTCTCTGAGCACTGAACACCTTGTACTTCTGGGCAGTCCAGGTACGTTGCAGTTCTGGAATATGACAGCACTGGAGGATAATGGGTTCCTGGTAGCTTGACATTTGATTCTTCTCAGTTAATTTGCGTCTTTTTTCAGAAATACGTTTCTTGCAACAAAATGTTTGATGGTTCTGTGAACACGCCCCAATATCTTAGCAATTTCAAGAGTACTGCATCCCTCTGAAATACTTTTTTTCCCCCGCAGTTTTCAGAGTCAGTTAAATCTCTTTTTTGGATCATTTTGCCTGAGGAAAAGAAGCTGTCTAATAATCATGCACACCTATATACCTCCCTCATTTCACAAATACACATCCCCTGATATGCTTAAATCCAATAGGCATTCAAGTTTATACAGCTTGGAGGTGAAAAATATGCATAAAAATGATGAAATGGTCAAAAAAATGACTTGCCTAATAATTGTGCACACAGTCTAGTTGTGTTGTGAGTAGTTGGTTGTGTTGTGTCAATTTTAAAATGTAATTCTAAGTGTAGTGTGTTGATCTTTTAGAGCAAAGGTAATAAAGACACTTGACATGACAACAAACTAAATAAACAATTCACATTAAAGTTAGATGATTAAATGATAATTATCATGATTCGGTAAATGGTTTATATCAATAGCACTTTTCTAGGCTTGATGACCACTATAAGGACTTTACACTACAGTTATGACACAAACTCACACTAGTTCATGTATATACAGGTGCATCTCAATATATTAGAATATCATGGAAATGTTCGTTTATTTTGGTAATTCAATTCAAAAAGGGAAACTCATATATTATATAGATTCATAACACACGTGAGTGAAATATTTCAAGTGTTTATTTCTAAAAAATGTATTGATTATGGATTACAGCTAATGAAAACCCCAAATTCAATATATCAGAAAATGAGAATATTGTGAAAAAGTCCAGCATGTAAACTCACAATGTGCCACTCTAATTAGCTATTTAACCTTAAAAACCTGCAAAGGTTTCCTGAGCCTTCAAATTGTCTCCAAGGCTGGTTCAGTAGGACACAAAATCATGGGGAAGACTGCTGACTTGACAGTTGTCCAGAACAAAGTAATTGACACCCTTCACAAGGACGGTAAGCCACAAAAGGTCATTGTTAAAGAAGCTGGCTTCTTTGCTAAAGAAGAGTGGAAGGAAAAAGTGTGGTAGAAAAAGGTGCACAAGCAATGGGGATAACCGCAGCCTTGAGATTGTGAAGCAACGTCCATTGGGCCAACAGCCAAATGGGCTACAACTGTCGCATTCCTCATGTCAAGCCACTCCTGAACCAGAGACAATGTCAGAAGCGTGCTACCTGGGCTAAGGAGAATAAAGGACTGGACTGTTGCTCAGTGGTCAAAAGTCCTCTGTTCAGATGAAAGTAAATGTTGCATTTCATGTGGAAATCAAGGTCCCAGAGTCTGGAGGAAGAGTGGAGAGGCACAGAATCCACGTTGTTTGAAGTCCAGTGTGAAGTTTCAACAGTCTGTGATGATTTCGGTAGCCATCTCATCTGGTGGTGTTGGCCCACTGTCATTTATCAAGTCAAGAGTCAACGGAGCCGTCTACCAGGACATTTTAGAGCACTTCATGCTTCCTTCAGCTGACAAGGTTTATGGAGATGCTGATTTCATTTTCAAGCATGACTTGGCACCTGCCCATGCTGCCAAAAGTACCAATACCTTGTTTAATGACCAATGTATCACTGTGCTTGATGGCCGGCAAACTCGCCTGACCTGAACCCCATAGAGAATCGATGGGGTATTGTCAAGAGGAAGATGAGAGACACCAGACCCAACAATGCAAACGAGCTGAAGTCACTATCAAAGCAACCAGGCCTTCCATAACGCCTAAGCAGGGCCACAGGCCTCCATGCCACGCCGCATCGATGCAGTAATTCATGCAAAAGTAGCTCAGACCAAGTATTGAGTGCATAAATATATGAACATACTTTTCAGTAGGCTGACATTTCTGTATTAAAAATCCTTTGTTTTATGGGTCTTATGTAATATTAGAATTTTCTTATAATTTCTGTTTAATAAGTGTTTGTCATAATTCTTCCCATAAGGAAGAGTTTAAAACGTTAGCCTTCACTTATGCTCAAATTTGTTTTTAAATGTAAAAGAAGTGATAAGTTACATTTTTTGTTACATCAACTAATATGAAAGTCTTTATCTTGAAAACAGTTTTGGTCACATCGCTCAGACCTAATTCAGCTAGCTGCTGGTTTCAACTAACTGGCAGTAAGTGAAAAAAATGTATTTTTGTTTTCTTATTGAGTGACTGAGGGTCTTAATACAATACATACAAAATGTACTCATGACACAACATTTTAAAGAAAATTTAATTTCGTGCGAAATACCCAGCGGCAAACAGAGGGCACCTACCTAGTGCTCCAGTGTTATGCTGAAGTACCTCCCCACCCCCCAAATAAATAAATAAATAAAATAACAACATTAATCTTACTGATTACAGTTTGATCAATTTGACGCTCTCCACGTGAATGCAATAAGGCTTTTGTGGAGGATACTCTGATTATAGCCTTAACAGTACTCAAGTGGCCCGCTGGTCGAAAAGTTCCTCTGTTCCTCTGCTCTTCTCTAATCACTCACACTTCTTCTTTATAAAGACATGCTGGATTAATATTTCAATCAATTTACCAATCAATTTGTATTTGTATAGCCCACATTTATCATAGGGCTTAACAAGGTGCGAGATCCTCTGTCCTTGTTTATGTTCCTGGCAAAACGTGGCATTGCTTCTTCTAAAACAATGACGTTAAAACACAGCATCTCACCACCAATATCATTCTCATGAAGAACTTATGGCAAAAAAGATTTTTATCCCTTATCAAAGATAGCGGAATAGGCGCAATCCTTGTTCTGTGGATGGGACTTTGACAAAAGATTACTCAGAAAGTACACACTATAAGTACTTTACATTATTTGTGACAGTAGTCTCACTAGTAAAGATTGTTATCCCTCATCAAAGATAGCAGAAGAGGTTCATTCCGTGGAGGGGGTTTATTCATCATGAATTATGTTTATACGGTTATGTATATACTTACTTACTTATATACTTTAAGAGGGGAGAGACCACCAGGGGCATGTACGGTTTTCTATATGTTAAATAAACAGAACTCTTTTGAGGAAAAACACAGCTCCTCTAAACGTCAGATCGCCTCCACATTTGCTACCGTAAATGCTCAGTCAATTGCGCACTTACTTGAAGCACGAAATGCTGCTGGTTTGACCACACAAACGCAAAAGGCGGCTGGCTTGACCACAGTAGTCAACACAGGTTGGAGCTTCAGGAAAACAGCTTTATCTTTTCTTTTTTTTTCATTAAAGCTAATCTTGGAATTTCCAAGATAATTTTCTCATAAATGCAGAAAAACAGCACCAATATTTTTGGGAATAAAAATTTATCTCGGAAGGTTATTTTTTCTCAAGTGAATGCAATACTCTTCCGTAGGATTAGACATACATTTAATAAGTGGTATATGTATATGTGCGTGGGAAACATGCTTTCTATTTTCTGTTTGCATTTGTTGTAACAAAATCTTTATTTATCCTCCTACTGTGATTAATCTGTAGCCACATGCTGTCCAACAATGTATGTGTGGACGAAGGCAAATCTGGCAGTTAATGTGTATGTGACATTTTGAGATGGTCTTCTGGCTACAGCGAAGACTAGCATAGCTGCGTGCTGTTGTCAGAGCAATTAAAAACTTCTTCTGTATGAAAACATTTGCCAAAAAAAATGTAAACAAGAACTTAAAACCACCTCTGGGAACATTTCAGCTTGTGAGGGAATACCAACAGGACTTTTCTTCCCCTTGTACTTACTCTGTTTTACTCTTATCTTTCAAGAAATTTCAATGGTAAACGGTCTGTATTTATAGGCACTTTCCCTTTACAGTACAGTTTTACATTCAAAATAATCAAAATAATCAAGACAGGAATCTTTTAACCCATTACGGGGCATGTTTTTACCTACCTGAGGCCATGCCACAGCATGGTGGCACCCACCAGGCGGAAGAGAAGATACTGCTGATGACATCAGGGGGAAAGAGAGTGACGTTTCTTTGTACTTGAAGTAAGTTCAGCACCAGGGCCAGGAAGACACCAACAGAGAACAGCATGGCTGCTCGTATCACAAGGTTGGTGGTTCTACAATGCAAAAAAAGTATTTTACTACAACCTAACAAAACATATTGAGAGGAAAGCAGGAACTCAAAATACATGGTTTTTGTGTGTGTGGATTTCAGTACGGTAGGAAGAGAGCGAGAGGGAGGGGCTGATGAATACTCGCGCTGCTCAAAAGAAACATTTGACTCATTTGAGAAAAGTATCAATCAATATTTGATGATTATTGTTGATATTGTGGCATCATTTCAAACAAATCAATGTTTAAGCTAAAGCAAGTCAGAGACATCAGCTGAGTCTGAGAGAAACAGTGATAGAGACAGAAAAGTGAGTAGCTGAGTCAGTGTGTGTGTGCGCTACTGACGGAGGCGGCTTGCAATTCTCTTTGCGGGAAAAATATCGCTGTCAATGATCTGAATATCTCTCATTTATTATTTAGGGAAGTAGGGCTCCATCACATTGGCCATAAAAGGTGGTTCGGTCCTAGTCCTCCCTATCTACGGGTGAATGGCAAACTTTGCAAAAGTACTGTAAAGCGATTTGAGTGTACATCATGTCTAGAAAAGCGCTATATAAATTCAGACCATTTACCATTTATAACATTCACCACAGCATTTTCCGACTCTTTCACGCCTGGCACATGTGCTCAGTGAGAACCTGCTCTCATCTGTGAAGAGAACGGGTCGCCAGTGGTGGACCTGCCAATAATTCTGAAGTTCTCTGGCGTAAGCCAATCGAGGCAGACAGTGCTAGGCTGTGAGCACAGGTCCTACTAGAGCACTGCTCGCCAGGGGGCGCCATGGGTGGCCCGGAAATTGTGTGACAATGTGACAATTAATATAAAATAGTTAAATTAAATATGTTTTTTAGATGTTGTTAATCACTGCATGTGTCCTTGGATTCTAATCTTTTTTTTCTTCTAATGCCAATCTTTTAATAAAAAAAAACCACACATACAGATATTTATATATATATGTGTGTTTAAGTTTGCAGCTGGGGGTCCCCGCAAGAGGCTTATGCTATACGGGATTCCTTGGCATGGACAAGTTTGGGAACCCCTGCACTAGAGGATGTCGGGCCCTCACGCCACCCTCATGGAGACCGTTTCTGACAGTTTGGTCAGAAACATGCATACCAGTGGCCTACTGATGGTCATTTTGTAGGAATCTTGCCGTGCTCCACCTTGCAGAAAGGAACAGATACGGGTCCTGCTGCTGGGTTAATACCCTTCTCTGGCCCTGTTCAGCTCTCCTCGTGTAACGCCTAATCTATCTCCTCCATGCTCTTGAGACTGTGCTAGATGAACCAACCACATTGGGCTGCAGGCATGCCTCACACTACCAGTAGTGACAAAGACAGGAATCAGTCAGGAAGGATAAGGAGAGAGCAATTGTCTGTGGCCACCACATGCAAAACCATTTCCTGTTGGGGGGATGTCTTGCTTGTATTGTTGTATTGCACTTGTTGTCACTTTCATTTGCACCAATGCAGGTGAAATTGATTTACTAAATCGTGTGCTTCCTAAAAAGATGGATTGATATCCCTGAAGTATTACTGACTAGGTGTTACACTGTGACTATTAATTGTTCCCTCAATAGTTTTTAGCAGTGTCTATTAAGAATATCTACCTAGTCTACCAGAGGTTAGCTCTGATGCTTGCTACAGAGCAAACAAAGAGCTACGGAGATTAGAGGGAAATATCTTTGACTGGCATAGTCAGTCACCTGATCTCAGTTTGACTGAGCAGCCCCCTATTTGATGAAGACAGGACTAAAGACAGAGAGGCCACTACAACAGAAACTGAAGGAGGCTGCCGTGAAACTGTGGCTACGATAGGGGGGATTAATTAGACCATCAGGAAGCAAATATGAGTTACTGCTCGTCCAGACTAAAAACAAACCCCCAACTAAAACAGAGTCAACTGCATTTCTAAAAGTGACTGTTTTACGAGTTAAAAACTAGAATGTCGCAACCAGGAAACAATGAAGTAGAAAAGATGAATTTTAATCTAAAACGTTATCCATAATTTAAGTTGAAATTATTGTACTGTAGCTCAGAGACTGAAAAATTACCAACCGTGTAAATACTTCTAGTCTTGACCCCATTTGCCTTGTGGTCTTGTTAAAATGAACTTATGTGAAGCAGACACATGCTAACCTGTTGGTGATGACTGAGATATAGGGGCCACGGGGAGGCGGCTGCGTTTGCCCAACCCCTGACCACTGTTGGTGCCTGCTGGTTATGTCGCTGTCACTCATAGCCGTCAGTGTCAAAGACATTCGAAGGCCTAAGACAGAGAATATGGAAATGTTTGGGACGTCTTTATCCACCGGAAAGTTCAATGTCCTCCCTTGACATCCTAAACCAAGCTGAAAAACAAGGACAGACAGGGTATTAGCAAAGACTGAAAATACACTCTGACACAGAACTTGCATTATGCAATTATTTTAAACAGTATGTATCTACAAACATACTTATTGAGATGTATTCCTGGCTTGGAATCAGCAAATAATTCTCACAATAAACTGTATTCAATCTTATTTAGATGTACATGCTGCAGTTAACCCTTTGGGCACCTTATGGAAATCTTTGGCTTTTTCAGTTTTCTTTTTTGATACTCTTGGCTTTGTTAATGCATATGGCTTGAGATTTTCCAAAGGTGTGTATTTTGGGAGAATTATCTTCATATATTTATTTCCATTCATGATTTACAGCGTGCTGAGCTTCAAAGGTGTGTGTGTCTGTGTGTGTGCAGTTATGACAGTCTCCAACGGTAAACAAATCAGATCTATAATATTGTGTTACGTTACAATTCCTCACTCCCTCTCTTTCCCTTGCTGTCTCTCTCACACACATGTACACACTACCACCAATTCAGATTTCTCAATTCAAAACTTTTTTTAAGGAGTTTTGGGCAAGGGATATATTTTTCCTACTTTAACAACAGGACTTTTTCTATTAAATGTGTCTATGGCTACCTATCAATGACATATGCCAAGCTGTGTTAACCCTCCAAAAGGAATCACATTATCATGCTATCCCACTATATTGAAAATATTTCATAATGTGTTTGTTTTTTTAGATTAAAAACTGGGGGTGTCATGCAAACACACTGGAATTTAAATTTGATGGGAAGTGTTTAGTGTTATCTTATTGTCCATCTCTATTGAATGATGACGTCCACAAGTTACTTGTAAATATATATTTATATGTTTAGTAGCTAAACTCAATTGGGGGCTGCTGAAGAGAGCTTATGTAACTCATGTTGGGTTGTTATAGCGCATATTTTTGTTTTCAAGCACTATATTCTTTCATTTAATACAACATTTGTAGCGGCGACCATGAGAGCACCTATCGTATTGATAGTCATCTGATTCATATTAATAAAATATTACAATGGCATCTCTATGCTAGACTACCGTTTTCCCATGCGCACTTCATGTGAATTTGCCCTTACATTGTATTGCATAGATTTTATGGTGGCCTCTAACTGCACCTCTATTAACAGACATTTTGTACTGTCAATAACCAAACGAAGAGGTGGCGTTGAAAAACTAAACACTTTAGCCTGGCTCATGTTGGACTTCACTCACTATTAGCTCAATCCGGTGGTCTCCTGAGGTTTAACGTAAACGTGTTGCATAAATAACACACAGTTAGCCTCAGTGTTGTCTTTAGCAGCTACCATTTGGAGCACACTAGCTGAGGTCAAAGAAAGGCTCTTACCTCATGTCGACGAAGACCATCCGCGAATACAATTACACATTTCATAAGACACTTGAATAGCTCACACACTAATAGGAGGCTGCATTAAACGAAAATATCAGTTTGCCTTCTCCCCTTCTGAGACTACTTCCGGTTCTCCGGTCTGAATGAACACCCAATCAGCGTCGCGGTTCTGACGTCATCGCGCTGCTCAAAGTTGACGTAAGAGGAGGCACTGTTCACCGACTAACCCTAAAAAGACCGATCACATATCTGCAGAAACCTTTGTTTCTCTGGAATTTGGGTGAGAGAATATGGAAAATAGCACGTTTAAAGTCCTTATGAAAACCAAATGCTGCTGCTGTTTGAATACACGTGTGTGCTATGGCCTATATTCCCCCCTCTTGTGTTATGTTTGCCTGTTTGCTCTAGAATATATAAGGCACACATTTAACACATAGAAATATAGTCCAACGTTTTGTACATAATTAGTGCTATCAGGGAAAGTGATCAGAACGATCCAGATTCATGACCCGACACGATTTATAACTAAATCAATGTGGTCAGTTTTTGTGTGAAGAACTACAGAGACACCCACACAGGCTACAGAAAGGAAATATTATCATAACACTTAATTTTCCATTTAACTTCAATGTTGCAGATGAGAGGATGCTCCGCTTATCAAGGAAAAGATGAATATTAATTTAGTGGGTCATTATTACCATCAGTTGCGCCGTGGTGCCATCAATGGGGCAAGCAGGGCCTCCTTCTTCCAGTCAAACATTTCGTTTTTTGCTTTTAGGTGCTGCACACAAGGCGAAGTACATTGACATGTAGAGCATCAAAATAACGAAAACAACTACTTTCAAAATTAAAACTTTTTTGTGTTGGGGGAATTGAGACTGAAAAGTACTGGAAAGGTATACGGGAAGGAGAAGGCATCCTATAGCATAAGATATGGCCGCATATATTCTACATTCATGGTAATGTTATGAAATGAAGAACAGTCAACATTCTACAAATACACACACAACTCGTCTTGACTATTGTAATTCCCTATTATAATGCTCCACCAATGATTGGTGTTATGATATGTGTATTTGTATGGCTACAGCATGGGGGAAGAGCCCAAAACAACTTATCCACTTTGTGGGACAAAGAAGTTAATCTTGAATTTTGAAGTCTGCCCTCCCCTTCTCTACTCTTCTCTTCTCATCTCATAATTATCAACCCACTGTCCATCCCTTTACTGGCTATACTAGCCCCATGCACAGACTTTACTACTACATATTCTTATATATTTATATATATATTTTTTTTCTGCTGTTTTTATATATATACATTTTATATTTTATTGTACTATCCACTCCAGCAGCACAAGAACACTTTCCTACTGGACACTGACACAATCACATAATTTCATTCCATTCCTGTATCTGTAAACATGTTCTCCGTATGTGATTTATGTATGTATGTCAGTGATGTGTTAAGTGTACAAGCTACTGGATGATCTGAATTTCCCACGGGATTAATAAAGTATCCATCCATCTATCTATCTATCTATCTATTAGCTTCGCTACATAGATTTAGAAAATAATTTAAAATCTCCTCCTCACCTACAAATGCCTTAATGATATGGCACCATCATTTAAGAGGTTGACCCACTAGAATACTGCGCTCTCAGAATTCAGGCTTACTTGTTGTCCCTAAAGTCTCTATCAGCTACAGTATCAAGCTCTTCTCATTTGGAATCATCTCTCATTTTCAATTCGGGAGGCAGACGCCCTCTCTACTATAAGAGTAGACTTAAACCTTATTTTTTGATAAAGCTTAGTTAGAGCTGGTTCAGGTCTAGAATGTCGGGGAAACATGACACATGGAGCTTCTCTTTCCTTGTCTCCCTCTTCATCACCTTAATGTCTCATCAATACACGTTACTGACATTACCTTTTCCCTGGAGTCGTTGTGCTTTCGTTGCAAATCCAGGATCACACTGCTTTCAGGCATTCACTGGAGCATGTATCCTGGATTATTATCATGGATCGTGATCATAATCGTGGCAGCTGATTGTGGATAATTGCATTATTGCATTCAGCAAGAGGAATAAGATATTGGAGACACAGACAATATAGTAGGATCAACTCATTCTGGATTTTACATGGAAGTTATTAACAGCAATACATTTATTTTATTTAGAGAGTACCAATCCTATGCTTTAATGAACACTTTCACAGCCTTTTAATTGCCACATCTTAAAAGGACATTTTTTATTTGGTCAAAAAAATCTGAATCTTCAATGCAATGGAGACCGTTCTGAATATGGCTAGTATATGTATATATAATGTCAGTATTCTGAATTCAAGACAGCTGATTCACTAAATCTTTTGTTATTTATGTTTTATCTACTCACTGCACCCCTCATATTCCCATGGGATATTCACTTAACCCCAATAATTAGAATGATAAAGGAAGCCGGGTAGGTTAGAGGAGGGTATGGGGGTTTTCAATTAGCTGTCAAGGGCTACTTTAAGGACCCCTGATGCAGCCAGAGAACAGCCAGAGGTACGGTTCATCATTCTGCCTGTGAGCCTTTTCATTATCATACCACTGAGTCCTACTGTCATTTCCTTCAGTATAAATGTGAGTGATGGCGTGTGCGTGTTGGGCTGGGGTGTGCATGGGATGGAGGGGTGGGGCAAGGTTGTCATCGTAAATGTCATCCCCATTGGACCAGTGCAGGTCCTGGCTCCAAAATAATAGCCCTGTGACCTCTCTGTTGTCTATAATTAACCTCTAACCCCCTTCCTCCCTTCCTCATCCACCAATTCCTAGACTGTCGTGATATGTGGCAGATGCTGTTTGCTAAGCCTCGCAAACCGTAGCCCCCAATTCTCTCAATACAGGCAAGGGAATAGAATAGAAAAAGGGTGTCAAAGAAACACAAGAAAATGAATGCTGCCCGTGTTCCAGTGAACGTGTCATATAATTGGGATGACCTGAACACTCTACATAATGAGGAAAATTATTTGGCACTTGACATTTGCTCTGAATCTGAATTAACCACAGCTCCAGCCGCAGGGGAAAAGCTAAGTTTGGACAAACAAGCTTAGCTTGGCTATGAACAAAAGAGAAATGAGCTGGAAAACATAGGTACCTTGCTTGTGCAGGCATATTGACATTTACAACAACAATGACGCATCTGATTAGCAAATTATGACAATAGTATGTGTTGGCTAAATAAAGACAAAACTCAAGTCAAATGATCCCTAATGGCTGGAGCTGACACTTCTACATAATGGCATTTTGAGGATGTGTCCACAAACAATTAACTAATTAAATAGCAAAGACAACATTTTACACATAGACATAGATGAGACAAATAAAGTGAAAGCTTTTCTGTATCTTGAGCAGCATCAGGGAGCAAAGGCATCTCTCATTTTAGGGCAGTGTGTGCTGCAGTGTGTGGTGCATTTCTGCCTGTGCAAATTATTGCTGAGGATATGCAAATGCTCTGTTGCTTGAAGCACCATGGAAGCTATACAAGCATGTGTGTGGCATATTGAATGATAATGACAAAGTGGGTTATATCCCCTGTGAGCAAGCCTGTGGAACAATGATTACAGATTGGCCAGTGTGTCCTTAGCAAGAGGGTGATTCTAATGCTAATCAAAACAGCGGTCCATTGAAATATATATCTGTACTTGCCATGCAGGAGGAAATAAGATGGAATATCACAGTTAGCTGTAATTGTATAAGGAAGTCCTTATTTCTGCTCACAATAAATTATACAGTGGCTTTTGCAATCTTAACTCATTACACCACCTGCTGGCCATAGACAGGTTTCAGGGTTAATCAAGATTCTTTTTGTTCTTGGATACACTGAAGAAATTATCTACCACTGAGCATACATTATTGATGTATGAGCTTGACTGTATTGTGCAGTATTCAATTTGTTCTTTGAGCTGGGAGTCTGTAAAGATGACATAGTAATGTCTCCTCTTTGAATGTACTTTATTTTTATTCAGAGGAGGGTAGCAAGACGGCAAGCTGAGGCACAGTGATGCTCAGCTGCACACTCCATGTAGGTTAATGGAAGGGAGGAGAGTCTGAGCTCATGCTGCCTCTGATAGGCTGGTCAGCGATGTGCAGCTTCTCCGCAGAACAACCTGTCACTATTAATCAGAGGCCATCTCTTAACAGCCAGCCAAGGCTATCGGAGAGGTGAGCCCATAGCTATTCAGGACGAAACAGATGATAAATCATTTGTACATAATTAGTGCTCAGCAAGGTTACAACTGACACATATTTTCATCTTAATTAGGAGGTAAATTTGTTCCATTAATTTAATTTGGTGCGCATGAGCAGCTCTATACCTATCTAAATTAATCTTACACCTGCCAGCAGGGTATGGTGTTGGGCCTTGGATTACAGGAGGAAATGGGAAAGAGTCCTATCAGTTTCATACACAGACCACTGAGGCAGCTAGACTAAAGTGAAGCAGCAGTGGCATAATAAAACAAAATCTTTTAACATCTACTACTGTTTTTAGAAGATAAACACCATTATAAGTATTTAATTCTAATTTACTGTTAATGAAAGTGAACTCATTGAATTAGTCTCCATGATGATTAACAGACTCTCAACACACTGCAAGAAGTGAACAGAAAATAAACAAGTATTGCATCTCCTTAATCCTCCTAAATACTAAAACAAATACTTAAGGGTATCTCACAAGTGTTTATAATGGAGTAAAATATGTAACATTATCAGAAATGTAGCACATTCATATACACAGCTTTCTGAATTCAAGCCACAGCAGCCTTTCATATATTTGAGTCAGAATAACTGTCTAATCTTGTTGCAGTCCAGTGGGCAGGGATACGTCCAAGGACTAGGTATCTTTTCACCGCTGAAGGGTGTATGAAGCTGTAGTAATTGCCCAATAAAAGGTGGTTCAATAGAGAGGAAGGTGGAGAATGACTGGTTTAGTAACTATAAGGTTTTTAATGGAATTCTCCACTGCTTCTCGGGCACTCAAGCTGACAACCATTACCTGAACTGATGCATAGTCCATAACAGCATCCCCTGCTCTAATAGAGTGTCTATCATGTGAAATACAGAGACGTCAGGTGCCAAAGCATGCACTTTCACCCATGTGGGAAGGTTTAACTCAACTGTAATGGCTTTTATTTTAGAAACTGCTGCATACTCTCACAAATGTGCTTATTTAAAAAATTTATAAATTGGAAAATCATTAAATATAACTGAGATACTCAAACTAGGGATTGTTTGATAAATAACTTCATTCAAATCATCAATTATCAAAGTAATGTCTAACTTTTGATTGACTAATTGATTCTGCTTTGTATCAAACTGTCAATGTGGCTGAGTAGTTTGTAATGTTGCGAGCAAAAGAAAGCTGCAGTAGTTTTTGATAACTTCCTTTGAGGAATTATGAACATGGTTTCTTTCATTTGACAAAATGAGCACGAGTTCTTTAATGTTGACACTAGCAACTGAACAAGAACTTTATGTAAATAAAACCCAAGTGAAATGTAAACCAGTAGATTTAATGTTTGTAATAGTAACATTTAAAATTAGACCAAACATATATATTGCATACATATTATCATTAATTTAATGTCTCCTCCAATTAATTTACTGCTATTATTACATTACACAATATGTATCTATTATAAGTTTACAATGCCACGTTTATTATGATTGTGTAACCTTAATGCTCCCTATTTATTCACTTCACATTTTCCCTAAAGAATCTTCAAAATAGGGTTTGATAGCATTTATTTTTTACCATGTACATCAGTCTACAGCATGTTTCAGCACTCAACTCAAATGCTGTCAACACAGGTAGTTTTGAGGTTCTGGACCATACCAGCATGTAAATACAGTAAATCTTTCACCAAATATTAAACTGCATAAAAGTGTTGGAATTAGCACCCTTACCAGATTTGTTAAAAAACTTTAAATTTATCAACAATAAAAAAAGGTATATGATAACATTTAAAAGCAGCAATTCTGCATTATGTGCCCTTTTACTGTTGATTATCTGGAGAAATTGTCTTAGTCCTTGCAAAATTTTGTTTAACACACCCCCTGGTGGAAGACTACGCCTTTTAATTTCACTGGAGATTCAAAATAATCATCTCACAGGTTACACAGCTACACATTGTAAGACAACCAACTACAGGGTGAACCCAAACAGCAGTTGATAATTCCACGAGTTTGCAAAAATCTTTAACTCCAAAGACATTTATTTCAAATAATTTGATACAATTTGAAAAACTCAAGAAAAGCATTGATTTCAGTATAGATATTGGACTGATCTTCATCCCATACAGATAATGTATTGTTGGCACAGTCATGTTTAGTGGAAAAGGCATCAACCTAATCTAATTCTGATAATTTCAGTATTATTTGTTATCCACACTACAGCTTCTTGTCCTTCACCAGCTCCTCCCGAGCCATTGGCTCAATGATGGAGCCCAGCTGGGTGATTACCTTTGGCTTGGTGATCTTTTTAACAGTGTGCTCTGTGTTCCAGGTGCGGCCCACGGGAGAACGGACGGTGCTCTCAAACTGCATGTGGTTCTCAAAGGGAAAGGGCAGAGAATTCACCTGGTGGAGGCTCATGGAGCTGTTTCTCTTCTCCGAGATGATGACACTGGGCAGGTGCTGATCTTTCCTGGGTGGAGGCAGCACAGTCTTGATCCTGAACCTCCTGCGTTTGTTGCGAGATGGCTTAAGCCCACCCCCTCCCCACTCTCCCCAGCCAGGCAGCGTCAGGTCCACCACCTTAGGTCTTCCTGCATCTTCCTGATTCCTCTTGTCCCTAAGGAAGTCTGAAATGACATCATCTCCAGCAAAGGCCTCTTTAATGAGCCCCCTCTGTTCCAGCTTTTCATCTGAGTCCTCTGTGTCCACCACTGCTGGGGCAATCAGGACTTTGATCACTTTTGCCTCTGTGGTGAGAACTTCTTTCAGCTCAGTCCCTCTTTTTCTTTTTTTTCCTGCCTTCAGAGCTGCTGACGGCAGTTTTTCTGTGGCTGGGATGGGCTGTGGCTGAACAGGTGCTTTATCGGTTGATAACTCCTGACTGAGGAACTCCACATCCTCCGGAGTCCTGATTCTCTCCCCTTCTTCCAGCTGAGCGGAGTCTGCTGCATCAGCCTGTACTGCTTCGCCAACCTGACGAGAGTTTGCTATAACTTGGAAAAGACTTTTGAACTCAGACAGCTGCTCCTCTTCTTTGTTGGAGGTATATTCTGCTGCAGCTTTATTGTCATGAACCACACATATCACAGGCATTATTTCAGCCTCTTGAACCAGACGCAGTTTCCTCCTGTGGTCAAATTCTCTGAGGAGTGCTTCCTCAGCAGTTTCCTCCATCTCCTCATAATTCACTTCTTCAGTTTTATTTCCCACCACTCCGGCCCCCTCATCCGTGAAGTCAAGAATGTCAATCCTCTCTGAAGGTTTCTCAGAGAGCTTTCCTCTCATCCAGGGATTTGAAGAATCCAGCCCTCGCTCCGTATCATTAACAAAATCCGGCATCAATTCTGGAGAGCCTACCTCTTCCTCCTCCTCATTGAGTGATGTCACCAGCTTCTGGGTCAGCTCTTTGTTCACCTCCAATTGCTGCTGCATTGCTTTGCGAGCCCCCTTGTCATATTTAGAAATTATAGCATTTGATTTGGCCCACTTGCCACTGTTCTGATGCTTCAGTGACATCCTCTCCTGCATCCTGGCAAGCTCCACCTTATTCAGCTCCTCTATGGCAGCTGCTGGGTTTGTCTTAATCATCTCATCAAACTGCTTCAAGAAGTCTTTACGTTTGGCCTTATTATGCACTTTGTGGTATTTCTTGCTCTTGATTTTTCTCTCTCTCCGGGCCTTGGCTTCGTAGTAGGACTGCAGTGCCCGGGCCTTCTGTAGCTCTGCACGACGGATCTTGGCCTCCTCAAGGCTCATGGCGCTCAGAGAAGCCTCCTCAGCAGGGGTCAGGATGGGGTCATTGATGGGCTGCTTGTTGGCAGATAGAAGGGCAAAAATTTCGTGCTCGAGTGGGGTTTGTACTTTCCAGCTGGTCACAACCCTCTCCATAGCTTTGGGGCCAGTAGGCTCCTGATTAAGAGGGAAGAGCAACTGCTCGGCCCTCTGGTTCTGTTTAATGACACCTTTCCACTTAGACACCTCTGTTGATGCCTTCTGAAAAGCAACATCTCTCTGGATCCTCTCACTTTCCTGCTTACTGAGAGAACATTCGATGGTCTTTTTACTTTGCTCTAGGTTCTTCAGCTGCTTCTTGGTCTTGGCTGGGACTGCGGGGTTTTTGTCCACAGTCACGATGAGCTCCGAAAGGTCCATTTTGTCGCCCTCCCCCTCCGCTGTGACGGTAAAGTCCGACATGTAGACGGATGCCTCGGATCGCTCCGCCAGCTTTTTCTTCCTCTGAACCCCGAGAGCGTTGATAGCTTCCAGCAGCTTCTGGCGTTTTCGTTCATCATTGTGGCCGTCGTCCTCCTCCTCTTCCTCGCTGGTGATGTTTACATCTGCCTCATTCAAACGCTCTTCGTCGTAGGCCACATGTTTCTTCTTCTCCGACCCTTCACTGCTCTTTTTAACTCTCTTTGAGCTCATCGCCTTAGTCTTGGACATTTTAGCCATGCTGCAGTCACCACACCAGTGTACGGGATGGTAAACACGTGTACTGTCCCTACCGTCAACCAGCCCGTTGTCGGTAAACACTTGCCGTAATGCGAGCAGTAATGTCGTAATTTATCTTCTTCTTTACATTTTATGGCGTTGACACAATGGCGTGTTACCGCCCCCAGCTGGAGACAATGTGTTGAAGTGAAACAGATGTTCGGTATCGCTCTCGTTCATTTTTATTATTGTATAATCCGTGATCCGCTTTACAATACAGCGAAATAACAATGATTTATTTTCGTTTTGAACCACTAATGGTTGCGTTTTTGTTAATAATCAAGAATGAAATAAATCAAATTAAAAAAACGTCCCTATTTGGATAACCTCTTTACATTTCCCAAATGCTTTAAAAAGCAGACGAGTGACATGGAAATGAGAGAAAATATTTCAAAAATAAAATCGAACAAGAATGTTAGATTTGTGTATGTAAACAATCCACTTTGCAAAATTAAATAAAGGGCTTACATGTTGTTTTATTTTAATTAAGAAATCAAATACATTTCACAGCATGAATTAGCCTTATTTAATCTGTTTTTTGGAATAGTCTGTGTTCTCTTTCCCAAATAGTGACCAAATGATCGAGAGTGACCAGCAAATGTATCCACAAGCCACTTCATTCCCCATAGACTATAGACTTAACCACTTAATTCTAATTTTTAATGGCCATTTTCGTTCCAATACGATCATGCCACATCATTAGCTACCAGGGCAGAGTCTATAGAAGGGGTGTCATCGGTTTCTAATGTTCCACTTCTGTATGTACTGTCCTCTCTACGTTGATTTTACAGTGTCAGTTACTAGTTACTAGTAACACCAGATGCAGATTTTACACAATGGATAATATAACATATTCTTATAAACACCTGTTTGAAATCAGGGTTCACAATTCAGATGTTTATGAGCTATTAACAGCTCCAACAAATACCATTTTATTTCATTGTAACAATGTTTACGTTTTAATTAATGGTTATATGATCCAATATTTAAATACTCAATACTACACTATACTCAAATGTTTGACTTTCAATAATTTGTCCACTGCAAAATAGATGGGACATCACAATCAGTAATAAAAAACATTTATTTTGAAAAGAGCAAACAGAACATATGAAGCCATCCATTTAAGGTAAAGTAGTGTTGTAGGCATTTGGTGACGTGAAGGATTGATTGTTTTTTTGGGTCAAAGTGTCATGAGGACATTTCTTTATTATACCATTGAGGGTGGGAGTGGATGAAACCGGTTAAAGAGTAACCGTCCGGAATGATCTGAAAAATATCTGAGTGCAAGCACACAGTTTGAGCAGAAGCAGATCAAATTTAAGTCCAAAAAGGGGCTATTTGAGTGAAAAAAAATACAAAACCTGAACATAAATACAACAATACATGCTCTCAAACTGAAAGATCAAGCTCTTTAATAAAGATATGAAAAAAGCTGATTGGCACCAGAATCTACAGTTTCAAGGTCCTTCTCTGGACACCAATTAATTGCACAGAGTGTTATTGATAAGCGGCATTGACGAGTTTATTTATCAACAATAAATAATTGATCGAAATAACTCAAAATAAAAATAAAAGCAGGGTCTGGAACTCCAAGGGAGAAACAAAGGTTAATAGACAAACATTCCAGCTGACTTAAATAATGAAAAAAGTGGAGGATGTGAGCTGAGGCCACATATGGAGAGGCAATCTTACGAAAGCGTGCCCAGGGGTGCCACCAGTTACTCACTTTGGGTGCATCACAGCAAAGCACAGCAACAATGGTGCACACAACACTCATATTCCAGTGCTCTCACTTACATGCATTGATGAGGGGACCTCACCAGGAATGCCTAGCCTCCCAGTAGTTTGGCACTCAGCTGCACTGAAACAAAAAACTAATGTAGAAATTAAGAATATAACCAATCACGGTGTAACCCAGTTAATCTAATAAACAAAGATAACAATTCAAACAAACCAAGCAATAAAGTAAACCCTATCATAAAGGAACAATACATTATTACATTCCATTTAGCTTACGCTTTTATCCAAAGTGACTTACAATAAGTGCATTGAACCATGAGGGTACAAACCCAGAACAAATATAATCAAGAAAGTAAAATTTTTTTCAAGGAAGCCAAACTAGAAAGTGCCATTTAAGTGGTACTAAATTTTAACCCATATTTTTTTTTATTCAAGATATAGTCGGAAGAGATTTGTTTTTAGTTTGCGGCGGTAGAATGTAAAGACTTTCTGCTTTCCCGATGTCATTGGGGAGCTCATTCCACCATTTAGGAGCCAGGACAGCAAATAGTTGGGATTTTGTTGAGTGTTTAGCTGGCAGTGAGGGAGAAACAAGCCGATTGGCAGATGCAGAGCGGAGTGGAAAGGGTGGGGTGTGAGGTTTGAACATGTCCTGGATGTAGACTGGACCGATCCGTTCACAGCACGGTACGCAAGTACTAGTGCTTTGAAACGGATGCGGGCAGCCACTGGCCAGGTTTCCACATGGCCAGGATGCGGAAAGCTGGCCATGCCGTGGCTGGGGAAAGAGATGGTGCTCTTCTGTGGAGGCAAAGCTGCAGTGCTTTCCCTCTCTCTTTTTATTCTAACCGCGTTTCTGCATTGTGGCAATCGCTGGGCCGAATAAGCCTTTGGGGTCCACAGGAACATCGAGGAGTAGGGTCTTTTCTTTCTTGGAGAGGCTAGATAAGTTTAGCCACCAAGCTCTGACCTGAGGGATCATCAGGGCCATGGCTCTTCCAGAGACCTGATATGAACCCATGTGCAGATGCAGGCAGTGGTCTGTCATCACACACAGCTCATAATGCCGGGGTGAGTGAAGTCACCATATCATCCTCCAACTCAGCCTAGTAGGCGAGCAGCAGCAATGATACGTTCAGAGCTTTCACAGATGTGGCCGCCGCCTTGTCATGGTTGACTTTGAGTCGGGTGATGGTGAGATAAGAGTAAGGGTTTGACCCGGGGATGGTGGTGTCTCAGGCTCTAAACTCTCCCTCCATACATCCTACCTCAAAGAACGTACCTACACGGTAACTCGTAGAGGATCTCTACTGCACAACATCAGGAGAATACGTATTTTCTCACTCAGAAGTCGGCGCAGGTTCTGGTCCAGGTTCTGGTCCAGGCTCTGGACATCTCACTCCTAGACTATTGTAACTCCCTCCTGGCAGGTCTACCTGCTAGTGCCATCCGACCTCTGCAGCTCATCCAGAATGCAGCAGCTTGAATTGTCTTTGACCTAACTAAGTTCACTCACAATACTCAACTCCTCTGGCTGCCGGGGCCAGAGCAAGTAACCAGAGCATCACATGTTGCACTTCTACTAATGAGGAAGGACAGTGTCACCCAGACGCCTGCTTCCCTCCCTGCAAAAGATGTTCTGTTCCAGACCTGCAAAAGGCAGGCAGAGGGAATGTTGGATTCACAAGAACACATATAAGCGAAAGATCAGTGCTGCAGAGAGCCCTGTATAGCTGCAGCCAAGTGTTCCCCAAAGCACAAACTCAAACCTGTACCCAAACACACACCAAACCCCTTTCCTTTCTGTGAAATGTTCAATAAACATCACATGAGGTGCACATCCAGGCCCAGGCGGAGGGTGCAGACTCATTTGTTCATAAAGAGCATAAAAAAACAAACAGTAATATAAATGATGAGGAACAGAGCATGGTGGTTTGGGCTTGCAGGCCACCACAAGGGGGCAGTATAACACCACTTATGGGGCAGCAAGCCAGCCTGCCTGCTGTAAGGGGAAGTGTGAGCTCTGGAACTGCTCAGCCCGTATTGCCTGCTGCTGCACAGGAGGCTGGTGAATCAAACCCGGCAGTGTGACAATGGTTGTAGATTATAAAAATTGTGACCAGGGGTTACAAGCTCCAATTTGTGCCCACCAAACCCCGTTTCAATGGGATATTGTAGTTACAGGGAGAAAATGCTTATATCTTGCCAAAGAAATCAATGCTCTGCAAAACATCAAATTTCTCATTCTTGCCAAACTTGCGTTTCAGTCTTCGGATGCGCTGCAATGCAATGCAAGGGTTATGTGGTATGCAGGAATTTTCTTGTCTGAAATGTAAGTCCAGGCAGTCGTGTCCATCCATCATTTTGCTGAGCAATTCACAATATCCAAGATTTGACCTCTTCTCTGGACATTTCTTCTGTTTTCCTCCAGGTTTATTATGGATATGCAATTGACAGCAGCAGCAGGGGAGCCATTTGTTTCCCTGATGTTGTTGTGTCCTCACAGGGGACCATAGATGACCCACCCCAGTAGGGTCTTCACAGCCTGTGGTCCTTCCCCTTGGCTCATGACCAGCTCCCAAGGTTCCAATACCTATGATGTATTTGTCCCAATGAGTAGGTCAATGCCAGATTCAATTTTCGTGAATTTTGATATCGTTCAAGTAAGGCTGAGGTCCTCTTGTCTGAGGTCCTCTTGTCTGGGAATGTTGTGCAGGAAAACAGGCATGGTCTTATTTGTGAACACATCAGGTAAACTCATGAAATCGTCTTTGTCCAGACTGAATATTTCCAAACCTGAGATATAATGACTGATCGAAGGCCTAGCTTGGTTCAAGGCGCACAAAAGAATATTGGTATTTCAGGATGATTTTGGTTGCACACATAACAAATTAAACGACTCCTGCAGTGTCCTATTTTCAAACATCCAAAACAGTATCCCTTTTACTTTAAGAACACAATTTTTTCACTGTGCATTTTCTTCCTGATCTTTCGACACCTCTCCAATGCTAGACCACTTTCATTACCGAACAAACAAGAGCTTTGAGAATTGGTGGTAGATACTTTTCTTTTCATTACATTTTTATTCAAATTGTCTTCCATTTGTGTTTTTACAGTTGCAGCCAGCTTAGCACCATGGAGGTTTCCAAAAAGTGGATCTGACAGTATCTTGACTAGTCTTTCCATGAATTCTACCAGGTCAGAAAAAATTGCTCTATGGCCACGCTGCTCCTGTAACTGATATGCCCTGTTCATCCACTTGTCTCTGAGCTTGTAAGGCAGTTTCAGAAGGATCAGAATCAGAATCAGAAAGGATTTATTGCCAAGTAGGTTTACACCTACCTGGAATTTTCTTTGGTAAATAGGTGCATACATTGAACATAAGTTTGGCTAAGAAAGAAATAACTATATATGAAACAAAACAAAAATAGATACAAGATATAAAAAGTTAAATAAAAAGTAAAATGCAAAACAGAGGAGAAATGTGGTTGTGCAATATGCAATACAATAATGTAACACATAATTGAGGCGTGGGGGTGGGGTAATCACAGTCTTCATAGTGGAAGCAACATTCATTTCCTCCATATACAGTAGGTGAAATAGTCCATTGCGTTGCAACAACCTCTAAGGAACAGTGAGAATACTTGCTGTACTTTCACATCCTCTGATTTGATCACTGACTAGGTAAATGCTTTGTCCATATATATAAACAGTGGCAGTTTTATGTTCATTACCAAAATGTTCTTTAAGCAAAGTTTTGATCTTTTATAGCCCTAGGCCGGTGGCAAAAGTAGGCAGCTTATCTTTTGGATACTCTGCTCTAAAAAAATGTCTTTCTTACCACTCCTCTCTTAAATGGCCTGATGAAAATGTCATACTGCAAAGGATCACCATAGTTACCAGGTATGTCTCTTGGTGGTAAAGTAGATGTGAGAATTAGTTGAGCCAGAATAGCAGTGATTTTGCCTCTGAATTAGGTTGCAGATATCACCTTGGTTACCATCATTTAGTACAACATGACCTTGCAAACCTCTTTGCATAGCTCGTACCTTTTGACTTTGAAGAGTGTATTGGGTTGGATGGGCCATATCATGAGCTCTAACAGATGGTCAAGGAGTTTTTTTATTAATAATAATAATAATAATAATAATACATTTTATTTGGAGGCACCTTTTGTTCTAAGAACCTGTTGTTGGGAGGATGATATGGTTCCCATCAACACATTTTGCTGATGCACAGGTTCATACTCATTTGCATTTGGATCTAATGTTGTTTCTTTTTTAGCAGATCCTCTTCTTAAATACAAGTTCAACCCATCAGATGCTCTAGAGCTGCTTCTTGATCCCATGGCCTTAAATATACATATTTTGCATTGTTTGCTCCCAGTTCGGTCTCTAGTTCCAGTTGTTCTTTCTTTCTTTGACATTTTTCTTCTTGTGCCTCAAGTTCATGCTTTTTCTTCAGGGCAGCAATCCGTTCTATGAACTCATCTGAGTTTGCAACATTAAGTTGTATGGCAATTTCAGTAATGGAGTGGGTTTTTGGCTGTCCAACCTCAAATAACCACACATTTGTATCTTGTTTTAACCCATTAAATGTTTAAATTTTATGTTGAAGCCACTGATTTTTCTTTTCAAGTTCATATTCAGGCAGTGGTAAATTCACCTGAGTGGTGTTCTTTAGCTTCAGCACAGAGGTTGATTAACTGGACAAACTTAAATTCATTTGCATTTTCCTTTCATCATTTCCATCAACCTTTGAGCTTGTTTGCATCTCAAAATATTACTGCGGGTTATTTAACGAAAATAAAATGACATGCTAACAATAAACATAAATGGCTCTTACAGTTATTCAGGCGAGAGGTGGAGCAGCCCGGTGCAGCAGACAGAGGCAGGAAGTGACGTTTAACTCTGCTTTGTAGATCACTTGACAACAGACACCTGTGTCAGCTCTTATCACCACATACTCACTTGACATCTTCGTTTGTGTCTTCCATGTGCGTATCGGCAATTTTTCACCGGGAGATATTGTTTCCGTTTTGTTTTTGTGTCTGAGGGAGAATATGTCTTTTATAAATTCAACGAACCAACGTGTTAAAAATTAGCTGATTACGTTGCTGATAATGAACATTTAGGCCTGCCTACTTTATTTCTGCAGAAGATGCCTGATCCAGTTGTCTCCTATAATAATATATAAAACTTACACCTAATTCAAAGATGCACACACATGTAAAACATTGGTTTTTTTTTGGTCTTAACTATTTCTTTCTGCTTCGCTGTAGCTGCAGATAAAGTAAACTATAGTAATAACAGAAGATACACACAAAATGTACGATAGCTGTGCGCTATAATACAGTATGCTTTCCAAATAAAATGGCAAATCTTGAGAAAAGAAGTTTTCAGTTTCTGACAGTTTCTGCAGAGGGAAAATTTAATCATTACCCTACTCATAGCAAATAATGAATCAAATTTAATTGAAAATAAAAATAAAAGGAAATGGAGGATTCACATCACTTCTGGATCATGTCATGAGAATAGAGCAGATGTTCTGTTTTTTATATTTACGTGGTGTACACCTTTACATCATATTTCGTTTTATTTTAAACAAATATTACAGGGAAACAACCGCAGTACTCTCAAGATGAGCAGAGACGATGATATTATCAAATCCGCGGTACCAATTGCTGAACGACGTACTGGGTCTTTCCGTCCCCTTGTGTTTGCTCTGGCGAGTCCAATCTTCCATGTATGTCACGAACTTGCTATTGATAAACTAAAGAATTCGAAGAGCTCTTATTATAGCAACCGCTGAAATACTTCCGGGTTATTTCACTCATTTTTTCTAACTAAATGGTCTATTCGATCGATTCGAGTGCACCCATAGACGTGTACGTCACATTTTGCGATCATGTGACCTATCACGCGCATCGTTTGGTTCAATATGGCGACGGCTTCGTCTGTTTTCCTCAGAGTGAGAACTGGGTCGAAGATAGGTGCCCAATATGACCAAGAAGGCAACCTTATCCAGGTAAATACAACTTATTTAACACTGCAAAAATGATGTTACTGTGAAACAGCAGATATTTGTCAACACATAACATGGACGCTGGTTAGCTAACGGTGGAAAAAAAGAACCCATTCGAGATAATGCTATTTAAATGTTATTCAAGCGTTTACATTTTGCGTAAGGACAAAGTGAAGAAAAACTGTGGAGAAATGTCAAGCAAAGTGGGACAACAAACGAGAACAGTCCCCCCTGCTCGCCTCTTTTCTCACATGTCGCCTAGAAGCAAGCTGAATTAGAAAACTTCACTGCTTTGTGGAAGTCATTGTCTCCATCCGAAGCAGCCCAGTTTCTGTATTATTCTGACGTATACGCTGCTGTTGATTATGATGATGCTTTGTCTGGCTCCAGGTGGAAACCAGAGAGGACGAAGAGCAGAGTTTCAAACTTGCGGAGATCCTGGAGCTCCTGCTGGCAGCTGGTTACTTTCGAGCCAGGATAAAAGGACTGTCACCTTTTGATAAGGTACACACTGGATCTATTAAAATATGGTGTTGGGAAAACTTATTACTTAATGCTTGTGCAGTTGAACAAATATCTATATCCAAGAATTCCTACATTAATGTAGTACATTTACAAGAATGAAGGTCGGATATTCACTATAACTTCAAGAGAAAAAAAACAAACCAAATTCCTTGAAAATACACTCAAACAATTAAGTCACATATTTGAGATCTGGTGCAGAAGGAACTACAACAAAAGGGACAGTGGATGTTACCTCTGCTGGTAATTCAATTGAACTTGTGGTACTGCAGAACAAAAGTTGTCACATCATTCAAAGTAGTGTTATTTTTCTTAGGAATAGACTAGATTCCAAATATGTAAAGTCTTGATGCTTATGATAATATGCAGATATAGCCAAAACTGCACATTAGTCCATGTTTGTCTGGGGTTGTTTAGTTTTTTCTGAGATGCTGGATCCATAGGGATCTCTTGTTTTACAGCCATACACAGTGGCCTGCAGCCGAGAGGGGCAATGCTGTGGTTATTCAGACATGGGGTCTCATTTATGAATATAAATTTATAAAACTTGATGGGAAAATTTGCGCATTTCCACGCAAGCTCTGACCCAATTAATACGAACGTTTTGGAGAGGGGAAAGTGGCCATGCAGAAGTGAGGTAGTGATATTAAGACGGAATATTGATCCACTTCATCATTGACATTAAAATCAACAGCTTTAGTTGTGTGAAAAACAGTATCTGCTCCAAACAAACCTTTTAATTACAGGTTACAGAGCCGAGTCATTAGTAGTTTTTAATAATATCTTCCAGCGCTGTGCATGTATCATCAAATTGCTGCAGTGAACTTGGCTCTGCCATCAGGCGCACAGAACACACTGGAGATCACTTGCATGAAATGAAGACAAACTATTCAATTTCCAAATAATATCCCAGTGTGGAGGTTAGGATCCACTGATGTGAGGTCATCGGTCCGATTGCTTTAAATAATTAAATACTGCCGTGACACTTCGTAATGCTGCGTGATGGATGCACGCGAATGGAAGGTTGAGGAAATGAGGGGTCAGCGATCACAAAGATTTTTTGTCCCTTGATTATGAATGATCAGCTGATATAGATTCTATAGATCTGTGATCTTTGTGCTGAACTGAGTCCAATATCATACAGATCGACCGACAATACCAAACCATCCCATTAGAAACACAAGCATATAATAATAATTCCGTTAAATTATATAGGTTGGGGACAGGACATCTGTTCTGAATTGAATAATCCTGCAGTTTTCCAAGTTCCCCCACATTCTGAGAGTGTGTCACCTTTGAATAGGATCTTTTTTAGTTCAGGCTCCCTGTTATCTCTATAGTCTTCACTCTCACTCACTATATTATCCACAGCAGCAGCAGTGTATCAGTGTATTTTCTTTATTAATCAAATCACTGCTGTCCCATAAAATCGCTCTTCACCTCCACTTCACTAACAAACACTTCGATGTCAGTGTCAGAAAGTTTCGCCTCCTCTTCTCATCGCTTGGTTTTATTAATCATAATCTTCTTTTTTGATGCCATTTCCTGCTTCTGTGCGCACATCTACATTTAGTATGAATCCCACGCACTGTTTTATAAGTGAGACCCTGGGTTTGTCACACTTGCTGCAGTTGCGCTACGGAACGGTCGCATACTGGCTCGCTTACCATTTCCACGTCCATTTTACAGATCAGGGGTCTCATTTATAAAAGAGTGCGTAGGATTCTTACTAAAAGTGTGCGTACGCACAACTGAACACAATGTTCACAGTGGATCTGCCTCCAAATCCGACCTCAACACGCCCACTTTCAACCATGAATGGTCCATGCAGAGCACGGCACGAATACTATATGCTGCTGACCAATGGGTTTCCACTGTGAGTCCTGACGGAGGCACGGCATCAAGCGATGTGAAGAGGAAGTGAATCTTTCTGACACTGACATCGAGGCATCTGTTTGTGAGGTGGAGGTGAAGAGCGACATCATGGGACAGCAGTGATGTCACTAATCAAGAAATTACACTGATACTCTGCCGCTGCTGTGGATAACACAATGTGTGAGATCAGAAATCACTGAACCCTCGCTTCCTCCCGTCCTTCCATTCGCATGCACACATCGCGCAGAACCCCGCACCACTGTCACAGCAGTATTTATTTATTTAGAGCATCGGACCGATTCCCTGACATCTGTGGATCCTCACCTCCACTGGGATATTATTTGGAAAGTGTCTTCATTTCTTTTATGTGATCTCCTGTGCACTGGTTGCCCTCCGTGTGCCCTGTGGAACGGTCGCGTTCACTGCAGTGATTTGATGACACACGCACAGTGTTAGAAGATATTATTAAAAACTATTAATGACTCTGCTCTGTAACTGTGTCGCCACTTCCCCGTCTCCAAAACGTCCATACGCATGGGTCTTAGTTTGCTTTGAAATACGCACATTTTCCCGTCAAGTTCGTTTTTATAAATCCCAACTTTGGCTTGAGCAGTGGTGTACGCCCATTTCAGGCCCTGTTTTGTCTGACGCAAAGGTTATAAATCCGACCCCTGGGAAATACGCACATTTTCCCGTCAAGTTCGTTTTTATAAATCACAACTTTTGCGTGAGAAGTGGCGTACGCACGTTTCAGGCCCCCGTTTTGTGCGTACGCAACGGTTATAAATGAGACCCCTGAGCCTTTTTTAACCAACGTTTGACACACAAATCTATAATTCATTAATATCTTCGTACCTAAATTTGTTCATACTCTGCGAATAAATTTAGAGCTTCCTCAGACCGTGCGTAGGTACAAATGATGGAGGCCCGTCTGCCCCAGAAAATGTAAACACGCACTCTTTAAACTAAATGTATACTAATACTCAAATTTATTTAAATAAAAATAGTAGATAGACAGCAATAATTTAATTTAATAATGCATTGACCAATTGCAACCAAATTGACGCTCTTTCATCCTAATCATCTTTATTAATACCTGCTGAATTTATGTTTCTGGATAAATGAGGCGACGGTTCTTCCCCAACACTGAAGTTAAAACACCACATTAAGTCGTAATCTGTGGGAGAAACTTTTCTGTCAGAAGGAGTGTTTGTGAGTGTGTGTTCTTCTCTCTCCCTGTTCACACTCAAACTGATAATCACATGTATTGAGTTATTAATCGATGTCGGATCATGACTCCGGATCATTCCGCTCACTTTAACCCTGATGTCACAACTGTGCGCGTCACGTAATATCTTGTGTTGTTTAGCAGGTTTAAACATGTTTCTCATGAACTCTAGAGCAGTAGTCCCCAACCTTTTTTGCGCTACGGACCGTTTGGATGTCAGACAATATTTTCACGGACCGGCCGTTAAGGTGTGTCTACGGAGCCTCATTACGGAGTCCCTCTGGTGCGGCCTCTTGTGACAGCGGTTGATTTTTTTTTATTTAATGGATTTGGAGAGTTTTTTTTGGGTTATTTAAAATAAAAAATGAATTCGTTAATTAAAAAAAAATCCACCGATGATACAGAGGATGGCGGAAATGGCAACAGAGTTTTTAGTGGTGTTGTGGCGATCTCAGGGTATTCTGCCGTGACTTTAATCCAGGACACCGGCAGTGTTGTTTTCTCAAACATACTTTTAAGGCCGCCGTCATTTGTGATCTCCAGCAGCTGAGCTTCTGCTTAAACAGACATGCTGGATTCACCTGGTTTGTTGACAAATGGGTCCGACAAATACCGTGTTGGTTTGTGTTCAGCGAGCATGAGTCATAAAGGAGAGGATCCGGTAATTTTCAATTTAAAAAAATGACCGGATAATAGATAAAACAGAAAAAAATGTAAATTGTTTAATCTTTCTGTGCGGCCCGGGGACCACTGCTCTAGAGCAACTCAAATAAACACAAAGTACAGTCCTGTACGTTTCCCAATTACTTGTGATCAGTGTGCAACTGCGTCAAACCAAACGTTTTCTAATTATCTGATTGTCTTTTCTTTTTATAAAGCGGCCAAATACACTCACCGTCCACTTTATTAGGCACACCTGTTCAATTGCTTGTTAAGACAAATAGCTAATCAACCAATCACATGGCAGCAACCCAGAATGGGGAAGAAAGGGGATTTAAGTGACTTGAAAGTGGCATGCTGGTTTGTGCCAGACGGGCTGGTCTTAGTATTTCAAAATCTGCTGATCTACTGGGATTTTCACACGCAGTCATCTCTACGTTTTAAAGAGAATGGACCGGAAAAGAGAAAATATCCAGTGAGCAGCAGTTGTGTGCATGAAAATGCCTTGTTGATCTCAGAAGAGAATGGGCTCGAGGTTCGAGATGATAGAAAGGCATCAGTAACTCAAATAACCACTCGTTAGAAACAGGGTATGCAGAATACCATCTCTGAACGCAGAACAAGTCAAACCTTGAAGCAGATGGGCTACAGCAGCAGAATACCACTCTGTGTGCCACTCCTCTCAGCTAAGAACAGGAAACTGAGGCTACAATTCGCACAGGCTCACCAAGATTGGGCAACAGAAGATTGAAAAAGCGTTGCCTGGTCTCGATTTCAGCTGCGACATTCAGATGGTAGGGTCAAAGTTTGTCTTAAACAACATGAAAGCATGGATCCCTCCTGCCTTGTATCAATGGTTCAGACTGGTGGTGGTGGTGTTATGGTGTAGTGGTGTGGGGGATATCTTCTTGGCACACTTTGGGCCCCTTAGTACCAATTGAGCATTGTTTAAATGCCACGACTTGTTGAGTCTATGCTACGAAGAATTAAGGCATTTCTGAAGTCAAAAGGGGGTCCAACCCGGTACGAGCAAGGTGTACCTAATAAAGTGACCGGTGAGTGTATATTGACATGCAGAGCGTGAATGCTAGTCGAATTGATCATCATTATCGATAAAACTCGATAACGTGAGCTCGCACTTTGTTAAAACAACAATTACGATTTTATCGCAGACTATATATGCTGCACACCCCTAGTTTTTTGTTAAAGTGAGCGCAGGTCAGACGGGGAGTGAGGTATAAACAGACTCAGACACAGGATGACTGGACATTTAATGGGCTTCAGTCAATGTCTTACACCTTTGTCGCCTTCAAAGGTCTTGAGATTCTTGTGTTTTTTACCTTTTTAATCTTTTTAACTTCAACTGTTCTGCACATCGCTCTCTTCATGGCAGCGGATGTGTGGCAGTATGCTTACTGAAGAGAGCGAACACGCACCTGTCAATTTAGAATGATTATGATTTACAAACATACGTGTGGTAAGAACAAAATCGGCTGGTGTGTACGTGTCATGAATCCGGCAAAGATTTAGCGCACGCACTTATTTTCAGAATATTTATGAACACATGTTAGTAAATGAGGCCCAATGTCTTTAACCCGGTTTTAAATTAGTAACTGAGAAAGAGGCAATTTTTTTAACTTTTTGACTTGAAGAAAATGTTGTAATTGTCCCTGTAAATTAATGTCACATCAAAAATTGTCAACTTTAACATCTGTGATAATTATTAATCTCTCATATATTCTATAACAACACAGTGGCAATCAGTAGTAGTTGAACCATTTGTTGATAATAACTCTTTGAGTTGCTTGTTGTACGTCTTATTTATATGAAACCTACTGACATAAATCATACAAGTCATGTTAGTCAGCTTTCCCTTGAATGCCAGCGAGAACAGCCATCGCATCTCGCTCCCTACTGGTGGTGCTGGTGAGGGGCTACTAGGGCTAGCTGAAAAGGAAACACTAGGGCTCGGAGACCGCAAGACATTTAACGCTCTACAGTCTTTCAAATCAATGCAGTGCGGCCTTAAATGTTTGATGAGCTTCCCACATGCATTGCGCTTTGCCTTATCGTCGTCTTTTTTTCAAAGTGAAGCCACACTTCTGACTTCTGGTCATCTAAGCGACGTAAGCCATGCATGCTAGATCGCGTCTAGACAAATGGACAGGCTGTTGCGTAGTACGTGACGTAGGCACAGTTATTTTTTTCCGGGTACCCGGTACTTGGCATTTTGGATTCGGTTCTTATTTGGAATCAAGTTTCGATTCCCAACCATAGAGATAATTATTAGTTGTAGTTGACCCATGCGTACGAACGTTTTGGGAGACGGGAAAGTGGCGACGCAGACGTGAGGTGGTGAACTGAATCATATATTGATCCAAGTCATCATTTACATTAAAACCAACAGCTTAGTTTTGCTCAAGCGACATATCTGTTCCACACCAACCTTTTACTTAAAAAAATGTATAAGACAACAGCAAATTACGTTTAGATTCCATTTAACAGCGGAGTTAAGGAGACAAGTCTTTAATAGGTTCTAATAATTATTTAATTATTTAACTGCCTAGTGGTGCAGGCACCACTAGGCAGTGCATTGCATAGCGCAATGACAAAAATGCCAATATTCCCAAAAGAATTTAACATTTTGGTTCATGACCTTCCAGCCGACTGGACTCTAGGAGTAAACATTTTTGTTTATTTTCCTCAATTTGATTGAAGCTCTAAGTTACTCAGGTTTATGTTACTCTATTATGTCTGCTTTATGATACTGTATTGTATTTAAATAATTTTAAGTGATGTGCTGGGAGCTCAGCGTTCATGTGAGAGATCTCCTATTCAGAAAATAATTACAAAGGTCCTGTGTACTGAATGTTCAAGGACAAAGTTTTTGCACTACCCTTTCTTAGTTTTTGCACTTCAGTTAATGTGTAGAAGACAATGTTGTTCACAGAATCGCAATAATATTGAATCAAGGCCCAAATATTGCAATACTATCGAATTGTCACATTTTTGCCAATTCCCACCCCTAGTCTTTTGCTATCTCTCTCACTCTCCGTCCGTCTCTCTTTCCCTCCCAACTGAATATGTAAACAGGTAAAGAAACAAAATCATGATGTATAATTAAATCATCATAAAAGTTATATTTATAGCTAATTTAAAATATAATATATATAGTAATATAGTATTAATATGTATCCATATAATGTAATATATTTAATATGTAATATCTCGTGTAAATATACAAATATAGCAGGGCATGGGGACACACAGGTTGTCCCAAGGCCAATAACAGTAGTGTGTGTGAGAGACTATGATGCTACATGTAAGAAAGTATACTTTCTTACATGTGTGTTTGTGTGAGAGTATGATGTAACATGTAAGAGAGTATAGTAGTGTGAGAGAGTATGATGGTACATGTAAGAGACTATAGTAGTGTGTGAGAGAGCATGATAGTACATGTAAGATAATATATTAGTGTGCGTGAGAGCTTATGATAGTACTTGTAAGAGAGTATATTGGTGTGACAATCAATCAAATTTGCCCATATTCACAAATTACATTCATCTCATAGGGCTTTAACAGGGTGTGGCATCCTCTGTCCTTAACCCTCAGCAAGAGTGAGGAAAAACTACTAAAAACCCTTTTAACAGGTAAAAATAAGTAGAAACCTCAGAGAGAGCCACATGTGAGGGATCCCTCTCCCAGGACGGACAGAAGTGCAATAGATGCCACGTGTAAAAACATTCATCATTAAAGTCTTTAGCGGCATTGATGCAGTCCCGCTGCAATAACACAGTCCATGGTCAGCAACCAGCAGGACCACGATCCACCATCCAGACCAGAGGCCACTCCAGTCCTCAGTCACCGTCCACCGCCGCCCACAAGGAGCCACCACGAGCCATCGCCGTGGCCCTGGTCCACCTCCTGTACCCAGTGCCAACGCGACACAGGGTCCGCCACCAGCACCACGATCAGCCCACACGACACAGAATCCGCCACACTGGGTCCACCACTGCGACCCCCAATGTGCGATCCACAAACAGCAATCCATGATGCGGCCACAGAGGCCCTGGATCTGCGGGTGTAAAGCAAAGGGCCCCGTTAGGGATGGAGAAGAGGAAGGAGAAGCTGGAAAAAGAAGCTCCGTGTGTCATGTGTCATTAAATAGAACAAGTTACATTCTGCCGCACTAATTAACTCTAACTATAAGCTTTATCAAAAAGAAAGGTTTTGAGCCTACTCTTAAACAAACAGATGGTGTCTGCCTCCCGAACTGAAATTGGTAGATTATTCCACAAGTGAGGGGCTTGATGGCTAAAAGCTCTGGCTCCTACTCTACTTTTAGAGACTTTAGGGACGACAAGTAGGCCTGAATTCTGGGAGCGGAGTGCTCTAGCGGGTTTATAAGGTATTAACAGCTCTTTAAGGTAAAAAGGCGCTATATTATTAAGGGCCTTGAAGGTGAGGAGGAGAATTTTAAATTCTATTCTAGATTTAACTGGAAGCCAGTGTAGCGAAGCTAATACTGGAGAAATGTGCTCTCTTTTCTTTGTTCTTGTCAGGACACGTGCTGCGGCATTTTGGACAAGCTGTAGAGTCTTTAACGACTTACTGCTGGAGCCTGATAATAATGAGTTACAATAGTCCAGTCTCGATGTAACGAAGGCGTGGACTAGTTTTTCTGCATCTTTTTGCGAAAGGACATGCCTGATTTTTGAGATATTACGCAAGTGGAAAAAGGCAGTCCGAGAAATTTGTTTTAAGTGACTATTAAAAGATAAATCAGGATCGAAGATCACTCCCAAGTTCCTGACTGTTTCGTTGGAAGCAAGGGCAATGTCGTCTAGCGCAGCTATATCATTAGATAATTTATCTCTAAGGTGTTTTGGGGCCAAGTATTATAACCTCTGTTTTGTCTGAGTTTAATAAGAGAAAATTGCGGGTCATCCAGGTTTTTATGTCCTTGAGACATGCTCGAAGTTTAGTTAATTGATTACTTTGTTCAGGTTTTATTGACAAGTATAACTGGGTGTCATCCGCATAGCAGTGGAAATTTACCGAGTGTGTCCTGATAATGTTTCCTAGTGGAAGCATATATAATGAGAATAAAATTGGGCCGAGCACAGAGCCCTGTGGAACACCATGGTTAACTTTGGTGCGCACAGATGTCTCATCATTAATTTGCACGAATTGGGAGCGATCAGAAAAATAAGATTTAAACCAATTAAGGGCGGTTCCATTAATTTTAATTAACTGTTTGAGTCTTTGTAATAAAATTTGATGGTCAATTGTGTCGAATGCTGCACTGAGATCTAACAGAACGAGGACAGACACAAGTCCCTGATCTGAGGCTATTAAAAGGTCATTAGTGACTTTTGCCAAGGCTGTTTCTGTGCTGTGATTGGCTCTAAACCCCGACTGAAAGTCTTCATATATATTATTTTCCTGGAGAAACTCACACAGCTGATTGGCTACCACTTTTTCTAAGATTTTAGACATGAAGGGGAGATTAGATATTGGTCTGTAATTGGCTAAAACCTCTGGGTCTAGGGTGGGTTTTTTGAGAAGGGGTTTGATTACTGCTATTTTAAAAGACTGTGGTACATAACCTGATGATAATGACAGATTGATTGTGTTAAGTAACGAACTATCTATTAGGGGCAGAATTTCTTTAAGTAATTTTGTAGGAATGGGATCTAAGATACAGGTTGTTGGTTTAGAACCTGAGATTATTTTGGTAAACTGATCACAAGTGATCAGAGAGAAGCTGTCTAAATAATGGTTAGGATTCTCAGCCATTTCTGAGATTTCTGTTATTGGGAGGGTATTAGTGCCAATTGAGGGCAGGAGATTGTTGATTTTATTTCTAATGGTTAGAATTTTATCATTAAAAAAGGTCATAAAGGTATTGCTATTTAGGGATGGAGGAATACTGGGTTCGGTGGAGGTGTGACTCTCTGTCAGCCTGGCTACAGTGCTGAAGAGAAACCTGGGGTTGTTTTTATTCTCTTCTATTAGTTTTGAATAGTAGGCGGCTCTTGCTTTGTGGAGAGCCTTTTTATATTCTTTAACACTATTCTTCCAGTCTATGAGGTTTTCAACATGGTTGCTGGAGCGCCACTTCCTTTCTAGTTTTCTTGATAATTGTTTTAACTCATTTGTCTGGGAATTATACCACGGAGCTAATTTACCATGTTTGACATTTTTCTTTTTTAGAGGCGCTATTGAATCTAATGTTAATCGTAATGAGTCTGCAGAGCTATCGACGAGGTGGTCGATCTCAATGGAGCTCGGGTTTTTAAAGAATTTGTTCTTTATATCTACGGATAATACGGGTTTAAATGTAATTGGAATTATTTCCTTAAATTTAGCTACAGCACTATCAGGTAGACATCTAGAAAATGAGTTTTTTATTGGTGGCATATATTCATTTATTGAAAAATGGAAGGTTATTAAATTATGGTCTGATAGAACTGGATTGTGCGGGAGGACTGTTAAATGTTCAATTCCGACACCGTACGATAATATAAGGTCAAGTGTGTGGTTACAACAATGAGTCGGTTGGTGCACACACTGACTGAAACCAATTGAGTCTAGTATTGAATTAAATGCTACGCTACGGTAATCTTTCTTATTGTCAACATGGATATTAAAGTCACCAACAATAATAATTTTATCGCTCTTTAGGACTAAGTTTGATAAAAACTCAGGGAATTCCGTTAAAAATTCAGTATAAGCCCTGGGAGGATGGTAAACTACAGCAAATATGATTGGCTGTTGGTGTTTCCTGGATTGGCGTGGAAGACTAAGAACCAGACATTCAAATGATTTGTAGCTTAGGTTAAGTTTAGGTTTTGGATTAATTGATAGACTGGAGTTAAAAATAGCAGCAACTCCACCTCCTCGCCCAAATTCTCTGGGAACCTGTGCATTTATATGACTGGGGGGAGTAGATTCATTTAGACTGACAAATTCATCAGGATGCAGCCACGTCTCAGTGAGGGACAATAAATCTAGGTTGTAGTCAGAGACTAGTTCATTAACTAAAAGAGCCTTAGTTGATAGTGATCTAATGTTTAAAAGACCACATTTAAAAGTCTTAGTTCCCTGTGTTGTTGCAGAGGTTGTTTTAATTTTTATTAGATTTTTGTGTGGAGTTCTCGCTCTGTTATTGTTTAATTTCAATAATTTAATCGGACGGTGGACAGACACAATCTCTATGGGGTTGTGTGACTGATCCAGAGGGAGCGCAGAGAAGTGTTTAGCACTGCAGCTCTGCTTCCTGGTCCCAACTATGGGTTGTCATGTTATAGACTTTGTAATATTCCTAGATAAGAGAGCTGCTCCATCCCAAGTGGGATGAACGCCGTCTCTCATAACAAGACCAGGTTTTCTCAAAAAAGTTAGCCAATTATCTACAAAGCCCACACCGTTTACAGGACACCACCTCGATAGCCAGCGGTTAAAAGACAACATGCGGCTAAACATGTCATCACCTGTTGTATTAGGGAGCGGGCCAGAGAAAACTACTTTGTCTGACATCGTTTTAGCAAAAGCACACAACGACTCAACATTCACTTTAGTGATCTCCGACATACGAAGCCGGGAGTCATTGCTGCCGACGTGAATTACAATTCTATTGTATTTACGTTTAGTTTTAGCCATTAACTTAAGTTTAGATGCGATGTCGCCGGCTCTGGCCCCTGGGATACAATTAACTATGGTCGCTGGTGTCGCTTACCCTGACGTTTCTCAGAACCGAGTCGCCAATAATTAGAGTTTGTTTATCAGCGTGTGCCTCGCTGAGTGGAGAGAATCTATTTGAAACGTGAGCTGGTGGCTCTTTAATCATGGGCTTTTTAAGACTAGCACTATGCCACCCTCCGGACCGTCACCCAGCTGCCCTGGGCTCCCTGCTGCACGGGACTAGTCAGGGGACTGCTAGTTGAGGCTAAGCTACGTTCTAAGCTAGGTGGCTAGGTGACAATGTATTAACGATCTCTCATGGCTGTACAGTATCTCTCATAGGGCTGTACAGTAAAGTGCAGTGGCGCAGGATGATTATACGGTCAAGTCAAATCTGTTTGTGCATAAGAAAAAAATTGTTGTATTTGATATATCATTATCGACTGATATGAAATAAAATATTGTGATACGATTTTTTTCCTTATCGCCCAGCCTACTCAGTAGAGTCCTACTTATTTATCAATGCAGTTTACTTCCATTCTCGCTAAACCTGTTTCCTCTGCCTCCCTTGTTCAGGTGGTCGGGGGTATGACGTGGTGCATCACCACATGTAACTTTGACATTGATGTGGATCTTCTTTTCCAAGAAAATTTGACGATTGGCCTTAAAATGTAAGTGTTTTTTTCTTTTTGTTTACTCTTCTCCAGAGCAATTTAATGCTGAAAGGGATACTAATTATTTTTATTATCAAATCTACGCACCACTATGCTGATGGAAAGGTGGGTGAAGTGTTTGAGTCCACACAACAGTGATAGAGCAGAATCCAGTACAATTGAAGTAACTGGTGACCAATGCTTAAGACGCAATAAAGCAACAGAAAAAACATAAAATGCCTCCAAACTGGTCTTGTGGTGTCATCCAAGCCGCGACATTAAAATCGACTCCAAACGAGGTCATTAAGACCATGTTCTAAGCCTAAATTTTTAATGATATCTTCGATGAGGTGCGATCAGGGACTGTCAGAAATTCTACGTCAGCTAGCTTAGCCACTTCCGGTGGACTTTCAGTCATCAATCAATCAAATTTAATTTGTAAAGCCCATATTCACAAATCACAATTTGTCTCAAAGGGCTTAAACAAGGTGGGACATCCTCTGCGCTTAACCTCTTAAGAGTAAGAACTTTTTTTTTACGAGGGTAAAAAAGAATATGGGCTTACAAATAAAAATCGCTTGATTGATAAAAACGAATGTGAAAACCTCAGACAGAGCCACATGTGAGGATCCCTCTCCCAGGACGGACAGAAGTGCAATAGAGGTCGCATGTAATGGAGAACATCAGCAAGATAAGGGTATTTGACACATTGATTAGAATAAACACTATGTAGCATAATGGAAGGTCAATGAATTGATGGGTTATTGTCAGTATTGGTCGAGCATCCGAGGAGAAATATTATATATCAAGCAGTCTTGTTGTAATTATAGTCATCACATTACAGATCCGGTATCCTTGTAGTGTGTCGTATTAACATGCCGCCTGTCCTCCCTCTACACCCCCCCCAACTTAATTTTTGCAGAAGAAGCGATGCTCTGTTTATCATAAACATAAACACTGTTGGGCATCCTTCCCCCACTGCTAAAGAAATGGGAAACACTATTTTTTTTTAGGATAATGGGATTAAGGATAGAGGTAAAGAGGGAAGTCAAGTTGGTGACAGGTAGTGAAATGATTAGGGGCAGATAGATGGCGAAGTGCATGATGGAGTTCCCCCAGCAGTCTAGGCATATAGCAGCATAACTAAGGGAGGGTTCAGAGCTCTCCTGATCCAGCCCTTTCTATAAGCTTTATCAAAGAGCATGTTTTATGTTTAACCCTAAATGTAGAGATGGTGTCTGCCTCCTGAACCCAGGTTGAGAGCTGGTTCCACAGGAGAGGAGCCCGTTAGCTGCAGGTTGTACCTCCCACTTTACTATTACAGACTCTAAGAACAATAAGTGAGCCTGTATGGAAGCAAAGTGATCTATTTAGAAAATATGGTGCTATGAGCTGGTTACATCCCCTTAATAGGTCTAGGGCCATTTGCAGACAGTAAAACACTCGAAAATATTAATAAGTCAGAGTAAAAGTTGAAAGAAATTTGTTTGTAAAGTTGCATCTTATAAAAAATGGTTTACACAAAAGTTGTGGAGGATGGACCATGAGGTTGTACCAAATATAATACAATGAATACAAGAACACCAGCCCTGACTACCAGCTCTTTCCAAGATCTTATTTACAAGCCTCTCAACCAAGCCCAGTTGATCTGTTTGTAGCACTTGGATATACCATGACCTGGATGACTGAGAATCTCCCCAGACATAAAGAGGTACACATTCCAAAGGCCATAACTGTATACTGAAAGAAACCATCAGGAGTCACAAAAGCTGAAATGTCTGAAGCTCAGGGGGGTCTAAAGGAACCTACAGTGGATATAAAAAGTCTACATACCCCTGTTAAAATTAAATCGCAGCAAATTGACAAACGCACAGCAAATAGAGAAACGACATCGAAAGTGATTCCAGAGGACAGCTAAAAGTGGTGGGCACTGCTGCCAAAGCAGACACAAAAACATCCAATACATCATACAAATTCGATTATACACAGGGTTTGGCAACACCGATTCTGGAGCCGAATGTGGCTCTTCAGCCTCTCTGCAGTGGCCGTACAATGTTGTGCATATTTTGAACTTAACAAATCAGTTTTCATATTATTAACGTGAACGTAAAGATGAACGTGAGTGAACGTCACGTTAATTTTTTAAATCATCATCGTATCAGGCCATCACGAAATACCAGGTGCGTGCGTGCGTGCGTGCGCGTGTGTGTGTGTGGCGACCACACTGGTCCCGGGGCTCCGACCCCGCCCACTTGCTTAGAGAGACCCATAGTGAGCTCTGAGCATTGAAGATGGTCTGAGCTAGAGACATGCCGTTTTCTCCTTTTAAACTGAATAAACAGCACTAACAAGCAAACCCCTGTTTGTGAGGCAATGTATTGTCAATAGTGATATAATAATATGAAAACTGATTCGTTAAGTTCAGCGTTCGCGAAAAATATGCACAACACTGTACTGTACAGTCACTGCAGAGGGGCTGAAGAGCCACATTCGGCTCCAGAGCCGTGGGTTACCGACCCCTGTGTAGAACCGAATTTGTATGATGTATTGGATGTTTTTGTGTCTGCTGTATCGGCAATGTCTACTACTTTTAGCTGTCCTCTGGAATCACGTCCGATGTCGTTTCTATATTTGCTGTGCGTTTGACAATTTGCTGCGCGTTTCTCTATTTGCTGCACATTTCTGTGATGTGTTGTGTTATGTTGTAAAATGTATGATGTTTTCTTATTTTGCTTGTGTTTTGTTCACTTGCATGTGTTTTCTTAAGTTGCTGTGCGTTGAGCTCTCAGGGCCCACCGTACAGAAGCCTTTGAGGTAATGTCACTAACAGACTTGAGAAATCACATATTAGTTCCTGAATGTTAATATGTTGGTTACCTGGGAGGTAGTGGGAGCAAATTAGACAGCACTTCACTATCACCTGTGGTGTAGTAGCACGCATCGCCAATCCATCCTCACCATCAGGAAAGCTGAAAGAGGAAGATGGCCACCATAGGCGAGACAGCAGTCTTATCTTATGATAAGCCTCTCGGGAGTTATACAGCTTCATCATATTGACATGATGAACTCTGGTCCGTCGCCTGTGGTAATGTGTTTAAATACTGTTGTATGTGTCACTGAGCTTTTTCTCTTCAACATAAGTGCTAGAAAGTTAAAGGGCCCATTTTGTGTATAATATATTTTCTGTGCTTTTACTAGCCATATTACTTAAAGGGGCTAACCAAAACAAACATTGCAAGGGATGCGAGGGATGCAAGGAAGAGAATGTGTCTGTGCACATTCCTCCTAAGAACGTTACTATTTGAGACGTTACTATGTTTCAGTAAGGATCAACGTAGACGCTACTCAGTACTGAAACTCTGTATTGAAACTCCGTACTGTAACTCAGGACTTACTCCTACATTGGCCGACTGTCCTGCTAAAACTTTAACAAACACGGTGAAACTTACCGTTCAGAAAAATCCTGTTGTAAAGTTTGTGAATATATGGCTGATCTTCTTAAGCTGTATCCAAATACCTATGTGACTTTCAGCTGTGTCTACCAGAGTAAATGGGCCAGAATTGAGACCGGTGATAGGCCTGGTCACGTGTCAACCAAAGTGCAGTCAGACAATCAGAGAAGGGGCTCAAGAGGCAGGCGAAAACAGCCTGTTCTGTCTGCAGCTCCAAAAGAAGCAGTAAAGAGGACATGGAGATACACATTGCAGCAGTTTTTTCAACTTTAAACCACTGATATATCATCTTAACGGTACCAATACCTCAAATTACATCCCAGAAAGGTGTAAAATATGGGACCGCGATGTCTGTTATAAAGTATGTGTTTGTGAATCATACCATTGAGCTAATCTCTGATTTATTAGCTTTTTTTCAGAGGGGCGACGGTGTCTAGGTTTTGTACACAACGAGGCTGCTGTACTATTAAAAAAGTAATCAACTGATTAAATAGCCTACCAAAAGAATTCTTTCCTTAAAGGTTCAGTGTGTATAAATCAGTGACATCTAATGGTGCAATTGCATGTTGCAGCTGAATCCCCCTCACCTCACTCTCCTCTTCCAAACATGAAAGAGAACCTGTGGTAGCCTTCAGTTGTCATTAAAAACTCAATGTGTTTAATTTGTCAAGTCTGGGCTACTATAAATATTCATGGTGGCCTCCGTAGAGAGGACCAATTCCTGATGTAAATATGAAGGGCCCTTTCACCTAACTCTTACTCACTGGACCTTTTGGAATTCATTATAAACTAAAGTTATCCTATTTGAATACACGATAGTCAGTCTCCAAATTAGGGATGGGTATTCAATTAAATTGTCTTAATCGATCGTCTGGAGAATTAACGATAGATTTTCGATGATCATTAATATTTTTATAATAAAATTCACTATTTATAGGCTATATTAAAATGCAGTAAAAATAGAAAACACAGTGTGTTTCCTCATTGAGATCTTTATGACAAGATGAACAACTCTTCTGGCAGTTAAACTTGAAAATATGCAATGCTGTAGTCTTTATCCCCGATGAGAGCAGCAGCTAGCTGCTGAGAGCTAGCTGGATTTGACGGTTCTTGACCTCTCAGTCCGGTTGTTGCCATGTCCTCACTCCAGGAAACCCTCACCCAGACCCGGGTCTGTCCGGGTTCCCTTCCCCATGGACTAAGGGTACGTGTGCGGACATTAAGCCGAGCGAGCAGTGGAGGCTTATTCCGAGCTTCTTCCTCCAGCTGCTAACATCCTCACTGTGCTGCGTTCAGTGCCTGTCGGATATTCCGACCTCCTACCACATAACGAAATCCAGTTTTTTTGTTTATGAAAAAAATTATGTCATCGACGGAATTCTTAATGATCAATAATCAATCGTTGATTAATTATGCCCATCCCTACTCCAAATTAAGTGTTAATAATACCTTACTAGTTAAAGTACCTTGAGATAATGCCAATTATGTTTTGGCGCTGTACAAATTAATTGTGAATTCAAATGTAATTCAAAAATGTTCAGACTGAAAGGGTTTTTGGGGAAATATATACTATATTGTATGTCAGAACAAGATCCAGAGTGTGATAGAAACAGTGACTGGGTTAATTAACATGTTGAATAAAACCAATTTATAATTTATACTAAGTCTTAGTGAATTAAATGCAGAGCGAAGGTTGTCATTAGCAACATCTACATGGATATTGAAATAACCTACTATGAAAACTTTATCTGTGCTAAAAACTAACTCTTGGCTGAGAGGGTTAAGGAGGAATATGAGTTTTAATGTGGGTGGGGGGCGTTGCTTCATTTAAAGTCACACATTCATCTTTTTGCTGCCAGGTTTCCGTTAAACCGACTAAATCAAATCAAATTGAATCAATGACTAGTAGAGATTTAGATTTGAGTGGCCTAATATTAAATAGACAACAATTTTTTGTTCAATTGTTTGGTTCTGTTATCATAGTTGTATCATTTTTGTCATCTCTGTGCAGCACTTTGTCTATCACCATCAATCTTGCACTAGAGGCACAGCTGTCTGGGGTAATTTGGGGTTCAGTATCTTGCCCAACAACATTTTGGCATGCTCTACCTCCTGAGCCGCAGCTGCCCCATTATCCTGAAGATGAAGTGCAATGGATGGAACATTGTGAATTGGATTGTGCTTTCGATCTGGACAGCTCAACGGAAAATTAATTCCCATCTTCATCTGGATAACATTAGGGTGTCTGTCCAAATGCTAAGGTTCAGTAGAAGCTGGTGATATAGCAAGACAATGACCCTGACCAGTGAAGAAAATCATTGAATTATATTGTAAAATATTATTTTCTCTGTTATAAGATTGAGCACATTGTTTGTCCATACTAATTCAGGCGAAGATCATGTTATATTTTATCACCAGTTTTGCAGCCACTGTTAATCCAGTCAGCGTTATCTGTCTCCTTGCAGAGCCCTGACAGAGAAAATTGTATCTGTTTTGCCGAAGATGAAGTGTCCTCATCACCTTGAACCCCATCAAATTCAAGGATTGGACTTTATCCACATTTTTCCTGTGATACAAGTAAGAGACTTCATGACAAACTTTCAGTTAACATTCAACATAAAATGAGTCCATTTGCATTGTGTATTAAAAAATGCTAATAATTATATTGTATTTTGCCAATTTTTTTTCCTTCCATGCAACAGCAAGTGGTCGGAGGCATTAAGTTTGCTGGTTCTCAATATATATGTACAGTGAAGGAAATAAGTATTTGATCCCTTTGCCGGATTTGTAAGTTTGCCCCCCTGACAAATAAATGATCGGTCTATAATTGTAATGGTAAGTTTATTTTAACAGTGAGAGACAGAATTTCAAATAAAAAATCCAGATAAGCAAATAAAGAAATCAAATAAAAATAAATATAAAAGTTATACATTTATTTGCATTTGATTGAGGGAAATAAGTATTTGATCCCCTACCAACCAGACAGAATTCGGACTCCTATAGACTGGTTCGATTCGTCCTTTCGCTTGAAGAAAGTACTCAGAATCTCAACTCATTATCTGTCTACAGAATAAATTAATCAGATTCCAACCTCTCCACCATGGGCAAGACCAAAGAGCTGCCTAAGGAAATCAGGATCAAGATTGTAGACCTGCACAAGGCTGGAATGGGCTATAAGACCATCAGCAAGCAGCTTGGTGAGAAGTAGACAACTGTCAGTGCGATTACTCGGAAATGTAAGAAACAAAATTACTATAAATCGCCCTTGGTCTAGGGCTCAACGCAAGATCTCGCCTCGTGGGGTATCAAGGATCATGAGAAAGGTGAGGGAATTAGCCCAGAACTACACGGGAGGAACTTGTTAATGATCTCAAGACGGCTGGGACCACAGTCACCAATAAAACCATTGGTAACACACTACGCCTTAATGGGTTTATATCCTGTTGCGTCCGCAAGGTTCCCCTGATCAAGAAGGCACATGTGCGGGCGCTAGTGAGATGAGTGCAGTGTAGACATGTTTTCTCGAGGCTTACACAGTTCTACTGATATAATCGCCTATTTAATGCTATACTCTACGTTTTTGCTCTAAGAATCTTCGCGTCGGTTTATCTTTTCCTCCATCGAAAAAAGGGACGTTGAAATGACATTTAAAACTCCACGAACCGAAAAAGGAACTCGCCAGTTAGCCGAAGCTGCCCCTAGCCGTGACCTTGCTAGCAAGAAACCCGAAGCCATGCCACTGCTCGAGGAGGAGGAGGATGAGCTCCCACTTATCGGGCAAAAACTGTCAAACAAGCTCCAACAAACTAAGGGCCAAACTGTGTGATCTACAAGGGAGGTCCAGGTGCCAAAACATAAAGATTGTTGGCATCCCAGAAGTTGAAGAGAAAGGGAGGCCGACCGAGTTTGTCTCCAGCCTGATTCCCAAGTTGCTCTCGACCCTGCACAATAATAATAGCAAGGGTGCACCTCGCACAGGAGAAGGAAAAGATTATACGGCTCGGGAGGCAGCAGTCCGCGCAGTACAACAGGTGCATAGAGAGAAAGAGATACGGCACTCGCTGCGGTTCCCCTGCCAACTCCACGTTCATCATCGGGGCAAGTGAAGGTATTTAACGACCCGGCTGAAGCGAAGAACTTCATTGAGCAAAAACTTTGAAAGGCTACTATGCGAAATGCAAACGTAGAGTATGTTCCATGATCACTGAACTGTTACCACGGCTATCTTTTTCTTTTCTTAATGTGTAATCTGTTCTGTGTCATGTGGGCCAACGAGGGGCTTTGTTTTGGAGAATTTATCCCTGCTTTTTCAGCCGGTGGTCCCAGATGTAGATGAGGGTAACTCTTCTTCGTTTGGGGAAGCATTGGGTGGGGGTTTTGTTCATGTTCTTGTTAATTGTTAATTGTATTTTGTGTTTGTTGATGCTGCCTGCCAGGCCGAATGCTAAGTTTGTGTTCGCTTATAAGGTAATTATTATTTTGTTGGTCGCTCTTCAATCTCCTATGTTTAAGGTTTCATAAATGAGTAATATGCTTGATTTTATATCCTGCTCCACTGGAACGCCTGTGGGCTAGGTCACCCGGTTAAGCGTGGTAAAGTATTTGCACATTTAAAGGCAATGAAATCCGACATAATTTTCTTTCAAGAAACGCATGCTAAAGCCACTCAGCACAGGAAACCGAGGGCTAACTGGATCTCCCAGGTCTATCATTCTCCTTTCACATCTAAGGCTAGATGTGTGGCCATCCTTTTCCGTAAGACTATGCCTTTCCGTTTTCAGTCATCCTTAATTGATCCAAAAGGCAGGTTTGTTATCCTAACTGGATATATAAATCTACTCCCGATAACACTGGTTAATGGGGCGGCTGTGGCTGAGGGGTAGAGTGGTCGTCCTCCAACCTGAAGGTCGGCGGTTCGATTCCCAGTCTGAACCATCTGTATGCCGAAGTGTCCTTGGGCAAGATGCTGAACCCCGAATGGCCCCCCCTTAGAATAACAAAGTGCTGGGATAGATGCACTGTATGAATGTGTGTGTGAATGGGTGAATGTGAAACTGTAATGTAAAGCGCTTTGAGTGGTCATCAAGACTAGAAAAGCGCTATATAAATGCAAATCCATTTACCATTTAATGTCTATGGGCCCAATACAGATGACCCCGCCTTCTTTCGTAAATTGTTTAATTTGATTCCTGATAATGACTTGAGCCACATACTGATCGGAAGCGACTTTAATTGTTATCTTGACCCATATCTGGACAGACTATCCTCGGCTCTTCCCCCCAGTATTGTGGCTGTTAAAACTCTAAATAATTTGATGTCACAGAAGGTGGTGGACATTTGGCGACTGAAACATCCGTCTGATCAGTGATTATTCTTTTTATTCTAATAAACACAAGTCCTATACATGTATCAACTATTTTCTAATCGACTTTAGACTGATCTACAATACCGACAATGTCAAATATCACAATAAAATAATATCAGACCATAGTCCGGTTGAGTTGAACCTCCGAATATCCCTCCCCAGACAAGCCTCAATCGCCTCTTACTCCAAGACCAGGCATTTAAAAAATACATAACAACAAATATCTCTCAGTTTCTTGAGATCAATGACAATAGGGAGGTGAGTGACTCAACATTGTGGGAAACACTTAAAGCTTATATGAGGGGCTACATTATTTCTTATGAAGCTACATTGAAAAGGACTAGGAGAAAAAGATTGGAGGAGATTAATGGAGAATTGCTGGTTGCTGAACAGGTTTATAAAAACTCTTTGCTCCAATCAGATTATAAGAATATTCTTAAATTGAAATATGAATACAATTCCATCCTGGGGGAACAGATTGGTAAAACACCTTTCAAACTTAAACAGAGACAATTTGAGTTTGGCGACAAACCACTGAAGTTATTGGCAAGACAACTAAAGGGAGAACAAGCTAAATGAGCCATCTATAAAATTAAATCCAAATCTGGCCTTATGCTTACTGACTTGAAGGATATCAACAATCGATTTCAGGAGTACAACTCCTATATTTACACGTCCAAATTGACAGCTACACGGGAAGACTTGGATCGTTTCTTCGAACCGCTTCAACTCCCACAATTGGATGCTCCCTTCAGGGACTATTTGGACTTGGATTTCTCATCATCTGAGGTACAGGAGGCAATAAAAGCATTCCCTTCTGAAAAGGCAGCCGGACCGGATGGGTTTGGACCAGAGTTTTACAAAGCTTTTCAAAATGCTCTCACACCTATATTAATGAGAATGATTTGCGATACTTTTTTTGTGTCCTATTAAAAAAATATAAAGATGAAACAGATCCTGGCAACTACAGGCCCATTGCCCTGCTGAATTGTGATTTGAAAATAATATCAAAAGTATTAGCAAAAAGGCTGGGCAACCATATAGCAAGCAGAATCCACCCAGACCAAACAGGTTTTGTTCCAGACAGGTACTCCTTTTGTAATGTCTGCAATATTTTAAATGTAATATACGCTGTTCTTGACAAAGTTGATAAGTTGATGTCAGTGGGCAAATGTACAAAATCGGCAAGGTATCAAATACTTATTTCCTTTACTGTACATACAGTTTGTCCATTCCATTCTTTTGAACACAATATCTCAAAAGCCTTGAGGGAATTTCTTCTATTTTTATACAAACAATCTGTTGGACTAAAGGACGAACTGATTAGATTTTGGGGGTCAAAGGTCAAGGTCACAGTGACCTTGCAAAATTCTATTTTGACTTGTGAACATGTTACCTTAAGAACGCCTTGACAGAATTATTTTTAATTTGGCACCATGTTGACTAAGATTCAAAATAACTTCATTATACTTTTTTTGAATATTAAATACTTCATTTATAGAACTGAATCATCTGCACCAGTGCAGAAACCAACCTTTCAAAAATATGCGGACTGCGTTTCTTCACATTGTAAATATTCAATTAGTAATGTTTAAATATATTTGTTTATTTGTATGCCAAAATTGAAGGAAATTTTACATTGGCTGATAAGAAGTGGCTTTCTGGTTGGATCTTTAATTTCTGTATCTTGCCAAAGACACTTCCGTACAATTAATGGGGGACACTGGGGTGCTTAAGTGTCAGCTAAAGAATTCACACACAACTTTAGCCAGAAAATCCAATCCAAGCAACAGGACCAGTTGGTTTATGGTTGAGTGTTTGCATATATTTGTACTGTACCGAGTAGCTCCTTTTTTAGACTTGTATCTGATCAGCTATATGTTGTCTCCTGCAAGTGGCTGGTGAAACGAGCCATAGAAACAAGGGAAGAGATGGGTGACTATGTGAGAGCTTACTCCATTTCTCAGTTCCAGAAGATCCACAGCCTCCCAGAGGTGAGAGTACCAGTATGCCACAGAGCCAGAAGAATATGCTCAGTGACTCTACTTTATAACCATGTGTTTCTGCAATCCCAACATATTCAAATAAGTGAGGCATTGTAGCACTTCAGGAATAGGTTTAACTTCATGTCACTGTCAATGAGTTCTCCAGACTGAACATTAAAAAAAGTAAGCTTGGGCACTATTTGTTTTTGAAGTGTGGTCTTCAGTATTTGGAACAATAAGCTCTTTAAACAAGATGTGAGATGAACCAATCTACAACACTGCTATTGCATTGTGTCAGTGACACAGGCTGTTCAATTAACAAGATAAGAAAATCAAGTATGTGACCAGACAGTGTATTGGCAGACACAATATAACAATAATAAAAGAGATGGTGGCCAAAGAAACTTTATATTATTGCACAGATACTGAAATTACATCAAATAGTAATTACAGTTTAACATTATAAGGACAAGAGCAGAGAATTGGGCCTTGAATGGATGGTAGATAGATAGATAGATAGATAGATAGATTTTCATTGGAATTAATTTCAAAACTACTTAACCGATTTAATTGAAGTGGAAAGATTTTCGTTTGGGCCAAAGAAAAACATCAAGTTTTGGAGTGGATTTGATTTAAAGGGGTGGAACCAGGAACTATTTTCAACTTCTGTTTTACATTGCGATATTGGATGTTAGCCTTGGCAGAGATATGCGCTCTCCAAAATAAGCAACAAAGGCAACAGCACAACAGCTGTGTCTCAATTTGGGGGCTGCATCCTCCGGAAGCTGCATTTGTAGACCAATTACTTTACAGCAGTGTGATTAAGCTGTCCAAATATCAGAGCTCCTCCAAATGTGTCCTTCCACCCCAGAGCAACAGAGGCTGCACTAGGTTGATCCTTTGCTGCCAAAAATTCTCAGTGTCAAACTGTTTTTCAAAGACGTAATGGTGGAAAAAAGCGAGGCTAAAACACGTAAATTCGTTTTTTTCCGAATTGGGCTATAAAGCCATTGAAGGATGCAGCCAACGTCGGCTACATAGACAGGGTCCTTCAAAGGATGTGACAAAATTTAGACACAGCTACTGTCTCATATGCATACTTGTCTTTGCCTGATGTACATGCTGTATAATTCTGTTGTACTATGACTTGTGCCATACACTTTGGAATGTGCTTGTAACCTTTGTATTTGTAGGATGAAGAGCTTCTCCAGCAGAAAGATAAGGCTGGGAAAACAGTTCTGGATGTACTGGTGAGTTGCTACAACTTTAGGCATTGCAGTGGCTTCAGAAAGTATTCAGACCCATGCAGTCTTGGCACACTTCATTGTTCTATTGATAACATTTTAATGGAAAAACTGATATAATCAAGATGTCTAAAGGATGGGGGGATTTTTCCGTGCACATCCCACTGGAAGGAGACCCCAGTGTACAGACTTAACCTATTCAGACCTGCTAGTTGACAGCTCCAAGTACACATGTGAAGGCACACAAGTAGCATTAGGGATACGTTCGAGATCTGACTCAGACCACATTCAGACATTATCTGTGACGCATGTGGCCACATTCTTTGTCAGACATAGATTCTGTTTACATATTATCATAATTGTTTTTACTATTTCAAACAATGGAAATCTTATTTAGTAGAGCTGCACATTTAGTCCAGGCAAAGTAACTCATTTTGGAGCAAAAAATAGAAATAATTGTAAAATAATTTTTTTCAGCATAGATCATTTCTATGAGGTGTCCAGAACAACATACTAAAAGTCCTGAGAAAACCTATTTGAGGAAATATGTTTAATTCTCATCAATCCGAGATGAATTTCCCATGGGATTAATAAAGTATCCATTTATCTATATATGTTTACCAATAAGGCCAGGCAACAATACACCCCAATGGGGCTATTTTTTTCCTTTACTCCTATCAAAATGAAACTTTACACAATGAAAGTACCCATGAAAAGAAATTTTTTTTGTATCACAAGTTTCTTTGAAAATTAATTTTAATATGCAAGTGAGTTATACACTAACCGAATATGCCCAAAATATACCCAAATAGGCTACATTTTTTGCTTTACTCCTACTAAAATAAAACTTTATCGGCCCAATCTTCATCTCTTTGTGCTGCAGTCTTTCTTGCAACTACAGCGGATTTCATCTAGTATTTCTGGTGGTGCCGCAGACTGATCGGTCATTATTGGCGAAAATCTCCCATCCAAAACATGCCACCCCCAATCTTTTGGGTCCATACGTTCACTTCCCCCGTTCCACTCCATCATTTGGTAAAAGACCCGACGACTATGGAGCTTTGCAGCTGTTGACGTTGGAGGGAGAGTTTTGTGTTCCACTGGAGATGATTCTTAGTAACTTTTCACAGAATCGCCTGTATCTCAGCATATCCAGTGATTCATCTTTTTCGCCCCCATACAGTAATTATAGAGCTTTTTCACATGCTGCAATGATGATGCCTATTCCCACATTTTCCTGTGAGTGGCTGAACACCTTAGCTTGTTCGAGAAAGCTAGTGTCATTCTTTATTCTTTCATGGTGGGGAGGCTTGTGTGCCTCCGTGACCCTGAAGACTATACCTGGCAGGGGCTATACCCCTGGCAGGTACTACCAAGCCAGGCAGTTTACAGGTTAGAGGCCAGTCTAAAAGCAGCATTGCCATCACCCATTGGCAGTAAGATGATTGGATGAAGATTGGGCCGATGTACACTGCTCAAAAAAATTAAAGGAACACTTTGAAAACACATCAGATCTCATTGTGAAAAAAAGGATGTTGGATAGTTGTACTGATATGGACAGATTAATGTCTTAGGAACAAAAGGATGCCACATCTTTTTTTTTGAAATATATTATTTTCAGTTTCATATGTGTACAAACAAACAAATCAGTATACCAACAGTATAGAGACATAACAAAGGACAACAAAGGACAATGTACCCCCCTGCCCCAGGAAAAAAAAGAAAAAGAGAGGACAGTGTTCAAGGTCAATACAAACAACTACATTAAGTCATTGAGTATTTGGTGTAAGAGATGTACCAATATAGTCTAAATATGGCTGCCAAATTTTCAAAAAGGTGTTATATCGTTTTCTGAGACAATTCGTGATTTTTTTCCAGGGGGATGCAACTATTCATCTCAGCAGACCACATGCCAATAAGAAGAGGGGAGTCAGATTTCCATGACACTGCAATGCACTTCTTAGCCACACATAGCCAACTTCAATGAATTTGAGTTGTGCATTGGTTAGAGAACGGCGAATACTTGTTAAGTTCCCCAATAAACATAGTTCAGGGTCCACTGGAACATTTACTCCCGTGATCCTGGTTAGAGTGGAGCAGATATCATGCCAGAAAGGCCTAACTTTCATACACAGCCAGGTACAATGCGAAAAGGAACCAACTTCAGTATCACATCTAAAGCACATTTCTGACAGGTTAGATTTGAATGAGTGTAATTTTTCTGGGGTAAGATATAATTGATGTAGAATATTATAGTTAATCAATCTGTAGCGGGCATTGATAATAGTTGACAAGCTGTTTTGACATAGTTCTGTCCAAAATTGTTCGTCAATTGTAACATTGAGATCTGACTCCCACTTCATTCTAGACTTATGCACACCTGGTTTAGGGCCTTCATTCAGCAATAGGCGATACATTTTAGAAATAAATTTATGTGTGTTACCATCACAAAGAAATCTTTCAACATCATTCATAGCAGGCAGAGTCATTTCAGGACCCAAATTAGCCCTCAGAAAGGATCTTAATGGGAGATAACAGAAAAAGGTCTGATTGGACAAGTTATATTTACTCTTCAGGTGTTCAAACGGCATGAAAAGTCTTTTGTCGAAGCAATCTTCCAAGTGTTGGATTCCCTTATGGTGCCATCTGTCCAGAATCTTATTATCAAGAGTCATGGGTATAAGTTCATTTCGCTTTAAAGGTGTTTTAGGTGACAGCCCCACCCTCAATCCAAGACTTTTGTGAACCTCATACCACATTTTTATCAGATGCCTCAATATAGTGTAACACTTACTACTAGTTGTAGTTAAGTTGACAACAGGACCAGAGTCTAGGTTCGTGGGAGCAGTAAAATAGTTAAACAATATAATTATAAATAAAGTGAACACACCAGAGACCATAGAATAAATTGAAATGCCGGATTGGTTTTATATAGCAAAAGAAAAAAATAAGTAGTTATAGATATAATAGACAGATACCATATAACACATACAAATACAGCTAACAAATAACACACATTATATATACAAATATTCAAGTAAGTGAAAGTTCAGTTCAGAGTATATTATCAAGTTCAGGCGATCTTACGACCCGTTGTGCAGTCCGTAAGTCCTCGAAAAATCACGTGCTCTCCTCCGATGGAGAAGGACTCCGTCCAGTGAAATCACGTGCTGAAAAGGGTGTGGTCACTCGATCAGGGTTGGCTCGCCATCTAGTCCGTGTGCATGGAGCTACGATGCTAGCATGGATGCTAAGCTCCTCTCGATCACTCAGCAACAACAAAAAATAACTCCTCAAATGTCCAACAAAAACACAGTCCACCGCGTAGACAGAATAAAACAAAACACTTTTAGAAAATAAAATAAAAGTTTACAAAAGTCCAAATCTATTATTTCTAATCTTAAATTCACTTGCTGCAAACTAAAGTCTCCTCTTCTCTGTCTCCGTGTCTTTCACCTGCCGTTCTGCGGAGCAGCAGAACTAACTTGGTTCTCATTGGCTCATGCAACTGTGCTTTCTTAAAGCAACAGTGCACGCTAAACTTCTCTCACAACTAATAATGTGGGTCCTTATTGTATTAGTTTTTGATATTTGTTTTAGTGTTTGGTAAAACATTTTAATCAGATCAAATATAATGGATTTTATAACTAATATCAACTTAACACAGATTCTCTGGTGGTTCTGATGTGTATAAATGTGTGTAAAATTGTTTGAATGCATCATTAATTTCTGTAGGGTTATGTGATACAGAACCTATTTCAGTTTGGATTGAATTAATCGTCCTAGAGGTTTCTTCTTTTCTCAGTTGCCAAAACCGAAAATTTTGTGCACCTTCTCTCCCAATTCATAGTATCTCTGTTTGTTTCTTAGAATGTTTTTTTAAATTTTGTAAGTATGCAAAGTATTGTATCTAAGCTTTTTATTTACCAAAGACTGGTGTACATCTTTAGACCTTGATTGTTGAAACTCCTTTTTTAGTTTCAAAATGTCTGCTTCCAATTCTTCTATTTCTGCCATGTATTTCTTTTTGATACTTTTGGTATAAGAGATTATTTGTCCCCTTAAAAAGGCTTTTAGTGTGTTCAATAATATAAAACTATTGGGAGAAGAAGCACAGTTTGTCTCGCAGAATAGCCCAATCTGATCTCTTGTAAATTTGCAGAAATCTGGCTTTTGAAGGAGAGTAGGGTTCAGACGCCACCTATACATATTAGTAGTTTTTTCAGGCATATAAATGGACAGGGTCAGAGGTGAGTGATCTGATAATGTTCTAGACAAGTACTCAGATTCTACTGCTCTGTGGACCAGCTGTGTCGATAACAGGAAAAGATCAATCCGAGTAAAAGAGTTGTGGCGACCAGAGTAAAAAGAATAATCTCGGGTTTGAGGGTGCATTTGTCTCCAGACATCAGTTAAGTTTAATTCCTTCATGAATTCTACTGTGATTTTGTCTGCTTTAGATTTGGACACCGATAGAGCTGACTTATCTAGAACAGGATCCAGGCAGAAATTAAAGTCACCCCTATAAGAGTGTTTTGCCGTCCTGCCGACACCTTCAGGAATATATCCTGAACAAATGACTCATCGTCGTAATTGGGCGCATACAAATTTAAGAGGGTCCAGGGCTCTGAGTATATCTGACAATTCACTAAAACATATCTCCCTAATGTATCAACAATGGCTTCTCCAATTGTTACAGGTGTGTTCTTATTTATCAAGATGGCCACTCCCCTGGCTTTAGAGTTAAAGGATGATGATATTACATGCCCTATCCAATCCCTTTTCAATTTTCTATGCTCAAGGGGCATCAAATGGGTTTCCTGTATAAAGGCAATGTCTATTTTCAATTTTTTCAAATGTGTTAGTACCCTCTTCTGTTTAATAGGTCCGTTTAAGACAAATGTTTCCATAAGACACTTTTGTCCCATACAACCAAATAGTGTAAAGTAAAGCACTGACCATATGAAAAAACAGTTATAGACAAAAAAAAGAGAACGATAAAATCCCTCCCCTCCCACCCCGCCTTGTGCCTCCCCGAACCTGGCACATAGTGCTCATCTCAAAGGGAGCTACTGGGCAAGTAACTAGAATATGTAACCACTAGCCCCCCCCCCGCGACACTATAGTAACATTCATTATATGATACCGCGATATAAAGCAATTAAAGCAGTAAAAGTATAAACAGTATCAGCACCTCAGGTTGTGCAAACATGGCAGCAGTTCAAAGTCGACCGTTGTAACACAGTGTATATAAGACTATATGCAAAAAGTCCCAATGCAGTGAGCAGCTGGTCAGCTGCTTTGAACAAATAGTTGCCTCACCTCGGCGCATCCATGAATGTCAGTGTATGGACCTACTCCCTTTCTCGTACATTATTCCTTTCCAGGGACTTCGCCGCCTCCTTCGGGTCCGCGAAGATGTTGGGCGCTCCGCCATCCCGGGGGTAAACATAAAGCTGAACAAAATCCCGTTGATGGAGAGGGGGGCGTGTTCCACTCCTTGTCTCTTCCTGTAGTCCACGATCAGCTCCTTCGTTTTGCTGACGTTGAGATGGAGATTGTTGTCCTGGCACCAATCAGGGCTCTAACCTCCTCTCTGTAGGCCTTCTCATCGTCGCCGGTGATCAGGCCTAGGACAGTGGTGTCATCAGCAAACTTAACGATGGTGTTGGAGCGGTGGGTGGCCACGCAGTAATGCGTATACAGGGAGTACAGGAGAGGACTGAGCACGCAGCCCTGGGGGGCACCGGTGTTGAGAGTCAGGATGGAGGATGTGGTGCGGCCGATCCGCACCGCCTGTGGTCTGCCCGTCAGAAAGTTCAGGATCCACTCACGGAGGGCGATGTTGAGCCCAAGGTCTCTGAGCTTGGTGACCAACTTCAGGGGCACGATGGTGTTGAATGCTGAACTGTAGTCGATGAACAGTATTCTCACATATGTGTCCCTCTGGTCCAGGGAGAGGGCAGTATGGAGGGTGAGGGAGATTGCATCTGCAGTCGACCTATTTGACCTGTAGGCGAACTGCAGAGGGTCCAGAGAGTCAGGGAGGGAGGAGGTGATGAAGGGTTGGACCAGCCGCTCAAAGCACTTCATGATGATGGAAGTGAGTGCTACTGGGCGGTAGTCGTTCAGGCAGAGGATTTTCGTTTCTTGGGAACAGGGACAATGATGGTCTTCTTAAAACATGCGGGGACTACAGACTGGAGCAGTGACAGGTTGAAGATGTCTGTGAACACATCTGCCAGCTGATCTGCATACAATTTGAGAGCACGGCCGGGGATCCCATCAGGACCAGGTGCCTTTCGCGTGTTGATCCGGTTGAGAGATCCTCCTGGGCCTCTTCGATCTCCGCAGCCGGGGAGTTACTCTCAAAGCGTGCATTAAAAGTGTTCAGATCCTCTGGGAGAGATGCAGACACCACATCAGCACTGCTGGTTTTAGCTTTGTAGTCTGTGATGGTTCTGAGTCCAGCCCACATGTTCCTAGTATTGGAGCCCTTGTAATGGGACTCCACTTTGTCCCTGTAGAGTCTCTTAGCACTGCTAATAGCACTCCGGAGCGCGTACCTGTATTTCTTGTAATCCTCCCGCCCCCCCGAGATGTAGGCAGCAGTCCGTGCTTTAAGTTTAGCATGGACGTCATCATTAATCCAGGGCTTCTGGTTTGGAAATGTTCTCACAGTAATCCTGGGTACGACGTCATCTATGCATTTGCTGGTGTAGAAGATGACCGAGTCTGTGTACGTGTTGATGTCATCATCCTGGAACACTCACCACTCTGTTGTGCTGAAACAGTCCTGAAGAGCCGAGTCTGATTGATCAGTCCACCGCTGAATTGTCCGAGTCACCGGTCTGTCACGCTTGAGTTTCTGCCTATAGGAAGGCAGCAGCAGAACGTAGACGTGATCTGATTTGCCGAATGGGGGGCAGGGGAGTTCCTTATACGCACCCCGGAAGGGAGTGTAAACATGGTCGAGCGTGTTCACGCCGCGCGTCGGGCAGCTGATGTGCTGGTAGTATCTCGGCAGGACTTTCCTCATCTTGGCGTTGTTAAAATCCCCAGCCACGATAAACGCAGCCTCGGGCTGTGATGTCTCCGTCCTGTCGATAACCGCATGCAGCTCGTCCAGTGCCTGGTTGGTGTCGGCGCTGGGCGGAATGTACACAGCTGTTATAATGACCGATGTAAACTCCCTCGGGATGTAATAAGGTCGGCATCTGATCATGAGGTGCTCCAGGTCCGGAGTACAGCCTGAAGAGATTATCCTCACATCAGAGCACCACAGATTATTCACCATTAAGCAGACACCCCCTCCCTTGCTCTTACCTGAGTCTTTAGTCTTCGGGACAAGTCTCTGACTGGCTTTGAGTGACATAAAGGCCATAGTTAATGCCCATAGGAAGTCTGTGGAGAGACTTAAAGTTGAACTTCAGATGCTTCATTCATTCAATCTGAGAGTTTGAGAATATCTGTTAGAAGGATTGAGATAAAATGCCCAAATTCAGCTGAGCAAGGCTTGTAGAGACCTACTCAACAAGACTCGGCCCTCTACTAAGTACTGAGGTCTGGATGCTTTTCACCTCTGCCAAGGAGGTAATGCTTTCATATGTATTTTATTGTGTATCTATAAAAGGGGTGTCGAAACTACGGCCCGCGGGCCAACTGCGGCCCGCCATGCATTTTTAATTGGCCCGCATCATAAAAATTGAAGAAAAAAAAATTAAGTAGCACTTAAATGGCAAGTACTTGTATAACTTTGTAGTTTTGCTTTATTTTTGAAACTTTTTGAAAATCCAACAGGATTCTCATTACCCTGTATAGTGCGCCTGAGCAAGGCACCTTACTCCCCCAACATCTGCTCACCGGGCGCTGTACATGGCTGCTCAATGCTCTTTGTGTCCTGCACCAGATGGGGTAAATGCAGAGGATACATTTCCCTACAATTGCATGAGTGTGTCTGTGCATTTCTCTACGTGTGTGGGATAAATAAATGTATCTTAATCTTAATCTTATTGTAAAGGCCTGCGAATGCTTCTGCAACTGCGGCTTTTCACGCAGGTGTGTCGACGGATTCGTTTTAATTTATGGTTCTCCAGTCGTCGACTTTTTATTTACATGGCCACTGCGGTTCCTCATAGCCTCTTTCTGGCGGTCAAATCTGCCAGTCAGTGACGGGTTATACAAGTGGTCATACTTTCGAATCTCTTCTGCCAAACACTCTTCTATTTGGTCCATATTTTTTTTCTTCTAAATCTTCCGTGGTTTCTGCCGGTATTATGGGGCATGAAACTGTAAATGTGACTCCTGAAAGGCTGTTTAGTTAGCAGACCAATGAAAGCCTTGCGGGCTGCGTGAGGCTTGTGTAGCTTTGTCGAATAGTCCTAAAAAATTGGGCGCCGCACGCACATAAGAGGCACGCAAGGGGCTGTAAATGAAATGTTATGTTATGTACTTTGGCCCACTGTACTGCACTTCTCAGTTTAGACACTAGGTGAATTTGTTAAGTAATAATGCAGAAAGCTTTATGAAAAAAATCTGGTATGTGTAAAATGCTAATATGTATGAGCAGATGGAATTTGGTGTGAATCCAGTGTTATAAGGGGTACTGATCTTTACTCAGTTACTGTGTGGTAACAATTATCCCTATATAAGAGAACAGATAGTTTGGCTTTGTGTTCTCAATAAATATATATGTATGTTAAAGTGCCCACACAGACTTGGCGGAGGTATGCAATCTCTGAGTTCCTGTTTAGTTAATAAATTGGCTGATTATTTGGTGTAGATTGAAGGAGAAAGATGGATGTTTTATCCGCTTTAAAGTTTAATCTACAACTCAAAACAACAATTGTTATTTTTGTAAAAGGTGAATGTTCGGAATACTTTTGGAAGCCACCATACATAATGAAATAAACTATGTAACTGTAGAATCAACAAAGTAAAATAAGTAAATATAGATATTGGAATAACTGATTCCAACACATGTTACTGTATTTTTCTATTTAATATAATTTTTGACTTGAATGAACACTAACGCTTTGCAGGAAATGTACAAACCGCAAAGAAAGTACAGGAGGCAGAAGGATGCAGGACAGCTTCTGGATGAAGAGTCCAGGGTTCATTCCACCCTGCTGGAATATGGCAGGTAAGATTAGACATCAGGTATGTGTGTGCTCTCATGCTTTAACTGTAACAGAACATCACTGTAATTTTTTTGCATCTCACAAATAAGGTCTTGACCTATTTAACTTGCCGCAAGATAATGCATATTATGAGTTGTCGCTATACAAATGAAATTTAATTGAATAACCATTTTTAAAGAATTTTAAGTTTGTGAAAAATTCGACCACATGTGAAACAGATTTCCTCAAAAATGTCAGGAATTAGGTGAACTAACCTGCGCCAATGCGCAAGGGTCCACTAGGGATAGATTGACATAAATTTGTCATCAAAGGGTTTACATGAGGCTTGTACACATTCACAACTGCGCATGCATTCTGCTCCTGCCTGAGTGAACATCATCTCAGGACTAGTTTGTCTTACATGTTTTTTCATCCATCCTTCTATCAACGCCTCTGTGTAAGAATGTCATATTTCCTTCTGTAAGTATTGTATGAAGCATTTTTTCTGCAAGCTTCTACTCATAGCACTTTGTTTTGTGGCTAAACATGTTGCTCAGAGAATGCAAAGTTCTCACATACTGTGTTATTGGCATGATGGATGCACAGTGTGATTTTTTTATTTGATGCATTTCTGTATGCGTTTATTTATTTTATCAGACATTCCTCCTTTTGGGAGCTGTTTATCCTAATGTAGCAAACCTTTATGATGTCCTGATGTAATGTGGCATGGTAAAATTTTTTTATTCAAAATGCAAAGGAAATGGTGTAATTTCCACATCTTTGTCACAATTTTTTCTTCAGGCGATATGGTTTCAGAAAGCAGTCCAAACAAGAAAAGGTTGGTGTTGCAATGATGTAGCTTTTTCATACAACATTTTTCTATTATTCAAAAAGTGACTTTTCAGACACCATTTCATGTGCTATGATAATTTAACTATTGTTATGATAATTTATTATTTATGCAATCCTATACAGTATGATACAAATCTGTATTATCCTCCCTATTCAGACCAACACATTCGTATCAAGTTCTAGAGTTCTGTTTTAACCATCTGAGCTACATTGTAGCCACCGATGCTGATTCGTAGCTGCTTGCTATGGATAAAATGTATGTGGAAACATATTGATAACGTATACCGAGGGGGATCCATTACATACAATTTACTTATGATACACTGCTCAAAAAAATTAAAGGAACACTTTGAAAACACATCAGATCTCATTGTGAAAAAAAGTATGTTGGATATTTATACTGATATGGACAGTTTAATGTCTTAAGAACAAAAGGATGGCACATCTTTGATGGAAATAAAAGTTTTCAGCCTATAGAGGGCTCAATTTTATAGACACGACGAAAATCATAGTGAAAAAGGGATGTGGCAGGCTTGTCCATTTTGCCAAAATTAAATTTCTGCAACTCAAAATGCTTCTCAATATCTTGTGTGGCACCCACGTGCTTGTATCAATCAATCAATCAATCAAATTTTATTTGTATAGCCCATATTCACAAATTACATTCATCTCATAGGGCTTTAACAGGGTGTGGCATCCTCTGTCCTTAACCCTCAGCAAGAGTGAGGAAAAACTACTAAAAACCCTTTTAACAGGGTAAAAATAAGTAGAAACCTCAGAGAGAGCCACATGTGAGGGATCCCTCTCCCAGGACGGACAGAAGTGCAATAAATGCCACGTGTAAAAACATTCATCATTAAAGTCTTTAGCGGCATTGATGCAGTCCCGCTGCAATCACAGTCCATGGTCAGCAACCAGCAGGACCACGATCCACCATCCAGACCAGAGGCCACTCCAGTCCTCAGTCCCCGTCCACCGCCGCCCACCAGGACCCAGCACGAGCCATCGCCGTGGCCCTGGTCCACCTCCTTTACCCAGTGCCAACGCGACACAGGGTCCGCCACCAGCACCACGATCAGCCCACACGACACAGAATCCGCCACACTGGGTCCACCACTGCGACCCCCGATGCGCGATGCACAAACAGCAATCCATGTTGCGGCCACAGAGGCCCTGGATCTGCGGGTGTTAAAGCAAAGGGACCCCGGGGAAGGGGGGGGGTTAGGGATGGAGAAGAGGAAGGAGAAGCTGGAAAAAGAAGCTCCGTGTGTCATGTGTCATTAAATAGAACAAGTTAGGTTCTGCCGCACTAATTAACTCTAACTATAAGCTTTATCAAAAAGTAAGGTTTTGAGCCTACTCTTAAACGAACAGATGGTGTCTGCCTCCCGAACTGAAATTGGTAGACTATTCCACAAGTGAGGGGCTTGATGGCTAAAAGCTCTGGCTCCTACTCTACTTTTAGAGACTTTAGGGACGACAAGTAAGCCTGAATTCTGGGAGCGGAGTGCTCTAGCGGGTTTATAAGGTATTAACAGCTCTTTAAGGTAAAAAGGCGCTATATTATTAAGGGCCTTGAAGGTGAGGAGGAGAATTTTAAATTCTATTCTAGATTTAACTGGTAGCCAGTGTAGCGAAGCTAATACTGGAGAAATGTGCTCTCTTTTCTTTGTTCTTGTCAGGACACGCGCTGCGGCATTTTGGACAAGCTGTAGAGTCTTTAACGACTTACTGCTGGAGCCTGATAATAATGAGTTACAATAGTCCAGTCTCGATGTAACGAAGGCGTGGACTAGTTTTTCTGCATCTTTTTGCGAAAGGACATGCCTGATTTTTGAGATATTACGCAAGTGGAAAAAGGCAGTCCGAGAAATTTGTTTTAAGTGACTATTAAAAGATAAATCAGGATCGAAGATCACTCCCAAGTTCCTGACTGTTTCGTTGGAAGCAATGGCAATGTCGTTTAGCGCAGCTATATCGTTAGATAATTTATCTCTAAGGTGTTTGGGGCCAAGTATTATAACCTCTGTTTTGTCTGAGTTTAATAAGAGAAAATTGCGGGTCATCCAGGTTTTTATGTCCTTGAGACATGCTCGAAGTTTAGTTAATTGATTACTTTGTTCAGGCTTTATTGACAAGTATAACTGGGTGTCATCCGCATAGCAGTGGAAATTTACGAGTGTGTCCTGATAATGTTTCCTAGTGGAAGCATATATAATGAGGATAAAATTGGGCCGAGCACAGAGCCCTGTGGAACACCATGGTTAACTTTGGTGCGCACAGATGTCTCATCATTAATTTGCACGAATTGTGAGCGATCAGAAAAATAAGATTTAAACCAATTAAGGGCGGTTCCATTAATATTAATTAACTGTTTGAGTCTTTGTAGTAAAATTTGATGGTCAATTGTGTCGAATGCTGCACTGAGATCTAACAGAACGAGGACAGACACAAGTCCCTGATCTGAGGCTATTAAAAGGTCATTAGTGACTTTTGCCAAGGCTGTCTCTGTGCTGTGATTGGCTCTAAACCCCGACTGAAAGTCTTCATATATATTATTTTCCTGGAGAAACTCACACAGCTGATTGGCTACCACTTTTTCTAAGATTTTAGACATGAAGGGGAGATTAGATATTGGTCTGTAATTGGCTAAAACCTCTGGGTCTAGGGTGGGTTTTTTGAGAAGGGGTTTGATTACTGCTATTTTAAAAGACTGTGGTACATAACCTGATGATAATGACAGATTGATTGTGTTAAGTAACGAACTATCAATTAGGGGCAGAATTTCTTTAAGTAATTTTGTAGGAATGGGATCTAAGATACAGGTTGTTGGTTTAGAACCTGAGATTATTTTGGTAAACTGATCACAAGTGATCAGAGAGAAGCTGTCTAAATAATGGTTAGGATTCTCAGCCATTTCTGAGATTTCTGTTATTGGGAGGGTATTAGTGCCAATTGAGGGCAGGAGATTGTTGATTTTATTTCTAATGGTTAGAATTTTATCATTAAAAAAGGTCATAAAGGTATTGCTATTTAGGGATGGAGGAATACTGGGTTCAGTGGAGGTGTGTGTATGCATGCTTAACAACGTTGCAGCATGCTCCTAATGAGACAACGGATGGTGTCTTGTGGGATGTCCTCCCAGATCTGTCTAAGGGCATCAGTGAGCTCCTGTAAAGTCTGAGGAGCAACCTGGCGGCGTCTGATGGACTGAAACATAATGTCCCAGAGGTGTTTTATCGGGTTTAGGTCAATTTCTTCACCCTCCAGGTACTGCCTGCATACCCTTGCCACATGAGAGGGTCTTTAGATCAGGTAACAGGGACGGGCTAAAGACTGTGCAGAGGGAGCTGAGGAGGAAGATAAGGGATGGGAAGAAAGTCGACAGGACGAAGATGGAGGACCAGCTGCAGCAGAACAACATCAGCTGGGTCTGGAAGGGCCTGAAGACCATGTCTGGTTTCAAGGGGCCCAACCAACAGCCTACGGGGGACCAGAAGTGGGTGACAGACCTGAACTTGTTCTTCAACAGATTCGATCAGCCACTCACCCCTCCCCCCATCCAATCCTCTCTGCTGCTGCAACCTCACCGCATGAAGTTCTCTAACGACTCTGCAATCGTCGGCCTCATTTCCGCCGGTGATGACAGGGAGTACAGAGAACTGAACCAGGACTTCATAACATGGTGCCAGCGGAACTGCCTCCAGATCGACTCTGGAAAAACCAAGGAGCTGGTGGTGGACTTACGCCGGAGTAAACACTCTCCTCCGACACCAGTGAACATCCAGGGAACGGACATTGACATCGTGAGATCTTATAAGTACCTGGGTGTTCACCTGAACAATAAACTGGAATGGACTGATCACACACAGTCTATCTACAAGAAGGGACAGAGCAGACTCTATCTGCTGAGGAGTCTGAGGTCTTTTGGTGTGCAGGGAGCACTCCTGAGGACCTTCTTCGACTCGGTGGTGGCATCAGCCATCTTCTTTGGAGTGGCCTGCTGGGGCAGCAGCATCTCGACAGCCGAAAGGAAGAGACTTAACAAGCTCATCAGGAAGGCCAGCAGTGTGCTGGGGTGTCCACTGGATATGGTGGAGGTGGTAGGAGACAGGAGGATGGTTGCTAAGCTATCCTCCCTGATGGACGACTCCTCCCACCTGCATTATCGTGCATCAGGAGGAACCCAGAACCTACTGCACCAGCGTAGGGTCTGACCATGGGTTCAAGGATTTCATCCCGATACCTAATGGCAGTAAGACTGCTGTTCTCTAGCCTGTAGAGGTCTGTGCGTCCCTCCATGGATATGCCTCCCCAGACCATCACTGACCCACCACCAAACCGGTCATGCTGAACGATGTTGCAGGCAGCATAGCATTCTCCTTGGCTTCTCCAGACCCTTTCACGTCTATCACAGGTGCTCAGGGTGAACCTGCTATCATCTGTGAAAAGCACAGGGCGCCAGTGGCGGACATGCCAATTCTGGTGTTCTATAGCAAATGCCAATCGAGCTCCACGGTGCTGGGCAGTGAGCACAGGGCACACTACAAGACGTCACGCCCTGAGGCCACCCTCATGAAGTCTGTTTCTGACTGTTTTGGGAAGAGACATTCACACCAGTGGCCTGCTGGAGGTCATTCTGTAGGGCTCGGGCAGTGCTCAACCTGTTCCTCCCTGCACAAAGCAGCAGATATCAGTCCTGCTGATGGGTTGGGGACCTTCTACGGCCCTGTCCAGCTCTCCTAGAGTAACTGCCTGTCTCCTGGAATCTCCTCCATGTTCTGGAGATTATGCTGGGAGACACATCAAATCTCCTTGCAACAGCACGCATGGATGTGCCATCCTGGAGGAGTTGGACAATCTGTGCAACTTCTGTAGGGTTAAGAAATCGCCTCATGCTCCCAGTAGAGATAATGACTCTAGCTAAAGCCAACACTCATGGAAAACCAGTCGAAGTGATCAAGAGGGAGAAACTTGAAATGGCCTCCACATGCAAAACCACTCTTATAACAACCCCCTCTGCTACTTAGCTGACCAGATAATTATCAAAAAAGTGCAATTGAATTCATGCCATACCCTGATAAAAAAGTGTTCCTTTCATTTTTTTGAGCAGTGTATATATGATTTGGGGAGAGGGAGAGTTTTCCAGATTAATGGTACACTACCAATCATCAGACAACAGACGCTTTGGTTTTGGGTTCACTGCAACAACTCGCTATTACACTGTTGTTTAGTTAAACATGTCGACTGTAGACCAGTTTTAACTACAAAAATGATTTGCTGCATGTCTGTTTAACATGTGTATATATATAGAGAGATCTAAATTGGTCTTTTACTGTTTACTGCACAAAAACTAACAATCGCTATTGTTGTCAACTCAAGTTAACGTCACTTCGCCTGGTGCACTGTGTGAAAGCTGAGAGAAGAATTAAATTGTCCTAATTGCAGTAAACTATATGACCACTGTCTAAAATTATAAAAGAAGCTTGATACTCTCGTTGTCACCCCTCTTGCAGAGAAAGGATGTTAGAAGCAACATGAGAAGCTGCCTTATGTCTACATTGCCACATGTCGTATGCAGTAACTTTTTTGTCAGTTATCACCAAAATAACACAGCAATGTTATAGCAGTAGTAAATATTCTCACGTTTTACCAAGTGCACCCAGTTTTGTTTATACCATGTAATGTAGGACAGAACTATTGCTTAGTTTTCCCCTAATATTTGTGATTTCAAGGCATGCAAGGGCATTTACTGAACCTTCATTCGGGACAATAATTCTAGACTATTAATTTGTTTTCAAAATAGTTGATTACTAAAATGTAGTAATCTTTTATTAATCAAATAATCGTTTGTATTCAGGTTATTGCCTACAGTAACTTCCCAAGCAAAGTTCACTTTAAATCTGTTTTCAATTTCCGCCACAGGCAGGATTTGTTTTTATTTATGATTTTATACACAAAGTATAAAATCATAACTATCACTACTTGGATAGTTAGTTACCTTGACCCACTGAAGTCCAAAGATTAATGCTGTCAGTTCTGCTGTCGGTTCGAAACTTTTTAAATTCTCAATGAATTTGCCATACATTTTAATAACACTTAGCACGATTACACATTTGTGCGAGGGTGAGTGATGAAGTTATAAGATGAGCATGTCTAGTTAAGGCACTGGCCCTGAAGCAGCCCTTGAAATGCTAGGTGGAAAAGGTGTAGCAGTGAGCAAAGAAATCCTAATTCTGTCACTTTTAACACCCAATACAACACAGCTTTTCTGCTCTTATCGCAACATGTTTGTGTGCCTGCTTTTGCAGCACTGCACAAGCGGGAGACAGAATACTAACAGGAACAGGTCAGAACAAGGCTTCGTATTAACATACATTCAATCTCACAAATCTAAAAGCAAAATAGAATTAAAGGTCACAACCCACCTTGATAAAATTTATTTCACATATTAGTTGCTGCTTGTTGAGAGCAATGGTTATTTTTTTATTATTCTGCCGCTGCAGGGGCTGTCATTGTGGGAGCTGGATGGTAGGGCGGGAAAACGATAACTTAGGTGGGTATGAAATGTGTCTTCCCTCCACTAGGTGGATGAGGGAAAGGCTTTGCTGGCCAGCGGCTCTCAAGTGACCCCTACTGGGACGGTAGAGGTGTCAGAAGAAGATGACCTGCAGGCAGCAGAGGAGGTGAGTACTTTATGTACAGAGTTACAGATAAAGGGCAAAAGTAGAGTTATTACAAATTCTTTCAAGTAGCAAAAATTTGTAGGAAGTTGATTAAATTTAGTTGTAGTTAATTATGCCTTACGCTTAGCCATGTGAAATATAATGCATGATACAGTAAAGAAACTGGGCAACAGAAAATATTTATATATAATAGAGGGATTAGAAAAAAATAAAACCAAAATCATTAACAATATTTTTTAATCCTTAAATAAGTACTTAATTTCAGAGAAAATATTTTAAAAAGTGTGAATTTCATTTCACCTTTTCTTCTTTTTCTCTTACAAATTTTAATAACATCTTAACAACTGAACAGCTTTACCACCTGCTTTCTTCTTTCTTGTCCTCTTAAATCCAACCTGCTTTTTACTCACTGTGTATTCCTCCTCCTCTCCTCACACTAGTTGGGCACAGAATGCTTATTGGAATTCAGAGATTTGAAAGTGAGTTTCCTAGGCTGCAATAAAGCTACATCTGTTCAATTAGAAAGGCTCTGTCAAACTTTGAAATTCTCAATGATTTTTTTTTGTGTTTATTGTTTTTTTTTCCCCTTTCAAGGAAGAACAAGGTACAAATACAATAAACATAAGATACAATCCACCAGACAAAAACAAAAAAATATATAGAATAAAGTAAAACTAGGGCTACGTTGTAGCACTTGCGGGTCCGAGCACCCGCACGTTGAAGCCTGTTGCGGTCGGTGTCGAGAGCGATCGATGACCAAGCGCACGTCTCCACGTTGCATGCGTTTTGCGCACTCATATAGTGAACATTTTATGTAAATCAAATGATAGTTGTAAAACAAAGCTTACTTCCTGTGGCCAGTAGGTGGCGCCATCACTATTATTACGCACAGACATTTAGATCAGTTCAAGTAGGCGCTCTGATGTAGCGTGAGCAATTTTGTGTCAATTGGACAATGTTTCCACAACTTAATTTTCACACTGATCAGTAGGTGGCGCTATGACCCTGAACTAATATTCATACATGGAGCTGTTCAGATCACGATTGTGATCATAGGTCAGTAGTTTGGAGCCGGTTGGATAATGCAAAGTGGATTAACAAAGTACTTCCTGTTTCATGGCGAATCAGTAGGTGGCGCTATGACACTGAGGAAATATTGACACATAGAGCTGTTCAGGCTTGTACTCTAATCAGAAGACAGAAGTTTGGTAGTGATAGGACAATGTAGAGTGGAGTATGACAACATGGTGTCCTTTGGCGAAGGACTATCCTTCGCCGCACATCAATGTTTACACGGTTTGAGAAAATGTTACAATTATGACCATCAACCAATGACTTGACTGAGCTCTTTTGAGCTGTATATTGTAAAGCAACCAAGAGCAGTTCATCAAAGTAAAAGACATGTCACTTCCTGTAGCCACCAGAGGGTGCTGTGATTTACAGTCATAATTCCTGTGTAGATGTCATCAGGCCGAGACTATTGGCTTACATGTCTAGTTTGGACTCGATTGGACCATGTATGTCTGAGATACAGATGCTCGTGTTTTGATGGCGTGTAACCAAACTTTGACGCCACTCCACGGTCGCACGGTTTGACGGAAAAAAAATCCCTTAATTATTTTTTATCTCCATCTTGTTGTGATGACACTCATCTGAATTTTAAGTTGATCTGATGAAAGCTCTATGACAAGTACATTAAAGTAAAAATGTGGAATTTGGCCAAAATGGCCACTAAATCCAAAATGGCGGTCTTCCTGTTGCTTTTTTCATAATGCACCTTGAGACTTCTTTTCATGACTGGTCACGATACAACTTTGTACCGATTTTGGTGAAGATCGGTCAAGGGGAAACCTAGGGGCTGGTTCCAGGGGGCGCTGTTGAGCCATTTTGCCACGCCCATTTCCAAATACTCCAGAATACGTAAATTTTCACCTCTCTGTAATTAATTTCAAAGTTTTTACAACTTTTTGAGCATGTTAAAGCCCTCAAAAAGCCCATTCTTTTGCCGGAAAAATAATAATAAGAAGAATCCTTACAGATTCAATAGGGCCTCTCACCATTCGGTGCTCGGGCCCTAATAATAATCATTACAATTTCAATAGGGCCTCACACCGATTTCGGTGCTCGGGCCCTAATAATAATCATTACAATTTCAATAGGGCCTCTAACCGATTTCGGTGCTCGGGCCCTAATAAATTATATAAAATGACACTCAAAACTATATGGCACATTCATTGGTACATTGGCAAGGGGTACATTGGCAAGGGGTTTTTGGACAGTGGGTTTCCCAGTGAATGTACAGGGGTAATGACTGAAGGTTCACTTTAGAGCCCTAAGGAATTGAGGGCCCTTTACAAAGTCGAAAAAATGAAGTTGAATCTCTTCAAACTGCGCATATTTTCCTTTCAGTGAATAGTTTTTTTTTCCATGGCTATAACTTGTACAATGTCCTCTAGCCAGACTTTTGTGGTCTCTGTATAGATTTCCAACATTTTGCAATAGTCCGTCTGGCTTGTAGTAGGCATAGGGCAGGGGTCACTAACTGGCGGACCGCGGTCCGGACCTACAGCCGTCCCATACGGACCCGGACCTACAGCCAAAACAGAAGCTTATGATTTAAAACCTGACGGGGCGCTCTTTTATAGTCATTACGGTAGTGGTTTAGTGGATGAGGAAACGCATTGACCAATTGCATGCGAGTTAAGCCATCCCACGTGATATTACTCAGCCAATCAAGTCTGTGCATTCAAAGCGGTAAATATTGCGACTCTACAGCGCAGCAGACAGATAAGAGAGTAAGAGGCGAGTTAGAGACGAAAAGACGGCAGAAAGAAAAACAAAGATAGCGATACAGTTAGAGAAAACACGGGGAGAGATACAGAGGAGTGAGCCGGAGAAAAGGAGAGAAAGAGGAGTGAGACGGAGAAAGGGAGAGAAAGAGGAGTGAGCCGGAGAAAAGGAGAGAAACATAAGGAACAGTGGCGCTCTCCGAAAAAGAAAAGTGGACAGCGAAAATATTTCATTTAATCCAGAATGGACAGACTCATTTCTGTTCAAACTTCCCACTGGGAGCACTAAACCTGTGTGTCTCACATGTTCATAAACTGTGGCACTCATTAAGTGCCAATGTGAAACGCCATTATGAGAAAAAACATAAAGGTTTTGAACAAACATACCAACTTTAATCTGAAGTGAGATCACAGAAAATAAGTTGTCTCAGAGCCCAATATGACCAGTCCACCAGGATCCTGAGCCACTCATTCACTGACCAACAACGTGCTCATTAGTGTTCCCTCATAGTTGCTTGGATTTTGGGTCGACACAAAAAGCCATTTACTGATGTGAGAGGTTGTCAAAGAATGCATATTATATATTATTTTGTCTTATTTTGAAATGCGGTCCTACTTTTATTTAGTTAATGAGAGAACATTATACATGTCTGCAATCATACATATATGTTCAGTTCTATGTTATGTGACAATAAATATTGTCAAAAAGTTTTTGAATCGTACTGAATTCATTTTATTTGACAGTCAGGTATTGATTACATGCTGTTCCTGATACTTAAATATATATATCACACTAAATAGTTCGAAATTATGATCTTCCGGACCTTTGCTTCAAGAATTTTTCTCAAACTGGACCTCGCTAAATTTTTGTTGAATACCCCTGGCATAGGGTAACCATCTTTCTGTAAGCTCTGCTGAGATTAATGTCCTTTGGTATGAGTCCCAAAACGCACATTCTTGGGCACATAGGAAAAGTCACCTCTGAAGTTTTTGAGAGTGTCTCAACAACCTCACTCAACAGGACCATAAACAATGGAAAAGCGTCCCTTTATGTGTTTCACATTTAATACATACATCAGGAATATTAACATTGAAATGATTCAAAAGCTCTGGAGTGATATACAGCCTCATGGACCATTTATACTGTAACAGTCTGAAACCTGAATTAGATGTTTGTGATTGTGATTTGGTACAAATATTTTGCCATTCAGACCCAGTTATCTCCTCCCCCATGTCTGTGCACCAAGCAAGTCTCTTATCTTCTGATGACTTCGGCAAACCAGATGATAAAATCTTATAAAAGATGGAAATAAGTCTTATCTGGTTAGGGCTTACCATAATTTGTTCTAATGCTGAGTGGTCAGTTATTGAGAGCTTTTTTGGGGTCTTATAGATGAAATCTCTGACTTAGCTGGAATGTCAAATTGTTTTCTGATATCTTCAAATGGCATGAGAACATCCTCCTGAAAGAGATCTGCTATTTGGCCAATACCTTTGTCCACCCATATAAATCCATTGTCTTTTGCACCTGGATGAAAATTGTTGTTTTCCCAAATGGGAGTGAACTGTGATAGCTTGAGGGGGACCTTTAGGTAGCTATGAACTTCATCCCAAACAAGAATGGAGTTGGAAACAAATGGGTTACATGTGAATTTCTTTAGTTTATCTGGTTTATCTGAGTAGAGCTATAAATGGAGAGGTATGTTGGCTGAAGTTTCTCTTTCCAAGGCCACCCATGAGAGGGATGAACTGGATCTGAACCAGAAGGAAGTTGTCCAAAGCTGACATGCCCAGTAGTACCATTTGAGGCTGGGGGGTTTCAACCCTCCCCTGTCATATGGCAGATATAGTAGAGAGAGGCGTAATCTTGCTCGTCTGTTACTCCATATAAAAGACTTTAGTCATATTCGGGAAGAAGTTTTTTTGGTGGTGGAAGTGGTATGCATTGGAATAAGTAAAGAAATTTGGGTAGGACATTCATTTTGAGGATATTTATCCTGCCAATCATTGAAATTGGCATGGTTGTCCATCTGTTAATAAGGTTAGTCACTCCTGATATCACTGGGCTATAGTTAGTGGTAGGGCTGAACGATTTGGGGAAATAATCTAATTGCGATTTTTTTCCCCCAAATATTGCGATTGCGATTTAATAGGCGATTTTTTCATTTTATCAAAAAAAACCGTAATGAATGATTTAGATATGATCAACACAATATAAGATACATTTACTGTACAATGTTCTTTCCCATATTTTTATTTAACTGCTCACAACAGAAACAAGAACAAATCTGTGTGCATTTAAAGAATTTAATCAAAGACATTGTAATTATAAACACAAGCCATGCACTTTTTAAAACCTGTATGCAAAATGTACCATCTTGAAAAAATTTTCTTTTTAAATAATAGGTGTCTTACTGCTTCCAAGTCAGTAACATTTACAGTGTTGGGAAGGATACTTTCAAAACGTATTCCGTTACAGAATACATGCACAAAAATATAATCTGTAACGTTTTCCGTCACATTAACTAATCTGAGTCACGTATTCTGAATACTTGGATTACTTCCACATTGAATTGAATTTTATAAGTGTAGGAATGAGGCGTTGTTATAGTCAGTGGAGCAGCAGCAGTTTAAGCTCTGTGTCCGCGGATGCGGCGGGCCGGCTGGATGAAAGGGCAGCTCTGGGATCAGCAGCTCCGTAGATTCCCGTTCATGTCCGGGTGGTCGTGCAGCGGTATGGAGGCGCCGGGCCTCAGCAGGAACACCCATGCTGAACACCTCCGTGTCGCAGATGTGCATGTAGGTGACCGGGGGACTCTGGAGCCCCGCCGCCCCGGAGCTCAACTTGCTTTTCCGGGGAGCGATTTTCAGGTCCGCCGCCCGCCCCGCGGTCACCGTCGAGATGAGCTTGCTCTGTGTGTCCGCCCCGTCGGCCGAAGCCGTTAGGACCCTGTAGGTGATACAGGCTTGCTCCGCTATCTTCTGGATCAGAGGAGTTTTGTGGTCCCGCGGCATTCTTACCGCGGGTGAGGACAGCAGCCCGGTGACCTACTCTCTTTCGCACGTTTTAAATCGCGCACGTTGCGATTAGAAAATCGCGTTTTATCAAATCCCGATTACATCGCAAATGCAATTGATCGTTCAGCCCTAGTTAGTGGACACAAGGTCTTCTGTTGAATGAGTAATTTTGATCCACAAATAGGTAAAACTAGATATATTCTTAAATGTAGTTAGTATTGGGGGCAACTTCTCTCTGATTGTTTAAGAAAGAGGATATTTGATTTGCATTCATTCAGTTTATATCCTGAAATTGATCCAAAAGTATTTATTAATCTAAGGAGATTTGGAATAGAGCTCTTTAGCTAAATCAGGAATAAAACTATATCATCTGCGAATAGTCCTATTTTATTCTCCACATTCCCTATTCCGATACCTGTTATACTGCTGTTTTGCCTAATTGCCATCAATTCTCAATGATTTATCTGTAATACGTCCGGGTCTATATAGGATGGATTCTGGGTCCAGATCCAGACTGTTGCTGCCTATTTGTGACTTCTGGTTAAGGAAATGCATTACAAGAATTTGTGTTTCCACAGGGAGAGTAGAACAAGACTGCGTTTGTACCATCTGCACCTTGCATCTTTCTGTACAGTGAAACTTAACATATAATTTTCTGCCTTTAAATGCAATTTTGTTTTTTCTCTTAGATGCGAATCAAAACTCTGATGACCAGCATGGCTGCTATGGTGAATGAAGAGGTAGACAGAAATCTTTTTTCTGTGTTCTTTCTCTAACCTTACTGACTCGTAAGAAATTAATCACCACAGTATTCCTCTATTAATCTGGACCTATGTTGTTAAATGTAGTATTCTTCACTATGCAGGTGACCACTCTCTCTAAGGACTCTCCTCATCGACATTATGCATAAACACAATCAAAGTTTTTTGAGTTGAAGAATTGTTGGTTGTGACAAAATCATTTGTTTTACTGGAACATTTTATATGATCCCTTCAGTTTTTGCTGTATGCCGCTCCAAAGTGAGTTTAATAAAACTTTATAACTTTTTTCTAAACTTAGTTTCATCAAGAGTTCACAAACATCTATCCTTTCATGGAATATTTCTACCTGAAAGCCATCTCATGGTAAATCTAGGTCACATGTGAGGGCACCCCTGGAGATCTCCTAAATTTCCAAGAAAAAAATAATCTAAAAATACTACTGAAACTAGAATAAAAAAAAATGAGCCGTTTTGGTCAGTTAAGATACTTGCTCTGTGATGCCTGTTAAATGCAGGTCTTGGTAATTTAAGGTTTTGTGTCAATGCATTCAGTGTAAACTGAACAAATTAATGTTAAGTGATGTGTGGTTGTGAATGAGCTTTGTCATTCTGCAGGGGAAGCTGACAGCCAGTGCAGTGGGTCAGATAGTTGGACTACAGTCTGAAGAAATCAAACAGATTGCCTCTGAGTATGCTGAGAAGGTGAGTCTTAAAGTAACAATGTCAGTTTTAATTAAAGGAGCAGAATAAATTATATTTTCTACTGCTCAAGGTCAAAGGGAATCAGTCACAGCACAGTGAAACTTAATTGTGATGTTTGCTCATAAAGTTGTGTTCAATAATGTTCAATGTTGCATGTTACATCAGGACCATTTGAGTATAGTCCCTGTGTAACTTTTATGTTGCTATCTTTTATCTGTTAGCATTCATTTTTTTGTAATAATACCTTATTTTAATAATTGTGTGCAAAGCAGTCAGAGCTGATCTCAGAGGAGCGTTCAGAGCTCTACGGTCCATTGCAGCAACACCACAGGGCAGTCGCCTCGCTCACCAAAAAGATCCAGCAAAAAAAGAAACAATTGGAGGAGGTGAGCAGTTCGCTGTGGTCTACTTTTCAGTCCACTTAAACAATGGTATGCCTTCCACTGTGTCAAACACTTCTGCAATCACTTGGTTGACATAAGTACACAAAACTATTTGTTGATTGCGTTGGTGCAGAACCAACATGTAGACAAAACACATGTTACACTCCCCAGGTCAACATAGGGCACAATAGAACAGAAAATACATTTAGAACTTGTATATTGCATGTAGTCTGTTTTCTTTTGGTTGGCACATTCATTAACACATTGAAAGGGCCTATATTTACACTGCTCAAAAAAATTAAGGGAACACTTACATCACACATGAGATATTAATGAACGAATTATTCAACTTGAAAATCTTTACTAATGTACATTGTATATTTATTAACGGTCAATGGAAACCAAAATAGACAACTTTTTTCACGCCTGTCACGTGTGATCAGTGTTAACCTGCTCATCCGTGAAGAGAACAGGGCAACAGTGGCAGACCTGCTAATTCTGATGTTCTGTGGCGAATACCAAACGAGCTGCATGGTGCTGGGCTGTGAGCACAGGTCCTACTAAAGGATGTCAGGCCCTAATGCCATACTCATGGATTCTGTTTCTGAGAGTTTGTTCAGAAACATGCACATCAGTAGCCTGCTGGAGGTTCTTGGGTAGGGCTCTGGCAGTGCTCCTTCTGTTCCTCGTCACACATAGGAGCAGATACCGGTCCTGCTGCTGGTTTGATGCCCTTCTAGGGCCCTGCCCAGCTCTCTATGTGTAACAGTTTGACTCCTGGTATCTCTTGAGACTGTGCTGGGAGACAGCAAATCTTCTTGCCACTGCATGTATAGATCTGCCATCCTGGAAGAGCTGGACTGCCCGTACAACCTGATTTGGCTGCAGGTACTGCCTCATTGGATTCAATTTTATTGTCATTACACAGAGTACAGGTACAGAGGCAACGAAATGGAAAGAAGGTTGAAAGATTACAGCATAACATGAGGGGAGGGAGGAGAAAATAACAACCCCCAGACTATGCTCCTAGAGGAGAACAGTGTGGGAACAGGAAAAAAAAACACCTCAGCACATAAGCACATACAATTTAAACATGACTTGCAACGGGGAGGGGGAGGGGGGATGGAGGTAAGCCAGTGACTGGGTGTTCTGAGCCCAGCCAGTTGGAGGATGGAGGTAATCCAGCACAGACAAGCAGCCATCTGGTCCTGCAGCCGCGAAGCGCTGGTCACAGACCCAGCTGTCAAACTGGGGGTACGAAGCAGGCGAAGGCGTGGGATGGGGGGTGTGGGGGATGCATATCTGTGTGTAATATGTTTGTGTGTATGTATGTAAAGTTTGTGTATAAGTAGGCCTGGGTTGTCGCCTTCCCCTAATCAGACAGATTCTCAGTTCGCAGATTGTCATTGCCATGGAGACAGCCTTGATATGGTCCTAGACAGGGACAACAATCCACAGGTGTCTGTGGGAAGGGGGAAGGGAAATGCAAGAGAGTCTCACTGCAGCGCTCTTCAGGGGAGTTGTTGTTCCAGCAACGGCCTTGGCCAGGCCCGTGCTGGTTGGGGGGGGCGAAAACAGATTGGGATTGTTTGGACTTACAAGTAGCCGCATTTCAATTTGCGCGTCTACTCTTTCTCCACTTTCACCAATATTTCCAACAGTTCTCCGAATCGATCCAATTTCCTTTGCAGAGCCGTGAGCTTCTCCATGTTGTTATCCATCTTGCGGGCAAAAGCCGCAGACTGAGTGCCAACAGCTCTGCCCAGCGCATCAATCATGAGGGGCAGCCTTAGGGGGCTTTTGACAGCTGTCCCAGTTTCATTTATTTTTCGATAAACCAGGGTAACGCCTAATCCAATCAGCAGAAAGCCTGTAATCATGGTTCCAAATAGGTAGATGTCTTCAACGTCCTCCACGGAAAGGGCTGCTAGGCACACAACACACCACTTCTTCCACGCGTCCATCGAGTAACCGGCTGCGAACGTCCCGGCAGGACACACAGGTTCCCCCGAAACCGAGTTCCTCGTCGAGAAGATGGTGTCAATAGAGAGACCAACTGATCAAATCCATGATTTTAAGTTCGTAGAGCGTTGCGGAGAGGGTCTCAAGTATAGGACAAAACAAGACAAGACGAAAGGAGCCAAGCAGGGAAGGTTAGGGGGAGGAGAGAGAGAGAAAAATGCGACCGCCTTCGAAGAGAGCCAAGAGACAAGGCTACCATAGTGACAAGGACACTAGCAGAACACAAAACTAAAGAATAATTTGTCTGTGGCCACCACATGCACATTCCCTTGAATTTAATTCACAATCACTTGTGCTTCCTAAATGGGTGGATTGATATCCTTGAAGTTTAACTGATTTGGAGTTATACTGTGATTTATTAAGTGTTAACTTTTTGAGCAGTGTATAACTTAGCAATGAAACTATTGAAAAATGAATTGTTGACTATTTTGATGACTTAGTTATTTTATGGCACTTATTGCGAGACATTTTTATTTATCTTGAACAGGCAAATTATTGCCTTTTGTTTCAGCTTTGTGAGTGTGAGAATTTAATTCATTCACCAATGTGATATCACTTAAACGTTATTACCTTTATGGAAATTCTATAGACATAAAACATTCTGTTTAGCATTATAACATGAGTTTTTCTTTAACCTGCAATATAACTTCTTTTAAGTTTAGTTAGTTATTGTTCTGACATTGGGTTACACCCCATCAGGTAATAATGTGGGCCATCATGAATTTTTTATTTAAACAAAATTAAGCTTACAATGATTTCAATCAGTGATCAGGGAAGGTTAAATTGTCATTAATAAGTATTCATATATTTATGGCAGCTAAAAGCCACCCATGCAGAGGTGAAGACAGGCTGTGACGAGGTCAAGAGAAAACTGATGGAGGTAAGATGAAGCTAAAATGTTGTCATGAGACCAAACGTTTGTGTTGGCAAATGTCTGACATATGGCACAGGAGAAAAATGCCAGCAATATTACAAAAGACCCTTGATTACAGAGTTATTATTTAAGTCTTGGTAGAAACATTTAGGCATAACCCTCATTTTTCAATAGTGCAGAGATACAAACAATACAATAATCACAGACACATTTTTTTAAATAATTACTCACGATAAAATTTGCCCTTAAACCTTGGTATTGCCAAAGAAGCATAATTAAGTCAATCCTATTTTTGTTTAAAATTAAACATTGGAGAACATTTTAAGATGGGAATATGGCAATATTGTGAAATAATGCATCTTCCTAGGCAACAAAGCTCTTGGAGAGCCTGGAAAAAGAGTTCAAGTCTCTAGAAGAGCTGGAGGAGCAGGCTGACAGTGGGTGAGTAGTTGAGAATAATTATTGTTTATTTCTTTTGCAGTTTTCACATATATACTCTGAACATGTGCAGATTCTCCCTGTTACTCATGCCCATTTAAGATGCATTCTCACCTGATGAAATATGCCAGGATGGAGTATGCAGGAGAAAGGATAGAAATGTCAATACAACCATGCATTCTCTGAATCTTTTAGACAATGACTAGGGGATTTCTGATAGAACTGTTGGATTAGGAGGAAAAGTGTTTGAATTTATTAAAGTCAATACTTTGATAGTATTTATGACATTTTCTAATCTTAAGTCATTTAGACAGAACAATTTGGCTAAATGTATACACTTGTGTTTCGATTTGTTTTTGTTGAGCCTGGCTTGCACCCCAATTCCGTTGCTCTTAATTTGCCTTGTTCCACAGGGGTCTACTCTGACCTAGTTCCAAACCTGCTGTTTTTGCCTATTTGGTTGCTTCTTTTGGTGTCCATTTCCGTCCTTTTGTTCGTGATGGTCCAACAGCCCATATAGATGAGTCTCTGGACTGCATTTTACCTCCTCTACATGACTTGAGATAGGCAGCTCGAGGATGCCATGTCCATAAAGACCGATGTTGATCAGACATCTTGGGACTCCTAATCACTTTCTCATATAGGAGTTGATCATTCTTTCCTTGTTCTTAACTCTTGTATTAGGAATTTCAACTACTGTTACTGGCCAAATCATTCGGGGTAACAGGCCAACCTGTAGGCACCAGAGCTTTAGTTTATCAGGAAGCATGGACTGGTCGATGTTCCTAAGGCGGCTGCTGATTATAGTCAAACTTTATAATTCAGAAAAATCTCAAATTTAAGCAACAAAATAAGAGAAACTACCTGTTTTCACGGACTAATTTCACTTCATAATAACATGTCACTACCTCAGAGTCTGTGTTATGAGCTCTTTGATATATGAAGGGTTCTTGATTGTTAAGGGCTTTGTATGTGAGGAGCAGGATCATGAATACCGTACTTTCTGGACTATAGAGCGCACCTTTATATAAGCCGCACCGGCTAATTTTTAAAAGAAAAAAGAAATTGTACATAAATAAGCCGCACTGGTATATAAGCCGCAGGTGTCCCCGTTGAAACATGAGATATAAACGTGGCAAGATGTTACAGGAAAGATCTTTTTAAAAACTTTTAATTAAATAAATGCCGGTAACATCCACAACTTGTCTAGCTTTCAGTCGGATCTGCACGGTGGAAACACCTCCTCCGTCTGCTCTCTGTGTGTTCACCCAGTCTTCAAGAACGTTTTCAAGTTTGGGCTGTCTGATTTTCTTGCCTCTGAAAGCTTTTGTCATCTTTTTACAACGAGTCAGTTCTTCATGCTGCCGTCGCTAGCGTATCAGTAGCGCCCTACCCACAATTCTCAGGTGCACTACGTCACACACACACGCACAACAACTTTCTTAAAGGGGCAGGCCATACCTGCAACGCTATGAAAATCCTTATATTAGCCGCATCTTTGTATAAACCGCAGTCTCAAAGCTTGTGAAAAAAAGTAGCGGCTTATACACCGGAATTTACGGTAATATAGTTTTTTTTATAGGGAGCCAATGCAGCGAACCTAAGGCAGGAGTAATATCATTTCTCCTCCTTGGTCTTGTCAGCACTCGTACTACAGCATTTTGGCCCAACGTGAGGCTTTTCATAGATTTACTGTGACATCCTGATAATAAAGAATTACAATAATCCAGTCTAGAGATAACAAATGTATGGACTATTTCTCAGCAGCCTTCTGGGACAGGATGTTCCTAATTTTCATAATATTGAAGTTTTGTGCTTCATAGATATGTACAGCTGGGTGTTATCTAAGTAACAATGGAAGCGTGATTTATGCTTTCTAATGATGTTACCTAAATAAAGCATCTATAAAGTGAAAGTATCACTCTAGGGACAGAAGCTTGTGGATCTACATAGCTAATGTTTGTGTGCATCGAGGAGTCATTTTTAAGATTAACAAATTTAAACTTTTCTGATAATTATGACTTAAACAAGCCTAGTGCCATTCCTCTATATCCTGCATGTTTTCCAGTCTCTGTACCGGAAGTGGCATATACAGCACTAAGATCCAGCAGGAAAAGTATGAGACAAGTCCATTATCTGATACCATGAAAAGGTAATTGGTAACCACAGACTGTCCTGGAGCTCACTGATGTTCTGATCCAGGTCTAGGAGGATACAGTTTCCAGGCCTGACAGGAATAGCATGTAAACCACTGTGAATTACCGAGTGAGTCGCTAAGAGAGGGAGACATATGAGTGTGAAAGTGACTTGAAATTAGCCATAGTAGAATTAAAAGAGATGAAAAAGAGCAGAAGTCAATAGAAAACTGATGGAGGTAAGATGAAGCTAAAATGTTGTCATGAGACCAAACGTTTGTGTTGGCAAATGTCTGACATATGGCACAGGAGAACAATGCCAGCAATATTACAAAAGACCCTTGAAAACTTGAAGTACGTGTCCCCTGACAAACTAAGTCTATATTAGCATAAATAAGAGCTGGTCCAAGGCAGACCTGAGCCAACTCTAACTTTAAGCTTTATCAAAAAGAAAGGTATACAGGCTACTCTAAATGTAAAGAGGGCGTTTGCCTTTCAAACTGAAACTGGGAGATTATTCCACAGGTGAGGAGCCTGATAGCTTAAGGCTCTGGGAGATTATTCCAAAGGTGAGGAGCCTGATAGCTTAAGGCTCTGGCCCTACTCTACTCTTCCAGACAAGTTGTGAGCACAATGATCTGGTGGGGTGTGTCGTGGCAATTTCTACAATCCCACTACCAACAAGGAAACGAGACACAAAGTCATCTTACAGTATTCTCACCTTTAATGCTCGAGCATGGTGCATACCACAGGTTTCAGTTGTAATATGCACCCAGATAGGAAACAGTGGTTTGTATTTATACAGTTGGCTAAACCCCTCCCATGCAGGAGGGGGTTGTTAAACAGTCATGACAAACAGGAGAAGCATCACTTTAAATATCTTCAAACTTATCTATCAGTCTCTTTGATGTTAAGAAATAGGTGACCAGTATCCTGTCCCCTACTCTGTCTCAGACCCCTGGAGTGTAACATCAAAGTAGTTCCTTATATCAGTCATTTGCCTGAATAGTAAATTACCATCACACTGTGTCTAGACTAATTAGAATACTGTGACTGGAGTAATCAGGTAACGTGTTTAGACTAATCACGTTACAGTGTCTACACTAATCAGGCCATTATACATTCAGTAGTACAGGAGACAGCATGATCAAGGTTACATTGTAATAGATTCAATCATGATCAATAAACAGGGAAATAACCATAATTATGTCAATTGTAATATTTCCCTTACAGGTGATATGTAATTATGTGTGCATTAAGGGCTTTGTAGTTTAGGAGGAGAATTTTTTATTCTATTTTTATTTTGTCAGTGCACGTGCTTTAGCATTTTGGACATGCTGCAGAGTCTTTAAAGACTTACTGGTATAGTCTGATAATAAGTAACTAGAAAATTACTACCATGTGGCCTGCTCAGTAGTCATCGTCATTACCTATTCACCTTCTAAAATCGTGCTGTTGCTTGAATCTAAACATCTAAGACATCAGAGGAATCATTCCTGGCTAAACACACTGGAAAAAACAAAGCTACACTCTAGCAAATACCTCGGACAACATGTGATTATTTAAAAACTATAAGTCCTATCTGAAATAAAAACACAGTGAGAATCCCAAGACTTAGCTGAAAAACACTGAGATCTTTTTTATTGGTTAGAGCTAAGAAATGGTACCGTGGGAGTGACTCAGAAAAGTTTGACTGATTTGCTCCTTCCAGAAAATTTCTCTCAAAGTTAACATCATAGCCAATGGAGAGAAGCAACGGAGAACTAAAGTAAAAAGCTAAAAGCTGAGCTCTGATAGATTTCATTCTATTTCACCTCTATTTGTGGCTTTGAGAGCAGTTTAGGCACACAAAAAGAAGCTGAAAATCTGTCCTGCTCCACTCTCGCTCTAAATGGGCAAGAGACTTTGACTCCCATTCATTTTTTTTCTCTGTGTTTTTAGTGATTTCCAAGCAAACTGTTTGGAGAATGTCTTAGAAGGAATAGCACACCACTACCGACCGTGCTGCACGTTTTGATGTTATTTTTTGTGCATGTACTACGAAAACTGCGGGAGGAGTAGTGTGACGAAACTTAATTTCTATACCCTCCATTAATATTCTCTATTTCCTCAATGGTGTCAACTCTGGAATTTGAACAATTTAATGTCATCTGTTTGTAACTTTACTGCTGTTTGATTGATTCTATTAGCTTTATCATTATGTGTTTTATTAAATACCATCAATGCATGTGCGCTTAACTGAACCATGTGTTTACCAGAGTCACCGGTTGTCTTGTTAATAAAGTGTTTTCAATTGAACCACACATTTGGAGTATCAACAGGCACATGGACACTGTGACAGATATTGGAGTGTGGAGATGGAATGGACTCAAAGACTGTTTTAAGCATGGATTTAGTGTCTGTGATAGCACTCAGGTTTTGCCCAATCTAAAAGTGTCTATTTTGTTAAACAGCTTGTTGGAGAAGCTGAGGGCTCTGGTGACAATGAATGAGAACCTGAAACAGCAAGAGCAGGACTTCCGCACACACTGTAGAGTGAGTACATCATCACACATACACACATTCTGAATCCTGTTTATCCCACTCTGTGTGTACAGCATAGTATAACTTTAGTTTTTATGTCCTATATGACAGTTGTATATAATTTGTATGAATTTTCTCTAACATGGATGTGTGGACCAGGAAGAGATGGCCCGTCTGCAGCAGAACATTGAAGAGTTGAAAATGGCATCAGGACAGGACACAGAGGAAAAGGTATCTAGCACATCTTAGAATTGCGCAATTCTCTGAAACGGTATACATCAAAAGAATTAGAGAAGGTAGATTGTAGTCTTCAGTCCCCAAGAAAAAATACTAGAACGTGAAACCCACCAGTCAAAATTCAGTTAACAGTTCCAAAAATGAACTGTTCATCTGTTCCGTTTTGATTAGGATAGTTATGATTTAGATGGCAAACTTAAGATGATGTATTTAGTTATTAATCAATTGTGTGGGATCATGAATCCGGATCCTCCGGCCAATTTAACACTGAGTCCTGGCTGCGCTCGTCAGGTCTCGCGTTGTTCTGAGCAGGCACAAAATGATTTGTTAATTTTTCCAAATTTTTTAATTCAGCCTCACAAACTTCGGAGCAAATCAAACAAACACTAAGTAGACTTCATGTACTGATCAGGTCCTAATATATTGTGATTATTGTTGGTGTTTATTAGTTAGAGTGAATGATTCTGCCCTGATCATGAAGCAGCTGCGCAGATCGTTGTGCAGCTGAGAACCCCAAATGAAACTCTTCACTTCATGTTTTGCTGCCACTGTTCTTCAACAAAGAAACTTACCGGCTGATTTACGATAATGGACTCTGGTCCTCTAATCTCACTGTGTTGCTCATACAGTGTACTTTATGCTGTTGCTCTGTGGGAGTGATTTGGGGGCAGTCTCCCAGGGCCTGTGTGCGTATGTGATCCCTGTATGAGGAGTCTGGGAGCACTCACACCCACACGCACGCTCGCCTATAACATGATGATTTTTAAAATAAACGATGTTGTAAAACTGGAGCTTTCACATTCATCATTTGTAAACCGATTCATTCAGGCTCACAAAAAAATACAAACGTGCTCATTGAATGCTGTCCATGCACAATATTTCATACTAATCCTTTTTTTCTTTTTCTCAGGAGAGGAACCAACTGATAGACAAACAGTACAATGCAGACCGAGATAAACTACAGAAGATCCGTCTGGTCATGGTAACTAAATTAACTAAACAAAAGATTTGATGGAACGGGAGGTCATGGTGTAGTTGACATAGATTTACTTGGATTTTCAGATCAATTGTTAATCCCTTTCTGGTCTAAAATTTGAGGTAGTTAATAAAGATTAGTCAGACATCAGACACCTAACTCAGGTAACCCAGCTGACATTCCCTAGTGAGGTCATTAGCTCTGATTACATCCCAATGGTCGTTAAAGGGATAGTTCAAAGAAAAATGAAAAAAGCTAGTGCTTTTGAAGCTAGGGTTAAATTATCCTAGAAAAGCTAGCAAGAGCAGGTTATACTTTTTTTTGTATAATGGTACATTTTTTCACAACAACCTTCAAAAAAGGATCAACCGCTAGCATCATAACAATCGTTTCACATAATTTCATATCGCACTGATAGAGGTGAAGGGGCAGCAATGAAAATTAATTGAGGAGTTATTGTAAGTAATGGTTGAGTATGTGAGTCGGCATATTTTCCCCGGCATTTTGGAGAAATAGGTAAGGTAGAAATTGGTCTAGATTTACATGGGTATAGCTTTCTTAATTTCTTGTGTTTTGTCCAGGACATTAAAAGTGCTTTATTCAAAAACATATCATGGGCTTTATCTCCTTGATATTATACTACTGAAAAAAATATCTGTCTAGGCCAATTTTGAGAATTACGCCAGAACCTACTTTATTATCAATTGATTATGAAAGTATATGATCAAAGTTTCTTGACACAAATTAATTTGGTCTGTTCACATACAATAATTCATATTTCATTTAATGGAAATATAACAAAGACAGAGACCTGAGTTTTATTATTTGAAACTCTCCTCGTTGAGCTGAATTACTCTAGAGGTTATTTCACTCTGTTCAGGCTCGGAGGAACCGTGAGATCGCCATCCTGCAGAGGCAGATTGATGAGGTGCCAAGCCGGGCCGAGTTGACCCAGTACCAGAAAAGATTCATTGAACTCTACAGCCAAGGTGCATTACACTTCTGTATCTAGTCTAACCCGAATTAGACCAGGAAAGTATTCAGTAGACATTTGATGTATCTGATTCTCCACTTATGAATTGCACTAAATGTCAGCAGAAGATTAGGAGCAAAGACTATCTACTAATTCTTCTTGTGCCTTTCAGTTTCTGCAACACACAAAGAGACCAAACAGTTCTTCACGCTGTATAACACATTAGATGACAAGAAGATTTATCTTGAGAAGGAGGTCAGTAACAGCATGGTTAGCAACATGGGAAAATAATACTAATATAATTAATTCTTGTAGACTGTGGCTTTGAATTAAGATTTGTCTGTGATTTTAGTAGCTCTGTTCAGTTTAACTAGTCATATAAATTAAAAACAAATTAAAGTGAGACACCAGCAGACAATTATACATTCTAAATATTATTCATAAAATAGTGTTTTCTCATCTGTAGGTGAATCTGCTGAATTCTATTCATGACAACTTTCAACAGTAAGTATAGATGTGCTCACCTATCGTATGTTTGTAATATGAGAAGAGAAGTTTGTTTTCCCATTACCTGCATGGTCTGTCGGTGTGTCAAAGCTGTAATCTGCTGTGCTGGTGTCCAGGGCCATGTCATCTTCAGCAGCCAAAGAGCAATTCCTCAGACAGATGGAGCAAATAGTGGAGGGAATCAAACAAAGCCGGATCAAGGTAGAAATCACTCTCTCTTAAAGAATAATTCAAGTTACGTGCCTTTATAGATTTGGAAACATCATTGCTGAATTGAAGTACAGCTGTGGAAGCAGTACAAGAAATCAGACAAGTATTCAGATGTCTTAACATTGTTTACACCATTACAATAAAAGCACAACACAGTTTGTGTGACGCCTGCGCTCTGCCTGTATGGTTTGCCAGATGGAGAAGAAAAAGCAGGAGAACAAAATGAGGAGAGATCGGCTGAACGATGAATACCTGGAGCTGCTCGATAAGCAGAGGCTCTACTTCAAAACTGTGAAGGACTTTAAGGAGGTGAGGAAGGCAGTCAATTATCATCATATTATTTATTAGTTGTGGATTAAGCTACCTTGCTGAGAGGTGTTCCTGGCTACAACAACAAGCAGTTTATATTAAATAATTTCCACAGTCTTAAAAATTACTGTATTGGTGAATCCACACCTCTGTAAACAGTTTTAATAAAACCCAATTTTGGTGGGATAATATTATTGATTAGATGTTGAAAATGGCTACCAGAGTCATTACAATATTTAACTTAATTACCAACATTTCTCAAAGTTAACAATAGGATCAAGATTTAGATAAATAAAATAGAGATAATCTAAAGTTTATATTGATCATAAGATTATGTCTCATCATACGTCATAATAGAAGTGCAGTGCAGTCATGAAGTAGTTACAGAGAAGTTATGTGACCGTAATGATTAAATGTTTTTCTTTCTCTCCAGGAGTGTCGGAAAAATGAAATGCTGCTATCTAAGATGAGAGCCAAAGGAGCTTCTTAGCCCCTAGTCCAGCATAAAATGTTATTTGATATAGAATATTACTTGATACAGAATATTACTTCTCATGAGCTAAATTAATCATAGTTAAAAAATGTTTTTACATTACACACGTTGTTTCATTGTTATCCTTTATAGCTGATATGTTTGTAGGCCAGCATCTAAAAACTTGTGAGAAGAGTCCAGGATATTATATTTACACTGCGGCATTCACTTGTGCCAAATCCAGCTGCCTATAAAACACAAAGAAACCTTTTAACGTATCAAGTCCAAAGAAACTATGGCGTGTTTGACACATGTTGGCGTGACCTACAACTGAGGCGGAATACAGCATCTGCAACAACCACGATGGTCAACAAATGCCAACCAAGTTGAAACTATTAACTTTCAAAATGAACAATGTTTGGGAGCCTTGCAACGATCCTCTTAATCAGAACCTTATCTATGACAACTTTTCACTGTGGGACCGACCAATGTCTAATTCAATCATAACTCAACTAACATTAACTTCACACCTTCAAAGCTCTACTATACAACTGCTCTAGCTTGAGAAATGTGTCAATTTTGTTTCTGTTGATCCCATGTCTAATAAAGGGCCTTAACTTTTTTTTTCACTGATAATATATATATATAGGGCATTTATGAACTTAACTTTTGAAAGTCCATCATAGTATTTTGAAGTTTCCAGGTGAAGCTTTAAGCATTGCTCTTTGTTTGATATCCTTTTACAGTCAGGCTGCTCGGATGTCATTCTAATGTTTGAGCTCACTTTATGTCTTATATTTGCTTTCACGACCCAATCACCATAAAGTTCTTAATATAGCAGCATTTAATGAATAAAATGATCTTAAGAATTGAAATGTCTCTTGTGTTACTAATCTTAGATAATATGTGTACATTCAGACACTATGTGCTTATTAAAGACAGGGTTTTTACCATAGTGTTGTCAAAAGTAACATGATGAATCTATGATGGAAACATCCTGTGAATCCCCAAATCAGTTCAGATCTGGTGCACATGCACAAGCTGGCAAATTGACATCTGTTCCTTATTTAGTCAGCACAAATCCCACCAGTCCTGGGAGGTGTATTACTCAGAGAAACAATAACTACAGATAATGGAATATATTTCAAGATTTAGTTCACAGATACATTCAGTCAGATGGTGGTTAACTTAGCAACAACATAAAAACTGTTGATGGATACTTTTAAAAAGGGTCATAATTGATGCAGCAGACCAGAGACATATTTATTGGGTAGCCTACATTGCCCGCAAGGTAACTTAACTGCTGACAATTGGATCAGAGACTTGACTGTGTTCTGCTAGTTGCTGTTCATATAGCCCTGAGCCAAAACCATAAACTCAGTTCTTTCTACCTCCATTCAGCTTGAAGCAACCGTGACTCAAGTGATATCACTCAAGGATATGTATTTGATTTCACACAGCTGTCTCTGGAGACACACAAGACTTAAAAAAAAAGTAATTTACACTGATATAATTGTAAATGATTAAGAATGCACATTTATCGACTTACAATAACCTTTATATTAACAATAAACATCAGAAACTTTCTGCAAATCTATTTAATATTCAAAATTCAAACATCTAATTTACTTAAGTATTATCTATGAGATGTGTCTGCACCTGTTATGATTGGAAAAGTCTCAGTGGACTTCATAATACTTAATTGGATGAAGTTTGGAACAACCAGGAAATTTCAGAGAGCAGGCTCTTAGAACCTTAAATCTGACTGAATATCTAGAGGGACCTGATGGTGGCTGTCCAACTACAGTCCCCATCCAACCTGACAGCTTCAGAGGCTCTGCAGAAAAAACGGCCAGAAAAATGCAAACACGGGTAAGGAAAATCATAGACTCAAAGCTGTGATGGCAGTCGGAGGTGTTTCAACACAGTACCCATTAACAGCTCTGAATACTAAGGTCAATGTGATATTTCAGTTTTTCTTCTTAATAAAATTTTGCTAAATTGTCTCAATCTTTATATTCACTAGGTTATTTAGGAGTATTGAGTTTAGATTGATAGATTATTTAAGCATAAAGCTGCAACATGAAAAGTTCCAAAATTGAAGGGGTTGGAATGCTTCCTTAATGCACTGTCTATTTCCTGCTACCCCATGTACAAAACCATAGATTTCCCAATCTGGTGTAGAAGAACTTGGCTGAACTGAACATAGCCCAAGAACCATCTCCCAACACAGAAATCAGAACACTACCTGAGAGTATGATTTCCTCAGCATACATCAGGGTTGGACCTCACTAATGCCCATGTGGCTGAATAGGAACAAATCACGTTCAACATAAGAAGACTGAATCACTTGAAACAAGTTTTTTACAGCATCAGTGCCTTGATTTGGCATCTTCAGATCTTGTTTAATGTTCTGATGCTCAATTATCTACCTTTGGACATGTAGTGTATCTATTGGCAGTCATTTAATATAAAATAATCCTAGTGATGTCTTCACTGGTGTGTTTCATCTAAATTGAACAATTTGTTAGTTTATTTACCCTCCAATGGGCCATTTTTATATTAAAATACTTTATATTTACATCTGGAGAGGGTCCTAAATGGAGGCCGCCATGTTATTTACAGTCTTCCAAACTGGACAAACTAAACACCTTTTGAGTTTTTATGACAAAATGAAGGCTACTACAGGTTCTCTTTCATGTGATGATGGGGGGGGTGAGGTGAGGGGTATTCAGCTACATCATACAACTTCACTACTAGTTATCACTAAATTATACACACTGGACCTTTAACACAATTCTGTAAAACTTTCAAAGAAACAAAAAATATTAGTTGAGATATCTTCCACAAGATCATTGGACTTTTGTTAGTTTGTATTTAAATTAAGACCATGTTCTTTTCTCTCAGACTACTTGCTGCTTTATCAGCTCACTCTCCAATCACTGTGATTGAGATACTGCACAGACAGTTTACATGTCTCTTGTCCATCAAAGGTCTGATTTGGGAACCTAAAAACATGTTCATATATGCAGGTCAGTGTTTCTGACTGTACTTTCTTTTTGTGGTGGAATGAAACTAGATCAGTTATTGTAGGGTACCAATGGAGAGATTGAGTGTGAAAATATAACAAGATGCTTTCTGCAGGAGCTTCAGAGAACATCACATGTTGGCAGTATTACTGATATGTAAGATAATACATAACTGATGTGTGTAAGTATCTCACTGTGTCCCTGTCATAGCTTAAGAGTAGACAAAGGCCCAGAAGAGATAAAAGGAGGAAGTGGGTGAAGAGGAGATGAGCAGAGAAGGCGGTAGAGCACAGATTTGGCAGAGTGACACAAACAGGAGGCCTTACCTGGTGTTGCCTGACAGATTCTCACTATATCTGAGACTGTGGACCTTTCTCAATAGATGATTGTTGGTTGTACATCACTGTTTTGCCTGCTTGAAGCTGCTTGATATGTTTCACTATGAATGTTTTCTTGGTGCTGCGTGGTTTCCTGATGCTCCTGATTTTCGGTGTGGATGATCATGCATTTGGGGCAAAGAGACAACAACCAGTGTTTTCAACTGAGAACCATAACTCCCGCCTCCGAGGTCTCTGGAAGCTACACATGAGGGACTCCCTGCTGAAAGGTCAAACAGCACATAGGAGACTTTCTTTGATGCTTATCCTCTAAATGTTTTTTTTTCTCTTGATTAAACTGTGTTATGAATACATGATGATGTTAGTGGGACATGGTGTGGAAGTAAAGCTGTTAGGAAGTAAGAACCCTAACTTCGTGTCATACAAATCGTTTCTGTAACTTTTCCTTTAGGGTATAATTTTCTTTAATCAACATTGTTGACTGTCTCCTTTGGTCTTCATTAGCTCACTATTTGTTTAACAGTGTAGCTGGTCAAGGCATGTATACTGTTCTCAGTGGTCAAGACAACGCGTTTCATTTTGGAAGTGTACTATTAAATTAACTTGCCATTCCTGCCACCATAATGTGTCGTCAAATCAAACAACAAGACTGAAATCTTAATGGACATTTTTGAATGTCTTAATATAGTACATGATAACACATCTTTTTTATATGGTCAGAGATTTATTGTTCACTGTAATCATTAATATACAGACGCTGCTTCATATTAGCTCTAGTTGAAGTTAATACTATAGGTGTAAGCAGTATTATTTAAATCTCCTTTCTCGTGATAGCTGTTTGTAGGTTAATTACTGTTGTGAATACTAAAATATATCACTATCACCACTCAGCATGGAAACTGTATCTGTGCAGAAAAACGGTATTCAATAAAACATAACTGTGGACGGTAGGCACTTCTCTAACTCAGACTACTTGAAGCCTTGTGTCACCATCAGATCGACATAAGGAAATTTTTGCTTTGAACCAGGGATCTCTTAAAAGGAGGAGGAACAATTCTAATAAAATGGCATTTTACCAATGAGGATAACTGGTTATTAAGTACTTTGTACATCAGCAACAACTAATCATCTTTTCACATTGCAGGTCCTTGTCCTCATCCAGTCGTAGAAGGGGTCAAGCAGCAGCTGCTTTACTGCCGTGTTGGCGTTGGCTACCATCTCCAGATTCTGCCCAGTGGCTCTGTTGGAGGCATCCACAAACCCACAGAGTATTGTAAGTTCAGTCCACATATATAACCTCCTTATCATAAGCATGTGTTAATGTTTCAAGTTTATTAAGTCTCTATTGTAAATTTGGTCCATATAATTAATGCTTTGCTCTACTCTGCATTTCTAAATCTCCACAAGCTTGGCTCAAGGTGTTTGCTATGAAGCATGGAGTGGTGGGAATCAAAGGAGTCAAGAGCTGTTTGTACCTCTGCATGAGTCGAGAAGGCCTGGTATATGGCACGGTATGTAGTCCCCCTTCACATCTTCAATACTGCATGGTTTAAATGTGTCATATATGTTTACTCCTTAAACCTTAGTCAAAGATCTATAGATGTAAAAAATAATCTAATTGAACCTAAACTCTATAAACAGGTAGCTGGGTGGTTGTGGTTCAGGTGGTATAGCAGGTCATCCACTAACAAGAAGGCTGGAAGTTTGATCCCTTGCTCCCTATTGCACAAAATGCAGTTTCCTTCAGCAAGATACTGACCCCAAATTGCACCTGATGGCTGTGTTGGCAGTCGGTGTGTGATGTTTTATAGATACATATAGAGCCACTGCATGAAATTGTGTTAATGTCAAAAACTGTAAAGCTCTTTGAGGGGTCATCAAAACAGACCATATACCTAGGTCTCCATAATGGGACATCATAAATGTGGTTTTCTCTTCCAGGAGCACTTTTCTGCTGATTGCTTGTTGAAGGAGATCCTGGAAGAAAATCATTACACCACCTATTCCTCTCTGTCTCATCCGGGCATCTACCTAGCTCTTTCCCACAAAGGAGACCTCAGAAAAGGTAGCAGTGTTGGCCGCCACCAGTCCTGCACACACTTCCTTCCTAGGAGACCACCATGATCCGGGCACAGGAGAGCCAGCTTTTTGAGAAATAGAGCCAAATTACAAATATAGTTAATGTTGCCAATCCATCATGTGAGGACAGCAACAGACCTCCACACAGCAGGTTTCAGGTTTGTCATTTCCACATATGTATGCTTGACAAACGTACAACTTGACAAAAGGGTGTTCCTTATGGACCTCAGTGTGACAGAACAGAAGCCACACAGTCTTATGGATAGTAGTAAGAGGGAATACTCTTTGCCAAAACAAGGTGAACATTCAGGCACTTTTCCTTGTGATTGTAACCATAGTGCAAAAAAATAAGTCTCACCAGAAAGAAATGATTTCCTATTGTGTCAGTGTTGAGTTAGCCCATCTTGATGGCCATGTCTTGTCATGTTGTAGAATTTCAATGAAAACAAAGGTGGAAGAGGTTTCATTTCATAGTGACTTTACAACCATACTCCCTCTACCAGTCTTAAAGAGTAGCTGTAATAGTTTTTTGATTGGATTACTGTTGAAATTATTCAAACAACAAAAGAAGTGAAATAATTAGTTTATAAAAGGCCTCCGCCTCCAACGGTGCCACCTTGGCAACCAATTCAAAAGTGGTTTAGCAATTGGGGCATGTGGGAAGTCACTATGTAATTGTCTGAGTCTTTTTCTGATACCAGTGCTAAAACCTAAAACAGCTACATTGCCTAAATGGTGCCAGAAATAAATGTTTTTCTTCAAAATGACAACCCAGGGATGGGACCAGGATGCAGAGCTGCACTGCCACACACTTCTCTGCGCGCCCTCTGGATCAGTCACACAGCAACAACCCCATGTTGACTGTGTCTGTCCACCATCCCATTCAATTCAATCAAATTATGTAAATCAAACAATAACACTGGGGGAATTGAATATACTCCCCCCAGTCTTGTAAATACACACGTTCCCCGAGACTTTGGCAGAGGAGGTGGAGTTGCTGCTATTTTTAACTCCAGTCTATCAGTTAATCCTAAACTAAGCTACAACTCAGTCTTTTTCTTAGTCTTCCACAACAATCCAAGAAACACCAACAGCCAATCACATTTGCTGTAGTTTAAATGGTAAATGGTTTTGTATTTATATAAGGCTTCTCAAGTCTTTAGGACCACACAAAGTTCTTTACAGTTCAGTTTTACAGTCACCCATTCACACACACATTGATACAGTGCATCTATTAGTAGCACTTTTTTTGTTCGATGAGGGGCAAGTTTGGGGTTCAGCATCTTGCCCAAGGACACTTCGGCATTGAGATGGAGAAGACTGGGGATCAAACTGCCGACCTTCAGGATGGAGGACGACGGCTCTACTACTCAGCCACAGCCGCCAATTTACCGTGCTCCTAATGCGTATTCTGAATTTTTCATTGGATTCCCTGATTTTTTTATCAAACCTAGTCCTAAAAAACTGTAAAATTATTATTGTTGTTGACTTTAATATTCATGTTGACAATAATAATTATAGCCTTAGCATAGCAATAATTTCAGTACTAGAATCAATTGGTTTCAGTCAGTGTGTACACCAACCTACTCATTTTTGTAAACACACACTTAAACTTGTATTATCATACGGTGTCAAAATTGAACATTTAACAGTACTTCCGCGCAATCAAATTCTATCAGACCATAATTTAATAACCCTAGATTACGATTAGAATTAGACTCAGTTGCGCCTCTTGAAAAGAAACATGTAAAATATAGCAAATTAGCTCCATGGTATCAAGAAAACTAGAAAGGAAGTGGGGCTCCAGCAACCGTGTTGAAAATATCATAGACTGGAAGAGTAATGTTAAAGCATATAAAAAGGCTTTCCAGAAAAGCAAGAGCTGCCTACTATTCAAAACTAATAGAAGAGAATAAAAACAATCCCAGGTTTCTCTTCAGCACTGTAGCCAGGCTGACAGAGGGCCAAACCTCCACCGAACCCAGTATTCCTCGATCCCTAAATAGCAATATCTTTTACTTTTTTAATGATAAAATTCTAACTATTACAAATAAAATCAACAATCTCCTGCCCTCAATTGGCCCTAATACCCTACCAAGAACAAAAATCTCAGAAACGGCTGAGAATCCTTCCCATTATTTAGATAGGTTATCTCTGATCACCCATGATCAGTTTACCAAAAATAATCTCAGGTTCTAATCCAATCAACCTGAATCTTAGATACCATTCCTTCAAAATTACTTAACGAAATTCTGCCCCTAATTGATAGTTTGTTACTGAACACAATCAATCTGTCATTATCATCAGGATATGGACCACAGTCCTTTAAAATAGCTGTAATCAAACCCCTTCTCAAAAACCCACCCTAGATCCAGAGGTTTTAGCCAATTACAGACCAATATCTAATCTCGCCTTTCTGTCTAAAATTTTTGAAAAAGTTGTAGCCAATCAGCTCTGTGAGTTTCTCCAGGAAAATAATTTATATGAAGACTTTCAGTCGGGGTTTAGAGCCAATCACAGCACAGAGACAGCCTTGGCAAGAGTCACTAAAGACCTAATATCGTTTTTTTAAATCAGGGATTTGTGTCAGTCCTTGTTCTGTTAGATCTTAGTGCAGCATTCAACACAATTCACCATCAAATTTTACTACAGAGACTTGAACAGTTAATTAGCATTAAAGGAACTGCCCTGAACTTGTTTAAATCATGTTTTTCTGATCGATTCCAATTAATGAAAATTAATGATGAGACATCTGTGTGCACCAAAGTTAACCACGGTGTTCCACAGGGCTCTGTGCTTGGCCCAATTTTTATACTCATTATATATGCTTCCACCAGGAAACATTATCAGTCACACTCGGTAAATTCCCACTGCTATGCGGATGACACCCAGTTATAGTTGTCAATAAAACCTGATATATATTAACTAAAGTCCAAGAATGTAAAAAACCTGGATGACCCACAATTTTCTCTTATTAAACTCAGATAAAATAGAAGTTCTAAAACTTGGCCCTACACACCTTAGACATGCATTATCTAATAATATAGCTGCACTAGATGACATTGCCCTTGCTTCCAATGAAACAGTGAGGAACTTGGGAGGGATCTTCGATCACGACTTGTCCTTTAATTCTCACTTAAAACTAATTTCTAGGATCACTGAGTATCCAGAATTCAGGATTACTTGTCCCTAAAGTCACTAAAACCATCTGTACATTTTAAGATTAGGCTTAAATCCTTCCTTTGCGATAAAGCTTATAGTTAGAGCCGTCTCGGATTGTCCTAGAGCTGCTCTTAGTTATGCTTCTATAGGTCTAGAATGTCAGGGGATACATGACAGATGGAGCTTCTCTTTCCAGTTTCTCCTTCCGCTTCCCGATCCTGATCACGTCAAAGAAATGAATATCTCATCAATACATGTACAATGTATCAATACAATTTGTTCCTGCAAAAGAGAATTTTTGTATATGCTCTGCATGCTCTATATTACTGTTAACCTCAATTAAACATATTCAATACAGTCAGGACTTTTAGGTTTGACCTTGATTTAATTAACTTTCTGAAAGTGTATCTAAGACTCCACATCCAGGGCTAGAGGGGTGGGCCATAATCTTACCTGCAATCTTTATGATCCTTGAGACGTACAGGTCCTGGAGAGAAGGCAGGTTGCAGCCTATCTCATTTTTGGTGTCGAAAATGATGCACTGCAGTCAGGCCCAGTCCTTGGCAGTAGCAGCAGCTACCTCACCTACTCCGTGATGGAATAGGTGAGAATGGACTCTATGATTGCAATGCAGAGGTTTGCCATCAGCGGCTTTGGCAGGTTGAACTACTTCAACTGCCGCAGGAGGTACAGTGGATATAAAAAGTCTACACACCCCTGTTAAAATGCAAGGCTTTTGTGATGTAAACAAATGAGACAAAGATAAATCCTGTCCGAACTTTTTCCACCTTTAATGTGACCTTTAACGTGAACAATTCAGTTGAAAAACAAATTGAAATCTTTTAGGGGGAAAAATAAAAAAGGAAGTGTGCACACCCTTAACCTAATACTTTGTTCAAGCACCTTTTGATTTTATTACAGCACTCAGTCTTTTGGGGTAGGAATATATTAGCATGGCACATTTTGACTTGTCAATATTTGGCCACTTTTATTTGCAAAAGGGCTCCAAATCTTTTATATAGCGAGGGCATCTCCTGTGCACAGCCCTCTTCAGATCCCCTCACAGATGTTCAATTGGAATCATTTCTGGGGTCTGGCTGGGCCATTCCGAAACATTAACCTTCTTCTGGTGAAGCCATGCTTTTGTTGATTTGGATGTGTGCTTTGGGACGTTGTCATGCTGATAGGTGAAATTCCTCTTCATCTTCAGCTTTCGAACGGAAGCCTGAAGGTTTTGTGCCAAAACTGACTGGTATTTTTTAACTGTTCATAATTTCCTCCACCTTGACTAAGGCCCCTGTTCCAGCTGAAGTAAAACAGCCCCAAAGCATGATGCTGCCACCACCATGCTTCACTGTGGGTATGGTGTTCTTTGGGTGATGTGCAGTGTTGTTTTTGCGCCAAACATACCTTTTGGAATTATGGCCAAAAAGTTCAACCTTAGTTTCTTCAGACCATAGCACATTTTCCCACATGCTTTCAGGAGACTTAATGTATGTTTTTAAAAAGTTTAGCCGGGCTTGGATGTTTTCTTGGTAAAAAAAGCTTCTGTCTTGCCACCCTACCCAATAGCACACATGAAGAATACACAAGATTGTTGTCACATGTAGTACACAGCCAGTCCTTGCCAGAAATTCTTGCAGCTCCTTTAATGTTGTGAGTCGGCCTCTTGGAAGCCTACCTGACCAGTTTTCTTGTTGTCTTTTCATAAATTTTCGAGGGATGTCCATTACTTGGAAATGTCACCATATTTTCTCCACTTGATGATGGCTGTCTTCACTGTGTATCATGGTAAATAAAATGCCTTGGAAATTATTTTGTACCGTTCTCCTCACTTCCCTTTCAACAATGAGATCCCTCTGATGATTGGAAACTCTCTGCGGATCATGGCTCTTGCTGTAAGATGCAACTAAGAGAGTTGAACTTTATTTGGGATAATCAGAGTCACTGTAAATGATGGCAGGTGTGTACTCACTACTATTTAACATGAGTTTGTATGTGATTGTTTAATTTTGAATACTGTCACATCCCCAGTTATAAGAGGGTGTGCACACTTATGCAACCACATTATTTAATTTTTTTATTTTTTGTTTCCCCCCTAAAAGATTTCAGTTTGTTTTTTCAATCGAATTGTTCACGTTATAGGTCACATTAAAGGTGGAAAAAGTTCAGACAGGATTTATCTTTGTCTCATTTGTTTAAATCACAAAAACCTTGCATTTTAACAGGGGTGTGGAGACTTTTTATATCCACTGTACATCCTCCGTTGGGCTTTTTTGGTGAGTGAGCCGATGTTCAGCTCCCACTTAAGGTCCTGGGTGATAAAAGGGGCCAAGGAAGCAGAATGACCTTAAAGTGTCCACTGGAAAGTCATACGTTTTTTTTTCGTGACTGCTGCTGGCCTCGTCAACAAGCCCTGGGACCCATCATTGGACTGCACTAATGTCCCCAACTGTGACTGTAACACTTTGACACTTTAACTTCCCGTGATAAATAACAAATTAACTACTTTGCACAATCCAGTCTTTAGTGTTTATTTACTTCACAATCCCTACCCTGATACTAAGTATTATTTATATTTATATTTGCTTCATATTTTTGTAGTTTTTATATTTATATTTACATGGCAATAAAACCCAATTCTGATTCTGAAATGGGGGTAAATCCAGCTTTAATCTGGATGGATTCTGGAGGAAAATTCCTTACCTTCACTAATTAAGTTTAACAAAAATTTGTCTTAATTCATATTGATTAACAAGAAAATATATATATGAAAGTATAAATTAAAATGTGAAACAAATATGCCAAAATATCCAAGAGCAATGATCAATGTGCTGTCCAAATCACAGAGAGATTTTTCGATTTTTCAAGCCACTTTTATTTGCTCAGTAAAGTAAAAAAAAATACAACCAAGTATCAAAAAATCTAATCTAACCATATTCAATCCAAAATAGGACCAAAAACCTGCTAATCTAAACAGTGAGATCAGCTTTCAGTCTTGCCTTTAATGTTCATTTAAAGATACACGTTACGTGTACGTCGAATAAGTCTTCAAGCTCGTTTCTCAATTTCTCAAGACACTTTCTGAGGCGAAAACTTCCTGATCAGTGAAGTTTGGTTGGTAGGTACCTTCTGTGTTTCTCATGAAGACTCTGACTGAGTTACAGAACAGTTTTAGATCTGGGATGAAATCTTCTACTTTAACCAGGCTGTAGCCCTTAGTGTCGTGTAGAATGGTCCGGATTCTAGTGAGGGAGTAAACACTCTTCATCCACCTGCAGGTTCTGCTGTGTGGTCATCAAACTGTTCTCGGACTGAGAGAAAGAACACGGTAGGTTTAATTTTGACACTTTGTTTGCTTTTTCACTGTTTCATTTGTTTTCTGGGCTTTTTCTTTTGGTTGACAGCTTGGAAAAATCTTCCTCAGTCATGAAATCTTCTTCATAAGTGAACACTGACTCTAGTGGCTGTGTGACCAACATTTGTATATTGTGTTTGAATCATTGAAATATCTCCTACCTAATTTTCCTGATGGTTGTCCTCAGTCTTCCCCTCCTGTGAACCTTGTGTGTCGCTGCATGGCTCCATCGGAACAGAGGCCTCGCTACCATCTGAAGCCCCTGTGCAGAAGCAGCGGAACCACCAATGCCAATCACATGACTTCATGGGGGTAATCTCACAGAAAGGTCTGTTCCTAATTGTTAACAAATTATGTTTGTGATGTATTAAAGGGGACATATTATGAAAATTCCACTTTTGTAGTGCTTCTACACGTTTTTTGGGTATCTGGCATGTCTACCGTCCCAAAAACTCTGGAAGAAAACAACTCCCACAATTTGTTGTGGTTCCTCTATGTAAGAAACTATACTCTAGAGTGAGTCCTATGGGAATACGACCAGCGCCGATGACACAGTCGGTCTACATGGCATGTTTCGCTCCGCTAGAAAAAGCAGCTATAAATAGAAAACAATGCACTCGGAGGCTAACCCGAGTCGTAGCTTCTGTGTGTGTCGCCCGGTTGAAACAGCAGGTATAACTTAAAACAGCTCTTTGTGGAGCTTTGTTAGAAAATAGCACCCCCCCCGGTCTCCGGCTGCATCGTAGCCGTGCTTGAGCGCTCGCTCAGCGGACAGCCTCTCTTGTGATGCTCTGGCGGCGAGGCGGAGGAGGGGGGGAGAGCGCTGCGCCTTATAACTTTTGTGTCCCGTATAGGGGTGTCACGATACCAAAAATTCAGTAGTCGGTGCCAATACCAGTAAAATAACACGATTCTCGATGCCAATTTCGATACCACGTTAAAAAAAAAGCTTCACGTCATCCTCCAGAGCAGGGGTCGGTAACTTGCGGCTCTTCAGCCCCTCTGCAGTGGCTCCCTGTGCAGTGTTGTGCATGTTGCGCATATTTTTCGCAAACGGTGAACTTAACGAATCAGTTTTCTTATGTTGAAAATGAGAGAAAGTCACGTTCACGTTAATTTTTTAAATCATCATCGTATCAGGCCGTCATGAAATACAAGGAGCGCGCGATGTCTGCATGTGTGTGTGTGTGTGCGTGCGCGCGCGCGCTCCGTGATAGAGACTGTGTCTCTGCTCAGAGATCAGCGCTGCAGCTTCAGAAGAGGCGCAGCACCGATGCTAACAGCTGGCATCGGTGCTCCCTGTTCTTACGGTGCTTCAAAAAAATGGGTATCGTCGGTGCTCTGTTATTTAAGTATCGAAAGGTATCGTAAGTATCTGTTCTTGTGACATCCCTAGTCCAGTACAGATTTGCTCACTCCGAGCTGCACGAACCGTTGACGGTCACCAGCAGCTCGTACCCGGGGTTTGAAGTGCATTTCGCCGCAAAAGTTGCAGGAGTGTTAGCATCCAGAGCTGTAGCCCCTCCATTGTGTGTGTGTGTGCGTGTGTCGGGGGCGGGACAGTGAGAGGGGGGGTGGGTTGTTGGTGAGAGGGGGGGTGGGGCGGTGAGAGAGGGGGGGTGGGGCACTCAAAACAGGTCAATCTGAGGAAGGCTGTTTTAGACAGGGTAAAAGGGTGCTGTTTTAAATTATCCTTGTGGTATTTTCCTTTTTTTTATTGAGCACTCATATCACAGGAGTTGTACATGATACAACATTCACAAAAGAGCTTTAGATCAATGCTCACATCATTTTGTATAACTTATCCCCCCCCCCTCCCCGAACATACCGGACATCCATCCAAAACAACCACATACATTTACATAGGCTCACCATTTTTTCCCAAATTGTGTACTATATACTATAGCTCAAAAGGATAAATATCACAGCTGTAGATGCTAGAGGGCTGCTAAATGGTTCCAAGCAGGAATAGTCTTAAGTTTATCCAGATATGTCAGCACTGGATCCCAGACTGAAAAGAATTTGTCCCTGGACCCCCTGAGAGTGTATTTTATTTTCTCTAATTGTATGAACTGCATTAGGTCATTAAACCACAGAGACACACTAGGTGGACTTTTTGATTTCCAATGTAATAAAATTCTTCTACGTGCCAGCAGTGTTGTAAAAGCAATAATGTTTTTATATCTTTTCCTTATTGTACAGTATCTTCTATCAGTAGTACCAAATATGGCCATTACTGCACTGGGCTGTAGATCAATATCAAGAGCCTCTGATAGTGTTTTAAAGATTGCAAACCAATAGGATGTTAAGGCTGAGCATGACCAAAACATATGGGTTAAGTCGGCAGGAGTATTTCGACACCTGTCGCAGCTTGCATCCGTGTTGGGGTATATTTTAGCAAGTCTGGCTTTGGAGTAGTGGATGCGATGTAAGATCTTAAACTGTATTATGCTTAATCTGGCACATGAAGAGCTGTCATTCACTCTTAGTAAAGCGCTGTCCCAAATGTCTTCTTCCAAGTTCTCTCCCAGCTCATCCACCCAAGCTGCCTTAATCTTTGCAAGAGTTGTATTTTTAAAAGAGGATATACAGTTATTGATTCTTGAAATAAGTCCTTTAAAGCTGAAGGTAGTTTCTAACAGATCGTCTAAACCTGAAGGTGATGGTAAATATGGAAAGTTGGGGTCATGATGTTGAAGGAAGTGCCGGACTTGGAAATAACGAAACAGGCTGGACCGAGGGAGGACAAATCTATGTGATAAGTCATCAAAGCTAGCAAAAATACTGTTTATATACATATCTTTAAATTTGTAAATGCCTTGTCTTTGCCATAGAGTAAATTCAGAGTCTAATCTAGCTGGAAGGAAAAGATGATTATTGTGTATGGGACTTATATGGAAAAGACTATTAAACCCGAAGCTATGTCTAAGTTGAAACCATATTTTGAGGGTATTTATGACTACTGGATTGTTGGTGTATTGAGAAGTAGAGATGGGAAGGCTGGAGGTGACCAGGGCTCTGAGAGAGGTTGAAGTGCAAGATGCAGCTTCAAAATGGCACCAGTCTGTATCAGGAGTGTGGAGCCAGTGCATGATTTTTTGAACATTTGAGGCCCAATAATAGTGACAAAGATTTGGGAGAGCCAGGCCACCCTGCATCTTAGGCCTCTGTAACAGTTCCAGCCGTATTCTAGGTTTCTTCCCCTCCCATATAAATGAAGTGAAGACCTTATCAATAGATTTGAAGAAAGATTTAGGGAGATAAAGTGGAATACACTGAAACAGATAAACAAATTTGGGGAGTACATTCATTTTTATACAGTTCACTTTTCCTGCTAAGGATAGGTGAAGTGCACTCCATTTCTTCAAGTCTGATTTGACTTTCTCAAATAGCAGACAGAAGTTTTCCTGGTAAAGCTTCTGCATGTCCCTTGTAATGTTAATGCCCAGATATCTAAAGCCATTTCTAGACATCCGAAACGGCAGAGCATTGTCCTGTATTTGAAGAGCCAAGTCATTAACCGGATAACATTCACTTTTACTAAAGTTCAATTTGTAACCAGAAAAAACACCAAATCTCCTCAAAGCATGGATCACTTGGGGGGCGCTTGAAACAGGGTCCGATACATACATTAATAAATCATCTGCGTACAGAGATACTCTATGCTCTTCCCCTCCCCTATGGATTCCATTTAACGAGGGTAGCGATTTGAGTGCAATTGACAAGGGCTCTATGGCCAGGGCAAATAGCAGTGGGCTGATAGGGCAGCCCTGACGGGTGCCTCTTGACAGCTGAAAATACTGAGAGCGCTTACCATTTGTAATTACTGAGGCTTTGGGTGAGGTATATAAGAGTTTAATCCATGAAATGAAATTAGGACCATACCCAAATTTCTTTAAGCATGTAAATAAATATCCCCATTCTACCCTATCAAAGGCCTTCTCTGCGTCGAGCGTGATAACCACCTCGGGGACCGCACTGGACGCAGGAGAGTGAATAATATTTAATAGCCGGCGGATATTTGTAAATGAATGACGCCCCAAAATAAAACCAGTCTGGTCAGCAGAAATCACGTCATGCGTAGTGGCTTCTAAACGTAAGGCAAGGGCCTTGGCCAAGATCTTCACGTCACAATTTAAAAGGGAGATGGGTCGATACGAGCCACATTCCGAGTTATCTTTACCTGGCTTAAGCAAGAGGGTAATTGATGCTTCAGTCAGTGTCTGCGGCAGGGATCCATGAGACAGAGAGTCATTAAACATATCAAGTAGGATTGTAGACAGTTTACTAGAGAACTTTTTATAGAACTCTGCAGGGTACCCATCAGGGCCAGGCGTCTTGCCATTCTGCATTGCCTTAATCGCGTTCATGATTTCCATAGATTTTAGTGGGAGCTCAGTCTCAGTCCTGTGTCTTGTTTTTATAGAAGGAGCTTGGAGATCATTGAAAAATGTTTCCATGTCAAAGCAATCATTTGTTATTTCTGACGTGTACAGATTTGAGTAAAACGAGGTGAATGTTTCGTTAATTTCTTCTGGGTCAATAGTTAGTTCACCATCATCTTTCCGTATTTGTGGAATCTGTTGGGACACGGAGCGGCACTTAAGTTGGTGTGCTAATAGCCGTCCAGCTTTGTCGCCATGCTCATAGACATACCCCCGTGATTTTAATAGGAGACGTTCTGTCTTTTCAGTTGATGAAAGATTATATTGTGTTTGGAGGTCCAGCTTCTTTTTATATAATTCAGGGGAGGGGGAGGTGGAGTACTGAGAATCCACCATAGCTATTGCTTTAAGGAGCTCCTCTTGTTTTGTTCTTTTCATTTTATTTGCTTTAGCAGAATATGATATAATATCACCCCTGATTACAGCTTTTAATGTTTCCCATAAAAGAGAAGGGGAGGTGTCATCTTTTTTGTTGGAATCTATAAAGTCATCAATTTTTTGGGAGATCATTTCACAAAAAGTCTCATCAGCCAGAAGATTTCTATCTAATTTCCAAGAGGGGCGTTCTAATTTGTAAGAAGGAAATGCTAGGTCTAATATTACAGGGGCATGATCTGACTCAGCTATTGTTGAGTATTCAGCGTTAGTGACAAAGGGGAGAAGAGACTGGTCTATAAAAAAATAATCTATTCTACTATACGAATGGTGTACAGATGAAAAAAAAGAAAAGGACTTGCTTTGTGGAAACAAGGAACGCCAGGGGTCAACACCTCCTATCTGGTTCATAAAGGCTGATAACAGTTTGGCCTTTTTAGACAGGTTAGTAGATTTAAAGTTGGAACGGTCTAACACCGGGTTCATTACACAATTTAAATCGCCGCCAAATATCAATTGTTGTGAGTTCAAATCTGGAATTGATGAAATTATTTTCCCCATAAATTTATCATCATCCCAATTTGGGGCATAGATGTTAATCAAAACCACAGGCTTATGGTAGAGAAGCCCAGAAACCATTACAAATCGACCCTGTGGGTCTGAGGTGACAGTGGTCGCACTAAACTGGATTCTTTTATGAATCAATATGGCCGTTCCACAAGTTTTAGAGTTAAGGTTGGAATGGAACACATTCCCCACCCATCCTTTCTTTAGTCTGACTTGATCTTTAACCAGTAGATGGGTTTCCTGTAGAAATACAACATCACATTTTAAGTGTTTTAGATGATTAAATATTCTGGCTCTTTTAACAGGCCCATTTAAACCTTTTACATTCCAGCTAATGAATCGTACAGCAGCCCCCCTTGCATCAGTACCATCTCTCATGTTCAGCTATATAAAACAAATAAAAAAGTAGTAAGTAAAGATATGTTAGAGCAGTGGTTGTGATAAAGTACACAGTTATGTTTGTTTCTTAAGTGAACTAAGGTGAACGTTTGTTGCAAAAATGTGGTGGTGCCCTTCCCCCTGACTCTATCCCATGTCCAAAACAAAAACAGAACTAGAACTAGGCCTATACTTGTCCTTCTCCCTGAGGCAAGCTGCAGGCTAAACACTATTTCCAAAAACTTCTGGCAATACATTCTCTTGACACTTAGCCCAGGAAGGCTCCCAGTGGTCATATGTTAGAATACAGATGAAAATGGTTGAGCAATACAATAACTGTAAAACAAACGAGCATATATGAGAACATGTATAACATGAATATTGAAAGGCAACATAAGTGGTCTGTACAGTATAAGAGTTCAAGTTGTGTACTTGTGTACAGTATAATACCGATTAGTCCAGCAATAACGCCAGTGAGTATTAATACCTCGAGTCCTCAGACCGCTGACTGACGTGATGGGTTGAAGAGGTGATATCACATGTCAGAGGCTCAGGTGGTTAACCATCTCCAAGCTGCACAGACCAAACCGCGACATGTACAGTCTTACTCCTTACCAAACTTCTGATCTACAAACTTCTGAGCTTCATCAGGCGAGTCGAAGGTAGACACGTTATCCTCGTACATCACGCGCAGCCGGGCCGGGTACAGCAGGTGAAACTTGACGCTCCTCCGGTACAAAGCTTGTTTAACTCCGTTAAACGCAGCTCTCTTCTTAGCGAGCATCGCGCTGACATCCTGATAAACTCGTATGGCGGTACCTTGGTACGTCAGCTCGTGATTCCTGGCCCAGCGCAGCGCAGATTCTTTTTCTTGAAATCTGGAGAAACAGACCAGAAACGTGCGGGGGGAAGATCTCCGGCCGGATCTGAAGGTCGGGGTCCGGTGGGCTCTCTCCAATTCAGGCGGCGCAGGGAAAACATCGGGGCCCATCACTTGCATCAATGCCTCGGACATGAACTTAACGGGATCCTTGCCATCCTCGCTGCCTTCAGGGATGTTTAATATACGGAGGTTAGATCTCCGCGAGCGATTCTCGAGGTCGTCGATCCGATCCAGAAGTGACTGGTTATGGTTTTGAAGCGTTTTAATGGTAGACTCCACTGCCGTTACTCTTTCAAAGTTGTCACCAGCCACAGACTCAACGGAGGTGAGACGGCCCTGGAAAGACTTCATTGTTGATTGCAGTGTATCCATTGCAGTTTGCAGCGGTTTAATAGCTTCTTGGATCAGGGAAGAAACATCCTCCTTTAACGAGGTCCTCTGTTTGGCGAACTCTGCAGACAGCTGGTCCATGCCGACCACCGCGGGAGCCGCAGGAGTTTTTGACGATGTCGGAGAGTTGTTAGCTGCAAAAGATGCTAGCTTGCCCGCAGCACCTGTAGCAGCACGTGTAGCCGGAGTTTCCACGTTGTTGGCTGATTTAGTGTTTTTAGGTTTGCTCATCTTATGCGGAGTTGACTAAACTAGGTCAAGCAACGTTGGTTATATCGAAATGCTCACAAAAGATTGTTAAAAAAAAGAAAGTAACAAAAAGCAATCTGGGAGCCTTCGCGTGTGCGTCCTCTCTCTACATGTCGCAACCGGAAGCCCTTGTGGTATTTTGACCAAAAAATGTTACAGACATTTCATTAAGAGCCCAAGGAACCATATCAACTGTGGTAAAATGGGCATACGATGGGTCCTTTAAAGAGACAAAATATGCATAACATTTTTCAGATGTCAAATATGATTGATAATGTCGGACAGCATCCTTTTGGTAATCTGAGACAGTCATTTAAATTATATCTACAGCTTGCCATACTGTTCAAACTAATTGCATGGCTCTGGTAAATCTTTAAGTAACAAAAAAAACACTTATTCTACAGTGCATGTGTGTGAGTGTATTTGCATAAACAGTGAAGCTATTGGACAGTGTCCATGCATTGGCCTGCACTTCTCAGGGGACACATGAGTATGTAATCCTACCCAGAGAATGGGAGGTACTTGGTCAACTGATCCCCACTCAGAGTGACAGCCCTCACCTGCTCAGATGTCCCTTTGTACCAGAGTTTAGGCACGGCAGTAAGGCAGCTGTTAGGCAGAGAGGAGGAAGAAAAAGGAGAAGCAAGAGAGGACAGAATTTTTTTTTACCAGGAATAGGGGTTACTGGAATTAGATAAGGCATAAAAAATGTTGAGAATGGCACAATGACGGAAATCTTTGAGGAGAACGGTATGTAAGACAAAATTGACAAACTCAGTGAAACATCAAGCTTTGATAATTCCTGATAGTTTTTCTCTTAGTTTCACCATATCCTCTTCCCCCACTTTTATTTCTCTCCTATTGTTCTGTCAATGTCTCCGCATATCCTACTGTTTCTCTTGTCTTTTTTGCAGATCCTGCTGCCATTGATGCTGCTGCTGCTGACACATCAACCCCCCCATCAGTAAGTGGACCAAAATACAGTCACATTAGTGCTGAAACTAATAGATCACATTACATTCTTTGATTTAAATCAATTCATGTAGTTAAATACTTTTGGGCTTGTACTTTCTCAAATCGAAAGAAATCCCCTCAAATTTCGATTCGTTCTTTATAACATTTTATAGGCTGGGACCCTCATCTGTATCTTTTTAATACCCTCCAGACACTCCAACAGGGAAACCTGTTAATTATGAAACTGTTAATTTGGTAATTTCTCACTTTTTTTGCCAATATTCATATTCATCACTGTCCCAACGACCCCAAGCCTGACCAGCAATGGTAGTCAGCATGGGGTTACTCGCAATACTAATTTTAAATGGGAAAATATGTAAAAACATATATACAATATGTATATATATATATATATATATTAGGGCTGTGAAATGATTAAATTAACACAGGTTTCTATGGATTAATCATGATTAATCTCAATACCGATTTTCTCTGTATACTTTTGTGAGAACAAAAAGATTTATGACAAAAGACAGATATATACATTTAACATGTTTTCTTTTTTTATTCATAAATAAACAAAACAATGGTGCTGCAACTCAGCAGTTCTTTAACAGTTCTCTTTGCTATTCCATATGGAACATTAATATAATCTTCATCATAAACAGAATTCAGGCTTCTTAGCCATTGTATGGTTGAATAAAACTTTTTTATTTTCTTTTTAAATCATATTATTTAGCCATTGTTTTTATAGTATGGTAAATGGATTTGCATTTATATAGCGCTTTTCTAGTCTTGATGACCACTCAAAGCGCTTTACATTACAGTTTCACATTCACCCATTCACACACACATTCATACAGTGCATCTATCCCAGCACTTTGTTATTCTAAGGGGGGGGCATTCGGGGTTCAGCATCTTGCCCAAGGACACTTCGGCATGCAGATGGTTCAGACTGGGAATCGAACCGCCGACCTTCAGGTTGGAGGACGACCACTCTACCCCTCAGCCACAGCCGCCCAGTATGGTTGAACATTTTTCTATTTTTGGTCAAACAACCATTCACCACACCATGGCACTATCTAATGTCTCTAAAGGCCCTCTTAGCTAGTCTTCCTTTAGCCAGTTGGTGAGGCAAACTAACTTGTTCACATTCTCTGACAGTAAAGCTGACCGCTTCTTTTGCACAATGTGTCCTGTGAGTGAGTCTGGTTTGGCGGATTCCACTTGAACGCCCCTCGCTGACCAACGCATGCTTCGCGTTGAGGTGGGACTTTAAGCGGCTTTGCTACGGTGAAACAATAACGTCTCTAGTGCAGATTGGGCGGAAATGTGGTTATATTGGAAGGTCCTTCTGCGCATGGGTTAAATGCGTTAAAAAACTTTTACGAATTAATCCTGTGATTTAATCATAACGCATTAACGCGTTATTTTTCACAGCTCTAATATATATATATATATATATATATATATACTGTACATTGGTAAACTGTAATTATGTGGCAGTGGAAACTTTAAATAATTCTCGAGTTAATTCAGTTTTGTTACATTTTGTCCTGTTTAGGAACATAAGGACCCCTCCAGGATAGAGGTGGTCTCTGTAACAGAAGAGGATCTCCCCATTGTCGAGACCCCAAACACAGTGAATGTGAGCCCCCTGGGCAGCTTCACTGCTGTCTCCTTGTCAGAGAATAATTCAGCCAAACCTGAAGAGCCTCAGTCTCCAGCTCCACCCAGTCTAACCATGCCAATCACCAAGGTGCAGCCATTTATTCAAGGTGAGACCCTGTGATGCTCTTGAGCAGTGGACGGCGTGTTAATATAGCCCCCTCCCACATCCTGACACAAAAAAGACTGTATATAAATGTTGAACCTTAGATGATAATAGTTTACTCGTTAAATGCACCTTGTAGACTGTAAGTGCCTGTGATCCATACTGCGAGTCATACCCTATGAGGGGCGCTGGCCCAAAGAAAGTGTATGTTGGTCGTTAAAGTTTTGGCTGACACGGGACATGAAGCTTCTCTTTAATTGGTTGTTGCAGATTTGTTGAGACTCCCACTTTTATTTACAGCGAATAGGTATTGATTTACTTTTTGTAATATGATTGCTGAACATCCAAAGTCACTAAGTTAATTCAGCTCGAGCTGACTGGCTAACATATGGTGGCTTTAAGAGGAACTGCTGCAAATCCTGCAATTTCATAAAACAAATTAAAGGATAACGGAGCTTGGTCTGGATGGACCAAAAAAAAACAAAGAACATATAACAATACAAGGGTTTCTTCTGCAAGAGTGCTCCGCATCACAAGTCTGTTTCTCTTAGATTGCAAACACAGGGGAGAAAACATCCCCCTTTCTCCCACAAGGGTAATTAAAGTTCCCCCTGTGTATCTCCATCTAAAAGATTGCCAAGCATCACTGAAGACAATCAGGTTCAAAGCATTATTGTCACATGAATGCTGAAACTTGACTCAGCTTTTCCCCCTTAAGCTTACGGACAACTTTATTCACTTCATGGGTAGACTTTACAGCGGCATTTTTTGTATAAGATGCTAAACTACAGGTGTCTAAGATGACATCTGGTCTGGTCTGCTTAACAGCCCACACTATCTGTCCTATTTTTCAACATGGAATCGCAGACCTTAGTAGAGGGATCACATCTGTTGAAAAGTTTTGTGAGCCTGCCCAAATACAATTAAGTAACTTTAAACTGATCATTTAACCAATAAAAGACTGCTTGATTGACCTTTCAACAGACCCTTCAAGAAGAAACAGAAAAAACATCACGTGCAGCAATAACGCCCTCTTTAATATTTAGTTGCACACCCTTTGGCAGTGATGACAGCCTCCAAACGTTTCTTGTAGGCATCTCTAAGCTTCTTGCACTTCTCAGCTGGTATTTTCTCCCACTATCTATTTGCAATTTGTTTAAGCTCTTGAACAATTGCAGGGTCTCTTCCTCAATAGCAGATTTCAGCTCAGCCCAACGGTTTTCAATGGGATTGAGATCAGGATTCACTGCTGGCCATTTTAAAACAGTCAATTTTTTCTTTTCAACCAGTCCTGCGTGGTTTGGATGTGTGCTTTGGATCTTTGTCTTGCTAGAGGACCCATGATCTTCGACTCAAACCAAGTTTTCTTACACTGGGTAGGACATTTCGCTCTAAAATCTCTTGATAATTCTCTGATTTCATGATCCTGTGATACGGTCAAGGCCTCCAGTACCAGACACAGCAAAGCAGCCCCACAGCATTATGGATCTTCCACCATGCTTAACTTTTGGGAGGATGTTATTTTCCTTGTAGGCTTCATTGCTCCGTCTGTAAACAAACTGTTGGTGTGCATCGCCAAAAAGCTATATTTTTGTTTCATCTGTCCACAGAACACTTTCCCAGAAGGACTGCGGTTTGTCCAGGTACTCTTTAGCAAAGATCAGTGGTTCCTTTTCATGTGTTTTCCTCAGCAATGGTGTCTTCCTTGGCCTTCGACCATAAAGCCCTGTTTGGTTTAGTGTGCGGTGTATGGTACTTGTTCAAACCATGACCCCAGACTGTTCCAGGTTGGCCTTCAGGTCTTTGGATGTTTGACGTGTTTTTTCCACCATTCGCAACAACCTTCGAAGACTTCTCATCAATTTTTCTCTTCCCTCCACGTCCAGGGAGGTTCTAGACAGTTCCATATTCTCAACCTTCTTGGGTGCCAATAATGGTGAGCAGGACTGTACATGTTTCTTTAGCTTCCATAGAATACTGTCACTGCCTGCTTCAAGTTGGGGGACAGCTGTATGCCCTGCAAAAAGGCAAATTTGATGTCCATGGAATGGTTTTCCCACAGATTTTGACAGATTAAGTCTAACAGATTCAGAAGGGAGCTTAGGATTCTGCCCAAATACCAGTTGATTGCATACTGTTCTTAGCCATAATGTCCCAGTCTAGGGCACTGTGCCAGTCACATCCATTTTCCCATTTCACCTTCAGGATGAGCTCTGTGAGTGTCTGATAATGTCTTTCCAGTAGCCTGTTGCTCCCGGGACTGTATCCTGCTGTTGTTTTGGTCTCAATATTGAAGTTTTCTGCTATGTCTCTGTTTTCCACCATTGTCACTCTTTAGTCTCCATGAGGGACCTTGGACACTTATCCATGTTTGAATGAAGGATTTTTTAGTTTTTACAATGTTCCCTTCGCTGAAACGTGTGGTCGATGATTTGGAGGTACAATACACCAGTTTCCAACTGATGCTCATTATACATCGAAGCTAGAGGTAAACCCACAACAACTTGCTGATAGTGATAATCACTATGGAATGGCGGATCCTGCATCGTGTTGGCATCTGATAGTGCTGGTGGACCACGATCAAGGTGGCAGCTGATGCTGGATCCTGACGATTGATTGTGGATATGGTAGCATCCCATTGTGATGATGGATCCTGATCGTGGTGGCTGTTGACCGTGGACTATGATGACAACAAGACTGCTTGATATATAATATGTCTACTCAGATACCATTACTGACAGTAATCCATCAATTAATTGACCTTCCATTAAGCTACAAAGTTTATTCTAATCAGTAGGGTAGATACGCTTATCTTTCTGATGTTCTCCATTACACGTGGCATCTATTCCACTTCTGTCCGTCCTGGGAGAGGGATCCCTCACATGTGGCTCTTTCTGAGGTTTCTACGTTGGTTTTACCCTGTTAAAAAAGATTTTTTGTAGTTTTTCCTTACTCTTGTGTGGATAATGGCAGATGATGTCACACCCTGTTAAAGCCCTATGAGAAAATTTGTAATTTGTGAATATGGGCTATAAAAATAAAATTTGATTCAATTTGATTGATTGACGAGTTGGATTAATCTGTGATAATTCTTTATTTAGATTTTTGTGTGGTTTTGAATCTAGCCCTCAATGGGTTGAATATATTGGATTCCATTGACTGTTATTAAATAATTTACTTCTCAACAAATAATACATTTTTACATCAGTAAAGATTTTCAGCTTGAATTATTCAAGATATGATGTGTGATTTAAGTGTTCCCTTAATTTTTGGGACGTGTGCATGTGACCGTGCACGTGTGCTATACAAATACAATTTAATTGATTGATTCATGCTCTACTGTACCAAAGAGCACCATTAAGAAACAAATTAAACACATGTCTGCATTGGGGCTAGGTGCCTAGTGAATTATGACTCAGTCACTTATATACCATCATGCTGTCATGAACTTTGTAAATATGTTAATTTTGTTGATGTATATGTGTCAACATTTATATTACCTATCTGTCAGTCCTATGAGATTCCTCACTTGCAGTTTTCTGAGTTTTTCTGAAAGTTTTTCCAAACTCTTGTCGAGGGTTAAGTGTAGATTATGTCACAATTTGTTAATCCCTATATGAATGATTGATTTACATACTGCGTACCAAATGCAAATTAGTCTTCAACAAATTCACTCTTTTCTCCTGTTTGAGCAACAATTGATAACAGATACAATGGGTTGTTTGATAATCTTCTCAATGATGTAGTATTCTTGAGGAAAAATGCCAAATTGAATTGATTTTATTTATCAGCTTTCTCTGAAATCACCTTTTTTCCTGATTAATGAAACACTTGATGTATTGCTCTATTTTGTCTCAGCAGAGGATGACATGCAAGAAAACTGGAAGAACAGACTCTTGGCCCATCGTTTTGAGCTGCTTATTGCTTCATGCCTCATCTTGGTGGTCGTTCTCGCTCTCAGCATTGGCCTCGGAGGTGAGGAGCTCAGTGTTTTGTGAACTCTGGACATTGAGCAACAATGGAGCCACCAGAGCAAGGGCTGCCTTTACTCCATCAATTTATGATGCACTCCCTACCTGTTTATGTTGTAAGGAACAATTTATGTTCCTTCTACACACACTCACACACACAAACAGCCATGTGATCTTGATTCTTTTTTTTTGCTTTGCTTTCTTTCTTAATCTTGTCCTTGGTCCTACTACCAAGGAAACTCTGTTCTTTCATTGGTCTCTTAAATTACAGCATTCTCATAGAGGCAACTTTTTATATGACTAAATTATTCAAGACATGTAGACCCCTCAACTAATTGGTAAATGTTTTACCGCATGAATGTTGCACTTTTATTGTTTAATCAAACATAGACCTATTCACACTCATATATAAACTCACTGATTGTACTTCAAACTTTCTCTGTTCTTTGTGCATGTTAGTGCATCTGAGTCTCTGTGAAACTGTTAGGTCTCCTATCATTTATAGAAACAAAACTGTGACCACCCGCACAGCATTGTGAAAGTGGGAGCCCAGAAGCACTCTGGCAAAATCAACCTTTCAGAACTTATTTAACGTTTTTAAAGTAAAATGACATGAACTGGCGATGACTCGGCACACAGCCAGGGTAGATATAGCCAGTGGGTGATGAGTGCAGGTGCGCTCCCTGGTGAGCCTCCGCCAAGTCTTCTAATGGGATGAGCTGCAACTGTGGAGGAAAAGGAGAGAGGAGAGGGGGAGGGGCACAGGAGGCACAGAGGAACTGTGACAGTACCACCCCCTGAACGGACGCGTCCGGGCTTCCTAGCCGGACGGTCAGGATTGGAACTATAGAAATCCTGAAGAAGGGTCGGATCAAGGATGATCTGTCGAGATCTGGCCTAAAGGTTACTTTTTGCCAGAGCCCGGCAAAATGCATTCCATACCTGTGAGGTGAACTGGGGTCCATGGTTGGAGACTATGTCCAGAGGCAGACCGTGCAACCGGAACACATGCTTGGTGAGGAGGTCAGCTGTCTCTAGCGCAGTGGGGAGTTTGGAAAGAGGGACAAAATGCACGTCCTTGGAGAAGTGATCCACAATGGTGAGTATGGTTGTGTTACCTGCTAATAGGGGCAGCGATGTAGGACCATGGACGGCTTGGGATGGGGAGTGGTCGGAACAGTCCAGAGGAAGGTTGGTGAGAGGCTTTTCCAGGGGCGTAGACCGAGCAAGACGAGACGAAGGACCTGATATCCTGAGCCATGCCTGTCCACCAAAAGCGCCGTCGGATGAACTCCAGAGTTCGCTAGTTCCCAGGATGGCAGGCTAGCTTGGACGCATGTCCCCAGACAAGCTCTTGGGATCTGATGGAGGCCAGGACATAAGGTGGTTAGGAGGACCGTTAGCCGGGTACGGGATCCATGAGCTGGGCCTCCTTGTCCCGGGACTCCACCTCCCAAAAAGCCGCTGCCACGATGCACGAGGGAGGAAAGATGGTCTCCAGCAAGTGGCGCCACTCTCCCAGCGCCAGTACGACGGCCAGCACAAGGGTACAACTTAGCGTCCCCTGGGGAATGTTGGGAGAAGAATGCCCAGGCCCCGGTATCTGAGGCATCCACATCCACCACAAACTGCAGGGACTGATCAGTGTAAACCAGTAACGGAGGTGAGTCTGGTGAGTGGTGTAGCTACCTTACTGTAGTCCCGTATGAACCGGCGGTAGAAGTTTGTGAAGCCAAGAAAACCCTGCAACTGATTTCTGGTCCAGGATGTTGGCCACTCGCTCACTGCCTGAACTTTAGCTGGGTCGTCCGAAGCTGAACTCTCTCCTCGATATATCCCAGGAAAGGGACTGATTGGGAATGGAACACACAATTTTCAGCCTTGACAAACAGTTTGTTTTCCAAACGTCTCTGCAGCACTAAGCTGACGTGTTGTCTGTGTTCCTGCAGGTTCCGTGAGAAAATTTGAATATCGTCCAAATACACAAATACACTGCAGTTGAGCATATCATTAACGAGACTTTGGAAAACTGCTGGGGCATTGGTGAGTCCGAACGGCATCACCCGATACTCGAAGTGTCCTAGAGGGGTGTTGAATGCCGTCTTCCGTTCATCTCCCTCTTCGATCCGAACCAGGTGATAGGCGTTGCGGAGATCCAGTTTGTTGAGTACAGAGGCCTCGTGTAACGGGCCGAATGCAGCGTCAATCAGGAGGAGTGGGTACTTGTTCCTTACCGTGACGTTGTTAAGCCCGCGGAAGTCTATGCATGGCCGTAGGGAGCCATCCTTCTTCTTCACGAAGAAGAAGCCTGCTCCCACCGGGGATGCAGAGGGCATGATGAGTCCTTCTGAAGTTGTTTCCTGAATGTATTTCTCCATAACCTCTCTCTCGGGCTTGGAGATATTGTAAAGTCTGCTGGAGGGAAGTGTGTGTCCCGGAAGGAGAGTGATTGCACATTCATATGGTCGTTGGACGTAGGATAACGGCCTTGTCCTTACTGAACACATCCTGGAGGACGTGGTACTCCGGGGGGACCTGAAATAGGTTTGGGGGTGAGGAGGAGGTAATGGAGGGAGAGGAGATGACGGGCTGGCAGAACGGAGGCAGTTGGCGTGGCAATGAGTGCTCCATCCAACCACCACGCCGCTCCTCCAGTCGACGTGGGGATTGTGGAGCTGCAACCAGGGCTATACCAGAACCTGGGGAGATGACCAGGAATTGGATGGTCTCCCGATGATTTCCTGAAGCAACCAGGGTGAGGGGTTTGGTCTGGTGGGTTATTCTGGCGAGGTGTCGACCTTCCAGGGCACTCACCTCTCTAGGTTTAGGGAGGGGAGTGAGAGGAATGTTGCTCTGAGTGACCAGGTCTTTGCCGATGAAATTCTCAACAGACCCGGAATCCACTAGAGCCTATAGGGGGAGAGAAAGTGTGTTGGTGAACAGTTTTGCCTCTAGTAATGTTCTGGAGGGGGTAAGGGAAGTCGAGGACTGGGAATGGCTCACCAGGGTTCCTCATTTACCTAATGAGCCCCATCTTTTGGCCAGTTGGGGCAGGAGGAGAGAGTGTGGCCGGGCTGCCCACTGTAAAGGCAACGCCCCTCCCGGAAACGCCCCTCCCTTTCAATGTCCGTGAGCCGGGCCCTCCCAACCTGCATGGGCTCATCAGTGGCCTCCCTGGAGTTGGAGCTGGGTGCGGGATATGATGGAGGTGAATTGAATGAGGTGCGGGGAAGTGAAGCTGGGGTCTGCTGTCGTCCTGCTCGCATGAGCTTTCTCTCTCTAAGGCAGTTATCTAGTCTAATGGCTAGACAATTTAAATCAAGGGATTCAGAGTCATTCTTAGCTGCTAGTTCATCTTTAATGTTATCCCCTAGGCCGTGAGAAAAAATGCCCTGCAGCGCGAGCGAGTCCCAGCCGCGGCAAGAATGCGGAACTCAATAGCGTAATCCGCCACCGAGCGTGTGCCCTGTCGGAGCGAAAGCATGCGATTGGCTGCCTCCTTGCCCCGAACTTGGTGATCAAAAACCTTTTTCATCTCCGCTTTAAATGAAAAATGTTATCGAGAGTCTCGTTCCCACAGCGCGGTGGCCCACTGCGCTGCCTGACCCGAGAGGAGACTCACAACCAAAGCTATCTTAACACGGTCAGTAGCAAAAGCGAGAGAGCATTGGAGCAAAAGCGCAGACAAGACCCCAACTCCCCGGAGTAGTGTTCTAGTGTGGGAATGTGGGAATCACTGGTGTGAGGCACAGTAGGGGCTGACAATTTCCGCAAGGAAGATGCGGAGGAGAGGTTGAGATGCTCGAGTTTACGGAATTTACTAGTCCTTGGAGGGTCGTGTTGTCCGAGCAGGTTCCCTTGCCTTGCAATGGGGTGGCGGAGATCCTTTGACTCTGCGGGGTCCACATGGTTTAGGGGCCAGTTCGTTCTGTGACGAGTCAGGTCAGGCGGAAGGACCCCAGAGCAGAGGCAAAACAGAGAGCACGATGGTGGTGCGTTCAAGGATGAAGGGCAGGATGACGGGGTTGCTGAAGATTACGAAGTAAAAAATGCTTTTTTCCTCTGTAAATGAAATATTTCAAACAACAAATATGGAACGAGGGGAACAAGATGAACTAAGACGGACAAAGAGAAGCACAGAAACTAATATACACAAGGCAGCGTTAAGGTGCAGACTCAATTTTGGTGGTCATCTGCCTCAAACGATAGGGGATGGGGTCAATGATCTGAATGTCTTTAATTTATTTTCTTGGGAAGCAGGGTTCCATCTGATCAGCCAAATATCTTGATATGTAGAGTGTTATTGCATGGCACATGGAACACTGTTTATCGCAGTTCAAGCAGTACGTATGTTGATATAGCAATGGCGATACATTTTGCAGCCCTAGATAGAATACAAGGTTAGGGACATGTAGTAAATTATTTTAATGGATTTGGGGGCAGAGAGATGGCAAGAGGGAAGGAGAAAAGTGCTCAGTGCATGACAGGTGTTACCCCAGCATTCTACACATATAGCAGCATAACTAAGGGATGCTTCAGGGCTCACCTGATCAACCCCTAACTATAGCAGTGAAAATTTACAGAATGTGTCCTGATAATGTTTCCTAGTGGGAGCATATATAATGTGAACAGAACTGGGCCAAGCACATAACCCTGAGAACACCGTGGTTAACTGTGTCGTGCGCAGATGACTCATCATTCATTTGCACAAATTGGAATTGATGGTTCCTTTAATACCAATTAACTGTTCTGTTCTCCATAATACAATGTGATGATCGACAGTGTCAAATGCTGCACTGAGAATTAATAGGGCGAGGAAAGGCACAAACCCTTATTCTGATGCATTGATAAGGTCCCTTGTGACTTTCTGTGCTGTGATGAGCTTTAAACCTTGACCGAAAGTCTTCATATAGAAACATTTTCTGGAGAAATTCACTCATTTGCTCAAGGATTTTAGACAGGAAAGGGAAGTTGGCTAAAACCTCTGGGGTCCAGGGTTGGTTTTTGAGAAGGGGTATGATTACAGCTAGCTTAAATTATCGTAGTACATATCATGATGGTAACGATAGATTGATTGTATTCAGTGCTATACTATTTATTAGGGGCAGAATTTCATAAGTAACTTTGTAGGAATGGGATCTAAGATATAAGTTGTGTGTTCAGACAATAAGATAATTGAGGTCAGCTGGTCAAGGAGGATCAGGGTGAAGCTCTCCAAACAATTAGTAGAATTCTCATTTGTTCCTGAGATGTCTGTGCTTCAAGATGTATTAGAATCAATTGATGGAAGGAGAGGGTAGATTTGATTTCTTATAGTACGAATTTTATATAGACATTGCTATTCAGGGATGGAGAAAACTCTAATTTGTATGTGTGGGCATGACGTGTTTGAGATCTGCATGATTGGAGTCCCGTACTACGATGATGCAATCTGGATGAGCAGTCAGCTGTTTATTGATGAAAACATGCAGCTTTTACAGGCCTACCTGGGCCTTTGTCTGTGGGGGAATGTTTACTGCCATAATTGTTATTATTGTGTATTCCCTTGAAATAAAGAATGGTCTGTATCTCGCTGTGAGGAGCTCTAGGTCTGGGAAACAGTCTATAATTAATAATATTATTACATCAATCAATAAAATTTGGATTAAATTTTATTGTATACCCATATTCACAAATAACAATTTGGCTTGACAAAAGAGACATCCCCTGTCATTAACCAACAACAAGAGTAAAAGAGGAAAAACTAGCAAAAAATCCTCAGAGAGCGCCACTGGGAAGGATCCCTCTCCCAGGACAGACAGAAGTGATGCTAAAACAAATACCTTTATTATTATCATTATAACAACTAGTCTGACGGGCTTAAATATCACAGGAACAAGTTGTTTTAAACCCCAAAATCCACCAGAAGTGGCTGAGCTAGTGGACATTAGCATTTGTGACTGTCTCTGAATGCACCTCGTCGGAAAATACCAGCGGACCTTTAGGCTAAAAACATGGTATAAATGACCTTGTTTCGAATCAAATTTGAATGTCAGGGCTTGCAGACACTTGGATGACACCACACAAAGCAGTAATGAGTCTTATTATGTTTTTTTCTGTTTTATTGCGTCTGAAGCATTGGTCACTATAGTTACTTCAATTGTATTGGATTCGGTTACAGTGCTGTTTACCCCTGAGACTCCTAAAGTGTTTTGTGAACTCAAACACTTCACCTACCACTCCATCGGCATAGTAGTGAGTAGATAATTAATGTCAGTGTTCAAATCAAATCAAAGTTTATTGTCACATGCACCAATGACAGCATCATAGGAGCAGTGAAATTCTTATGACATGGCAGGCAAACATCTACACAGTAGGCGACTTTACAAAATGAAAAAAAAACATACTATGTAACATAACATATAACACAGTCAAGTGAATATTAAATTAAGTAATATTAATATATGTATAACATAACATATTCAAATTAAAGTCAAAGTTAAATGAAGCAGCAGTTTATAGGGTGAAGGAGTGGGGAATATTAAATAAAATAATATGAATATAGGTATTACATAGGCAGATCAAAGTCCAAATGAAACAGCAGTTTACAGGGTGAAGAAGTGGGGAATATTAAATAAAATGAATATATGTGGAGTAAGTGTATTTGAGTGTAGGAGCAGAATGTACATGGTGACTGTTAAGGGGGTCAGTGTTGATTTTTCAGAAGCCTAATGGCCTGGGGGTAAAAGCTATTTGTGAGTCTGGTAGTCCGTGCTCGGATGCTCCGGTAACGTCTGCCAGACGGCAGCAGTGTAAGAAGTCCACAGCCTGGTTGGCTGTGGTCCTTGATGATCTTCCGTGCTTTTGTCAGATATCTTGTGTTGTAGATGAGTTGCACGGAAGGGAGATGGCCGCCGATGATGCGATCTGCTGTCTTCACCACCCTCTGCAGGGCCTTGCGATCAGCAGCAGAGCAGCTACCAAACCAGGCAGTAGTGCAGCTTGAGAGGATGCTCTCAATGGTGCACCTGTAAAAGTTTGTTAGTGTTTTTGCAGCCATGCCAAACTTCTTGAGTCTCCTCAGGAAGTATAAACGCTTTTGTGCAGTTTTTACCACAGAGTCCGCTTGTTTGGACCAGGTCAGGTCATCCGTGATGAACACACCGAGGAACTTGAACTTGGAGACTCTCTCCACAACAGCTACATCGATGTGTAACGGGCCGTGACCCCCCCCTCTGCAGCTTCCTGAAGTCCACGATCATCTCCTTGGTCTTGCAAACGTTGAGAGACAGGTTGTTCTCTTTGCACCATGTTTCCAAGCCTCTAACCTCATCTCTGTAGGCGGTCTCGTCGTTGTTTGAGATGAGACCCAGGATGGTGGTGTCGTCTGCAAACTTAAGGATGATGTTTGAACCGTGTGTTGCCACACAGTCCTGTGTGTACAGGGAGTACAGAAGGGGACTGAGCACGCAGCCCTGAGGGGCCCCGGTGCTCAGGGTCAGTTAGGAGGAGGTGTGGTTATGGATTCTCAACACCTGGGGTCTGCTCGTCAGGAAGTCCAAGATCCAGTTACACAGGGGGGTTTTAAGACCCAGGCTCCTGAAATTGGGGACGAGCTTGGCAGGCACAATTGTGTTGAACGCGGAGCTGTAGTCCACGAACAGCATCCTCACATATGTGTTGGCCTTTTCCAGGTGGGAGAGGGTGGTGTGTGTGGTCAGGGCGATGGCATCGTCCGTCGATCAGTTGGGGCGGTATGCAAATTGGAAGGGGTCAAGGGTGTCAGGAAGGGTCGAGCAGATGTGGGTTTTGACCAGCCGCTCGAAGCACTTCATGATGGTGGAGGTCAGTGCTACAGGGCGGTAGTCGTTTAAGCAGGTGACGGTTGATTTCTTAGGTATGGGGATGATGGTGGCCTGCTTGAAGCAGGTGGGGACTGTTGACAGTTGTAGGGAGAGGTTGAATATGGAAGTGAAGACCTCCGCTAGCTGGTCGGCGCACCCCCTGAGGACGCGGCCTGGAACTCCTTCAGGGCCAGATGACTTTCGAGGCTTCACTCTCTGAAGCTCTTGCCTCACGTCAGCCACGTTCAGGGACAGAGTGCAGTCATCATCTCGGTCCTCAGCCAGTCTCGCGGATGTAAGGATGTTGGCTGCCTCAAACCGTGCATAGAAGGTGTTGAGGTCATCAGGTAGGGAGGCAGCATGCTGATCATCACTGCTACTTCTCCCTTTATAGCCAGTGATGTGTCGCAGGCCACCCCACAAGCGTCGGGGGTCAGAGCTGAGGTAGTGGATTCTAGCTTCTCCCTGAAGTCTCTTTTACCATCTCTGATGGCCCTCCGCAGGTCACATCTGGACTTCCTCAACGCCTCCGGGTCCCCAGATTTATGGGCAGAGAACCGTGCTCTGAGCTTAGCACGGACATTACCATTTACCCAGGGCTTTTGGTTTGGGAAAGTCCTGACACTGACCCTAGGGACAACATCATCTATGCATTTGGAGATATATGAAGAGACAGTATCTGTGTATTTGTTAATGTCCCCATCAGCTTCAACACAGAACATCTGCCAATCTGTTGTTTCAAAGCAGTCCTGGAGAGTGCTAATGGATTCAGCACTCCAGCGTTGAACTGCCCGAAAAACCAGTTTTTCCTGTTTAAGGCGTTGTCTGTAGGTTGGAACGAGCATAATGGAAGCGTGATCCGACTTCCCGAAAGCGGGGCGGGGGAGGGGTTTGTAGCTGTTCCTAATTTGCGAGTAACAATGGTCAAGGGTCTGATCACCCCGAGTGGGAAAGTTAATATGCTGATGATATTTAGGCTGAACTTTTATCATATTAGCCCTATTAAAGTCACCAACAACAATAGAGACTGCCTCAGGGTGTGCATCCTCAAGTCCAGCAAGCACTCCGGTAAGTTGAGAAAAACTCTGTATTTAGCGACAAGCGTATATCCAGAAGTGCCAGTCGAACATACTGTATGAGCGACAGTGCAGTGTGTACAAAAAAACAAACAAGAAAACACGTAATAAACATAAAACTGCATAGTGCTTGCTGAGCCATTGTCAGTGTGACAAGTTGGCTCTGGCTGTTCTCTGCTCCGTTGCGTCACCAGCTCTAAAGGTAGTGTTACGGGTCTTCAGCAGTCTGGGAACCTCTCCTGTCAGCCATGGCTTCTGGTTAGCCTGCAAAGTGATGGTTTCGGTGGCAGTCACATCCTCGATGCATTTGGAGATGTAAGCTGTCACGGGCTCTGTGTACCCTTGTATGTCAGCGTGTTGATTGTGTGTGGCTACAGGTATGGCTATTCTTTTTTCAAGTATTTGTTTTTGTAGTGTACTTGTAAATATAAGAAACAGAAGACGACTTTTCACTAGTGGCTTGCAGGTGTTTACGTAACATGTATCACAAAAATACTACAGGGTATCCCAGCATCCTTTGCACAGACTAAAGTGCTGCTAATAGATGCACTGTATGAATGTGTGTGTGAATGTGTGAATGTAAAACTGTACAGTAGAGAGCTTTGAGTGGTTATCAATCAAGCAGTGTTAATTTTGGCAGCTATTTTTGATTTAGTCTTTGTCTTAGTCTTTTGATGAAAATGCATATTAGTTTTAGTCACATTTAGTCATTTTTATCCTTCTTAGTTTTAGTCTAGTTTTAGTCAACGAAAACTAATTCCATTTTAGTCTAGTTTTAGTCACATTTAATAGCCACATTAAACTCCTTCTCTATAAAAACATATAGCTGCAGCCTAATAGCTTAAAAATATATATTTAGTTTTAAATGTGAAAACAAAAAGGGAGAGCAGGTCAGACTGGAGGCGGACACAGAAACTGCAGCTCGGTAGAAACCAACTGCAGCTTCTGCTCTGATCAAGAAGCTGCGGAGCTGATCTCTGATCAGCTGAGACCAGAGAAACTCTGTGTTTTCACTGTTTCCATAGTTAAGAAGCAGTCAGTCACTGAGCGGCAGCTCCACGTGAACGAGCTCAGAGAGACACTGTGTCTCTCTGAGCGAGTGCGCGGGGCAGGGGGCGGGGCTACGGACCGGAGCGCTATCTGAGAGCAGACGGAGCACACACACACACACACACACACACACACACAGACACAGACACACAGACTCACTCGCCCGCTCCTGATACTTCATGACGGCGTAATACGATGATGTTTTAAAAATTATTGTGACTTAGTCAACCACCAACATTTTCGTCTCGTCTCGTCTCGTCAACGAAAGTTAAAATAGATTTAGTCTCAGTTTTTATTTTCGAAGATCCGTTTTCGTTACGTCTTCGTCTCGTCTTAGTCATGGGAAAAGCTTCGTTAACGAATAGTTTTCGTTATCGTTTTCGTCAACGAAATTAACACTGCAATCAAGACACAGAATCATTTGTGTCTGAATAGGTGAATCAATCAATCAATCAAATTTTATTTGTATAGCCCATATTCACACTTTGAATGTAAAACTGTACTGTAAAGCACTTTGAGTGGTCATCAAGACTAGAAAAGCACTATACAAATACAAAACCATTTACCATTGTGGACCGATACACGTTTGTTTTCAAATGAAAAAAGGGGTACACTATTGTCACTACTGTGCAGACATGTTATGTTACAGGTTGGTCGTATCAGAGGTAAGGCACTAGTTATGCTGAATTATAGTTAATGGTAACTGAATACTACCTTCATTTTAAAAGGGAGGTGGTGTGATGAATTTAGCATTTGGGTTTGGTATTGGGCCGTTGTTGTCGTAAATTAAAAACAAAGTTTTGTATTTGTATAGCGCTTTTCTAGTCTTGATGACCACTCAAAGCGCTTTACAGTACAGTTGTACATTCACCCATTCAGACACACATTCATACAGTGCATCTATTAGCAGCACTTTATTGTTCTATGAGGGGCAATTCAGGGTTCAGCATCTTGCCCAAGGACACTTCAGCATGCAGATGGGGAAGACTTGGGATCGAACTGCCGACCTTCAGGTTGGAGGACGACCGCTCTACCCCTCAATCACAGCCGCCCCTTATAATTAATAAACAGGGTGTGACATCCTCTCCTTAACCCTCAACAAGTGTAAGGAAAACAACTAAAAACCCTTTTAACAGTGTAAAAATAACGTAGAAACCTCAGAGAGAGCCACATGTGAGGGATCCCCCCTCCCAGGACGGACAGAAGTGCAATAGATGTCAAGTGTAATATATATCAAGCAGTCCTGCTGCAATCATAGTCTATGGTCAGCAGCCAGCAAGATCATGATCCACCATCTAGGTCGGATAGCACACAGTCATTGTCCACTGCCGCCAATAATAATAGTGTAACTTGTATGTGATGTCTGTATCTCTTCCCTAGACTTTGTAGGACACCGGTCCCGTTCGCTGCGCTATCACTTCAGAAATCCATTTAGTTCCTTCTCAAGTTGTATTTCGCAAATACACAGAATCATTCACAGAGAAAAATCTGTCAGATGCTAGCTGATCATGGCAGAACTTTTGAGGGTACTGCCACCGACGAACGGCGACTGTATCCGGGCGGATAAAGTCCATGCGAGTATGCACATGTCTGTTCAGGAATAGGTCAAAAGGGAACTGACCAGTAGTACAGTTTGGAGTATTGTAATATTGCATCAAAAAGGATCACATTCTACATCCATGAGTTGTGTGCAAGCTTTTTCATTCCCCATTGGAATGTTTGTACGTACCTTTCTGCAAGGCCGTTAGTGGCTGTGTGGCCAGGAGCGATTGTGGAATGAACATTTTTTTACTGCTGCATGAAGTCTTTGAACTCACTAGACATGAACTGCGTTCCAATAGCTTCTGGAGGTCTAAATGCTACGAACAGCCTTCTTAGCCTTGTGATGATAGCTTGTGAGGAGTTACTGGACATGTTGAACACCTCCAACCACTTGGAATACACATCCACTACTATCATGAAGGTGTGTCCTAAGAAAGGACCACCAAAGTCAATCTGCTGTTGTTTCTAGCTCAAGCCTGGAATCTCCCCTGGATGCAATTGCATCTGGTGAGGCATCCACTCCTCCAATTGGCACGATTCCCATGCTCTGCAAACCTGTTCAACATCTGCATTTACTTTAGGCCACTAGATGTACTTGCGTGCAAGGGCCTTCATTTTCCCAATTCCCTGGGGACCATAGTGTAGCTCTTCAAAGTCTTCCTCCATTTCTCATATAACTACCCTGTTGCCCCAAAGAATGCATCCTCCCTCAACTTCAACTGGTGAAACTTTTAAACTCCAAAAACCAGGGCCAATCCTTCTTCTTTGATCTGAGAATATTTCTTCTCAGCAGGTGATAGCGTATGCGACGCGAAAGCAATGGGGCACTCCTCCCCTGTTGCTATTTTATGCTGAATAACAGCTCTGATGCGATATGCCGACAAATCACAAGCCAGAGTGAGGGGTTGGTTTGGATCATAGTTCACAAGGATATTTTCACTTTTTGCTCTGGACTTTTACTCTCCAATGCAATACCCCACTCTTTATCAAAGGTGGGATTGAATGCCGCTTTGATTGATCTAACTTTATCTGGCGATGGATGGATGCCCTGGCTGTTCAACACATGACCCAAGTGGTCAATCAGTTTTTTTCCAAATTCACACTTGGACACTACTCTTTCAGCCTCTGCAGCACTTTCTACAGTTTTTCCTGTGACAAGCAGATCATCCAGACAAACCACAACATCAAGATCTTTTATGAGGTTCACCATGATTCTTTGGAATCCATCAACTCATCTTCCACCAACTCATCACATGCGCTCTCAAATTCTTCCATATACCAGCATGTTAAAGTTTAGTAGAGAGCTGGCTCAACTGGCTACAAGAAAACTCTGGCTTCATAGACTATCATTGAAAAAACGCCCATTTCTCTGATGAGAAACTTTATAATTCATTTTGTGATTCATGTATGTATGTCAGTGATGTGTTAAGTGTACAAGCTACTGGATGATCTGAATTTCCCTCGGGATTAATAAAGTATCCATCTATCTATCTATAAAAAAAAATCCCACCTGGGATTATGGTCTCATTCGATAGATACTGACGTTTTTAATCAGAGATCTGGTGGTCCAATCTGAAAAAAGAAATCACAATTAATTCGATATTAGAGCATAAAAAAACTGTATATTTCCGAGCTGTCTGGGTTGGTTTGATTGGCAGCTAAGACGGGCCAAACAAGTGAGAGAATCACCGGAGGAAACAGGAGCTGTGTTTACACCGTGTTCACTCACTCACAGTCACTGGAGAAAGTTTTTACACCGACACTTTTACGCATAGCTGTTGTCAACAGAGCTCAACTGCACTAATGCTGGAAGAAGAAGAATATCAGAGAAACAGTAAATGTAACAGCTCCCTCAAACATGACGCAGAGTTTCTCTACTGATGTCACACAGCTCTTTTTTGTTCATTTCATCGTAGCCGTAAATACACCGTAAAACTGGAATGACATTAAGTACACGATATTTTAATCCATAAAACCAAACACAAACGTTAAAATACAATAAACAAACAAATCGCCACGAGACAGTCTGATGCGTTAACGTGACATAGCGACTCCTGTTCCGCACTCGAGCAGCAAAGTAAATGGGACCAGCTCCTTACCTCGTTCCGCTGGCGAGGGGTGTTAAACTATAGTTTTTGAGAAGTGAAAAATGCAAATTCATGCAATTTTTTAACTGGTCTTAAGATTTTGATCAGGAGCGTATAATGACTCTTGCTGAGGGTTAAGGACAGAGGATGTCACACCCTGTTAAAGCCCTATGAGACGAATTGTAATTTGTGAATATTGGCTATACAAATAAAATTTGATTGATTGATTGATTGATTGATTGATTGACTATGTGTATCTACAGTGGGTCTGAGCTGTGTGGGAAGGTTTCGTTGTGGCTCATCATCTCAGTGCATCAGCTCCTCAGCTCAGTGTGACGGAAAGGGGGACTGTGACAATGGAGAGGATGAGCTCGGCTGTGGTAAGACACATACACACATACAGTTTAAACACATATGACTAGATGTGTATTATCGATGGCTGAATCTGCTGTTTGTAAACCCATCAGTGTCATGTAGTCATGGCAAATATGTATCAGAATACAAAAACAACTCTTTTTTTCTAAACTATCATATTTCCTCTACTTCTTGTTAGTATTATTATAACAATAAAGCTAATTTGTTTAGCACCAAAAGCAATGTTACGAAGTGCTTCTTACACAATAAACAATAAAAGCAGAGATATAGACAAACTTCCATTAATATCTATGACCAAATATGATACAAATTTAAAGTGTAATTTGTGTGGTGATGGTGTTTTTAGAATATAAATATCCAACACCCTAATTATTACCATTGGCAATAAAAATATATTCAACCAAACCATACAAGACAGGTGAACTATACAAAATAAATAGCCACGCTCCTTAATTTAACAGAACAGCTGTTCTAGTGACTTTTCCCAAAGAAATTGAAAAAACACCCACTAAAAGAGAAGGTTGAAAACAAAAATCCCTGCTCACTGCAACAGGGCCACTGGGGAACTCAGCACATCAAATCCAGATAATTGTATCTTTCCTGTCATGGAGCTTAATAACTATTCCAAACAATTAGCCACCTAAAATAGAAGAAAGGGTTAACAAACCTCTTTCATAAATTTGATAGAAGGTCTTAAGGATAGGTAGAAGGATGGCATCATTCAAGGTGAAGACCACAGCTTTGGTCAGGGCTGACTATTTGAATCACAGAGAGAAAGAGAGAGGGGAAGGAGGGAAGGGCACTATAACAAGATGTATCTGTAAACTGTCTAACTCCCTTAATAAAAACAAATAACAATGGCTAGTTATCCTGCTGCTAATACAAGCAGCACATCTGAATCTCAACTGTTTTCTGATGCACCAGGCGCATCCTGTCACCAGCTTACCAAATGCACACAGAAACACACTCCCTGCACACTGGAAATGGGCGTTATCAATTAATCACGTTTTATAACAAATCAAAGTTAAAAATGTTAAGCGAGTTATAACTAGGTGAAATACACATCTCTAAATACTTCCAGTCTTACAAAATGGCAACCGCGTAGACACGTCACAGTTGCTTGCTTTGCCTGTTTGGAAATCAAACTTCAACAAACATGACTTTTGGGCAAGTATTTCATATGTCTCTCTCTGTCTGTTTACCTGTCTGTCTGTCTGTCTGTTGATGTCTGGATGTCAGTGCGTTTAAGTGGGAAGAGCTCTGTGTTGCAGGTCCAGAAAGGGGGTTTATGGAGCACAGTCTGCTCAGAGGAATGGAACAACTGGCTGGGTGTCTCTGCCTGCAAGCAGCTAGGATACACAAGGTCCGGGCTGGAACTAAGTCTCTTGGATTACTTTTTATTTTTTATCTGTATGTCATTTGTTTGTGATAGCAGATTTGTCCTTATGCCCACTTTTTGTTCAAACTGTTTTTCAAAATAAAAGCTCTGTAATTCCGCTTAACACATTACAGCAACAATAGAGTTTGTCTGTCTGTCTGCATATTTCACTTATCGACTTGTCGACTTCACATTTGGCATGTGTGTTCTTAGTGGTCATGAGAAGTGGAATGCAGCAGTCAATGCCCTCACATGCATTCTAATCTTTAGCTCTACATTCTCTGTCATGTCAGGTATGTGGAGTCGTTCTTTGTTTCTCTAACATCCATTGAGCAAGAACTTCAGCACAACCTGGTGTCCATCAGCCTGAATAAGTCACAGATCATCAAACTCCAGAACACCACAACCCTCAGGTACTACGCACCTCCCCATCTGAACAAAGGAAAACTGCAGGCTAATTGTTCTAATGGTCAATTTCATACATTTGCTCAGAAATCCTGGTGTTTTTAAAAGGTTTATACAGAATAATAAACATATTTTGCTCAAAAAAGTACTCACTGCATGATGGGAGTTCCTCCAGCATTCTAGGCCTATAGTAGTATAACTGTCATATGTCTAGGGATGGTTCAGGACTCACCTGAGACGGACCTATTCATTTAGAATATAGGACAAGATGTTGAATGTCTCTTGTACGTTTTTAGGTCTGCAAAATTTAGGATACCAACCATCAGTAGATGTTAGCAGATGTTATTTGCCACCATTGGATGTTAGGGACATAACCTCCCCTTAGTAACTGAGCGTAATCAAGTGTTTAATCGTAATCAATGATACAGGCTTAACTTATATATGGATATATATGACTGGCTACTGGCTTGTATGGTGGTACTATGAAAGCCATGTGGCCTGCTCAGTAGATCAGACATCATTACCTCTAAGCCTTTTTATAATAAATGCTTTCAAATGAAAGAACATAGGACAAATTTGGTACCTTTTGCCGCACTAATTAATGGTGCCAGTTGATGTTATCAGATGTAAGAGACCACCAACGGATGTTAGGGACATATCTTCAGTTGTGAACCTTAGAGTCATCAGGGGTTTCAGCCTTTTATCAAAAGACACCCTCTTCTGAGGCAGGCCCACCACAGTTTGATCAGATCTGGTTGCATGTCCCTAGCAACTTGGGGAGCAGTTGGGATCTTTCACCTGATCCAGAGCCATTGGCTGTAGCGTTCTGCAGTGTGTGATGTTTCATTTTATGGTTTGGCGACGGGGTTGTCCATGGATCCCCAGATCTTTGTGCAACCTCATGGTGGATGTTGCATGACACCCCTGCAGAAAACCTCCACAGGGCAAACGATTGCTTTCCAGCCACTTTGCTCTGTCTCAAATGCAATACTGCAGCATACTGCAGCCATTTCCCCTAATTCGCTACTTCAATATTATACTACCTGGTAGGGTTGCAAACCGAAACTCGGTTTCAAATTAGAACCAAATCCAAAATGGAAAATACCGGTTACTCGTAAAAAAAATTTGGTTGTGCTTATGGGTTCCTAAACTGCATGTATCAGCCAGGACCTGCCTATGTGACTACGCCATGCACCACGCAACAGGCTGTCCATTTGTTTCGACGTGACCTAGCATGCATGGTTAAAATGGCTAAGATGAGCCGCGATAACCGTCAAAAGTGTTGCTTTACTTTACTTTAAAAAAGACAAAGACGAAAAGGCAAAGTGTCCTGCATATAGGAAGCTCACCAAACAATTAAGGCAGCGTCAATCTTAAAGACTGTTCAGCGTTTAATATACTGCTGACTCCGAAATTTAGTGTGTCATCTTCAATTAGCCCTAGTACTGCAGCACCTCGCTAGCACCTCCAGTAGAGCTAGCCGTGATGGCTCCTTTGTCGTATTATGACTCGTATGATGCATGTCAGTAGGTTTATCCATAAATGGTTCTAGGTTATAGAATACATGAGAGATTATTATTTGTCAGAAATCTTAACGTTGACATTTATTGATGTAACTTTAGTTTACAGGTACAATTAGAACATTTTCTTCTACTATTTATCCACTAATACGACTATATGTTGTTTGGGTTATTTTTAAGTAAAAAGTTTCAACATTGCCTCTTTCTCAGTTACTACTAATTTACACAGTTGTGTTAAAAACATTGAGCATGTCTGATGAAGCTCTGAGATGAGTTGTGTGGATTATCTTTTGTAATGTCCCCTGTCTACCACAAGGCATTACTACTGCTGCCCCGGTGTAACATGAAACACAGTTACTGTGCATCGATCCAGTCCAATAAAGATTTTTGAGGGACTTAATTTACAACCAGTGAGGATGTGCCTGAGGGCAGCTGGAGTTGAGCATAGAGGGCAGGATGAATTTTCCTTCAGCCACTGCTGTAGGTTTTTGGGTGAGGGAAGGACACCATAGGTTGCTCTAAGCAGGAAACTAATCCTGCTTGCTTCCATTCCCCACAGATCCTTTCAGCTGATCCAACTTCCAACTTATCTCTATACTCTCCCATTTCATCCATAGCCCTTATTTTGCTTGAGTGACAGCCTTTGCAAATTTTTCTGGCTCTTCTTGGTGCCAGATTTCCATGATTACTGCCATGGTAATTTGTCAACATCCAAGCACAAAGTCAGTACAATTGTCTTTCTGTAAGTTTAATTCACATCTGCAGATGGGCCCTCAGTACAAATCATGGAATGATTTATCATACTATGAGTGATAACATAGAGGAGATACAGCACTTTTATACAATTTCAAGCTCCTCCTGAAGAGTAATAAAGTTATCGATCAGCTTCTTTGATTTTTAGAAATAGGTGGCCAATATCCTGTCTCCTACTCTGTCTCAGACCCATGGAGTGAACAAATCTGTCTCTGAGATATCTTATTCATGTTTATAACCCACACATATCCCCCGTCCTGTGAAGCCTTTGTTAGGTGACACTGTGTGAGGAAGTCATATAACATCCATTGCTTGAGCGCGCCCTGATATCCAAGGTAACCCATTTGCTCATCTTTGTAAACATCTTAGTGGTTCCTTCTATTAATCATTGCCCAAATAGTAAAATTGCTATCACACTACCAATTTCCGCTGCTCTGCAGGAGTTGCCTTGTTCTACAGGGGTCTACTTTGACCGAGGCCCAAACTTCCTCTTCCCTGTTGAACATGGCCCATAATGTCACCGTGCTGGAATGCTGCTTTTGCCTTTTGAGTTACTCTTATGGTGTCCATTTCCGTCCTGTTGTCAGGGATGGTCCAACAGCCTCTATAGATGTGTCTCAGGACTCTAAGAGGGTCATCTCCAGTCTTTTTTGCATTTAAACTCCTATGACACTTGAGATAGGCAGCTCGGGATGCCGTGTCCAAACAGGCCGATATTGCTCAGACATCTTGGGACTCTTAACCACTTTCTCAAATAGGAGTTGATCATTCTCTCCATGTTCTCACCTCTTGTGATAGGAACGTCAACTACTGTAAGTGGCCAAATAAATCTTTAGGCACCACTGTTTACATCCAGCTGGACCTACTTTCAGTTTTTGAGGCTTTTTATAGGTTTCTCAGACACTTAAGACCATAGGTTCTAGATGGAGAACCTATGGTCCTATTTCTTACCTTTGCTTCTTGAGATGCTTCTTGATTTTTAGGATTGTTCCTCATTCTGGCCAATGCAATGTTTGCTTCAAGTTTCCCTAGCAACTTTTTGGTGCATGGTTCAGTTGTGGTCAGGGTTGTCCTATCAAAACGCTTTAGTTTATTTATTCTGTTCATTGCTTCAGCCACAGAAGACTAGATTTAGCTCCTGATCCCATCTAGAGAAAGCACAGCCTGCTGTGATTGGCCAGCTGCTGATGAGTTCAGGTATGTCAGGGTGAAAGGAAGTTGTGAACAGACGCTACAATTTATAACAACATTGATGATTATTTTTTAATTATAATGGGGTAATTAACCACCCCGCTTTGTTTTAGGAAATATGGGCAAACTGTGTTCACTGTGGGGACTTTAGTTGGGTTGTAGTCTGTGTAGGGATTTGATCTTCTGACAGCACTTGAAGGCAGCACCAAAAATGAAACATGACTCTTATTACAAACCTTTTTACATACAGTCTAAGTTACTAACCTTTTTATATGGCTACTCCTCCCTCCTCTCAGACCATTTAGGTCAAGCTTTGCTGCCTTAGTCGTCTGACTAGCCACAGGGCATGTATTATGCTAATGACACAAATCTTACTTATAGTTGAGGTGGCGATATTAAAAACTGTGCAAGGTGGCGTTTCAGCAGCCTTTGAATCACACTTCATGTAAAAAATTATTTCACCTGGAACTCACCAGGGGAGTTTTTGCCGCATAGCGGCTGTCAAAGTTTAGATGTCCGGCTGAATGGATGTGAACTTCAGGTGGAGATCAAGCTAAACATCCAGCCTATTCCTGCCACAAGTGCTGAAAATCCAGACTCACACAGATAAGTTGCGTTGCATAATAAACATCAATGCCTTCCTGGACAGATCAGTATATTCCAAGTACACATGCAAAAATGTGTCAGGTGGCTCTGTGAGAAGATCAGCTTCAAAGCAGTATCACAAGATAAATACACAAGTCTGTCCTGCACGGTGGAACTGAGGCTTGCAAATATACGCACTCTATGAAAGATAGTGTGAATGGGTTAATGAGGGGTGATCAAGACTAGAAAAGCATTATATAAATACAGACCATTTACCATGATGCTTCTATAGTAGACACAAAAATGGAGAAAAAAAAAGGGAATTTATATATCTCTGTGTGAAAAAGTAGTCATACACAAACAAAGTTGTTTTATTATTATTTTTATCTGAAGCCATTAAAAATTAATCTGTAACTGTGCTGCTTCTGTGCTGATTCTAAATCCTGATTGAAATACTTCAAAGACCCTGCAAACACTATGTATAAACATGTGAATTGTGTTAACCGATCACAAGTAGGCAACTCTAAGTACAGATCAAATCAATCAATCAATCAAATTTTATTTGTATAGCCCATATTCACAAATTACATTCATCTCATAGGGCTTTAACAGGGTGTGGCATCCTCTGTCCTTAACCCTCAGCAAGAGTGAGGAAAAACTACTAAAAACCCTTTTAACAGGGTAAAAATAAGTAGAAACCTCAGAGAGAGCCACATGTGAGGGATCCCTCTCCCAGGACGGACAGAAGTGCAATAGATGCCACGTGTAGAAAACATTCATCATTAAAGTCTTTAGCGGCATTGATGCAGTCCCGCTGCAATCACAGTCCATGGTCAGCAACCAGCAGGACCACGATCCACCATCCAGACCAGAGGCCACTCCAGTCCTCAGTCCCCGTCCACCGCCGCCCACCAGGACCCACCACGAGCCACCGCCGTGGCCCTGGTCCACCTCCTGTACCCAATGCCAACGCGACACAGGGTCCGCCACCAGCACCACGATCAGCCCACACGACACAGAATCCGCCACACTGGGTCCACCACTGCGACCCCCGATGCGCGATCCACAAACAGCAATCCATGGTGCGGCCACAGAGGCCCTGGATCTCCGGGTGATAAAGCAAAGGGACCCCGGGGAAGTGTTAGGGATGGAGAAGAGGAAGGAGAAGCTGGAAAAAGAAGCTCCGTGTGTCATGTGTCATTAAATAGAACTAGTTACGTTCTGCCGCACTAATTAACTCTAACTATAAGCTTTATCAAAAAGAAAGGTTTTGAGCCTACTCTTAAACAAACAGATGGTGTCTGCCTCCCGAACTGAAATTGGTAGATTATTCCACAAGTGAGGGGCTTGATAGCTAAAAGCTCTGGCTCCTACTCTACTTTTAGAGACTTTATGGACGACAAGTAAGCCTCAATTCTGGGAGCGGAGTGCTCTAGCGGGTTTATAAGGTACTAACAGCTCTTTAAGGTAAAAAGGCGCTATATTATTAAGGGCCTTGAAGGTGAGGAGGAGAATTTTAAATTCTATTCTAGATTTAACTGGAAGCCAGTGTAGCGAAGCTAATACTGGAGAAATGTGCTCTCTTTTCTTTGTTCTTGTCAGGACACGTGCTGCGGCATTTTGGACAAGCTGTAGAGTCTTTAACGACTTACTGCTGGAGCCTGATAATAATGAGTTACAATAGTCCAGTCTCGATGTAACGAAGGCGTGGACTAGTGGTACATAACCTGATGATAATGACAGATTGATTGTGTTAAGTAACGAACTATCAATTAGGGGCAGAATTTCTTTAAGTAATTTTGTAGGAATGGGATCTAAGATACAGGTTGTTGGTTTAGAACCTGAGATTATTTTGGTAAACTGATCACAAGTGATCAGAGAGAAGCTGTCTAAATAATGGTTAGGATTCTCAGCCATTTCTGAGATTTCTGTTATTGGGAGGGTATTAGTGCCAATTGAGGGCAGGAGATTGTTGATTTTATTTCTAATGGTTAGAATTTTATCATTAAAAAAGGTCATAAAGGTATTGCTATTTAGGGATCGAGGAATACTGGGTTCGGTGGAGGTGTGACTCTCTGTCAGCCTGGCTACAGTGCTGAAGAGAAACCTGGGGTTGTTTTTATTCTCTTCTATTAGTTTTGAATAGTAGGCTGCTCTTGCTTTGTGGAGAGCCTTTTTATATTCTTTAACACTATTCTTCCAGTCTATGAGGTTTTCAACATGGTTGCTGGAGTGCCACTTCCTTTCTAGTTTTCTTGATAATTGTTTTAACTCATTTGTCTGGGAATTATACCACGGAGCTAATTTACCATGTTTGACATTTTTCTTTTTTAGAGGCGCTATTGAATCTAATGTTAATCGTAATGAGTCTGCAGAGCTATCGACGAGGTGGTTGATCTCAATGGAGCTCGGGTTTTTAAAGAATTTGTTCTTTATATCTACGGATAATACGGGTTTAAATGTAATTGGAATTATTTCCTTAAATTTAGCTACAGCACTATCAGGTAGACATCTAGAAAATGAGTTTTTTATTGGTGGCATATATTAATTTATTGAAAAACTGGAAGGTTATTAAATTATGGTCTAATAGAACTGGATTGTGCGGGAGGACTGTTAAATGTTCAATTCCGACACCGTACGATAATATAAGGTCAAGTGTGTGGTTACAACAATGAGTCGGTTGGTGCACACACTGACTGAAACCAATTGAGTCTAGTATTGAATTAAATGCTACGCTACGGTAATCTTTCTTATTGTCAACATGGATATTAAAGTCACCAACAATAATAATTTTATCGCTCTTTAGGACTAAGTTTGATAAAAACTCAGGGAATTCCGTTAAAAATTCAGTATAAGCCCTGGGAGGATGGTAAACTACAGCAAATATGATTGGCTGTTGGTGTTTCCTGGATTGGCGTGGAAGACTAAGAACCAGACATTCAAATGATTTGTAGCTTAGGTTAAGTTTAGGTTTTGGATTAATTGATAGACTGGAGTTAAAAATAGCAGCAACTCCACCTCCTCGCCCAAATTCTCTGGGAACCTGTGCATTTATATGACTGGGGGGAGTAGATTCATTTAGACTGACAAATTCATCAGGATGCAGCCACGTCTCAGTGAGGGACAATACATCTAGGTTGTAGTCAGAGACTAGTTCATTAACTAAAAGAGCCTTAGTTGATAGTGATCTAATGTTTAAAAGACCACATTTAAAAGTCTTAGTTCCCTGTGTTGTTGCAGAGGTTGTTTTAATTTTTATTAGATTTTTGTGTGGAGTTCTCGCTCTGTTATTGTTTAATTTCAATAATTTAATCGGACGGTGGACAGACACAATCTCTATGGGGTTGTGTGACTGATCCAGAGGGAGCGCAGAGAAGTGTTTAGCACTGCAGCTCTGCTTCCTGGTCCCAACTATGGGTTGTCATGTTATAGACTTTGTAATATTCCTAGATAAGAGAGCTGCTCCATCCCAAGTGGGATGAACGCCGTCTCTCATAACAAGACCAGGTTTTCTCAAAAAAGTTAGCCAATTATCTACAAAGCCCACACCGTTTACAGGACACCACGTCGACAGCCAGCGGTTAAAAGACAACATGCGGCTAAACATGTCATCACCTGTTGTATTAGGGAGCGGGCCAGAGAAAACTACTTTGTCTGACATCGTTTTAGCAAAAGCACACAACGACTCAACATTCACTTTAGTGATCTCCGACATACGAAGCCGGGAGTCATTGCTGCCGACGTGAATTACAATTCTATTGTATTTACGTTTAGTTTTAGCCATTAACTTAAGTTTAGATGCGATGTCGCCGGCTCTGGCCCCTGGGATACAGTTAACTATGGTCGCTGGTGTCGCTACCCTGACGTTTCTCAGAACCGAGTCGCCAATAATCAGAGTTTGTTTATCAGCGGGTGCCTCGCTGAGTGGAGAGAATCTATTTGAAACGTGAGCTGGTGGCTCTTTAATCATGGGCTTTTTAAGACTAGCACTATGCCCCCTCCGGACCGTCACCCAGCTGCCCTGGGCTCCCTGCTGCACGGGACTAGTCAGGGGACTGCTAGTTGAAGCTAAGCTACGTCCTAAGCTATGTGCTATGCTAGGTGGCTCCGACGCTAGCGGAAGCCGGCTAACTACAGCTAACGGAGTTTCTAAGCTGCGGAGCCGAGCTTCTAAGTCACTAAGCCTCGCCTCCATCGCTACCAACACACTACATTTATTACAAGTACCACTACTGTTAAGTGAGGCAGAGGAGTAAGTAAACATAAGACACTCGGAGCAAGAGAGAGCAGTGGAGGGAGAGAGAGAGAAGACATCGCTGATATAGAGCTACGAGGGTGAGCTCACACAGAATCACTAAGAACGCTAGAGTATGGGTTGTTATGTGTGGGTGTTTAACTACAGACCGGTGATTTTAGCCGTAGTGTTACAGAGTTTAGCGGAGGAGCTAATACAGAGAGCGACCAACACTAGCAGCAAGTAAACATGAATTCATTTTTGAAAATGGCTTAGTTTTGACAGAGCATTTCTAATTTTACTTTCATGGTAATGAGTCCGTATTTATAATACCTGAAGTTCAATGAGAAAAGCTGGTGACAAATATTCTTAAATTGTTATTGCAGTAAACAGTCTTGGATTTGACAGTCGGTTATTGACTACGCACAGACACTGATAAATCTAGTATTCCATCATATATTGCACTAAATCATCACACTATTTTGACATCTTGAAATTCCAAAGCTTTGTATGAGGAAATCCCCTACCCCTGAATATTCCTCGTCTATAAGAATGATTATTTTCTATATGCATTTGAACCTTCTGTATTCTGCAATTTTTTCCTGATATGTAAAGTACCTGGATATTAACATCTTATCTTATCATACTTAAAAGATTACTTGTTTCCTCTGTGGTTTGACCTCCATCTCCTGTGTCATCACAGTAAGACACAGTGCAGCTCAGGGAGGGTGATCACTCTGAAATGTCTGGGTAAGAAAACATATTGAAGACTGAGTGATCTATCTTCTTGTCCTGGCTCTTTTTTACTTTAAGATAGAGTTTATAGGCTTTTTCATGTGTGTATGGTTGTATATGTGTGTGATTCCTCTGTGTTTGTTCTGACAAGTGGTTTCTATCCTTTTTTAAACTCAGTCAGAATAACTCATTGCTGTTATTCATGATGTGAAATCCTTTATAATTCTACTTGAGTTTATTGTAATAACATGAGTGTGTGCATTTATTTGTTTATGTTGCATGAGTGATTCTCTTTTTGCATGCACCGTCAATTGATACTGATCTTATGGTTCAAGACTGCTCTTAACTTGGAGCAATATTTATAAGCTTCAATTTAAATATTACACAAGATCAGCTGACTCGTGAGGAACATAAAAAATATTGTCAAGATTGATTTACAGATGAGGACCTTACTGTCTTTAATCCGACTTACTGGTATAATGAGCATATATGCAGTTAGATCAGGCAAAGATATCTGGCAGAGGATGGCTCAGCAACTGAGCAGCGGCAGGAGACCAGAGGTGAAGGCTGAACCTCTCCTGAGGCGGAGCAGGAGGCCGCCAGGGAAGGCCAAATCTCTCTGGAGGCAGTGCATGAGGCCAACTTACAAGGCGAGAACACATGTCTTACCAAATGCTGCTGGTGCCCAGAAGGTACAGGGACAGCTAACCAGGGACCAGCACCTGGTGGTCACGGTTTTGCGGACTGGCAAGCAGTAATAGGAGTGGCGTCAGCCAGGACAAAGTAGATATCAGCTGAAACCCCTGACGCAAGACAAGAGTAGACTCCCTACACTAAAACAGACTGTGTTGGTAGGGACCTTCAATGCCGGTTCTGGGTTGGTGTCACTGGCAGCCCTTTTTGAGTGAGGACTCTATATATCTAGGCAGCTGAGTCCCTGTCGGTATGGGCATCTGAATTTCTGCGGCACTGGCTAGCTTGCAAGCCTGTAGGGGGTAGTGTACCGAAGAATTTGAATTCATTCATTATCTATCTATTAATGGGGGATGGGTGAAGTGTTTGAGTCCACAAAACACTTTTGGAGTTTCAGGGCTAAACAGCATTGCAGCCAAATCCAATAAAGTTGAAGTAACTGTTGACTCCTTCTTTATCTTACAAAAACTACAGAAAAAAATGGTACTGCTTTAGGAGAGGCATTTCATGGTTTTATATATTTGATATAGTGGTGCCTCCCATCCACCCCCATGTTAAACCTTTGTTTAGTTCACACCGGATGCTGAAGCGCCGAGCCACGCCAAGGGTTCCTAGCGCCGTGAAGTGATCATTTCGGCGTTGAGTCTATTTTTTCCGCTTGACACTGGCCAGCTCAGCCCAGTGTATTTGAATTGTTTTTTGAATTGTCTAACTGCTGAATTTGACCCGTGTCATGTTTTTCTCCAGAATGCGGCTCCAGGCCTCAGTACAACACTCGTATTGTTGGAGGGAACATCTCAAAACCGGGTCAGTTCCCCTGGCAAGTCAGCCTCCACTACAGCAGTGAACACCTGTGTGGAGGCTCCATCATAACGTCACGCTGGATACTCACTGCGGCACATTGTGTGTATGGGTGAGTCACACGATCAAACTTGAACAATCCCAAATTAGATGTTAATGTGAACATCCAAAGGAGATGCAAAGTATGTAAGTTAATAATCCAAATAATAGATCCTTATAAAGCTCCACAATCTAGTAAAATTAATATGCTTTCTCTTATAATTGATGCTTATCTGAGTAATTAGTACTCAGTAGCTATATCATTTCTTTGGCCCAAATTGGGCAGGTGTCGAAAAAACATAAAGCAAAACTTTTAGAATTTATAAATTTGAATTTGTTATCCAATTTTGTGATGTCACTTATCTGGTTCCAGGTGGCATTGATGTAACATTTTATATTGTCAAAAGATACTGTTATTAATTGAGGGATGTCAGAAAAATTTGGAAAATAATGAACAAATTTGTCTATATCGTCAAATTTGACATGCTTTCCATTGTACTTTATGAAATAGTTTTCAAAAAACTTAAATTTAAACTGGTGGTATCTGGGGAAACGCTGATTATAACATTTGCCAGCATAGAAATGGGCAACTGCCAACCAGTCACTGAAGAAATTATGAATTTGTGGCACATAGATGCACTTTATGAATGTGTGTGTGAATGTAAAACTGTTCTGTAAAGCGGATTGAGTGCTAAATAAATACAAACCATTTACCAATCAGGATTCAGCTGATCCATTCCTAGCTATAGCTTTTATTTAATTATAAGAGGAATGTTTTAAGTCTAGCCCTTAATGTAGAGTTGGTGTCTGCCTCCTGAACCCAAAGTAGGAGCTGGTTCCACAGGAGAGGGGCTGGCAGCTGAAGGCTCTACCTCTAATTCTACTCTTACAGACTCTAGGAACCACAAGAGAGCCTGTATTTTGGGACCAAAGTGATCTACATGTATGTTGACAATACAGTGTTATGAGCTTTTATATGAAGGGGCTTGTTTGTTAGGGTGTTGTATGGGAGGAGCATGATATTTAATTCATTCAGAATTTTAAAGATTTTCCATAAAACAGAATTGCAACTTTCAGATGGTATTTTGCCTTGTTACTCTACGACTTGGTGCAAGCATTCGATTTAGACAGAGTCTCTCCTCAGGAGAAGGAAAACATTCCGTAATGTGGTAACACTTTACTTGAAGGTACCGTCATAAGAGTGACATGACATTGTCATAAGAGTGACATGACACAGTCATAAAAATGTCATAAACATTATGTCAATGTCATTAAACGTTTATGACTGTTGTCATTAAGTGTCATTCGATTTGGTAATGACAAGTTGACATTATTTTGGTTGTCTTCATTATGACAACTTGACATTAATCAAGGTGACATAACCAGAATTTGTCTTTGTCATGACAACTTGACATTAAATTTGTTTGCGATGTCCTTATTATGACAACGTGACATTATTCAAAGTGACATTACTAGAAAATGTCTTTGTCATGACAACTTGACATTAAATTTGTTTGAGATGTCCTTATTATGACAACGTGACATTATTCAAAGTGACATTACTAGAAAATGTCTCTGTCACGACAACCTGACATTAACGAAATATGCATCTATTTTTGTGTTTATGGCAAGTTGACAATGATAATTATAATTAGCTGTGCAAGGTTAAAGACCAATTCTAGCACTTGGTCATTGATGTTTGACAGAATACCAAAAACTGACTGTCATGACATCATTATGACAATGTAATGACAAAATTCTTTGACCTAAAGTAAAGTGGTAGCATTTTGATCTGACATTAACATATCATGAAGGATAAACTGACTGTCATGACATCATTATGACAATGTAATGAAGAAATTCTTTGACCTAAAGTAAAGTGGTAGCATTTTGATCTGCCATTAACATATCATGAAGGATAAACTGACTGTTATGACATCATTATAACAATGTTTTTATTATAACATCATTGACAATTTTATTTTCTCATGAACATATGAACTGGCTGTCATCATCATTATCACGACACAAGGTCACAACATTATACTATACACGTTACAATGTGCTTAGAAACCTCTTCTGCTCAACACTCATGTCATGATTACTGACCATGAACATGTTGCATGTATTTCCCTTACCATTTTTACTCGAACTAATGGGTAAAAGCTGCTTTTGATCACCCTTACAGAATGCTTTGCTGCTCCTGACCAGTAGCTATCAACAATATCAAACTTAACTCAAAATCTAGAGGTCTAATGACTCAAATCAAACTTAACCAGCTATTGCTGGCATACATTGTGACTTCTGGGCCTGTAATAACTGCAACATTGCTACAAAACAAGCAAACACAAATACTGGAAAAAGTTTCTTAACAAAATATGAACAACAATAAAAACTATTGACTAATTGGCTTTATGCACAGCTCCAAGACTTCCTGAAATAAGCCAGCTCGTTTATTTCATGTCTTACATTATTGGACCAACTGATTAATCCAGGTGTGTCTGACCTCAGGTGTGTTTTACCTAGCAACAGTCTGGCAACCGACAGCAGGAATTATTTTTATGTTGTTGTTGCCTATCTTGATCAATAGATGGCGGTATTCTGGTAATTCTCCCTATTCTATCTTTGACTATACACTGACAGTGAAAGACAGACAGACAACATTTCACCATGCTAGTCTGCTAGTCTAGACTAGGGGAAGGTATTGTCTTTAATAACTTTTCACTTACATAATTTTTGGGGGGAACTGCGACGTTTGGCCTTTTTGGTCTTCGGCTGCATGCCAACTTCATCTTCAGATAGAGAATCCTGAATTTTTATTACCAACAGACACAGAAACAACAATTAGTCAAACTCCTAATTGGGCTTCAGGCTGAATATGAAATTTTCCCCATAAATTTAGAGACGCATTACTGTTTTACTTACACAAACTTCCATAGTATGCACAATATAGACTTACGTGATTCCTTCAGGGAACAACCAACTGTGGCCTTTTTGGTCTTCGGTTGCATGCCAACCTCATCTACAGATTGATCATCCTGAGGTGGCACTACCAACAGAATGACATTTAGTCAAATCTCCTAGCTAGGAATTTAAAGATAACCCAAGATTTTGAGATGCATTACTCCAAATCCCTCTGTCTTTTGGCCTAAGTCATGTAAAAATCAATTTATCTAGCCTAAAACCATTACAAGACGTTGCCTATTGTTATCCATAGTATTGAAGAAACTGGGACATCATGTATGTAATGTTTATTATATGGAACACACAAAAGTGTATGAGCTGCCAAGGTGATACCACTTTTATACATGCATGCCTCATACAGTACGAGGCTTCAAAATTATTGGAAAACTATATATTTATTCAATGATTTCTAATGTTTTTAAACTCACCAGTCATAGAGGAACACAGGTTAGGGTTGGATGGTCTTTTAGTCTTGCTGCTCCCTTCACCTCTCTTCTTGCCACGAGTTTCCATCTAGACCAGCATAAAAAAGAGGGAAAAAGCCATTTACATCTCACAACCTCTCTTAAAATCTAGAATAGGCTATAAAATAAGTTTGCATTCTAGCTAACTGGAAGTTCTCTCTTCAGGACTGCTGAATGAGAGACGTTTTGTAACATCAGTTGATAAAACGCAGCAGGGCAACATTTACTCATTGCACCGTTATCACCTTTGTTTAATTGAAGCTCTTACTATAATGTTACAGTTAACATTACCTGTCTGAGGATTAAGGTTAAGGTTGTTATGCTGACATCACGTGGCGCTATTTTCATTCGTTTTTCGGTCTTTGCTGTTTGTTTGTTTTTCTGCGCAGGTTCCAGCCTCACATGATATAGATTTACTATTTAGCCAGCCTCTGTGTTTGTTTCCTCAAACTTATTACCGTATGTTAGTTTGTCTTTTTTTTCTCTCTCTCTCTAACGTTAGCGGTTGGTACAGAGAGAGCTACAGATGTGTTCAGGGTCAAAGTCAGACAGTCGGACACAGCAGTTGCGGCCAGACTCCGGCAGTAAGCACCGCTGCAGACGTTGGTTGAATAACATAAGGTTACACCACTGTAAATGTGTGGGGAATCCCCGCATTATTTAACATTATTAATTTGCAGGAATCAATTAAATTGTGCACAATAAGTTACACCCCACGCAGAAATTCAGGCCCTGTCCTTACCTAGCTAATGTTAGCTAACGTTAACATAGTGAGCAATGAACTACCAAATACTGACCAAGGAAGACAGCTGCCAGAGATATAACGTGTATTTACAAAAAAATAAGTTATAATATGCTTCGTTTGAATTACCTCTCTTTCGAACTTCGCTTTAGTCGTAGTAGTTCTTTTCCCTCTTGTCGTCTTCAACAAGCGTCCTGTGGAACCGTCCGGAACTTCTGCTGAGTAGTGCCTGTTACCGTAAAGCAGGTAATAGACCAATACCTGCAGTGCAGTGCACTGAAGACTTAACGCATTCATGTACAACTTTAAAACAAACTATGCATCCAGATAAGAGAAGCAAAAGAGGAAATTATTCAAATGATGCATGGCTTGTTATCGTGTCACTTTCTAAAATTTCTTCAACAAGTGATATATATATATTATTTTTTTGCGACAGTATTGGTGTAATTACGGTAAATTCAAGATTGCCGCCTAATTTTAAGCGCTATTCTGTGCTGTGGGTAGAAAGGAGACATCGAGGCAGTAAAGCACGATGACAAGATTATTACGAGGACTTTTGAGAAACAGTCGGCGCCCCGACACTACAGAAAACAAAAGAAAAGCTGTGAAATGGATGTGTAAATGGGGACTATTGAAAAGCAATATAACCTGCGCAAGATGCAATGGCAAGATGCATCTGAAGAAATCTAGATGCAGCGATGGATTTCGCAGGTAAGATGGGCTCTATTAAAATATCATAATCAGTAACGTTACTGACTAGTCAAGGCTATAATTGGTGATAATTTTTTCCTTCTTTAGGGTCTGTAATCGTCATAAAAACCACCTGCTGTCAGTACGACATGGAACAATATTCTCAAAATCCCACATTCCTTTGGCAAAATGGCTCGAATTCATACACAGGTAGGCACGAAATTAATATGTGCGCTCTGACTCTGTTATCTCATTCTGTGTTAATGCATGTAAAAAAATAAAAGTCACCCTGGTTAAAAGATATCCCTAGGAACTTTCATGTTTTGATGGAATGAAGACTTTTTTGTGAATAGTTTTAGGCAAATTACTTTAGAAATGTATTTAAAATCCTTCCGTTTTTTGTTTTGATATAGGCCTAGGCTAGCTGTCATTTTCATAGGCTAAATAATGAGCAGTGATATTTGCTAAGGTGGAAGAAGGGGAAAATGTACAGAATTTTTATTAAATCTTGTTGCTGATTTTCTGTCTGAATTTTCAAACTACCAAGTATATTCTAAATGCTTTGCTCTTCCTGAGAGGAATAGTATACTGTAACTAAAAACTTAAATATCTGCTTTAGCAATTAGGCTGCGGGCCAGAAGAGTCCGTAGTGCACCTTAATTTCCAACTAAACCAACTTTATTTTCAAATTTCAACCATGCTGAATTTGAATGTCAAGAAAGATTGAACATTTTGGGATGTGCTCCCTGTTTCAGCCCCATGTGTATATTACTTAATTACCTATGTATTAGTTCACAGTATGTCTTCAATATAATTTACTTTTGCACAAGGTTTGCGGTTGAAACAACTGGACATGATCTGTGATGGTATAGCAGCAAGCTCAAGGACATTGTCCAGAATGACCCAAAAACTCAGAGAGGTTGGTGAATGATGCAATATTGATTCAAACAAGTCAGAGACCACAAGACTTACAGTACAGAATTAATACTATATTTTACTTATTCAGTGGCTGATACATAAAAAAAAAGAATTACGTATAATACACAGAACTACATTCATAAGTACTACTTCAATTTAACATATTTGGAAAAGATTTTTCAATTACGTTGTAGTATATTGATTTTTTACTTCTGTTTTTTTTTATTTTAAACCTTTATTTTACCAGGTCAGTCCCGTTGAGATGCAATTATCTCTTTTTCAAGGGCAGCCTGGCCAAGACAGCAGCATGTGTTTTCACAGGTTTGCGTGGCTGCCGTCAAACGCCTCAGGAAGAGAGGGATGAGGATTGGAGGTCGCCATCGATTTGTTGCGATTGATGAAAGCAAATTTGCTCACAAACGAAAGGTACAGTAGATAGTGTGTTTGTTCACAACCCACCCCATCCTACTTTCCTTTTCCATTTTGGTGCAAAAGATTACCATCCTAAATGAAATCACATGGGACGATACTTTCGATACAATGGACCCTAGTTTGGTAGATCAAGGCGCGCCGAGATGGGAGTGGCGGCGCAGGAGGGGGAAGTGTCACATATTAAGTAGGTTTCCACAGCTTCAGTTCAGGCCCGTTCTAATGGAATAAATAATCACAACAACCACTATTCAATGCAACGATCTTAATCAGCACATACATTATATCTATATTGATTGTCCCGTCACATCTGATGTCAGATCAAATTGCAATGTTTTGCATTAGTATTTCTTAAAGGAGCATGAGGGTTACATAACCACATAGTCAAAACAACAAAGAACATTATGTCACATTGTATTTGTTTTGTTTTTTTGTTTGTAGTATCATCGTGGCCGTTGCGGCAACACTTGGAGGCGTTCTCACACCTGGGTCTTTGGGATGTTGGAAGTGGAGGAGGAATCTAGGACACCCATCCTGAAACTAGTGAGGAACCGCCGCGGGACAACCCTCTTGCGCCAAATCCGAAGGCATGTCAGGAGGAATGGCAACATTGTCTCTGATGAGTGGCGCGCTTACAAGGACCGCCTTGCCCAGTATGGGTACAAACAATTTAGTGTTTGCCATAAGCAGAATTTTGTGAACCCACAAACTGGAGCCCATACCCAGCACATAGAGCGGGCATACAAACAACAAATATGGCGCCTGAGAGGTAATAGAACAAAAGAATCACTCAAAATACACCTACAGATGATTGAGTGGTATTACTGGCTGGCGATTCGACATCACGGTGGCGTTTTGGGTCGACTGGTGCATGACATAAAGAAGGCACAAAAGTAATCACTTTTGACAGTCAGTCATGACAGACATGTTTCTTTCATTTTATTTTTATTTTTCATAAATAGTTACTGTCTGTTCTTTATTGAATGTCATTATGCATGAGCATGCATGTTATGAATATTATGGTATTGTTTAGTTCCTGAGTGGGTGGGTGTTGGGCAGAAGAGGTCCTGTTTCTAAGCACATTATAACGTGTATGATGTTGTGACAACCAGTTCATATGTTTGAGAAAATAAAATTGTCAATGTTAATGATAATAAAAACATTGTCATAATGATGTCATAACAGTCAGTTTATCCTTCATGATATGTTAATGACAGATCAAAATGCTACCACTTTACTTTAGGTCAAAGAATTTTGTCATTACATTGTCATAATGATGTCATGACAGTCAGTTTTTGGTATTCTGTCAAACATCAATGACCAAGTGCTAGAATTGGTCTTTAACCTTGCACAGCTAATTATAATAATCATTGTCAACTTGCCATAAACACAAAAATAGATGCATATTTCGTTAATGTCAGGTTGTCGTGACAGAGACATTTTCTAGTAATGTCACTTTGAATAATGTCACGTTGTCATAATAAGGACATCTCAAACAAATTTAATGTCAAGTTGTCATGACAAAGACAAATTCTGGTTATGTCACCTTGATTAATGTCAAGTTGTCATAATGAAGACAACCAAAATAATGTAAACTTGTCATTACCAAATCGAATGACACTTAATGACAACAGTCATAAACGTTTAATGACATTGACATAATGTTTATGACATTTTTATGACTGTGTCATGTCACTCTTATGACAATGTCATGTCACTCTTATGACGGTACCTTCAAGTAAAGTGTTACCCGTAATGTTTTAGCTAGACATAAGATAATATGAACGTGTTCACCGTTCAAATTCATTATTTGTCACTAAGTTGCGTTCCGTTCAAAGTTCTCATAAAAATGAACGTGTTCAATGAACGCGTTCTTTTGAACTCATTCATGCACAACACTGCCTGAAACTCAATAGCCTACTGGCCTACCTGCCTCGGCCGCCTGCTGCGACTCTTCAGCTGTTCACTGCAAAGCGAGCTTAGATAAGCTCTACTCACCTTGAAAATCAGCTGCTGCTAAACCTCAACAAGAAGTTTGTAGACTAGTGCTCTTTTAACTGTGGTTAAAATGCCACTGTCTCACTGACATGTCCCATGTGGTTCATGTCTTGACATGTCCTCCCAAAAGTTCTTAAATGTTGTGTTGACATGTTAAATGTTTAATGTTTGACATGTTTAATTTCATTGCACTTATATTTGTAAAGATTCTCCTTTAATCAAAAATAATTGGATTTATGACCCCTTGTCCTTTTTTGCCCCCATCAAGTTATTGGAAGTAACTTTTACTTAAAGTACATTTTAAATGAACTACTTTTTACTTTTACTTGAGTAGATTTTTAGATGGGTACTTTTACTTGTCCTGAAGTAAAATTTCATCAAAGTACAGGTACTTTTACTTGAGTACTATATTTCAGTACTTTTTACACCTCTGCATAGAGGATTCATTGTTAAAATGTACCAAATTGGAATCTATCTGATAAGTACGACCTTAACCAGCCAAGTGCGAGTGTTTCTTCAATCCTGCCTGTGTTTTTCTGCGGTGAGGAGCTACGCACCGTGCCAATACCCTCCCCGACTTTGTGTGTAAGGAACGTTAATTGTCACTTGCTCCCGGTACTGCTCATTGAGCCAGAGCCCCTGGGTCAAGTCTTAAGTTTTGGAGATCTGCGACCCAGAACTGAACTGTCTGATTGCCTGCCTGCCTTTTCTTGTTTCTTCTGCTTAAGAATGTAAAGGACATTGCTGTTTCACATAACTGGTGTTCCTATTGGCTTATATTTTTTGAGGATTTTGTTTAAATTAGCAAAACATTAAACTGCAGAGAAAGGAAACTTTACTCTGTAAAAATATATTTAACTGGGCTCCTCACTTTGACTGACATGAATTCTGTTCTTCACGTCCTCTGTCCTGTCTCTAATCAGGTTTGCAGATCCATCCATGTGGGTCGTTCATGTGGGGCTGACGGAGCAGCTAGTCCACGGGGCACAGTCTTTGGCTGTAGAGCAGATCATCTACCATGCCCGCTATCGGCCCAAAGGACTGGATTTCGACATTGCACTGATGAAACTCACCATGCCGCTTGTTTTTAATGGTATCGTTATTTAAAGTCACACTTTTCCAAGATCCTGGTGAGCATGCCACCATCCTTTCATAGGGTTTGGGTTAGCCTAACCCTAACCCTTACCCATTAGATGTTTTTTTTAAACAGCTAATTGATGTATCATTCAGTCAAGAGCAATGTCCAGCTCGAAACAGAATTTTGGTTTCATGATATGATTACACATTAGCTCAATGATTGTTAATGATGATTACTACTACTACTACCACTGCTATTACTACTACTACAACTAACCACTTTAATCTTAGTTAGGACACTCACAGACATATTACATTCCCTAACCCCCACACCCTAACCTTAACCAATCGAAAAAATCCTCACTCTGTAGCGTCTATGCTTAAAATGGTCCTCACAAAGATAAAAGTACATGAACTCACACAAATAGCCTGGTAGACTTGAATATGTTGTCCATTAATGCTCACTTTAGGCTTTGTGGAGCCCATCTGCCTGCCTAACCATGGTGAGGATTTTGTGGAGGGCACCATGTGCTGGATATCTGGATGGGGAGCAACTGAGGGTGATGGTGAGAGACGGCCTAAACAAAATTTTGAATTGGCTCTAATATGAAAACTGCATTATTCATAGCTATAACTCATAACCTGTCATAGCTTATTTGTATTTTGCTAACACATAAATGCCCATGTCATTTTGCCCAGGAGAAACCAGTGTGTTTCTGCGCTCGGCCATGATTCCGCTTCTCTCCACTAAAACCTGCAACCAGCCAGAAGTTTACCATGGCTTAATCTCCTCCGGGATGATCTGTGCCGGGTATCTGGAAGGAGGAATTGACTCATGTCAGGTTATACAGATTTTTTGAAGCATTAAACACAGAGGCTCCCAGTCATTCAGAGCATCTGAGAAACCCTAAATGACAGGAATCGCTTCAGTACAAGGTTTATGGATTAATAATTCTGAATTAAAAACACATTACATAAATTGTTGAAAAGACAAAACACCTTATTTACAGTTCTGATTGGAGATAAACACCTGAACAACCGAACATTTTTAGATTTCTCTGACACTTAAAGAGCTACTGGATAAAGCTCCAACAGATGATCGTTGTCGAAGGGTTGTCAGAGGTGAACGGGGCACAGTCCCAACACTGGTTGCCTGTTCATTTATATATAGATTTTAAAATCATTTTATTTGTTATAAAGCCCTACAGCTTGGAGGTGGATCCCACGCTGGATGCATTGTGAGTGAGTGGTGGCATTGACACTCGACACAGGCAAAAAGAAATAAACAATAAGAAAATAAATCTCTCACTGAAAAAGTGATGACAGACACGTAGAGACACCAGTGAAAATGTCAAGAGCGTTTGTGGTGAAGAGCAGACAATGGGGTGCTGTTAACATGATCGCATGATCTCTGCAGCAGAGTTAATACGTCACTTTGTCTCTGCCTGGCTGCTCCACCTCTCACCTAAATAATGCCGAGGAACGCATCTGTGTAGAAAACCTCCCGCTGTGTTGTGCATGTGGCAAACTCTGTAGCCAATTCTCCGGATTTTAGCACCATTTTGAAGAGTCAAGAAGTAGTGACGTTGGTTAGTCAAACAAGCAGGGAACTCTGTTTATCAATCAATCAATACAATTTTATTTGTATAGCCCATATTCACAAATAACAGTTTCTCTCGTAGGGCTTTAAAAAGGTGTGACATCCTCTGCCCTTAACCTTTAACAAGAGTAAGGGTTAAATACCTTTTAACAGGCTAAAAAGAACTTAGAAACTTCAGAGAGAGCCACATGTGAGGGATCCCCTGCCGCCATCAGGATTCATCATCAGCTGTCCCCTCGATCGTGGTCCACCACCACTATCAGATGCCAACACGGTGCCCCGAACAATCTAGACCTATAGCAGCATAACTAAGAGCAGGTCTAAGACTGCACCGGCTCTAACTATAAGCTTTATCGTAAAGGAAGGTTTTAAGCCTACTCTCAAACGTACAGACGGTGTCTGCCTCCCGAACTGAAAGTGAGAGATTATTCCACAGGAGAGGGGCTTGATGGCTGAAAGCTCTGGCTCCTACTCTACTTTTAGAAACTTTAGGGACGACAAGTAATCCTGAATTCTGCGAGCGCAGTGCTCTAGTGGGGTGATATGGTACTAACAGCTCTTTAAGGTATAATGATGCCATTTTATTAAGGGACTTGAAGGTGAGGAGAAGAATTTTAAAATTATATTCTAGATTTAACCTGAAGCCAGTGTAGCGAAGCTAATACAGGAGAAATATGGTCTCTTTTCTTGGTCCTTGTCAGGACATGTGCTTCAGAGTCTTTATCGACTTACTGCTGGAGCCTGATCATAAGGAATTACAATAATCAAGACTGGATGTAAGAAAGGGTTGGACTAGTTTTCTGCATCTTTTTGAGAAAGGACATGTCTGGTATTTGAGATGTTACATAGGTGAAAGAAGGCGGTCCTCGAAATTTGTTTTAAATGAGAATTAAAGGACAAATCAGGATCGAGGATCACTCCCAAGTTCCTGACTGTTTCATTGGAAGCAATGGGCCAAGTATTATAACCTCTGTTATATCTGAGTTTAATAAGAGAAAATTGTGGGTCATCCAGGTTTCCATGTCCTTGACAACAGAAGTGGCTAACTGTATTTGGTGTAGGTAATGTCTTTGCCCTGTTTACTATGTTTCAAAGAGTTGGCAGGGAGTTTCTCTGTCCACCTTTGTGATTTTTTTCTCAGAGACGGCCCCACTTACCTGTGGTGTCCCTATAGGTTCTGTTCTTGGCCCCATCCTATCCTTTTTACATATGCACCTGGCATACATTTTTGAGAAATTCTATGTCTCTTTCCATTGTTTTAGATGATGTACAAATCTACTTGCCTTTGATCTTAAAAAATCAGGGCACAATGCAGCTAATCTAAAATGATGCTGCTTGCTTCCTGAAAGGAAAGAAAAAGAGGGACCATATTACACCTGTGTTGCACTCCTTCCACTGGCTTCCTGTTTGTACAGGATTGATTTACAAATGTTGTTGTTGACAATGGACTGGCACCGCTTTACCTAGCTGAACTTCTTCTTGTTCAGCCTCCAGCTAGAGAGCTGAGGACAGCCACTTAGCTGCTCCTGGACCCAAACTTATGGAACAGCTCACTACTAAATATTAGATCTGGCCCCTCTTAAGCACACTTCAAATCATTGTTAAAAACGTTATTATGCCAGTAGATTTTATTATCATTGGGAATATGATATATGCATTGTACCGCACCTGGAAAGCAAGCAAGACTGAACCATGCAGTGAACAGAGAGAGGGGTGAAATATAAAGTCTATCGTGATAATTTTTTGTTTTTTATAACATCTTCATAGATACATAATATATCATTTTAATAACATTACCAAACCAACAATAATAGCAATGATAGTGTTCTCTGAAGGCCCCTGTTTGTGCTGGGCACTTGGAATCATATTTTTCCGTTTTCATTTGACATGCAGCCTACTTCCAACAATCATGGAAACATTACCAATTCAGGAGAAATAAACCCTGTGTAATTTGACAAAAAAACGGAATGAATTCTAAATAAACCTTTGCAGGGAACCTGTAAAATATGTGAAAATAATGTACTCATTTGTGAAGGGTGCTGTCTTTCCTCAGGGGGACAGCGGAGGTCCTCTAGCCTGTGAGGACTCATCTGTATGGAAGCTGGTTGGAGCAACCAGCTGGGGCATTGGCTGCGCTATGAGGAACAAGCCAGGTGTTTACACACGCATAACACAGTCACTCAACTGGATCCGCCAACAGATGGAGGTCAGTACATGACAAGCTGTGCATTGTGCAAAAGTCTCGGCATACAGCAGGGCTGTTCAGGGCCTGCCTGATCCAGCTCATAACTAAACGTTATCAAAAAGGAATATTTTAAGTCTAACCTTAAATGTAGAGTTGGTGTCTGCCTCACAAACGCAGAGCTGGTCCAACAGGGGAAAACATGGTAGCTGAAGGTTCTACAGAGGATTCCTGATGGGTATGGGATGGTAATAAGCACTAAATATAGATGAATTTCGACATCTTTATTTCGACTAAATATAGATGAATTTCACGATTTCAAGATGTAACCCTGTAATTATTATTTAGATTATGGACCTTAATCCCAATAAATATTTACATCACAGTATGAAAACCAAAGGTGTAAATAAGCAAATTGCTGCTGGCACCAGGGTGCTAGGGCCAGTTAAAAAAATATATTTTAGAATTGTCTTAAGTGTTTCTCTAGTCTTAATTTTGCTAACTGTAGAGTGGTTAAATGCTACTCTGTTTAAAAAAGAAAAGAAAAGCAGATTATTTTAAGCTTAAAAAGCTCAAAATGGTTTATTTATGCCATTAGTTTAATAATTCATTACAATTTACCCATGGAATGGCACTTCAGTAATACGGATGAGGGATTTTATGAGGGGATTTAAAGATATACTTCTCATTATTCCACTCTCTTTTTTTGAAGCCCAACCAAATGACCACTGTATAGTGCCACCTGCTGCTCCTGGATGGACAATAAAATCAATATTATGGACTTTAATTTGTTGGCTTTGAAAAATTTGTAATCTCGATTTCAGTGATACTTTGCAATATAAGTTTATAAAGATGGACCAACTGGTAGAAATATATGATCTTGTCAGTTGCAACAGGCACATCAGATAAATGGCTCATCAGTCTTCTTGTTTCCATATCTGTATATTTGTCTTAAACACTAATTTTCTGTCTTTCAGAGAGAAGAGGCCCACATTTCTCCAACTCTGAGTACAGACATCTAAATCCACTGTACTTTCATCTTCGGATTCTGTTTGGACAGTATCACACTTAACAAATACACCCTAACTGTGCCACAGCAGAATGACAGAGCATGTGAACCATAACATTCTTGTTTGGGGACAAATCTGATGGAGCCAGAGTCAAGAGACAGTGCACAGCAGAATTAGGCATAATTTATTCCAAAATAGAAAGCTCTAAGGCAAAACAGACATGAAAAGTTAACACAGCGTCATAAAAAGCAAGAGGGACGCAAGTGAGGGACCAAGAGCTCAGCAAGGGCCTACCCAAAGTCTCTGCAACCTCAGGCCACATGAACTTAACCAATCAAGTCTCAACTTTGAAAGAGGGATATAAACTAGGTAACTGCAACTATTGACAGACAGCTGTTGTACAGTACAATATTATGAATATTTAGACAAGAGGCACCCCAATTTGTGCTGTAGAAAAACTGATACGGACATTTCAAATGTTAAACTACATGTGTCTGTAGTAACAGGGGAACCAACAGAGTCTGCAGAACTTAGTCCTTCAGGCTGGCAATGAGCAGAGTTCAACTTTCCACATGCTCTCTTACTGCAGTTGCATGTACGTATGCATAAAAAAAAGTTCACACCTTCTTGATGAAGTTCATATACTTTGGAGACTACCCTCCAATGTGTTTCCATCTCAGACCCTTGTGATTGTGTGATTAGCATAGTGTTCTGGATTGTGCATTTGAGAAAGTGATGCCTGCACTATTAATGTAGACTGATTAAAAATGTAATGCATGGTACACACCATGTGGATAAAAGTGGAGCTGTATTTTTTTTTATTCTAAGAACGATATTCCGGTTACTGTGTCAGATAACTGATGCTGCAGCACAAGAAGGAACATTATTAACAATACTTTACAGAGCCACAAGTGTTCTGCTGTTTAGTGTCTATTTGACCAATTTCAACAAGGGTCAGACTCTTTTTCAGTTTTTTAGAAAACATCAAAGAACCCCGGGAAACAGGGTTGCTACCTGTAATTATGAATCTGTACATGAATACTCCTTACAAAACAGGAGATCACAAAAAAAAAGAAAACCCCAACTAATTTCATATTTTTGTATATAAAAATAAGCATCTCTTTTTTTTCCCACAATCTCTTCACTCGGGTTCTGCTTGGCCTGCAGGGATCCATGTGAGAGCTGTGGAGTCGGTAGAGACAGTGTACACATCTACTCAAAACACAAGCATGCAAAAAGTGAAGACAATCCCTTACATATACAAATTTTAAGTGTTGGCATCGATATGTGAAATCAGCTGGAAAATAGGGAACAGGGGCAAAGAAAAAAAATCACTCCGAATTTATTAACGGAGCATACATGTTTTTAACACTTATTTTTTCTCCTATTTGTTTGATTTAATCGTTTTGAGCTTAAATATAAAAAAAGTGCACTCGCCTACATCAAGTAAACAATAAAAAAAAACTGTTTCTGAAATGAAACTCCTGATGTACACACACACACAGCAAAAAACACCGTTCAGCAGGGCGAAGGGTTGGAAGAATGCAGGACAGCTTCTGTTATGTCCCATTTTGTGCTATATGTAAACCTAATTTATGTCTGTACTATGATGTATGTGTTTGAGAATGCACATATATTGTGTAGAACATTTTAGGCATGACTTGTGTGTACGTGTAGATCCGTGGGTGAGGGAGCATGTTCTCTACTGCAGTGAGTCGCTGTTGTCCAGGCCCAGCCCGGCCATGTCTGCATCATCGTCCTCATCTCCGCTGTCTCCTGATTCGTCTTCACTGTGGCCTCCCAGCATCACCTGTTGTACCGCCAGTGTAGCACCATCTGATGTCAGGCTATGAAGACTTTCCACATTCATCGTCACCATCGTACCTGAGAATGAGCGATGATGGGAAAGAAATACCATTTAAGAACAAGTTTGAGTGAGAAATAACTTTGTTGAGGCTGAAGTCTCCCAGAAGTGCTGCTGTTAACATGTTTAGCTACAACAAACTCAGAAATCATCAGAAACTGTTCTTGGCTTGCTACTGTTATTTCATTACATCTTTTATTTAATGGTTTAACTGCAACTTCGGAACTATAGAAGATTTTTACGCTGCCTATCCTAACTGCTTCCTTTGATGTGAGACTTACAGATTCTTTGTTTTGACCTGAGTCTTAATCTGATAAAGGCAGAGGATTTAATTAAGCACACATTATACCGGGAATCTCAAGCAAGTCTTAGAAGGATGCATCACATCATTAAATCAGATTTTTAATGGGGCCAACAAGTGGAAGGGAGATGGTAGCACTGATGTAAACTGAAGACACAGTGAATTAACGATTAAATCAAAATACTGAATGAAAAGGAGAGGAATTTTGCAGTATGAAAAAAACAATACCAAAATTATGATGTAAGCAAGTATGTTGCCTGACTTGAATACAATCAAACAATTATACTTTTTGTGTGTAGTTGAAGAAGAGCAACAAAACCCCTTCAGCAAAGAGCAGCATAAAATAATCATCTGAAATATAACAGAAGATATCTCTAAAGATTTGTGAAAGACTGGAATCATCCATGCCCATTGATCCATCACCAAACTAGAAATGTAGAATTTCCCTAAAGTTGTTCCTGAGATGTTACAATCAAGAGGCCAAAACAGTGACCTTGCTTTTTGACCCCCCAAACTCAAACTTAGGTTATTTGAAGGGGAACTACCTGTTTTTTTCAGATGTAATGAAATCCCTTTCGAGCATTCGTGATATATCGTGCTGACAACCTGGGACCTTGACTGTGAATGTTTGAACTAAATTCATTTACACCAAGTTTTTACCCTAAATACCTTCCTAGAGGGTGCATTCACAGACCCTCAGACACACCATCACGTAGCTACATCCGCTAACTTTGCCACTACTGGTGGACTTTTAGGCCTAAAACACGGTGTAAATTACCTTGTTTCAATTTGAATATGAATGTCGGGGCTTGCAGACACTTGGATGACACCACACAAGTAGATGGAGGCATGTTATGTTTTTTCTGTTTTCATTACATCTGAAGTCTAGGTCACCATTGACTTCAATTGTATTGGACTCTTCTGCAAAAATGTTTTCACAGAGACTGCAGAAATGTTTTATTGACTCAAACACTTCACCCACCCCTCCATCAGCATAGTAGTGAGTAGATACTGAATTTCCCCTGCATTCCCTTTAACATACTGCAAATTGAGTTTTGAGACCCTATCCAAACATTAACAAATTTGTATCCTCTCTAAGCTTCAGCACATTGAATAAGAAGTTAATGGATCCTACATTCAAATACCATGCTTTAGTCTGCTTTGAGTAGGTTTGTGTTAATATAGAAAGAATTTTGTAAAGTCCTCTTGACACAAAGTGCTCAAATTTACAGGTTCAAAAAATAATAATTGGACAGTCGCCTACAACTTGAATTTTCTGAAGCTGCACGTCATTTCCATATTAGTTAATGCATAGGAAGGTATATAGGTGTGTTGGCTAGGAGCTGAGGTGGTTTATATTAAGGTTGAGTTGTCTGTCCATATTAGGAGTGACATGGTGCTTACGCAAGTCAAGATAAATGTGAGACTCAAAAAGATGGAAAATAAATTACGGTTTTACATAAAATTTTAAATATGATTATTTGTTTGACATAGGTGAATCTTTCAAATTACGTTATAATCACCCAAATAGTACTTTCTACACTAATAGAAATTGGTTGAATTAAAGCTGAGTCTTGGGAGTTTATTGTAGTATCCATTATTTTATTTTAAATTGAACATGCTGAAGCTCAGAGCATGAAAAAAAAGAAAGAACATTCAAATACTTACCAGAAGTTCTGACACTAAGTTTTTCTTCTTTTTGTCATAACATTATGAGGCCATTTCTTTATAACCTTTCAGTTTAAATACAAACTGTACATAGAAACATTGCTGTGTACCATCTGGCATAGTCATATGCTGCTGGCTGCCTCCCCCAGTGGCAATGGAATCAGGCCAGAAGCGCTGCAGTGGCCGGTTTTGAGGTGTTTTCTTCTTGGTTTTGGGTGTGTCAGAGGAGCTTGCATCCAACATGGGCTGCAGGATCCGCCTCCGTGCATTTATAAACCTGGAGAAACAGAAAAACCTCAGTTGGTTAGTCTTGTTTTGTTTTGCTCTGGCTAAAATGTGGGCTTTTGTGGTTTCTCACAGGTGCTGCTGGCCTTTACACCTCACCCCCTGACAGACCTTGCTGAAATTATATCCCCCTTTAAATCATCCAATAAACAACCAATTAAACAAATTAAATTGATCATTTGGTTCAATGTCACTGGCTTCAGCCATGCATAATTACGGCCAGACATGTTCAATCTAAACATCACTTAAATAGAACCCGCCTGATAATGTGAAGTAGGCTAAAATGTTTCAAAAAGCAAGAGCAAATGCAATACATATATGATTTGTCTCACCTGTTTCTTATTACACTTAATCTTTGATGTTACATATACAGCCTACAGTTTTACTTTTTGCTTTTGAAACTCTTTTACTATTGGAAAGCCTATCATAAACCACAGAAATAAAACAGAAAGAGAAGACAAACAGCACACAGGCCAAGAAGGAAGCGCCAATCACTGTCAACAAGTCTTGATGCCAAACACAAGAGATAGAGTGCAGCTGTGATCTTCAGAGAAGTCGGTTAAGGGCAAGGAGTAAGTAAACCAGTGAGGACGAAAACCTCCAGGGTCAGTCGTGTTGTGTAGTTACAAAAATCTCTTGGGAAGTTGGTCCAAGTACTGTCCGCTTTGTTGCTTCATCAACTGGATACAAGCATTGATGGAACCATGAATTCTGCCGTTTACTAGAATATCCTGAAGCAGAATGGTAAAATTTGTTTGTAAACTTACGATCAATTGCAGTTGGGTTACGTAGCAGGACAATGATCCGAAGCACTCAAGTAAATCCACCTCTGAGTGGTTAAAAAAAAATACCAATGTTTGACTGATTTGGAGTGGCCTAGTCAAAGTTTCTCAACAGCAAATTAAAAGAGTCATAGCAAGTTATCGGTAATTGCCACCAAAGTTGTGTAGAAGCCATATTTAAGATGATTTATATACCCTCTTCCGGTTGGTGGCATGGACCTAATGCCTCCCTGCATCTCGAGCTCTCTCACAGCTTTTATCCTAGTATTACAGTACATTTAAATAATTTTACGTTTAACAGGCTGCTGTCTTTACGGTTAAATGGTATGTGGGGTAAATGGTAAAATGGCTAAAATATTAAAAAAAAGAGGAAGATATCAAGTCCATCGCCGAAGTGGTCACGCCCCACTGCTGGAGGAGCTTGATGTTAGCCTTCAGCAGGTAGCTAACAAAGCTGGTATCTATCACCTCAAGAATGTTTTCAGCTGAAGAACTTGCTCACCTAAAAACCAGTAACAGTGCCATCACCAACTCATACATATTACCTGTGAGATTAACTTTCAGGGCCCCTGGATGTTTGTCAAACGCGTCTGTGTAGAAATATTCCCAAATCTTAATCAGACTGTAAAGTAAAATTACACAAATATGCTTAAGGAGGTTCTCCAGGACCTTAACAGATGGTCAAGCCTCCCAAAATCATTACAAGCGCTCGCTTCAATTATCTAAATCAGAGGTCTTCAACAGGGGGTCCTGTCCGCGGAGGTACTGCAGGGGGGTCGCGAAATGCTTGGTTGATTAGACAATTTTTTATATTTTTTATAATTTTTCATTTTTTTTGTACCCAATTTTTCCCACAAATTCAATGTCTTCAAATACACATTAACATGTATCCAACATATTGAGAGGCTGATTTAAACCTCTGTCTGACAACCTCCATCCGTCCAAGGTTAGATAAGTTGTGTGCTACCCATCAGGGTCCGACATCTCACTAATGTGGGAGTATGTGTGGCATCCATAGATGGCTTGAGGATTTCCTGTCTCTTCTACATGTATGTTTAAAATAAAAACATGAAGCTGTGAATTACTTTAAAAGCTCAGTGTTGTATGAAAGATGTATGTTTATAAATGGGTAATATTTGAATAGCTTAGTATTGAATGCACAATAACAGGGTAGCTATGTTTATACATGGCACGAGGCCCAGTTTAATATAAAACACAATTTTAAACAATATATATATAGTAGGGGGTCCCTGCTCCGTCTCTCCACCAGTTTGGGGGCCTTGGCCTGAAAAACGTTGAAGACCCCTGATCTAAATGAATATTCTAACCAGAATTAATTTCGTCAGCTTGATGCTCCAAAAAGCTCCCTCTAATGGTCATTGGCATCAAAAAATTGGAACAGCATACAACCCAGACTCAAATGTCCACTGCTGAAAAGATGAAGCTGAATGAAGGGCTGGCTGTCCCAAATTTAGAATTTTAATTTTGCTCCTTTTCATTAATACTTTTAATTGGTACTTGGTTTTATCCCAGGTCTATCAAACAATGTCTGCTTTGGGTAGGCCCAGTTATTAAACATGTGATTCAGATGCTATTCACCTTAACTCTCCATCAGTTAAAAACAACCAACTACTCATAGGACAGAGGCCTATTAGCTTTTCCCAAAGGGCGAAGAAAGGGGTTCACACCAAATGGGATATTTAAAGGGACTCTGGCCTCCATCATTTCAGGACTTGAATACCACAATAAAGCAAATAAACAAAATGGTTTAGAAAGATGAAAGTCAAGAAAAAAAGTTCCTGGTCAGACAGTGACATTTGATGGTAAAGTTTCATGGTACTAGACTGTGTCTTTATGGAACACCAGGTTACCAAGACACCATAGCTCACCAGTTGTTGACTTGCAGAAGTGTCAGGTTTGTCTGAGTAGCTATCTGTTTCTTTTCATCCTCTGTTGGATATGGATGCTAAAGAAGAGAATGGAGAGGAAATGTTTCATTGTTCAGTGTTTTCAAGCATTACACAGGAAAATATTTGACACACAAAGACTCACCCCAATGTGCTGGAAGAGCCATGAGCGCATGACATTGGTGGCAAGTTTGGGTAGAACACCACGCTTGTTCTTTGTTGAATTGTCATCATGATTAAAGAGATTCAAGTCCTGGTGAAACTGCAGTTGGAGCTAAGCAATAAAAAAAACAGTAATTAGTCCACCTTCTCATTAGTCTGTCAACATCAACTTGTTGGTCTGTTCAAATTCCACTCCTTTTCAGCAGTTTCCGTGTAGATTTATAATTTAAACTGTGAATTAATTATCGTATCTTTCCAAACAGGTTCACCCAAAAAAATTAATTCACTCATTATCTACTTGCCCATATGCTGATGAAGGAGTGGGTAAAGTGTTTGAGTCCACAAAACAATTATGGAGTTTCAGCTACTTATCAAGGTCAAAGTCTATCACTGAGGAACTATTCTTTTAATGTAAAGCAGCATCTATTGCACTTCTATCTGTCCTGGGACAGGGAGCCCTCACTTTTAAGGCTTCCATGTTTTTTCTCCCTGATTTAGGGCTGAGGATGTCACACCTTGTTAAGCCTATTTGGCAATTTGGTATTTGTGAATATGGGCTGTGCGAATTTTATGGATTGATATATTATTTTTATTTAGGTATTGTGTACTAATTGCATCATGTTAATGTGTCATAGAGGCAGAGTGGAGCAGTGGAGGGACAGGTTTTCACTGGTTGTAATAAAAGCTTTGAAATAAGTTTAATAAATCTTAAAACCAAAGATAGACAGACATTGATCCCAAATGTCTGCAAGGCAGACCAAAACGTCTGCTTTTTTTTCCAACATCATAACAGAAAATGAGTTACACCCACATTAAGAATCCAAAACAGATAGCGTAACGGTTCAAACACCCTCACCAATGCTCACACCATCTCAGCTGTCAGAGAGGAATTATTCCTATGGCTTTTAAGACCAATAGTGGTAAGGGTTAGGTGCAAAACTAACTTTAACTCCATACAATGTTGATGTAAACAATTTCATTAAAACAGACAAAGAAAACAAATGTTTTTTGGAATGAGTGTAATTTATCACTTTTTACATTGGTTGCACAGGTGAACTGCTAAAGTGGCCAAACTCTGGGGCCCTGTACAGCCTATTTTATAAGAAACCACTGATTTAGAAAATAAAACAGCATCTCAGTCACAAAAGCAATTTTCAGACATGAACTCTGGAGAATATCCTCATAATTGGGTCCAAACCTTTTCCAATGTTTGCCTTTCACACATGAACAACGCAGCAGGAGATTCTCCACTTGGACGCGTTTACAACAACCTCAAATTCTCTCGAACATTCAGCTGAGTGGTGGCGCAGCAGGCAGAGGCACGAAATTGCAGATTTTTTCCGCTGCAGAGATGCGAGTTTTTGTTGACAGCACATCCATCTCGGGCTGCACGATATTAGGAAAACATGCAATATGCAACATGAATATTGCGATGTCAATATGACTCACGATAAATAAACGAATGCTTAAGTATACGTGTCAGTCTTTCTGCTTTGGGTTTGCTGCTAACATAGACCCTACATAGTGAGTAGCCTATGCAGACACTGAAAAAAATAAATCATACAGAGATGCATGGAAAAAAGCTAGACCAAAGCTATAGTCTGCCATTTGTTGTCCAAAGAGCTTTCAGGGAGAAGATGTCAAAATGGCCGAGAATATATCCCAATCAGGCTGAAGGGTTAAAGACATTCTCAGACTTCTTAAACGCCTGCCTGCAAGCCATGCCACATGTAAAGGGTCTAGAAAAATTAAGTGACTGAGGAAAACCAAAAGTTGATACAGAAAGACCCTGATTGGTTAGCAGCCCGTTGGAATCCTCAGATCACATTAATCGAAGGGAAAGATTTTCCATTCTTTGAGGACTTGTGTTACTTTGTTAAAATGGAAGCGGAGATAGCATGCAACCCTGTCACATCTCTACATGCTCTTCACTCATCTAACAAATTCCACGACAAAGGAAGCACAAAGGAAATAAGAGGAAACAAAGCCAATGTCCTTACAATGCAAACCCGCACAAACAGTGATAAAGCAGAAGCAAACAATGTAAAATCCAAACCCCTCTGCATGTGTTGCAAAGATGATAAGCATCAGTTGCCAAGATCATATGTGATGGAGTATAAGCTGTGCTTCAGATGCATGAAATCAGGTCATAACGCAAGGGAATGTCGTCACCGGCACCCATGTGATGTGATGTGTTGGCACCCTACCTGTCTCCATGATGACACCTAAAGAGCACACGCAGGTGGAGAGGGGGACTGTATGCAGTTTGAACACAACTCTAAACACGGCGAATTAAACCGCATTGGTTACAAAACTTAAGTGTCACTAGAGTGGGCCAGTCATACAGCACCTCAATGATCGTCCCGGTGTGGGTGTCCACAGCCAAAAAAAAACATCTAATGAGCAGCTTGAGTATGCATCGTTAGATACCCAAAGTGACAGCACCTACATCGACGAAGAATTAAGCAATCAGTTACAAGCAGATATCTACCCTGTAAAATTGAAACTGATCAATATGATTGGAGAAAATACCATTGTGAAAAGTCAAAGAGTTTTTGACTCCGTGTAAGAGGTAGGGGTGCAACGATTAGTCGACGTTGTCGACACAAATTCGATGACAAAAATAGTCGCCGACGGATATACTCGTCGATGAGTCGTTGGTTACGTCATAGCGCGTGTTTTTCGTGCCGTGCAGCTGAACTAAACGTTGTTTTACCGGAGGTGCTGATGGAAACAGCTGAGGAGTGAGCCATCTCGCTTCCTTCCTATCTCAGAAAGTCGCGCATGTGCAGTAGTGACAAAACATTGACCAATGGTGGCGTCCGCTGCAGCAGCGTCGCGTACCAGGAGGTCAATAGTTCGGGAGAACTTCACCCTCAACATGGCCCGAAAATAACTATGTGCACGGCGGACCCGCTGTACACTGGTCCGCTCGTCGGACCCGCGTACAGCCGGGCCAGACGAGCGGGCCAGACCCGCTGTACACTGATCCGCTCGTCTGACCCGCGTATAGCCGGGCCGGACGAGCAGGCTAGACCCGCTTTACGCTGGTCTGCTCGGCGGACACGCGCATGTGAGGAGGAGGTTTGACATCGTAACGTAAACGATGCGGACTCGCCTCGGTAAGATAGCCTGTTAGCTAACTTGCTAAATACACGTACATACCTGTGCGCAGGATTCTAGAATCCATTACAAAAAATATGGTTTAAACTTTTTTTTTAACGAGTTTAAAAGCGTAATGTTATCCTACTGCCTGACAAACGTCTTTTTTAATTACAATTATTTAGTCCAAAGAAGACTGTTTCGTTTGTTGGTGTTTTTATTGCTGCTACTTTCCCTGTCCTTTTTGTTAACAGGAAAAATGGATACTTGAAATTTAATATATATTAGTATCAGCATTTTGCCTGTTCTTGGTTTAAAATGGAGAAAAAACTTGATTTTTCTTTGCTTTTGTGTCAACAGTACATTAATATGCAGCAAATTTTATTAAAGTACTTTTTTTTGCATGAAGTATTAATCTTGATTGTTTTTATTTTCAGTCGTCACATGCCTCTAACAACCTCAAGCTAAATTTAAAAGCTGTTGGCTAAATAAGAGCAATTGAGAATTTGTGTGATTCATAATCCGATTAGTCGAATATTCGTTTCAATAATCGATGACTAATCGACTATTATAATAGTCGTTAGTTGCAGCCCTAGTAAGAGGCTATAATTCAAGTTTTCATGTTGACCTTCATTCCTCCTACAGTAAAGACCATATTCCAGTGAACGGTAATCATATACCCACATATGAAACAGCAAAACAATGGTCTCACCTAGAGGGAATTGTCAATAAGATGCCACCTCTCCTTGATTGTGATATAGGACTTCTGATCGGATACAACTGTCCGAGAACTTTAGCGCCCAGACAGCTGTTACCTGGAAAAGATAACGAGCCCTATGCCATCCTTACAGATTTAGGGTGGAGCATTGTTGGAGGTTCGACCCCATGCCTGGATGAAACAGAATCCGGCCTATCAAAGAGTCAATGTAAGGGAACATCTTCCAGTAACACCGTTAGATATTATAAGCATCCTGGAGTCAGAATTTAAGGACACGAAAGGAGATGACAAGACTGTCTCACAAGAGGATCTTGTATTCCTTGATAAACATAAGGGAAAATTACTTAGTCGGATTTCAGCAAGCTTTTTGTTATCAGGTAAGTATGGTTGTTGCTTAAATGGCAGATGCAACTCATAATGTCCCTCAAGTAATTTAAGACGAAGGTTCATCAGGGATGAGAAATACAAGGAAGACTAAACAACATATATGAACAAAATCATTGAGAGAGGCAATATCGAGGAGCTACCCCGAACACCGAAGGATATGGTGCTGAATCTGTACATAGGAGATCCAGAGGTCAGAAAGGGACAGATACTAGGGCTGCTCGATTATGGAAAAAATCAAAAAAACACAGAACCAAAGAGTATTCCGGATTGTTAGTCCAAGTGCTCTTCTTGGTCCAGATGCACCAAGGCTGTGGCCCGCTAAGATAATAAGATCATATGCTCCTTCCTCAGTGGGTGAACAGGAACAATCTGAGCATGTTATTCAGAATGTGCAAAGCAAGGCCTATGGGAAGGAAATAAAGCTGCTGAGCAAAGGAAGGCAACTCTCACATCACAACAAGCTGCACCAGCTTGATGTATTTCGCTTGTCTCAGCTTGTCATTCCCAAAGAGCATCATGTGACATCACTGATAATATCTCATAGCCGCGAAAGAGTAAAGCATCAGGGAAAAGTATAACCATGAACGAAATCAGATCAAGTGGCTACTGGATTCATGGCATGAGTAGAGAAGTTGCATCATTCATCCGTCAATGTGTGACTTGACGCAGACTCAGGAGACTGCCAGAGACCCAAAATGCAAATCTGGCAATCACTAAAGACAGACTCAAGAATGTTTCTCTACAGACCCTACTCTACTAAACCATGGTCATAGTCAACAGTCGAACCCTGACTGTGGATAATTTGGACAGTCCAAACCGCCTGGAACCATTGACCCCAATCATCTTGTGTGTCTCTAATCATAATGGGTTTGACAACAGATGATCGACGAATCAACTTTCCTACGGGTTTGAGCGAGAGCGAAAAGAGGCTAGGGCTCAAAGGACAGCCTTGGCGAGATAATCTAGAAACTGGGAATAGAGGGGAGCAGTTAATTACTAAATAAATTATAAAAAGCCCTTCCAAAGCCTCTTGCTTCCAAAATTGACCATTCAATCCTTTTCATTGAATTCATTGCATCAAGTGATAATACAGCTACCGGGGCTTTAATATCTATTGAAGAGTTGATTATATGTAGCAACCGTAGGATACTCTCGGAAGCTAGACACGACTTAATGAAACCGCTCTGGTCACAGTGTACCAGTGATGAAATAGAAGGCTGCAGGCGGCGATAGAATACTTTGTCGAAATCTTAATGTCAGCAGTCAGCAGACTAAGGGGCCTATAGTTACTACATTCTGTTGGATTTTTAGTTGTTTTTTAAGAAGTAAGGAGATCAATGCAATATTCACATCCCTTGAAAAACTACTCTTCTCTATTGAAAAACTGATCATGTAGAGGAGCAATGGGCCAAGGAGATCCCAGAAGGTCAAGTATCGCTCTGGTGGTATGCCATCAAACCCAGGCAATTTCCCCTCTGAATGCTAAGAACAGCAGTCTTGAGCTCTTCAAGTGAGATAGGTCTGGCTAAATCGTTTGCGTCATCTTCCGCAAGACAGGGCATATTTAATTGAGCCAATAGGTCATCACATTTGCTATCATCAAAAGGTACATCTGATTTGTAAAGGTAAGAGTTAAAACTAGGAAAGGGGTTATTAATCTGTGCAGAGTCAGTAGTGATGGCTCCAGCTGGTAATTTAATTGAAATGTCTGAAAATGTTTTTTCTAATTAGTAAATCTAATTTTCATAGCTAAAAAGGTGGCTGGGTCTTGATCCATGAAAATAATATTGTTGTCTAGTGACTAGTCCAGTGAATAAAGTACTCTGAACGCTGCCGGAGAAGGGAGTTAATTTATTTTTGACAGAGTGGTATTGACGTTCCATCTCCACGCTGATGAGGAAATAGATTCAAGATTCATGAGGTTATTTTCATATGCACAACGATTACATTAAGCAGTCGCTTGAAATTAAATGCTTGATTGCAGGCTCTCTTATAGTAATGCTCAGAATACTACGATCAACAAAAATAGCTTTATGGACAGTTTAATGTCTTAGGAACAAAAGGATGCCACAAAAGGATGCCACATCTTTGATGGAAATAAAAGTTTTCACCCTACAGAGGGCTCAATTTTATAGACACCACGAAAATCATAGTGAAAAAGTGATGTGGCAGGCTTGTCTATTTTGCCAAAATTCTATTTCTGCAACTCAAAATGCTTCTCAATATCTTGTGTGGCCCCCACGTGCTTGTATGCATGCTTGACAATGTCGCGGCATGCTCCTAATGAGACAACGGATGGTGTCTTGTGGGATGTCCTTCCAGATCTGTCTAAGGGCATCAGTGAGCTCCTGTAAAGTCTGAGGAACAACCTGGCGGCATCTGATGAACCGAAACATAATGTCCCAGAGGTGTTCTATCGGGTTTGGTCAGGTGATCGTGAGGGCCATTCAATTGCATAAATGTCTTCATCCTCCAGGTACTGCCTGCATACCCTTTCCACATGAGGCCGGGCATTATCGTGCATCAGGAGGAACCCAGGCCCTACTGCACCAGCGTAGGGTCTGACCATGGGTTCAAGGATTTCATCCCGATACCTAATGGCAGTAAGACTGCCGTTTTCTAGCCTGTAGAGGTCTGTGCGTCCCTCCATGGATATGCCTCCCCAGACCATCACTGACCCACCACCAAACCGGTCATGCTGAACGATGTTGCAGGCAGCATAGCGTTCTCCTTGGCTTCTCCAGACCCTTTCACGTCTATCACAGGTGCTCAGGGTGAGCTCTTGAAATGGCCTCCACATGCAAAACCACTCCTATTTTGGGGGTCGTCTCATTGTTGCCCCTCTAGTGCACCTGTTGTTAATTCCATCAACACCAATGCAGCTGAAACTGATTAACAACCCCCTCCGCTACTTAACTGACCAGATAATTATTATATTATTATATTATATTATCAAAAAAGTGCTTTAATTTTTTTGAGCAGTGTATATATACATATGTAATACATATGTAATGTATATGTAATACACCTAAAGAAAAAGGCAGAGCAAAATTATGTTAAAATTTAGGTGATGCATATATGTATCGATTCTAGAAGAGGACTTGGAGGATAAAAAGGAATAGTCTTCCACAGATGGAGGACGCTAGTTCCTGATCCCTAGTCTCAGACCTGTTAGTCCCGTCATCTACTAGATCCCAAACCGCATTAATACAATTTCTTGCCACTAAATTCTGTTTTGGCCACAGTAAGCCTCCCTGATATGTCCTGAATTTTGAATTGAAGGTTATGTCTGGCTACTACAGCAAAACCCTTGGTCTCTGTGGAAAACAAGGAAAATGCTAATGCCATGATAAAATTTAAATAGTCTGTGAAAACATGGATGGGATCAGTAGATATCTGCTTGTTCGATGTCGTTTTATCAACCAATCCTACTGTAATGTATTATAAACGTCATTAACACACTTACCGGTACTTCCTTGTGGTGAAAACTGCAAAAGAACTCCTCAGAGTCAGACATTCTCCAGAGGTTTAACTCGGGTATGGCCAATGAAACTTTGCTCTCACTGACATTTGCATTCACACATACAGCCCCTCCAAAGAGACATCTGGAGATTCTCTGGAATGTAGTGCATGTCTGAAAGCAGTAAAAGAGAGATGTACTACCTGATTGTTTTGGACACGTATTGTCCCAGGAGAAAGTGTCTGTGTCACCACCTGGCCCTGGGGAGTGACAACTGTAACTGGCTGGTACACTGTGCCACCTGAAATTAAGGCAAACACACACACAGGTTACACAGTAAGCTTAGACCAACGATTCCCACTGGTACATGACAATTTCTTAGCTGCAATCACAACAGTACATTACCTGAAGGAGGGGTTGTATGCCATGATGACATACCTGCGACCACCTGGGTGGGGTTGACCGCTGTCACGGTAACGCTCCCTTGTTGTAGGGCTGATGCTGGAACCACAATTTGACCCTGGGGACTGATGGTCCCTGAGATGGAGCTGTGGTTCTGCATCAGAGTATGCAGGTGCAAAATAGGCCTGAGTCAAATATGTACATTTTCCATATTGATTGCTCTTTCAGCTTGATTTTTTTTTAATTGTGTAGCCAATTAAAGAAGTAAACAAACTGAAATGCATTACAAGCAAAGGAACCTGATACAATGCAATAACTATGTAAGTATCTGGAGTTAGACTTTCACATCATAGGCAGCAACAGATGATGACGATGATTTCTTGCACTTTTGTGCCCACCCGACCAATTATACAATAGGTGAATGGGAACATACATAAAAAAATGTCGTCTAGCTCTGCTTTCTGGATGCACACACATATTAATCCCATCTCCAACTGAGATGGGACCTGAGGCGAAAGAGAGTTTTTATAAATAAATTATTATAATAGTATTTATTATCATTACAATTCATTAAATATAATTAACTTATTCCCTTAACATAGGTTTATTACTTCTACATAAACAGGGCCTTATAGTCGCAAAGTTTTGGCCAAATTTCCAAGATATAAATTGTATTTTTAGTTAAAAACATTTTACACGTCTCTACAGTCAAACTATGTTCCAGTGGGCAGTCCGACTCTCAGGTACAGAATAATTTGAGTTAGTTTCTCCTGGAAGGGAGAGCTTATCACTAACCATTTCATGGAAAAGCGTACAGTCCATTAACAGTTCATACCTGGGGCTTGGTGGGTGAGAGGCTCGGGGCATGGCCTTGTACAGGGGAATATGGGCTGCCTGGCTCCCCACTGAGCAACGTCTCACTGTTCATCTTCGTCTTGAGGCAGGCAATGTAGCGGCTACAGAAGTCCTTGCACAGGTCACTCACCTTCTCAAGCTCCAGCAGATGAATCCGCAGCACCTGGATGGCTTTAACCATCTGGAGGTCAGAGATAGAAAGAAGACAAAAAAAGGTTTGTGACAGATGACAAAGGAAAATTGTCTTTCTCTAACTGAATGCCCATTCAACTGTCCTCTAATCATCTGATGTTCAGGACTTGACTTCGAAAAACCTGTCTTACTTTGTATCTTACCCACTTTTGTCCTACTTCATTTCATAATTTCTTTGCCTTTGTGATGCTGGCATGTAGTTCTGATTTTGTCCCAGTATTTTACAACTTTTTACAAGGTTGACATTTCGGTAATATGTATTTTTGATGATTACTTTAAACCCTAAAGACAACTTCCAAATATAAAGGATGCTTCACACAGTGATTTGATTATCAAGGGCAAAAGCAAAAAAAAACATAAAGGTTTATTGTAGCATTTAAAAACAGAACTGTCAGATTCCACACACAGATTCACCAGAATAGGCCCTGTACACACCTGGTGATAACAAGCATTTTTGTGATCCGATCAAAAGTGGACAGCTCTGATTGCGTGCATTCACACCTAGCATAAAAATTTGGTCACAAATGGATCACACCTCCCTGCTCGATCCAAACAAACATGTACATAATCCCTTTTCAAGCTGACCAAGTTATGTTTTTTTTTACAGTCCTTTTACCCAGACTTTGTGTGTGTTAGTGTGTGTGTGTTGGTATGAGCAAGTGAAAGCGAGGTAGAGTATGAATGAATATCATGCATCTATGAAGAAATATTTGAGGACAGTATCAATGATTACGTGGTGATCAGGGTTGATATTGTGACAGTTGTCAGCCGAGTAGGAGGTATTTCATATGTGGCCTAGGATGCATTCACACTGCTAAAAGAATGTGGACACACATGGACCAGACCACCTTCGAATGATGTCTTGAGTGATCAGTTCTCTATCAAATCTGAGTGCGGTCACACCTGTACCACAGCTCAAGACCGTACCTGAGCTGTCCACTCTGATACAAGTAGTTAGGTCTGAAAGTACCCAAATAAGTCCTGAATGTGTCCGGGTATCCAATCACTCAAACCACCTTCAAAGGAGGTCTGGGAAGCATGTGGCCACATTATTTTCCCTGTGGGAATGCAAACACGTCCTGGGCCACGTGTGAAGGACCGTCTACTCATGTGAATATATGTTATCGAACAAAAGTTTTATAATGATCTCAACACATTTTAAGGCTTCTCCATGTATAACTTTCTTTATAGCCACCGCAAAATATCCACCCTGACCAGCCTTAATTCCCTACCTGCATGAGTGTGCCTTTGCATGTCTGTGCATGTGTTTGGGATAATAAAATGCATCTGCATCTATATGTAAGATAAGGACATCTGATCATTCTCAGAAGTTACTACACTTTCATTACCAGGTCGAAATAAAAAATGGTGAACAATACTGCATCTCACTATGCTGCTTTGGTCAAAGGTCCCATTTTGTATTATTTAGTGAAATATCTCATGCCGATGACTTAGTTTGGTCAAATACCTCTGAACATAACTGTTTCAGACATTTGCTTGTGTTACTACAACTCCCCCCTAAACATCTCAAATTACTTTAAATTCTGCATTCAAATAAATGTTGACTGTCAAGAAAAAAAGTCTCTATCCATTTAAAATAGTCTAGTGACCTCTCCAGCTACAAACCCTCCTATAAATGGCACTTCCACTTTTTCTGCTGCTAATTACAATCACATGTTTAATGGATATTTAGTTCCCTTTTGGAAAGGGTTAAAACCTTGGGGTGCTATACATGTGTCACCAGAGTTATCCTCCACCAAAATGCATCAAGGAAAAAACATAAACGCAACAACCGGAAACCTGTGAATTTCTACCCAGATTTGTAGAGTTATCTCACCAAGTTGTCGAGTTCAGGGTCCTCACTGAAGAAGGGTTTGCCCTCTTTCTCCTGATTGCGGACAAAGTTCTCAATGTCCACATCAAAGCTTGCCGAGGTAATGCATTCAGAGCTCAGAGTGGACTGTTCACACTTCTCAAACAGCAGGGCCAACAGAGGGAACAGGGGATGTCTGTGAAGGTGTCCGAACACATGCACACACTGTTACTTAAGTCATTATCAGACACGACCTGCGGAGGATCTCCGGAAAATTGGGTCCGGACTTTCTCTGCAGTTTGACTACCACACATGGACAACGCAGCAGGAGGTTGTCTGCAAAGATACATTCACAACAGAAATAAATCCACTGCAGGATTAAGGTGAGGTGTGTTGTAGGAGGCAGATAAAGGACATGACATTAGACATTATTAATTAGATACATTTTTGTCTGTGTTTTCCATGTCTATGTATATTTTTCTCATTTTTGTGTCTGTCGCATTTTAGAAGTGTCATAAACTCCCACACTCGCTAATGGTGAATCCAGCAGGGGATCTCCTGCTGAGGGAGGATTCCCTACAGGATTTACCCACAGCAACTGCTACTTTACAGTGGCAGACCGGAAGTCTCTGCAGAGATCATAGGTGTCTCCCTCTCCACCTTCGCAGAAATATATTAAGACCGGTGTGTCAGAAAGGCCCACAACAAAATACCGACCCCTCTCCCCCCTCCCTGCACCTCTGCCACCTGGGAGGAGCGCATCTGTGCAAAATCTGGAAGATTCTGCAGACTTCCTACGGACTTTTTACTAGGGAGCCATGTAGAGAAAGTCTGCAGAAACTTTGGATGCTATCACTCAGGCATTTGCACTCACATACACAGCTCGCCCAGAGAAATTACAGAGGATCTGCAGATACTTCTAAAATGCACATATCCTGAAACAAAAAGGTGTTTATGATACATGAAAATAAATCATGAAATAGATACTCAGCTAATCGAAATGAAGTCAAGACAAACTGCTGTCTCAAATAATCATAATTTGTTCCTTCCTTACAGCACCTGAACACACACAAGTTTACTGATCTCAATCAAACTTCAGTAATCTGCTCAGTTAAGTGGCCAATTTCAAATACCAACCATCAATTAGCTTGAGATTGTGGGACTTGTTTGCAGCCATGGTTATACTTTCAATAGGAAGCATGCATATATTATCAAAATACAACAAAAAGTCCCATTCGTTAATACTAGAATAATGTCAGCATTGGTCTTAACACACTCTTTTGAATTTCAAATACCAGAGAGTAATTTGAAATCACATGCACAAAGGGGAGAGCTTCACGAATATCATGTGAGGTTTCCTTAGGGCAATTTAGTTTGTGGCAAATCTGATTTCCAACAGGGTAAGAGGACAGCTATTTAAGAATTGAGGGGGGCTGTTATATTCTCTCTCTTAACAAACAAGTACACATGCAAAACTTGGTCTACCGATATATGGAGGCTTTGTCCGCGTCCATGGGTGTCTGCGGCTCTGTTGTTGCCGGGCTAGGCACCTCTGCCAACGTCCCCTCAAACCTCTGCTCTGATTCACTCCCTACTTTTACCACACCTTGCATCTGCAGAGAAAGACATTAAGATGAAAAAAAGCAATGGAGACAGAAACAGATAAAAGAGGTGAAGATAAGGGCAGAGAACAACTGACATGAAATCTTCATGTGAAGAACCAGAGTAGCTTGGGGGCAAAGTCTCGGTTCAATATAAAACTTTGGAAAGTCATGATGACATGGTCTGAAAAACATAACTGTGCAGTATTCTTTGAAAAGGAAGTTTGGAGTCGTGTTTACTATGATATTCAACAAACAAAAAGTTATTAGTGTTGTCAGTCCAATATTTTTCATTGCCAATTACCAGGACCATTTCTTAATACAATCCAGGCCATTGGACATACATTTTTCCCACACAATGTGCTTTCTTACCCTAGGATCCCCTCCCCTACTACTAGCACTAGCACCATCCCAACCAATGTGACTGAGCACAAAGACTCAGATTTAGATTTTTCTCAGTCTGACCCCAAATGTAGCAGATGAATAAAGATGTTTTGTAGCCAAATTGCAAGAGAAGTTAAAAAACGCTGGGCATAAATAGGGGTTCATATTGCATCAATGTCCCTTCTACTATTACATTTTTATAGTGGCCTAACGTAGACAGAGCACAGTGACAACAGATTAATAAAACCGATGTGATAGCATGAAAATTGCTTGTGTTCTAGTGTTAAATATATTTAGTGTGTCCTTTTATTTGGTTATTCAGGCAGACATATCACTGTCAAAAGACTGCAGAATACTGTAAATGTAGGTATTGTCCCTCTCACCCACCTGCTGCTCTCCCTTTGGATACTTGTCTATGGAAACCGAATGGGCTGCCATCGTTCACTGCAGATGCTGCAAACACTGGGGCATTATAGTGTGCAGGGACAGGTGGCAAACCTACACAATGCATAGTTTCAGTCAGACTTTACCTGTCAAGATAGACATGACCTGCATGAGTTACCCATAATGTAGGCATGTAACTTGAATACCATTAACTAGGCAAATATGTCCAAGGAACTAAAAATATTTGATGGTGGATAATTATTTACTAGATTTGATGTTATATGTACTGACAAAAGTCTGACTTAACAGACTTAATGTTAAACATTAAAGCTAATACGGGTATAATTAGCTAGCAAATTACATATGCATCAAATGTAGGATAAAAACAAAAGTAGTAAAATGACAAAATTGTAAATGTTGGTGTCACTCAAAATAACAGTAATTTTATGAAGAAATATTTCCATTGTCAATATTCATAAACATGTCTATTCACTGACCCTTAAAACAAAGAGATAAGTTCACACCCGCAATAGTGGACGATTGGTAATATCCCGTTACTGATATAAACACACCCACCACGATGGACTTAGCTTTTAGCCTGGTCTTAGCTGCTCACATATTATTTGTGGCGGCAAGTAAAGCTTGAGCTCATATTTGGGTTAACAAATATCCTCCAACTAGGAGTATGTTGGTGTTACTCGGCGACAAACTAGTTCAGTTGGCGTTTGCCTTGTTTTTCAACAATATTGAGCTTGCTACTCGGTTACGCTAACGCTACATTCGCAGTAGCTCGTTGACTCCAACCGAGAAAGGGCAGCCGTTGGGACGAGCTACCAGCTAACGTTAAACAAGGCTGCTAACTATTTACTTTAAGTGTTTCTCATGTGTGAGCGATGGACCTTATATGCAAAGCGCCATATTTAGCAAGGGAATCAATGCCAGAAAACAAGCTAAACTCGCTAGCCAGGTCCTAAAAAGGACGCCGCTGCGGATTGATACGAGGCAAGCCGTTAGCTCGGGTATCAAGCATTAGTAATTATAATGTTTGAATCAACATTGTGAATGAATATGCATTTCTGGTCAACATCGTTCAGTAATTCGACTGCAGTCGCATTAAGAAGTACTGTCTGCACACCAGGAGAACTAGGTTGTTCCTAAAAGTCTCTCCACATGAATCTATAACGCTTAGACAGCTGCCCTGTCCTTCCCCTCCCTCCGTGGTAGCCACACAACTGTCGGGCCTCATTTCTTTCTCTCTCGCCCTTTGCTTTTCCACAATCCTCCTCTGCTCCCACAACGCCGACATATTCTTTACCCCCCTCCTCTTGTATACAGTTTTTTTTATTCTTCCCGGAGCTACGCCATCCGTGTTTCTCTTCCACGAGCACACTCCGCTACCCTCACTAGGTCCGCTGTGCTCGCCCCGGGGAATTTTTGCGTGCGGCCCAGATTGTTTGATTGATAGGGAACGGAAAAAGAGGGATTTGAGTGACAGCTTACCTGGGTGCCAATCTTCGTCACACTGACAAGCGGCTGCAGCAATCGGGACCCGCAGTTGTCGCGGTGCGTCATCACGTAAGGGCACGCTGGGGCGCACGGATAATGAATATTCGTGAAGGGGCGGGGACATGACGTCCATCTGCACCCTGCTGGGGTTTTTGCTCGCTATTCACTTCACTCATTTACACAACGCAGTTTCTATGCGTATCTCCAGTTTACACGTATTTATGCAGATTATCTCATGTGTACTTTTACACACAAATAACAATAGCTGATTGATTACTCCTAAAAGAAGAAAAACTGCCAGGATAATTAGGGCATTGTGTGTAGGGAGGCAGGCTCGGAGTTAAAATTGTAATCATTAAAAGAGAAATACAGATGAGCCACTTGCACACTTAGCTCTATTTAGATGATGTCCCCAAGGCAGAATAGCAGCATAAAAAAAAACGTTTGATCTTTTCTTATCGCTTTATACACCTACTCCTTTATGTGATACAAAACAGAATCACACCAGGCAAAAACACACATCATTTCCTATTTGGGAACTTTAATAATATAAGATCTTTAACAGCTGAATTTAAAGCTGTGACAGGTAGGGGATGACCTTATGGAAAAAGGAAAACACCATCACCAAAATATTAAGGTTTTTAGCTGTACACTCTTTTAATGTCTAGGTGAGGGTCTGCCAGAGGACGGCTGAGGGAGACGAAACTTTGCCATCTCTACATCCAGGTCAGCAAATGTGTAAGGGGTGTAGCAGTGGTGCTGGTAGTTTTTATAAGTGCTGTTGTCAAATGGCTCCTCAGGCTCTGGAGGTGCTGCTACGACAGTCTCTGCGGGAGGAGGGGAAAAACAGAAGGGCATGTCAGAAGGTCTGGGGCAAAGATTAGTATCGCAAGTCTTCCTGCTCTGTATTTCAACAGAAATAGCACAATGTTAGCCAAATGCAATTTTTATCTGGTCATATCTGATAACCAATAGAATGTGAATAAAATGTCATTTTAATTTTAAGGACCACACATTTACAAATTCACACATGTTGACAGCGCCGTACATGGTCGCTCACTGCTCTGCGTCCTGCACACAGATGGGTCAAAAGCAGAGATTAAATTTCCCTACCTGCATGAGTGTGACTTTGCATGCCTGTGCATGTGTGTGGGATAAATAAATGCATCTTAATCTTAAAGGTGGTTTACAGTGGATCATGAGTGTGGAGACATACATGTGAAAACCTTCAAGGAACAAGTTTGTAAGAGGAAATTATCAGTGTGAATGTGCTTTTACAGAGTAAAGGAGGCCCACAAGATAAAAATAATAGAGGCATGTAAGAAATAGATTTTTAAGGACACATCAATGTTTTATGAACAAGGCTTTGATGGTTTTGATTACTCATTTGTGTGATATCCTTTCAATACCAATACCAAACAGTATGGTTAGAAACAATATATAAGAAAAAGGAAAGTATCATACACGTAAACAATCAGAGAAATACATACAATTTACTTTCATTAATTGATGCAGTGCTTATCCCAAAGGCTTAAAGGTGAGAAACAGGTGATACAGTTAAGGACCCAAGTATGCGGGGTATTATTACCGGCAACCTTAAAATAAAAAAACACCTGTAACCACGTTTACAATTTTGCAGTGATTGCCCAGAGCTGAGTCCCACAACCCATTTTCTATATATAAGAAAGTGAGAAATTTCTATATATATATATATATATATATATATATACACACAGAAATATGAATCATATTTTCTGGGAATGATGATGACTTGGAAACTGTTACATACATCTATGGATTAAAGTAATAAAAAATGGTAGATTCCCAATCACAAAAGGAGTGGAATTAAACAGAAACTTGAGTAGGATTAGTGTCACAGTATGCAATTAGAAATGTCACTTTGACTACACATTGACAGCATAGTTGTGTGGGTGGGTCGAAGATAAACAATTCTAAATTACATTTGGCAAATGCAAGCAAAGGCAATGTTAAAGAGTAGCAAAATCCAGCATGCACTGTTTAGATACATGCACACTAAGCCCACCTGACCACAAAGTGAAAAAATGTAATTGGAGTTTGGATTTCACATTGATGAAAAACTTTTTTTTAGGAAGAATTCAGGAATGATATTAAGAAAATCTGTGAACGCAAAAGGAAGTAGCATCTATGGGGAAGCGGATGCCTTACATTAACTTAGCAGTGCACAGAATATGCTATGATGAGTAGAGACAAGTTTGGTTATCTCAATGATCAACAGAGAAAAGACAGAGAAGTGGAGATTTTGGGGAAAGAATGGTGTAGTGTATACCCTCAGATGGTTCAACTGTGGCCTCTGCCTGCAGATCTGCTTCTTCAGCTTCAACTATGATTGGAGCAGGGTCCATCAGCTCCTTGGGGCTTTCCACAGGGGCAGAAACTTCAGCTGGAGTCTCAGCAGCAACTAGAGCGGGGGCAGCTTCAGCTTCCAAAGGCTCTGTAGTAGCTTCTTCAGGGGCTTCTTCAGCAGCATCTCCAAGGGCTTCGGAAGAGGCACAATCTGTAGTGTCAACGGGAGCATCAGATGGATTTTTTTCTGTATTTGCAGCCTCTGCCATAACTTCGACTAGAGCTTCTACATGAGCACAAGGGACAGCAGGAGATGCAATGTCGTTCATCACTTGTAGAGCAGGATTCAAAGCAGCTTTAGGTAAGACAGTGCCCTCTAGAGTGTCTTCTGCAGCAGTGCAGATCTCAGAAGCAGAATCCACCAACTCATCAGAATTGACAGTGGGTGTCTCCATGGTAGCTTGAGCTGCTTCTATGGATGCTAAAACTGTTGGAGTAGTGTCCTGGTCAGCATCAACAGCAGGAGCAGGATAATCTACAGTTTCTGGTTGAATTTCCTTCTTATCTTCATGTGTGCCTTCCTTCATCTTTGATGTGACCATATTAACGTGTGCTTCTTCGTCTTCCTTCATTGATTCTGCCACCAGTGGTGGGGAGGTCTTGGTCTCAATCCTCATTTCTGACTTCTCATCCCCAGAGCTAGTGTCAGTGTCAGAGTCAGAGTCAGAGTCTGAATCAGAGTCTGAGCTGTCCAATGAGGATGAAGAAATATCTGCTTCTGGATCACCAATATCAGAGGAAGCTGTGGTGTTTGGGACTGCATCATCTAAGGGAGAGGCTGCAGTTGGATTGTCGAATGGTGATAGTGTTGTGCTAGCTGCATAGACCAGGGACTCAGCTGTTGTTTCAACTACAGATAGAGGAGTGTCATCGACAACCTGAGCAACATCTGGGCTGGGAGCTGGATGTGAAGAACCAGATGGAGTCTCTTCTGCCTGTGTCATATCTAAAGATGGATCACTGACAACAGTGACAGGCAATGTAGCTACTGCAGCAGTTTCTGCTTCTGTAGTGGCAGTGGAACTGGCCACTGGTACAGCTACCCCTATAGACTGTGCGGGAAAAAACCCAGGCTGTGAAAATCTAACTGGGAAGGCAACTGCAGTCTTGTAGGTTAGTAAAGTTGCTCTTTCCTCTGGTGTCTCTGCTGCTGAAGAAAATGGTAAATGGGACAAGAGTAGTTAATAACATATACAGTGAAATTCCTTAGACCTCATCTTGCAATGAAATCTGCCTTCCTGGAATTTAAATTGATTCATCAGAATAACATGCACTTCCAGTGCTGTTTAGATTGTTTATGGTGTCAACGTATATCCATCCAGAATTCAACCCAATCAGAAACACAATCAGGTACAATTTTAATAATATTCAATTTAAACTGAATTATTATGGGTAGAATGGATGACTGGAAGAGAGAATTTGTACACCTTTCTCTGTGAAATAAAGTTACTTGTTAAGCTTTAAATCGCAAACCATATATATATACATATATATATATATATAAATATAGTATGTATCACTGTGGATAAAAAAGAAAATACACAATATCAACCAGTTAGTAAAATGTTTGACATAAATTTGAAACAAAGGCAACATAATCAAAAGGTCTTACTCTTGCTCGCAGCCTTGGTATTTTTGGTTGACTTGGCTGTCTCTTCAGCCTGAGTGCAGAACGCAGCAGCTGATCCACTCCTCAGGACGCCCAAGCTCTCCAACTGGAGACACTGAACAAGAGCTCTTTTTGAGTAAAAGCCAAAACACTGACATATTCTATGTACTGTCTTATATCTCAACATTCTGGAACCTGATCATCAGATACTTTTTGACTTGTTAACATGGTCATGTACATATTTATTTTGTCAACGTGCTCTGTCAACATTTAAGTGGTAATAGTGTTTGTTAAGTAAATCTCAAATTTTCAAGTTAACTGTATATATATATATATATTGTGAATATATAAAATGAGTAAATTTGAACTATCAGTAAAGCTGCACTGCACTCATCAGCACTTCCCACCTATTGTGTGGCGTTTGAGGAGTCTCTCATACAGGAAGATGTTCTTAACCTTGTCTACAGAGCTTTGCCTGCCTTGGTTGGTTATCCAAAAATTAGAACAGCCTTTAGGTAAACCCAGCAGCAAATACAGAATTTCTCAAAACCCTGATTGAGATGAAGGCAGTGACTCACTAGGCTAAGCTTTTGGGAAACTTCATTAAGTCATAAGCCAAGTTTTGCTTCTAGGTAATGTTGGTAACAATGCAATCTGTTCATAACAACTACGCTAAAAGTATACAAAAAGATGACCACGTAGTTTCTCCACCCCTCTGTGTCAAACCTCTCGAATAATTATGTTCCTTAGGTACCTTGAAATATTTTTGCACAAACCAGGATGAACAGGGACACAGTCGGAATATTCTGTAGCTCAAAATAACCCAGGATGAGACTATGACAGGAAGTTGTACTTTAATCCTTTCAGTGATCCACCATGAATAGCAACAATAAGCTCACTGATTCCAGGCACTGTATCTGTTGATAAGAACTATTGTTTATCTTAAAATTGTTTACGTTACAGTAATAGTCTTAAAATATAATTTAATACCACATATATCAATTGCAAAAATCATGCAATTTATCTGACCAAGATTGCAGTTCATTCAGTAAACGACACCTGCATTACTGGTTATGTAATGCAAGGTCCGTTTGCATTTCTAAAAAGCATATACCTGTGTTGTTTCTAAGAAAACTAACGCAATAATGTATTACTACATATATGCTTCTTGTTAAGGTCATATTTTCTGACCAGACTATAACCATTACCACAGAACACTTGTGTGACCCTGGACAATGTCAAATAAATTAAATATGATGTATCGATAGCGAGTTTCTGACGGATAGTTTGTTTAAATGTCATGGTGTTACGATGTGGGTTGGTAAGGTGTTTGTGAACAGATGCTAGCTGGTGGCTCTGGAGCACACCAACAGTTTAAGGGCCGGGGTCAGAATTTCGCATACACTATCTTAAATAAACGCTATGCTGCTCTCCATTTGTGTATGCTCCGAATACGATACATTAAACGGCAGAAAAGAAATGGCTTGTTTTTACCTTGAAACAACCGATTCGACCTAATCGCAGCATGGATGTCGCCATTTTGTGTTCCTTGTGTTTTGCTCCGGTGGGAAACTGAAGGTAAACCCAACGCTTACTCTTCTTCTTCTCTGCTGCTTCTTCTGCTGCTTCTGCTTCTCCTGCTTTGGCTTCTGCTCCTTCTTCTGCTTTGGGGTTTTGGTAAACAACAATTTTGTGCATTACCGCCACCTGTTAGTAGGGAGTGTGGCTCAGCATGTATTTGTTATTCTCAGATAGTAAAATAGTATTCGATAACACTTGCCTCTAGATTTGTAAAAATATGTCCTCCACAATAATCACACTTTCCTGGATCGTGTTACTTATTACTGCAAAGTACTTTTGGTCCTGTGTCTCCAAATCTAAGTTTTGATATTATTGCTACCTCCTTCCTGTTTCTTTCTGCCCATCTTGTTTCTCCCAATTTCCTTTGAATTTGGTAAAACCATACTCCTTTCCTGTCTTCGTCCCATTGTTTCTGCCACATTTCCTTCAAGCTCTGTTTCATGCTCCTCTTATTCTCTGCTTTACTGAGACTGGCCGGCAAGTTTACTACTGTCAGGCCCATCATATGAATTCTGTATAAAGTTTTTTTTGTATGCTGGCTAATGATGAACTTGAATCTGAACAAATAATTGCTCTTAATGAATGTGTGTCCTCTATGCACTGTAGTGCTGACATTATTGCAATAATTTTGCCTATATATACCATACCGATAGCCCTTCACTTGTCTTCTCCCTATTTTAATATGAAATTCTGAAATGATAATTGTTACTCCGACCTTATTGAATAAAGTCTTTGATGCATCTGTTGCACTCATTTTTTTAAGTGTGAAATCTACATTAGCATCGGATAATATCCATGGTTCTATTGCTAGTAATGGTACTGTTAGACTGAAATTTAATTCTGCTATGTTATGTTATGTTGCTCTTTGTGCTACTATTCATCCAAAGTATTTGGTTTCAAAATGTCCTATGCTTGACGCTGCACGTCAAAGGTGCATAGGAGTGTGTAACATCGTATGTTTCCACCACATCTAGCTCATCTTTCTCTCTGCTAACAGTGCTGGGGCCAATAATAAAACAACCGTTCTGTTAGATCTCATTGCAGCATTCTACACAATTGACCATCAAATTTTATTACAGGGACTAGAACAGTTAATTCGCATTAAGGGAACCGCACTAAACTGGTTTAAATCTTATTTTTCTTATTGCTTCAAATTCGGGCAAATTAATGATGAGTCATCTCTGCACACCAAAGTTAACCATGGTGTTCCACAGGGCTCTGAGCTCAGCCCAATTTTATTCCTATTATATATGCTTCCACTAGGAAACATTATCAGGACACACTGGGTAAATTTCCACTGCTGTGCGGATGACACCCAGTTATACTTATCAATAAAACCTGAACAACGTATTCAATTAACTAAACTTCAAGCATGTGTCAAGGAAATAAAAACCTGGATGAATTTATCTTATTAAACTCAGATAAAACAGAGGTTATAATACTTGGCCCTAAACACCTTAGAGATACATTATCTAATGATATAGCTGCGCTAGATGACATTGCCCTTGCTTCCAATGAAATAGCCTTTTTCCACTTGCGTATTATCTAAAAAATCCGACATGTCCTTTCACAAAAAGATGCAGAAAAACTAGTCCACCCCTTTGTTACATCCAGACTGGACTATTGTAATTCATTATTATCAGGCTCCAGCAGTAAGTCGTTAAAGACTCTACAGCTTGCCCAAAATGCCGCAGCACGTGTCCTGACGAGAACCAAGAAAAGAGAGCATATTTCTCCAGTATTAGCATCGCTTCACTGGCTTCCGGCTAAATCTAGAATAGAATTTTTAATTCTCCTCCTCACCTTCAAGGCCCTTAACAATATGGCGCCTTTTTACCTTAAAGAACTGTTAGTACCTTATCAACCCACTAGAGCACTGAGCTCCCAGCATTCAGGCTTACTTGTCATCCCTAAAGTCTCTAAAAGTAGAGTAGGAGCCAGAGCGTTCAGAAATCAAGCCCCCCTCCTGTGGAATAATCTGCCACTTTCTGTTTTGTGAAGAGCATCTGTTTAAGAGTAGGCTTAAAACCTTCCTTTTTGATAAAGCTTATAGTTAGAGCTAATTAGTGATGCAGAACGTTACTTTTACAATGTACTAAAATAGGAAGAGTTTAGTTTAAAAAGGCAAAGAGGTATTGATGGCTGATCTACTGAGTGGGCCACATGGTTTTCATCGTACTACCATACAAACCAGTAGCCAGTCAGATTTACCTTGAGCATCAGTGTAGCCTCAAGTTCGGCCTGTCTCCTTGTATCATTGATTACACGGCAAAAACCCCTGATGAGGCTAAGAAGCAAAGGAAATTTATGACACATGACACACAGAGCTTCTCCTTCCTCTTCTCCATCCCTATCACATCGAAGTAAGTCATATCTCATCAGTACATGTTACTGACTTGACCTCTTCCCTGAGTCCCTTTGCTTTAGCGCACGCAGATCCGGGCCCGCTGTGGCCGCACCATGGATTACGATTGTGGATCGCGCATCAGAGGTCGCCATGGTGGATCCAGTATGGATCCCTCACATGTGGCTCTCTCTGAGGTTTAACCTGTTAAAAGTGTTTTTAGTAGTTTTTCCTTACTCTTGCTGAGGGTTTAGGACAGAGGATGTCACATCATGTTAAATGCCTATGAGATGAATTGTGATTTGTGAATATGGGCTATACAAATAAAATGTAATTGATTGACAATTTTTTTTTCAGTTAGCTTGCATTTCATGTTCATTACTAGTTGAGTGTTTATGGAATTCAAATGCCAAAACAGATTCACATTCAAGATTAATTTGGGATGTTGTGTCAGTATCAAAAAGAGGTGTATACACAATAGATATGAAATGGAATTTAATGTTTTCCTTATACTAAGCTCTGACATGGATCAATTTACACAGTTTATGTCACAGCTCACTCTCACTTTGTCTGCCAAATACGTACATCTACTACTTTATCTTCCATATCTAGTCATTGAAACAAGTCTAGTCTCAGACACAAAGCGAGATTCAAGGGTTTGTTGCAACATGACAGTAAGCAGATATTTAATGTTCCACTATGGAGATGTACAGGAAACAGGTGTCAGAAGAAAAGGTTCATTGCAAAGTGCTGATGTTCACTTCTGGGAAACTTCATCCAAGCGGGGCTCTAAAAAAAACAAAAAAAACATACAAAGCAGAGCTGTTAGTCCAGACTCAAATTGTAATAACATTTATAGTTTGAAGTTCTCACTGTAACAAAATATTTGACCAATCCATGTGTAGCAGAAGGAAGATTTAGTGCATTCATATTTTATATAAGCTTGCCTGTATTTTTTGCTTTCTTAAAAGGGGACATTTTAGGAAAATTCCACTTTTGTAGTGCTTCTACGCATTAATTTGGGTATCTGGCATGTCTACCGACCCAAAAACTCTGAAAAAAAAACCCCTCCCGTGATTTGTTATGGTTCCGCTAAATCAGAAAAGTCATGCTTGGGTGACTGAGAATGAGAATGCGCTTCCGTATCATTCTCTCGTCACAATGACTTATACCTATCCAATGCTTCTTTCATGTGAATGTGTTTATATCTAGATTGAGAAAGCCTGGGTTTACTTATCGAGTTGATAACCAAAGTATTAAGGATAGATATCGTGGATAAGTGGAACATGCTTTGTAGTACAGGCGCCAGATAACTAAGTTAATATAAAATCCACTTTTTGTTGCCATTTCATTCATTTAAAAGGTTCAGTGTGTAGAACTGAGTGACATCTGGGGGTGAAGTTGCATATTTCAGCTGAATACCCATAACTTCACCCTTCCCTTCCGAACATGGAAGAGAACCTGTGAAAGCCTTAAGTTGTCATAAAATCTCAAAAGATGTTTAGTTTGTCCAGTCTGGGCTACTTTAACAATCATGGTGGCCTACGTAGAGAGTACCCGCTCTGATGTTAATATAAAGTATTTAAATATAAAAAGTTATCATTCTAGAGTAAAAACAAAACAAAAAAACACTTCGATACAATTTAGACGTAACACTTATTATTTTGGGTTCAATTTCTGCCCATAGATCCCTTTCCCCCCAAATCATACAAACTGCACCTTTACATTTCATCTCTAACCTTCCAGTGTTAAAATAAAAGTTCAGGAATTCAATGCAGGAAATTTGACGTACACAGCAATTACAGCTGTTAAATAGTTTAAATAGTTAAATAATTTGCCTCACCTGTGAATTTGAAGTCAGGGAAAGATGTTAGGTCTCCACCACCATAGAGTCTCTGAAGCTTTGCAATCTCCTCTGCTAAAGCCTTCTCATATTCTGAACCTGCATCGACCAGCCCCCCAGCAACCCTACAGGACAATGACAAAAAACAGGTATCAGCTTAGAGTCATCTAATTTACTACCAGCTTAAATGCACTTTACAGGCATGAAATCATTTCATGCAGATGAAAATCAACATTCATTTGTTCCATTTTTATTTGGATATTTTAGATGACAAACTTGCGATATATTAAGATATTAATCGATGGTGTCGGATCATGTCTGCGTGTTGCTTCAGTCATTTTAACACTGACTCCTGACTGTGAGCGTCAACTCTCGTGTTGTACTGAGCAAATGTGTGTGTGCGCTGTCTTCACACACACGCTGGAGTGAACGGCACTCACGTTAATCATATGAAAACTGATTCGCTCAACTCATCGTTCACTAAAAATATAATTGTTTCTGCACAACACTGTACAGGGAGCCACTTTTCACAGTTACCGACCCATGAACTAGACCACAAAATAAACCAATTGTTTCCTTAGCTTAGATAAAACAAATCTGACAAGTGAAACAAATTCTTCAAATGCTGTATTCGAGATCTAGAACATACATAAATAATATCTGCTTCTGAATCAGTCTCTACATTCACTACAGGTCATTCTTGATCTGAATGACCACACTGCTACAGTCCCCCCCCCGCAATGTCTGATTTAGCAGAGCCTCTACCAAACCTTGACAAACTTAGCTACAGTGCAACCGTACAGTTAGGTTTCTTAAAAGATAAATGCAGCGGGACTCACTGGCTTTTTGTAGAGTACTCGCGGATGGAGTCCAGGAAGAGCTTCTGAATTGGGTCCATTGGAGCTGATAGTCACAAGAAGAACAATTAATTTCTCTTCATAGAAAAACACAAAAATCAGGATCATGCATTTTGAAATTATATATCGATTCAGCTGTAACACATCTGGTTTTAACTGTATCCCTCATGCAAAAAAACAGCACTTGGTGGTAGAGAGTAAGCAGCTACAGTGGTCAGAGAAAGATGTGTTAGAGGTTAAGTCAGTTTACATGTCAAAGGTTGCTGTGCTACACATTCACAGCCTTGTTGCAATATACCGATTGTAAATCACTCTAGTAATTTAAAACATTTAAAAATAAAGTCCAATGAACCTGGCTAAACACAGTAACCAGTCTGCAGTCACACCAAGTGCTTTCACCATCAAGGAAGGTTCAAATTTAACCTTTATCAATTAGCAAAATGGTTGCATCAAAGATTAAGGGACAGATTACATTTGACTTTTACCATGCGTCGCCATAAAAAGAATGAAAACTTTCAAGGGTGGTAGAGGACAGGAATTTGAGGTAAAATAAATAAATATATAATTATATGGGATATAAAAGAGGTCAGATGACAGCGGAAATAGTGACATACACCTTAACCAGTGTAAGCAGTACCCATAGTATTATGTTTAGTTCAAAATCAAGCAAAATAATTGCATTACATCAAAACAGATAACTAAGAAATCGGAAGTGCTAATACTTTTTAACAGTGGACCATAAACCAACGAAACCCTGTAATTTTCAAAATTAAAAAAAACAATGAGCAAACAGTCTGAGGAACAGTTCATGCAGTGAATTTGAAGGAAAGAGGTGAATGCAGTTAGCAGGCAGTTGTTACCAAGACTTGAAAAAAAGTGTGTGGACATACAGCAAGCCAGAAATCTCTAGACAACGTTCTATCTCACGTCTATTACATGTAAAATGGCTGAAGCAGCACAAACACATGAGAAAACTTGAGCTACATTTGTGATGACCTAGTAGGGGTCAGCTAGGGGTATATGTGCTGGTGATTATGGCGAAGGTAGGGTTTTGTAAAAATGCATCAGGTATAACTAAGGAACTAATAGAAACATTGTGCAATGCTAGAACAAAAATGTGTTTGTGATGTTGGGCATCTTTACAGTTTATCTTTACACTCATCACAAACAACTATCGTTGCTTATATAAAATGGTGATAAATTGTAGGTTCCACAGAGGAAAAGAGAAGGGTTGGAGGAGAGGGAGATGTTGTAGTTTGTACCCTCAGATGGTTCAGCTGGGGCTTCCACCTGCAGTTCCTCTCCTTCAGCTTCATCTATAACTGGAGCAGGGTCCTCCAGCTCTTCAGCACTTTCTACAGAGGCAGAAACCTCTGCTGGGGCCACTTCGACGAGAGTAGCTTCAGCCACGGGCGCTGGGGCCGCGTCGACAAGAGCAGCTTCAGCCACGAGTGCTGGTGTCGCGTCGACAAGAGCAACTTCAGCCACGGGTGCTGGTGTCGCGTCGACAAGAGCAGCTTCAGCCACGGGCGCTGGGGCCGCATCTAGGGGTGAAGATTCAGCCACAGACTCTGGGACCGCCTCTAGGGGAGCAGCTTCAGCCACAGACTCTAGGGCCGCATATACTGGAGCAGATTCAGACTCTGGGGCCACCTCTAGGGGAGCAGCTTCAGCAACAGACTCTGGGGCCGCCTCTAGGGGAGCAGCATCAGCCACAGACTCAGGGGCCACGTCCACAGGAGCAGCTTCAGCCACAGACTCTGGGGCCGCCTCTAGGGGAGCAGCTTCAGCCACAGACTCTTGGGCCACGTCTACGGGAGGAGCTTCAGCCACAGACTCTGGGGCCGCCTCTAGGGGAGCAGCTTCAGCCACAGACTCTGGGACAGCGTCTACAGGAGCAGCTTCAGACACTAGTGCAGTGTCTAGGGGAGCAGCTTCAGCTACAGACTCTGGTGCCACGTCTACGGGAGCAGCTTCAGACACAGACTCTGGGGCTTCAGGGGCTGACGCTGACTCAGGGACTGCTTCAATTGGAGCAACTTGAGCAGGCTGTTCAGCTGGTGGAGTGGCAGCAGTTTCAGCTATAAATGCAGCAGCTTCTGCAATGGCTTCCCCCACGGGTACGACTTCAGCAAAAGTTTCTGCAACAGCCTCAACCACTGGTACAGTTTCAGCAACCGCTTCACCAACAACTTCAATAATAGGTGTAGCTTCAGTGGAGGCTTCAGCAACAGGTACAGCTTCTGGGACACATTCAGAGACTGTTTCAGCAACAGGTATGGATTCTGTTGCTGAAGCTGTGAGAGTAACCCCAAGCACTGGTTCAGCGACTGTTTCAGCTGCAGCTACGGCTGTCGCTGCAGAAACTTCTTTCTTGGGAGGCACATACGACTTGTGCTGGACAAGTTTCTCTAGATCGAAGTATGTTTTAGCCTGGTCTTTTTCTAGGATAAAGGAGGAGGGCAAGCAGACAAGATGAATTATTTATTTTCTTAAACATGTGTATATGGTTGGCATTACAAAATGTTCATATTATTACATTTTACAAACTGAAGAATTTCTGGATGGTTTTGTCTTGTGACAGCACATAAGGACCATTGTAGGTGAAAATAGAAAATACGGTGCTGAGTGAGGGTCAATATTATAAGAAAAATGGATGTTATAGTATAGTACATAGTAACCGATATATGTACTGCTTTACAAGAAAATACAAAAGCAAGTTAGTCACATGGATAAAGCAAAGGTATAGTAGAAAATTGTATGATATTAAATACTTGAAGTATATGATCAAAAGGACCCAAAATCCATTCACACTGGTCAGCTGAGGAGGCAGTTAGCCTGTGAAATAATTTTCAAAACATTTAACTGAAGTGTAGCTGTGATGGACACAATAATAAGTCCCTTATCTTCATGTACAGTGGCAATAACCCAATGTAATGACCTGGGTTTATGCATTTATTCTAGTGCCTATTTATTGGCCTGTCTAAGATATCAGTATCCACATACATGTTCTGATGGGATATGCAACAATTATGCTTGGGGTCATTTTGAAATGGTGAGAATACTTAAAGGTTCAGTGTGTAAGATTTAGTGGTGACAACTAGTGGTGAAGTTGCATGTTTCAGAAACACACCCCTCAACTCACCCTCCCCCTCCAAACATGAAAGAGAACCTGGGGTAGCCTTCAGTTTGTCCGGTTTGGGCTACTGTTACAAAAACATGGAAGCTTCCATAGATAGGACCTGTTCCCTATGTAAAAATAAAGTATTTATATGAAATTTACGCCAATAGATCCATTTCACCTCAAATCTTACACACTGGACCTTAAAAAACAGATTATTCTCTTTTAAGAAAAACAATAAAGTTGAAAAAAAAAGACTTAATAATTCATTTCTGGTCATGGTCCCCCAGTAGGTGACCTGAAAAAATATCACAGGCCAAAACCCATCATCTGTACTAAAAATGGACCAACAACCTCAACAGTTGGAACAGCAAGAACTAAATGAGACAACAGGAGTTCAGCTTTTCTTTCACAGAAGAAATCCAGGTCCAATGCCAAGAATAGACATTCAGAGGTATGAAATGTTTAAATAAAAATGTATCTAAAAAGGCAATAAGAACCATCTGTACCCCCATGTTAAAATATTTTTTGCTCACTTGGTTTGGGTCAAACAAAAAGTCCTTTGTCTGAGTTCCTTCACACATCTAGATATAAATTATATAAAACTTCAATTCTGAACTCTTTATGTTCATATATTGGCCTTCAACCCAAAAGTGTTCTGCCTACAACAAAACAAAAAGGGAGACATTTTTTAAAAGGGGACTTGTATAAAAGGTTTAAGCACGCGGGTTATGTTATGGGCCCCTCATATTTATATATTACTGTCATTAGTCAACATTTTCCAAAGCATATTCATTTACATCTTACACCCTTAATTAAGATATTAGCTTTACAGTCATTTTATTTCTTATTATCTAACATATAGGAAAAACCAAGAGATTGTGTAGAGAAAGAGAAAGAAAAGCAGCATTGGTCGAGGGACCTATAGGTTGAATAAAAGACAGCAAGCGCCAATTGCAAACATAAGGCAGTGAAATAAAGAGACAAATTTCCTGATTGTTCAATAGCGGTTACGTTCTTAAGCAGCTGGAAGAAAAAATTGTGATCGGTTCTCTAACAACAGATGTACCCGTCAGGACAAGTATATACATGCACAGGCATTGCCCTATCCAATACTCCTCATTTAGTTTTTAACTTCCACCCCCCCTGCATGTAAGGTTTATGGAACATCTGTAAATAAACGCATCTACTGATAGCTTGAATGTGAGGTTTAAGGAGAAATTTGTAAATTGTAGCACATTAATAACCTGGATTACACTCTCCGATCCTAAATTTGCAATCATCTATTATTGCTGTCGAAAACACCTGCAGAAGCTTCTTAAAGACAGGCCTAATTTCATTTTTACCATAAACCATTTATTCTAATCCTTTTTATTTATATGTATATTATATATATTGTATATTGTATATTATATGCATATTTTCAAGGAAGGAAGGAAAGCCCAAATTGGCATGTGTTTTAATGAAAGTGCTTGTTACAACTTGTGCGGGGATTTCTATTACAACTGAATATTTAGGCTTTTTGACAGAAAATACCAAGATAAATTGTGTAATCATTCAGCCTAAAATTAGAGATAGTTCTGGTCCATAACACCCAGCACTACTCCCTGTACTGTTGTATCAACTAAGGAAATACAAAAAATGTAAACAATGTTGCCTGACATGTTTCTCCCTTGACCAGCTCAATGACACTCTCAATTACAGCACCACAGTTAAGGCAAGAACTAAAGAAACAGTTACATGCTGTGATAAACCTACCTGAGATGTTTTTTTTGGAAGATTTTTTGTTACCTCCAGATTTTGTGCTTAGGGCTACAGCTACAGGGGCTCTGCTTAGAGTACTCCACCTGTCAGCCTGCAAGCACTGTCAAAAACACAGAACATTGATTTCAGTTACATTATTTTCTTACCTCAGAGGAGAGGTAACTGACTACTGTAAAAATGTCAAATTTACAACTAAGCAAAACCAGTTCATCTAAACCAAGACTTGAAGGAGATACAATTACAGCTGTGTGTCCAGCTTAACAAGTGAGGAAGGTACCATATAAGGTCTGCTCCACAGATGATTTCGGATAATGCTACATAGTGTTGTTTAGTAATAATCCTCCGAAAATTATGTGAGTCCAAAACACAATCATCAGTCTAATTATGCAATAACTTAAACTATTTACTTCTAAAAAAGGAACCAGCAGCTAGGTTTACATAAACTGTGTTGCTTAAAATGGCAGCTTTAGAGGACACAGCAGGGGCATTTGTCAGTAACAACCCCCTCTGAAAGTCATCCAACTTAAATATGTGACATCTTCCCATGCTGTCATGAAAAACTAGTAACAGTAACACTTATTTGTAGCTTGAAAGTTACTGTGAAATTATTTGGTTTTAACCATCTTTTAAAAGTTGTCAGAATTTTCAAGATCATTGTCCCTGTCCTTGAAAGTACACTAAGCCTATTAGATCTTAGCCTAAATTAAACTCCTCAGGAGTGTCAGTGTACACGCAGAAACAAACTTTGATTTTCTAATTTAATATCCAAAACATCTCCTTCCAGACTGATATTATCATCTGTTTGTTCCAGCTACTCATTAAAGCTGAAGTATGGGCTCGCGGTAAGTGTTTTACAGCTAATTTAAAAGAAGCCTCTGTTTATTTCATGGGACATTTTAAACAGTTATGCGAGTTTCAATAGTGTCTGGTTAGAAAAAATTACTTCAATCCAACCAATTACTACTTTTATGCATTGTCAATCTAAAATGTAATCATCAAATCTATATAAGCAAATAATAACATTGACATAAATGCTCAGCCAACCAAGGTTCATATGAATATCAACCACAAATGACATGACCACATGCACTGACCAAGCTTCAGTCTGTAGGCCTGGTGTTTGGTTTAAGCCTGCACCACTAGCTACCTCACTAATAAACTCGCTCGCTCCATGTTATAACTTTGTCACGTTGGTGCGTCTTGTTTCATTTGTCGGTGAAACAAGACGCACCAAAACCAGCAATTTAAAAACCAAGAAGCTGAGGCCAGTGATAGCTCCACATACACAGCATGGTGGTTAGCAGTTAACAGTCAGCCAAACATTTGCGACATTATTTCCAATTATTTAATGACATAACGCTTAAAATGTATTACCTTGATACAACCCAGTCGTCCCATCCTCAGGAGCGAAGCCGCCATCTCTCCGTGCTGGCATTCAGTGAGCACACAAGGATAAGTTAACACAATGATAACCAAATCGAAATATCTTGAACATGCATTTAGCAACATTAGCACCGTGCAACTAAACAGAACTGCAATGAAGAAAACTGCTACGTTAACGTATCCAACCTTGTCTCAGCGAGACTGAAAGTAGCCTGTAAGAATCAGATAGCTGTTACCTTTAAAAAAATGTTGCTTACAAATGTTCCCTTTCTGCAGTGCAGAGGTCCAGTAGCAATTCACACTGACTTGGTCACCTTTATGTAACATGTGACAGTGAACGCCCCCCTTCTGAGCAGCCTGTTATCACTTTGCCTATCACAGTCCCTGGTTTGTTCAGCACATTAACAATTGTCCGTCATTAATGCTTTATGCATGTTGGACGTGGATAAGTGTTGGTGCATGTACCGTGAATGAACATTTAAATGTACATGCACTAAGTTATGAAGGTTTTTTTTCCAACATTCCCTGCACCTCTGTTGTTACCTTCTCTGCTTATATAGTTTATTTTCTATCATAGTTAGGAAAGCTGAACTTGTGGACCTACTGTGTGAAACACCCTGTCCCCACTCATGGAACAAAGCCAGCTTGTGTACATTCTGTACTTTTTCGAAGGGGCGTGCCGTCTGTGACGTAAATTTACCGCGACAGACCAATCTTTTTTTTAAAAAGAGGAACAGAACTGGAAACAACAATAATAATAATAATATTAATAGTCATTATTATTTATGAAACACCTTTCCAAAACAAGGTTTACAAGGGGCTTTACATGATAAAAACAACAGGAATCTCAAAGGTGTAATCACAACAACAGTATCAATAGAGGAGTATAACAAGCAAAACATATTAAGAAAGCTAAATATATAAAAACATAGATAGAACATTAAGACAGGATCACACGAAGGCTAGTCAATGAAAGTGTGTTTTAAGAAGAGCGTCAAAAGAGGCAATACATTTCACCATTCCTGATCTCCTCAGGCAGGTTGTTCCAAAGTCTGGGGGCATGAATGGCAAATGTCACCTTTTATACAAGGGGTTGTATGCAGGTGGGTTGTATAACATACAGGAACATACAAACATACAAGCCAGGGGTGTTGTAAAATCTAAATCGTATAAATATCCTGTAAAGTTTAATATATTACAAGTTTTAGCAGCCTTTTTGTTAGATTATTTGGAAATTAAGTTTACATATCATAACAAAATTAAACAATGCCCCTATGCATTTATGGATGAAAATGGGGGGCTTAACAAAAACAAATTTCAAATTTTACCAAAACAGTGAAAAGTCTTCATAAATATTGTCAATAATAAATTACATACGTCCTTCCAGTATTGGTGTGGGAGCAATCCCAAAAAAGGTGCAAGACTGTTTCTGGATGTTCATCACAGCATAAGCAGTTTACAGGTAATTGATTTGCATGTGTCAAGGAAAATATTGTGTCATCCGCCAGTTGACTAATGATAACTCCCATTTTTTTGGTTTGGGAATCAATGTAATCAACCCTTCAGTGAGGCTGGGAGTAAGAACATTACTTTCTATAAATATATATATGAAAATACCTGCAACAGAAATTGTTAGCTTGCTTGAAAATGTTTTGTAAAATTCTGCAGTTACACCATCTGTTCCCAGAGATAAATTATTCTTAAATTGGGCTATAGAGTCAGCAATTTCCTGGCATCAAAGAGGGGTGTAGCAGTAATTTTGTATCAATTTAATGATTAAATTGCACCTCCTTTACTGAGTTAAGAAATTAAGATTTAGCTTCCTCGTATTGTATTTTAATGTTACTGTAGAAATTACAACAGATTTTTAAAGCTTGGAACTATCAGTGATGACGCCATCAAAATAAAACTGAAGTATAGCTAATTTTCTAAGTTTTGGTTGTTCGGCAAAGAGGAATAAGGCTTTTCATTTACAATTCTGCCTCAAACCCCTGGTATTAAGATAAACTAAAGACAAAGACAACATTAATAAAGAACAAGAGAAAAAGTGAGCAGCAAGTTCCAACCAGGTGAAAAGAAGAGTGCAGCAACTATAGGGGAACCATGCTCTGCATCATTTAAAGAGAATGCAAGTACAATTAACATAAATATGTGACAATACAAATGAAAGTTCAGCATCATTGGCCTTACATTTGACTCAGAATACCATTAACTATTTATCATAGGTTTATTAAGCGCTAAATAAATAAATGTAACAGAGTCTTGTTTGGCCTATAGTATAAATATGAATCTAGTACAAAACATAGACACAAAAGAAGAGAAGACCCTTGAAGGAAATCGTGTTATTCAGTGCTATTAACAATCTGTTTAACTAAATGATTTTATTCTGGAGGGAGGTGAGCTCCAGATCCATGGATGAAGTGAAAGATAATCTGTTCTGACGTTCCACACTCCTGTACGATAGGTGGCGGTGATGCGCCTATAAGCTGGTTTGCCAACCACCAATCAAATCAAAAGAAGAATAAGAATTCTGAGCTGTTGTCGCGTGCTACCAACAACATGACAGCGGTGGGTTTCTGTGGAAAGTGGTTTATTTCCACCTGCGACAAGAAACTCGTTGCAGTTCACACTAAACAGAACAGGTTAGAACTATTCTTAAAGCTTCTTATATCATGTATGACTTCAGGCAGATGTGTGACGTTGTGGTCACTGGTCCGGCCTGGACCGGACGCAGGTTTAGCTAGCCGACTTGTTACTGCTAGTTGCAAACTGTTAATTTCCCGTAAATTTTTGAAAAGTATGAGACGACATAACTTTGAGACTATGAAGTTAGACTAAACTGAGTGTATATCAAACTACTGTATCTGCTCTTCTCTACTTTATCGCAGAGAACCATTCATTTTTGACTGCAGCACTGCTGAGAAGAGGCCAAAGAATACAAAGAATGACAGGTAAAAACAAGAAGATGGTGATGGGTTGTTAAGTAAATTTTAATCATTTATCCTTTGCTAAGAAAAATAATGCATACAAAAAGAAAGGGATTACTCTAAATTTAATAAAAGAAACAAACCAAAACAAAACAGGTCAAATTCATAGTTTACTGCTCTCAACAATAGGACTATGGAAAGATTAATAGAGTGTAATTTAAATATATCCATGTATAACAGCTGTGCCTTGTGTTCTCTGTCATCAGTGATGATGGTGCCTCGGAGGAAATGGGAAGTGACACAGTCCTTGCGTTCACAGTGTCTCCCTCTGGAAATCTGGTGGCACTGACTGATGACAGCAAGAGACTGGTTTTATTTCACTGTGAGCCTTCATGGCAGTGTATCAGCATCAGGTACAACTTAAAACTCACTCTTGTACTGTATAGGTAATGATGCAGGATGTGCAATAGCAGATCTATTAATAATCGCAGATCTATTAATGATAGCTATGTGTGACTTGCACAGATGGGTGGCAAGGAGGTGCACGACCCTTGTTTTCAGCAAGGCTGAGGATGAGCTGCTGGTGGCTGATAAATCAGGAGATGTTTACTCCTTCTCGGTGGTGGAACCGCAGAGGGATGGTGAGCTGAAGATGGGACACCTGTCCATGTTGCTAGCTATAGTAAGGAACACTAAGCTGCATAAACACTGGGCAAATAGCAACATCACAAGTGTAGTCTAGAGAATTGTGTGTGTCATTATGTGCAGCTGCCTAAAGATCCACAATTACAGCTAATTAGTCACTCAGACCTTTTTGACAAACATCTCACCACACAGTAGTCTTACATACAGTGCTGTGAAAAAGTATTTGCCCCCTTCCGAGTTTCTTAGTTTTTTGCATATTTGTCACACTTAAATGTTTCGGATCATCAAACAAATTTTAATATTAGACAAAGATAACCCGAGTAAATACAAAATATAGTTTTTAAATGATGATTTCATTTATTAAGGGAAAAAAGCTATCCAAACCTATCTGGTCCTATGTGAAAAAGTATTTGCCCCCTCTTGATAAATCCTGAATAAATTGTGATAAACCACATTTTTTGGAAAGCTGAGATCAATGTCACTAGCCACACCAAGGCCTGATACTTCCAGACATGTTTAATTTAGAAATCACTTAAATAGAAGCTATCTGACAAAGTTAAGTAGACTAAAATATCTAAAAAAAAACACATAATGCCGCGATCTAAAGAAATTCAAAAACAGATGAGAAACAACGTTATTGACATGTAGCAGTCTGGAAAGGGTTGCAAAGCCATTTATAAGGATTTGGGACTTCAGTAAAACACGGTGAGAGCCATTATCCACAAATGGAGAAGACTTGGAACAGTGGTGAACCTTCCCAGGAGTGGCCGGCCTACCAAAATTACTCCAATAGCACATCAACGACTCATCCAAGAGGTCAAAAAATACCACAGAACAACATCTAAGGAACTGCAGGCCTCACTTGCTTCAGTTAAGGTCAGTGTTCATGGGCTTGTCTCACATTTGCCAAAAAACATCTTGTTGATCCCAAAGACTTTTGGGCAAATATTCTGTGGACTGATCAAAAACTTTTTGAACTTTTTGGAAGGTGTGGGTCCTGTTACGTCTGGCGTAAAACTAACACAGCATTTCATAAAAACAACATCATACAAACACTCAAACATGGCGGTGGTAGTGTGATGTTCTGGGGCTGCTTTGCAGCTTCAGGATCTGGATGACTTGCCATAATTGATGGAGCCATGAATTCTGCCCTCTAACAGAAAACCTGAAGGAGAATGTCCAGCAGTTGTTTGTGACATCAAGCTCAAGCGCACTTGGGTTATGCAGCAGGACAATGATCCGAAACACACAAGCAGGGCAACATCTGAATGGCTCAAAATAAACAAAATGAAGGTTTTGGAGTGGCCTAGGCAAAGTCCAGACTTAAATCGGATTGAGATGCTCTGCCATGAACTTAAACAAGCCATTTATGCTCGAAAATCATCCAATGTTGCTGAATTAAAAGAATTCTGCAAAGAAGAGTGGGCCAACATTCCTCCTCAGCGATGTGAGAGACTCATTGGCAGTTATCACAAACATCTGATTGCAGTTTTTGCCGCCAAGGGTGGCACAACCAGTTATTAGGCTTAGGGGGCAATTACTTTTTCACAGAGGGCCAAGTAGGTTTGGATATACTTTTTCACTTAATAAATGAAAAAATCATTTAAAAACTGCATTTAGTATTAACTCAGGCTACCTTTGTCTAATATACAGATTTGTGTGAGGATCTGAATCATTTAAGTGTGACAAAAATGCAAAAAAATTATTATATATTTTTTTTAACATGCATGATGTTTATCATGTTTCATTACTGATCGGTCTGTATGTGTCATAGGCAAGTATCATGGTCTTTGACACTGGCAGCTGTTTCCAGCAGAACTTATATTGTGCTCAAGCGCATACATGTGCGCATGCATTCAGTGTAGTGCGCTTAGGGACCCAGTTATAGGGGATGAAAATATGATCAACACAGAGACACTAAAGGTGTAAAATTCTTGAAACAAAACCTTACATAAACCATATTGTCCGACCACATCTGAAGTCAAACTGGAGGTGAAATTGCCTTCATCAGCAATAATCCAAAAGAACAACCTACCAGTTACTTAATCAGATTGCAAAGTAATGTATTGTTCTCGAATCCATGCAACCCAAGTTTGAATGTTTTTTCCGCCAACTGATTATGTATATATATATATAGATGTCAAAATTAAGGGTGTACAAATATTTGCTTAGTGTGCCTTTAAGGTCCCATCTTAAACATGCTGTAACAAGTACAACACAAGGGTCACGCTAAATACATGATGGGAGTTCTCCCAACAGTTTATGCCTACAGTAGCATAACTAAGGGAATGGCTCAGGGCTCATATCAGCCAGCACTAACTATTGGCTTTTGCAAAAGAAGTGCTTTAATTCAACCTTAAAAGTATAGAGTGTGTATGTCTCCTGAACACAGGCTGGAAGCTGGTTCCTGGTTGTGCTCTGAGCTCTCTGAGAAATTTAACGATACAGGTCTGTTTAGTACTCTTGCTAAGTTCCAGTTCACTTAACCCTTCTGTTGTCTTTCAGACTATGTCACCGGATGACAAATACATCATCACAGCTGACCGTGATGAGAAGATCAGAGTGAGCCACTTCAGGTGTCCATACAACATCCAGTCCTTCTGCCTGGGACATCAACAGTGAGTTAATTACCCTAAAGGAGAAACATCTGCAAGTTCTTCAACACTCCATTTAATATAAGACAGCGGTTCCAAAATGTTGGGATTATGAGAGAAATGTACACTTTTATCATTGCAATACAACTATACTACTACAGGGCTCCAGAGTGTGACTGTTATGGAAGTTTTCTGAAAGCTGGTGACAGGAAAAATCAGGCAGCAGCTAATGTCTTATGCTGAAGGCTTTAATGTAGACTTGATGCATCAAGGAGACCAGAAGGTAGAAAACGTAAACAAAAACTAACATTGTAACATGAGCTGAGACCCCCAAGTCTCAAGATGTCTCCCACAGCATCCCCATATATCTTCCTCTATGTCACCCATTCCAACAGCAGATCCATGAATGGCTAGAATTGCTGTCACTCTCTGTTACATATAGGTGTTTCACATCCTATTGGATAGTTAAGCCTTAATATGCATTTCTAAATCACATTGTGTCCTTACATCTTGCCACCGTGTCAGAGATAATGTATCGCCCAGCTATAGGTGGGCAATTTTTAAATGATAAAAATACATACATGAAAATATATATATTTTTTTTAACTGAATATTATATTAAGACATTTTTAGATTTCTGGTTTCAATCAATCAATCAAATTGTATTTGTATATCCCATATTCACAAATTACAATTCATCTCATAGGGCTTTAACAAAGTGTGGCATCCTCTGTCCTTAACCCTCAGCAAGAGTGAGGAAAAACTACTAAAAACCCTTTTAACAGGGTAAAAATAAGTAGAAACCTCAGAGAGAACCACATGTGAGGGATCCCTCTCCCAGGACGGACAGAAGTGCAATAGATGCCACGTGTAGAAAACATTCATCATTAACGTCTTTTGCGGCATTGATGCAGTCCCGCTGCAATCACAGTCCATGGTCAGCAACCAGCGGGACCACGATCCACCATCCAGACCAGAGGCCACTCCAGTCCTCAGTCACCATCCACCGCCACCCACCACGAGCCACCGCCGCGGCCCTGGTCCACCTCCTGTACCCAATGCTAACGCGACACAGGGTCCGCCACCAGCACCACGATCAGCCCACACGACACAGAATCCGCCACACTGGGTCCACCACTGCGACCCCCGATGCGCGATCCACAAACAACAATCCATGGTGCGGGCACAGAGGCCCTGGATCTGCGGGTGTTAAAGCAAAGGGATTCCGGGGAAGGGGGATAGGGATGGAGAAGAGGAAGGAGAAGCTGGAAAAAGAAGCTCTGTGTGTCATGTGTCATAAAATAGAACAAGTTACGTTCTGCCGCACTAATTAACTCTAACTATAAGCTTTATCAAAAAGAAAGGTTTTGAGCCTACTAGATAAGAGAGCTACTCCATCCCAAGTGGGATGAACGCCGTCTCTCATAACAAGACCAGGTTTTCTCAAAAAAGTTAGCCAATTATCTACAAAGCCCACACCGTTTACAGGACACCACCTCGACAGCCAGCGGTTAAAAGACAACATGTCATCACCTGTTGTATTAGGGAGCGGGCCAGAGAAAACTACTATTCTCGTGGAAATTTCTGGAAAACAAAGGAATCAACAACAAGAGAGAAGTTTTTCTAGTTTTTTCAACACCTGCAGGTGGACGCTCTCCAGTCAACAACAAGAAGTTCCTCACTGAGAGGCACCTGTTGAACATACATCTCTTCTCTTGACATGCTTGCCTTGTTTGGCACTTGGCAAAGTTAAAAGTGGACATGAACAGGAGACAGGTGTTCATGACAAGATTATGTGTTAAGAGTGAAGAGCTCTTTTCCTCTATGCGCAGGTAACAACATAGAAGAGAGAAACTGAAACCGATCCCTTCGTATCGATCCTATTGCCACCACAATCGATTGTCACAGCTCAGAGTATTGGTAGTATCAACATTTTGGGATCGATTAGCCCATCCCTAACAGAGCCGAAACCTTATAATACATAAGATACATAGAGTATATTGTGTGCAATATTATGTTTTTAACTGCGTTCACTACAGTACTGAAGTACACAAAGCATAGAGTGGTCACTTGTTCTTTACAAATGACTGACAAACACGCAGGATGATAACACGATAATCTAAGGGGATACTAATTACTGCTGCACGATATAAGGAATTAAATTATCGCAAGATTACCTAATATCGTACACCCCTAATATTTTTATAGTAGATTGTTTTGTGTGCATGCTAACTACAGTTTATTGTAAAAAAATGTCGTTAATGTTTTTTTTAAAATATTTTTTCTTAGGTTTGTCAGTGCCTTGCTGGTCCCATCAGCTCAACCCCACTGTCTGCTGTCTGGATCAGGGGTTAGTTACATTAACACACACATGCATTTTGCTCTGTGCTTTACCTGCGATAAATGGTGTTCCATGTGGCATGCATTCAAATCAAATCAAATCAATCAAAGTTTATTGTCACATGCACCAATGACAGCGTCATCGGAGCAGTGAAATTCTTGTGACATGGCAGGCAACTTCTAGACAATGAAAATGGGAAGAAATGGTGCCTAATAAGACAAGAGGTTTTACTGAGGAAAATGTACATGCAGCTAAAATCAACTGCAGGTGAAAACTTTGACTGTATATCATCAAAGGTAACTCAGAGTGTTAATCAGGTACAGTTAAAAAACTAGTGGATTTTCAGCGTAATGTGAGGTGTTTTTGTGACTGTCAGGATGGGACTTTGAAGCTGTGGGAGTATGAGTCTGGCCTTAGGCTGCAAAGCTGGGACCTCAAAGAACTTGAAGAGACACCAAGCTCTAAAGATGACAAAGAGAAGGTAACCACAACATGTTGCACTAAAGCACTGCTTAAACAATTCACACTAGGAATTCAGAAAAGACTATATAGGAGTATGAATTGGTTAGCATGTTGATATGCTAAATGCAACATCCTTGAAAATCAATGTTAAGTACACACTGTATATGTGATAAGGCTTAGCAATTCTGTTTGGCTGTCTTAAAAGGGATAGTTCAGCCAGAAATTAAAATTGACTTATCTACTCACAACTATGCTGATGAAGGGGTTGGTGAAGTGTTTGAGTCCACAAAACACTTCAGCCACAGCCAAATCCAATACAATTAAATTAAATGGTGACCACATCTCCAAAAGTAAAAGAAAACAGAAAAAAAAATGAAATGCCTCCACAATGCTCCTGTGGTCAAAACGATTACATTTACACCATGTTTTCAACCCAAATGCCTACTGTGATCCACATGCGAACGTGGAACCTTAGGAGGATAACAGCGGACAATTGGGCACTGTGTATGACACCACAGGAGCTGTGTTGTTATAAACATAGGCCATGATCAGCTGAAACCACAATCACGATCCACAATCCACCGTTGCATAGTGTGACCCTACTGCCTGGTTGTCCACTCTCTCTCTGAGATGGCAGCTGAATATACTTTGAAGGTAGAGACACATCTGCCGGTATCCAACAATGACTGCAGAAGGAACATGAATTTAAAATAACATAGTTAAAAGCTGTCAACAAATGTTATTGTCATTTGATCCACTTTCTATTTGTCTTATTTTCCAGAGGCCAACTGTGTGTCGTATCATCAGCTCCCCTGATGGATGTCTCATTGCTGTGCAATGTGAAAAGTGAGTCTAACTGTTAATTGGTCCTTTGTTTTTGTTTTCATTTCAAATCTTCAGACTTTTGGACCACACAGTCAAAGACATTGATGACATAAGTTCTGAATGATAATTAAGAACCATGGATTGGAGTGGAGCTCGGTCGGAGATTAGTGTGCTCTCTGCTCAATTGCAAATCTAAAGCGTGGGCTGCCTGCTGTGTCCCAATTGGTCCCACTCAAGCCCCAAGCTGACACTTGGCAAAAACATGTTTATTCCTTTAACCATGTCTGTACATCTCTGAAAGAAACATGGAGGGACTCTGAAGTATAAGAGATAAATTTCCAGATACATTCTCATGTTTGTATGAGCTACTCCCATCATAATATAAAAAACATGCTATTCTTCATATCCATTGTTGCTCAAATATAGTACAAAATCATTAGAAATGTATTTGGATAAAATAAAGATTGGTATTTCATTTGTGCTAAAAAAGTGAGTTTACCCAATTGTGTTTCTGTTCTCTACAGTTGGAAAGTGTGTACCTGAGGTTTCTTGTGAAAGGTTCTTCTTCAGTCACTGTGTGAACTAGATTCATGTTTCTCACAGTGTTTGCCTTATAATGTGTTAATCTAAGTTAACTCAATCCTTTTCAGCAACACTGTTTTTGAAGCTGTTTTTATCTTTTGTATGACAGCAACACCTCTTCCCAGGCTATTGAGCTGATTCTTAAAGACAGTCTGCAGAAACTGGCTAATCAGTGAAATCATCATTAGTCTCTTCCACAATCAGAATTGGCCTCTAAAATACAGATGGATCCACTCCGGGACCAGTTGATCACTAATGTTTCTTATGTGTCCCCAGAGTATCTGCAGTTCAGTTTTTCACCCTGGACCTGGTGGGTAAAGAGAAGCTTATGCCACATAGTCTGCTGTCCTTGCCATACTGTCCCCTCGACATGACCTTTGACTCAGAGAAACAGCTCTGGGTTCTGATGGAGTCCAATGATGCACCACTCCAAATCTTCTCACACAGACAAGGCTCCTGGGAGGTACAGTTCGATAAGTGTACACACATTTAGACATTGACCTAAGTTAATATTATTAATGTTGGCTGCTTTATGCACAAAATCCACAGAAGGATTTTAAAATTACTTCATTGGTGTAATGTCGCAATGGTTTTGAAATAAGCATTGAACAAAGGAAAGGTAATAATGGTGGAAAGGCTACATTTTACAAATTTTTTATAATTGAAAAGGGCTATGGGTTTTCAATAACATTTTTCCCCAGCTGGGATCTTTCTGCAGTAAGAGAGTATCAGGTCGGGTCTTAGGGTGGTAGTGACAATATGTGCTGAGACGGTAAGCTGCTGGCCCATTTCCACCAACATCTCCCAGTCTCAGGCTTGTTCATACTGACCATTTTTGTCACTTTGGCCTAATACCCTGACTGATGTGGCCCCCTACAGTAGCCGACGTTCCGCTCACAAGAGTTGAGAACATGGAGCGAAAGATCAACTCCTATGTGAGAATGTGGTTAGGAGTACCAAGATGTCTGAGTGACATCAGCCTGTATGCACACGGTATCCAAACATTAGCACGTCTGCTGCTCCGCGTACACCCTGTGCCATGTGCATCAACCTAACCTGACCTAGCTGTGACACTATTCCAGCCACATGATTGGTTGGACGGGGCTATTCTCATTATAATGTCAAAACATGGATGGAATTAGTTATAGCAACGTTATATTGACCATGTCTTAAATTTCAATCGAGGAATGTTATACTATTATTATTATTGCTAACGTTTTATTGCCCCGGCCCTAGATCCAAGAAAACTTTTTGTAAGTCTGGCCATGATACATATGCCTACCGATTTTCATACATGTCTGTGAAACATGCCGTTGGGGCTGCTTTGTTGACATTTTGTAGGGATCGTTATGGAGCCATTTTGCCACTTCTGTATGCAAGAACACCATACCCATATTGGAAGTAAATATTATTAATTTCCGACATGTGCATGTTTAGCCCCTCAAAATGCATCAATTTTAAAACTAAACACCAACTTTTGGCGCGTTGCAACAGCGTTATCGATACAAAAAAAATTCATGAACCTATCATCGACCATGTCTAAATATGGCTGGATTTGGTCAAGCTGCTATGAGGAGTAAATTTCAGTATATATTTATTTCTAGTTGCCAGTAGGTGGCCCTAGTCAGAATGTGAGTCTGATACCGCTCCATTGGGCTGTGATTATGGGGCGTGTTTCAACCGAACCAGAAAAAAAAATGCCTCTTCACTCAATTGGATAGACCTACAACCAATCAGTGCAACGTAGTATGTGACGTATGTAAAGCGACGCATAGCTGTTGTCAACAAAGCTCAACTGCACGCATGCTGTAAGAAGTAGAAGAAGAAGATCAGTAAAAACGATTTTTGCCAGTGTTTTTGAGAGAAACAGTAAAAGTAACAGCCCCGCGCTTCCCCAAACATGACGCAGAGTTTCTCTACTGATGTCACACGGCTCTTTATTGTTCACTTCATCGTAGCCGTAAATACACCGTAAATTAAGTACACGATATTTTAATCCATAAAACCAAACACAAACGTTAAAATACAATAAACAAACAATTCACCACGAGACAAGTCTGATGCGTAAACGTGACATAGCGACTCCTGTTCAAAGTAAATGGGACCAGCTTCCTTACTTCGTTCCGCTGGCGAGGGGTGTTAAACTATAGTTTTTGAGAAATGCCGCACAGCGGACGTCCGGTCGTTGTATGGTGGGTGTCTTATTGCACTGGTCCGCAAGCCAGGGATCTGGTGCGTCTATTAAAATGGTGCGCTCCTTAAACTGCAGGTAGTTATGCGAGGGGAGTCGCTTCGCGGCAGGCATGTTGGTTGAAAACCAAGCGTACTTTGATGACGTGGTTGATTACGTTACCGTTGATCACCTGTCCATCATCGTATAAAGCCCTCCCTGACAATCTGATTGGCTCAGACTTTTTGGATCCTGGCATAATTTCTCCCCAACGGAGCGACTCCAGACCAAACTTCCCGACCTCAAATGTTGTGGGCGGGGCTATATTCGTCTGGCATCCAGGCTAGGTGGCCCTATTACTATGTCAGATTATTGGTATGTAGATGTGTTCAGGCCAGGATGCTTATCAAACGTGTAGAAAGTTTTTTCGCCAAACAACAATCAATCATATATGGCTGACTTCCTATTGGGCTTGGAATAGGGGTCCCCTTGACTTTTTTGTGCATCTGGGCACATGCCCAACAATTTTCAACCATTTTGGTAAAACGTTCCACAGTGGCGCAATCGTGTCAATTGGGCCCTCCCATGCTCAAAAACCTTTTCACACACAAATATGTTGCACATCTGAATTTTGTGCAAAAGTGTCAGCTAAAGTAACACATGTTTAGTCTGTCAAATATGCAATTCATTGGCAGGAGAAAACATTATTAGGAAACCTACTCAAACACCAACATTTTTTTGATTCACTCATCTTCTTCAGATGTAATAAAGCAACAGAAAAAAACTGACATGCCGCCATACTGCTCCTGTAGTGTCATCCATGTGTCCAGAAGACCAGACATTACAATTTTACTTAAAATAGCGTTTTTCCCTTGGGTAAGGGCTTGTTTGCAATGTGTGCAGTTGAAGTCGTGACAGGGGGTCCGAGGAAGATATCAGAGGACATTTGGCTAAAAACATGGTGTAAATAACACCGTTTCAAATCAAATTTGAATGTCAGGGCTTATAGACACTTTGATAACACCACACAAGCAGAATGGAGGCTTTTTTTCTTTCTCTTTTTATTACGTCTGAAGAGGGAGTCACCAGTTACTTCAACTGTATTGGATTCGGCTTGGTTTACCCGATACTCCAAAAGTGTTTTGTTTTCTCAAACACTTCACCCACCCCTCCTTTTTGGTGAAGTATCCCTTTTAAGTCACATAGTTCGCATCTGATTTGGCATTATCTTAAATTCTGACAGATTTGCCCCTGAAAGTATTCACCTACTCTACAATAATTGGATGGATGTCTCTGTCTACTGATATATTTTTATTCACAGATGTTCTATGGGCTCTGGCCTTTGATCTAGCCACTCAAAAACAGTTTAGTGTAGTTCACATGTTCTAATTATAATTCCATTCTGTTTGCACTGTTTCTCAATAATCTGTTTGCTCTCCTGCTTCATCTAGTGTGATTCTGAGAGCCCTGAACTCCACTCAGTCACTGAAGTATTCATGCCACATTGGGAAACAATTGAAGGTTAGTCATGAAACAAACACACACACACAAACACACCACCACAGCGTTTTGGCTTGTCAGTGCATCTTAAGTGTCTGCGCTCTTATTCTCATCCCACTCAAAAATAACTGTGAGGTCTTGTGACATGTATCATGTATCACATGCCAACTCACCCTAAGCATCATGAGCTGCTAACACAGACCACATACAGAACTTTTTCAGTTCATAATGATCTGCTTCATCAGTGCAACATCTGAAATGATCTAATGAACGCAGCATGTCACACTGTGGATCACTAAATGCTGACTTTGGGACTTGGAAAACTATCTCTGACTCAGCCTGCTGTGGTTCTCCTCCAACCTAAAACAGACGCTTTGGATAATGTTGCATCCTCCTCTACAATGACGTCACAAAGGGCTGTACTCTGCACACAATTCACCATTTGATATATACTTTTGTTTCAGGGACATTTATTTTACACATTACAACAGTTTAAGATTGGCCATAAATGTGTCCTCATCAAAAATGACAATGTGACATAAGAAAAAGATAGTCTACATATCAATTGTGCTCCATTATTATTTCATAAAGACTATTAACCGCTATTACCCTAAATATAGCATAAAAATCTTCTATTTTTCAGTTTCATGTGAATAGACATCTGGAACCAGAATATATTCGATCACCATGAAAAGCATGATATAGTACAGCATATTTATCTGAGCATAGCTTCTGTCCCTTTTTAGCTTGTGAAGTAGATTTAGAAATGGCAGGGGAAAGTGGATCAGAATCAGATCAGAATTATTTTATCTGTCATGTACAATATACAATACGCCAAACTGGATCCTCCATCACAATCTCTGATACGCAATCCACAGATCGTAATCCATGATGTGGCCACTAGGGATGGGCATTCGAGTAAATGGTCTTCGTCGATCGTCGGGAGAATTAACGATAAATTTTCGACTAATCATTAATATTTTTTATATTAAAACACACTATTTATAGGCTATATAAAAATGCTGTGAAAATAGAAAAAACACAGCGTGTTTCCTCTTTGAGATCTTTATTACAAGATGAACAACTCTTGTGGCAGTTAAACGGGATCAGTTCAATGGTTACACTTGAAAATATGCGCTGCTCCACTCTTCTGGGTTTCCCTCCGCGTGGACTGAGGGTCTGTGTGCGGACATGAAGCCAAGCAGCGGAGCGGAGGCTTAGCTCCGGGCTGCTTGCTCCAGCTGCTAAGATCCTCGCTGTGCTGCGTTCAGGGCAGCTCGGATATTCCATCCTCCCGACACATAGCGAACATGCAATAGCTTTCCTCAATGAAAAAATTATGTCATCGAGGAAATTCTTAATGATCAATTAATCGATCGTCGAGTAATTATGCCCATCCCTAGTGGCCACAGCTGCGGCCCTGGATCTGCGGGCGATAAGACAAAGGGACTCCAGGGAAGGGGTCAAGTCAGAAACATGTATTGATGAGATATGAATTACTTTGATGTGATAATCAATCAATCAATCAATCAAATTTTATTTGTATAGCCCATATTCACAAATTACATTCATCTCATAGGGCTTTAACAGGGTGTGGCATCCTCTGTCCTTAACCCTCAGCAAGAGTGAGGAAAAACTACTAAAAACCCTTTTAACAGGGTAAAAATAAGTAGAAACCTCAGAGAGAGCCACATGTGAGGGATCCCTCTCCCAGGACGGACAGAAGTGCAATAGATGCCACGTGCAAAAACATTCATCATTCATAATGACTTGAGAAGAGGAAGGAGAAGCTGGAAAGAGAAGCTTTGTTTGTCATGTGTCATAAATTCCCTTTGCACCATAGCATCATAAGGTGTTTTTGCCTTTCAATCAATGATACAATGATTCAGGCAGAACTTGAGGGTACACTGAGGCTCATGGTAAATCTGACTGGCTACTGGTTTGTATGGTAGTACGGTGGAAACCATGTGACCTACTCATTAGATTAGACATCAATAACTATATGCCTTTTTAAATTAAATGCTTCCCATTTTAGAACATAGGACAAGTTTCGTTCTGCCGCACTAATTAATGCATACCGCCAGTTGATGTTATCGACCTTCTAGACTTATAGCAGCATAACTAAGAGCAGGTCTAAGACACGCCTGGACTAGCTCTAATTATAAGGTTTTAAGCCTACTCTTAAACATACAGATGGTGTCTTGCTTCACGAACTGAAAGTTTCAGATTATTCCACAGGAGAGGGGCTTGATTGCTGAAAGCTCTGGCTCCTTCTCTACTTTTAGAGACTTTAGGGACAACAAGTAAGCCTAAATGCTGGGAGCGCAGTGCTCTAGTGGGTTGATAAGGTACTAACAGCTCTTTATATATATCCAAACCTACTTGGCCCTCTGTGAAAAAGTATTTGCCCCCTAAACCTAATAACTGGTTGTGCTACCCTTGGCGGCAACAACTGCCATCAGATGTTTGTGATAACTGCCAATGAGTCTCTCACATCGCTGTGGAGGAATTTTTGCCCACTCTTCTTTGCAGAATTCTTTTAATTCAGCAACATTGGATGGTTTTCGAGCATAAATGGCTTGTTTAAGTTCATGCCACAGCATCTCAATCCGATTTAAGTCTGGACTTTGACTAGTCCACTCCAAAACCTTCATTTTGTTTATTTTGAGCCATTCAGATTTTGCCCTGCTTGTGTATTTCGGCTCATTGTCCTGTTTCATAACCCAAGTGCGCTTAAGCTTGATGTCACAAACTGATGGCCGGACATTCTTCTTCAGGATTTTCTGTTAGAGAGCAGAATTCATGGTTCCATCAATTATGGCAAGTCATCCAGGTCCTGAAGCTGCAAAGCAGCCCCAGAACATCACACTACCACCGCCATGTTTGACTCTTGGTATGATGTTGTTTTTATGAAATGCTGTGTTAGTTTTACACCAGACGTAACAGGACCCACACCTTCCAAAAAGTTCAATTTTTTTTGATCAGTCCACAGAATATTTGTCTAAAAGTCTTGGGGATCATCAAGATGTTTTTTGGCAAATGTGAGACAAGCCTTTGTGGACTTTTTGATCAGCAGTGGCTTTCGCCTGGGAACTCTCCCATGGATGCCATTTTTGCTCAGTCTCTTTCTTATTGTTGAATCATGAACACTGACCTTAACTGAAGCAAGTGAGGTCTGCAGTTCCTTAGATGTTGTTCTGGGGTCTTTTATGAACTCCTGGATGAGTCGTTGATGTGCTATTGGAGTTATTTTGGTAGGCCGGCCACTCCTGGGAAGGTTCACGACTGCTCCAAGTCTTCTCCATATGTGGATAAAGGCTCTCACTGAAGTCCCAAAGCCTTAGAAATGGCTTTGTAACCTTTTCCAGACTGATACATGTCAATAACTTTGTGTCTCATCTGTTTTTGAATTTCTTTAGATCGCGGCATGATGAGTTGTTTTTTTAGATATTTTAGTCTACTTAACTTTGTCAGACAGCTTCTATTTAACTGATTTCTAGATTAAATAGTTCTGGCAGTAATCAGGCCTGGGTGTGGCTAGTGACATTGAACTCAGCTTTCCAAAAAATTTGGTTTATCACAGTTTATTCAAGATTTATCAAGAGGGGGCAAATACTTTTTCACATAGGGCCAGATAGGGTTGGATAACTTTTATCCCTTAATAAATGAAATTATAATTTAAAAACTGCATTTTGTATTTACTCTGGTTGTCTTTGTCTCATATTAAATTTTGTTTGATGATCTGAAACCTTTAAGTGTGACAAATATGCAAAAAACTAAGAAACTCGGAAGGGGGCAAATACTTTTGCACGGCACTGTACAAGTGGTCATACTTTCGGATCTCTTCTGCCAAACACTCTTCTATTTGATCCATATTCCTTCTTCTAAATCTTCCGTGGTTTCTCCCGCTATTATGGGGCATGAAACCGGAAATGTGACTTCTGAAAGGATGTAGTTAGTAGACCAATCACAGGCTTGCGTGCTGCGTGAGGCTAGCTTAGCTTTGTCATATAGTCCGAAAAATTGGGCGACGCATGCAAGAGGCCCGTGGCTCTTGCACTTGCATGTGCCTGAAAAAGCAGAAGCATTCACCTGCCTTTACTGCTGGAGCCTGATTAATATGAATTACAATAGTCCAGTCGGGATGTAACCAGGCGTGGACAAGTTTTTCTGCATCTTTTTCCTAAAGAGCATGTCTGATTTTTTAGATATTACGCAAGTGGAAAAAGGCTGTCCATAGAAATTAGTTTTAAGTGTGAATTAAAGGACAAATCTGAAGTTCCTGACTGTTTTATTTGAAGCAAGGGCAATGTCATCTAGCGCAGCTATATCATTAGATAATGTATCTCTAAGTATTAATTACTAGTAGGGGCCTAGTAATATAACCTCCGTTTTATCTGAGTTTAATAAGAGAAAACTGCAGGTCATCCAGGTTTTTATGTCCTTGAGACATTCTCGAAGTTTAGTTAATTGATTACTTTGTTCAGGTTTTATTAACAAGTATAACTGGGTGAGCACAGATGACTAATCATTAATTTGCAAGAATTGGAAGCGATCAGAAAAATATGATTAAACCAGTTTAGTGCGGTTCCTTTAGTGCTAATTAACTGTTCTAGCTCTGTAATAAAATGTGATGGTCAATAGTGTTAAATGCTGCACTGAGATGTAACAGAACGAGGACAGACACAAATCCCTGATCTGAGGCTAATAGAAGGTCATTAGTGACTTTTGCCAAGGCTGTTTCTGTGCTGTGATTGCCTCTAAACCCTGACTGAAAGTCTTCATATACATTACTTTCCTGGAGAAACTCACACATCTGATTGGATATACCTTTTTCTAAGAATTTAGACAGGAAGGGGAGATTAGATATTGGCCTGTAATTGGCTAAAACCTCTGGGTCTAGGATGGGTTTTTTGAGAAGGGGTTTGATTACTGCTATTTTAAAGGACTGTGGTACATATCCTGATGATAATGACAGATTGATTGTATAAAGTAACGAACTATCAATTAGGGGCAGAATTTTCCAGTAATTTTGTAGGAATGGGATCTAAGAAACAGGTTGTTGGTTTATAACCTGAGATTATTTTGGTAAACGGATCAAGGCTGATCAGATAGAAGCTGTCTAAGTAATGGGAAGGATTCTCAGCCGTTCATGAGATTCTGATCTTGGTAGGGTATTAGTGCCAATTGAGGGAGATGGTTGATTTTATTTCTAATAGTTTGAATTTAATCATTAAAAAAGGTCATAAAGATATTGCTATTTAGGGATTAAGGAATACTGGGTTCGGTAGAGGTATGACACTGTCAGCCTGTCTACAGTGCTGAAGAGAAACCTGCAGTTGTTTTTATTCTCCTATTAGTTTTGTATAGTAGGCAGCTCTTGCTTTGTGGAGGGCCTTTTTTATATGCTTCAACACCACAGAGTATGCATGAAATGTACTACACCTGACCCTTGTTTTCTGTACCTCTTTGTATATATGTATTCATATTTATGTATTTATATATGTATGTTTATATATAAATCCAGTATAGCCTGGTGTTTGCCCATTCAGATGAGCTAACTGGGCTTGTCAGCAGTTGAAGGTTTGATTTTTTTTTCATACATTCTGAAGTTACGTTAAACTGCAGTACACTCTCAATTGTTCTGGTGATGGTCGCGAAGCATCAGAAGCAACTGCCCTGCTTACACACACAAACATATATATATATGACATTTTCTTTTATCTTTTGACTTTTAAGAGGAGAACATTTTGATTACACTGTATTACCCTAACCATGTGTGCAGCTGTGGTTCTTGTCACCAACATTCTTACTGTTCTCTTACACAACAGCCTCCACCAGGACCAAAAACCGGTTCGAGCATCTGTTCAAAATGAGTTTTGACAATGTGACGGTATATCTACAGAAGAAGCAACAGAGACTGGAGGACCAGCAGCTGAAGAGGACGATAACACAGAAGAGTAACAACAAGAGGGCAAAGAAGGTCGCATCAGGAGCTGTAAATCAATGATCAATAATCAACAGCACTAGTATTTCCTTTGTTTTATTCTTGAATGAATCTAAGTTGAAAGTGTGTATTTTGCCATATTACCTGTTTAAATTGATTTTTCAAAATAAAAAATTTACATTTAACTGTTACCTGTATCTGCCTTCATCATTGCTTGTAAGCGTGCGCCTCTCAACACATTTACTGCTGCTCTTCACTCTCTGCTTCGACTTTATTAACTAAATAAATTGCATTTAGATAATGTATGTTGTGATTTGGCACAATATAGTTCAACTTTAATTGAATTTGACCTCCATGCTAGCGTCAGTCGAGTCAATCAATCAATCAATCAATCAAATTTTATTTGTATAGCCCATATTCACAAATTACAATTCATCTCATAGGGCTTTAACAGGGTGTGGCATCCTCTGTCCTTAACCCTCAGCAAGAGTAAGGAAAAACTACTAAAAACCCTTTTAACAGGGTAAAAATAAGTAGAAACCTCAGAGAGAGCCACATGTGAGGGATCCCTCTCCCAGGACGGACAGAAGTGCAATAGATGCCACGTGTAGAAAACATTCATCATTAAAGTCTTTAGCGGCATTGATGCAGTCCCGCTGCAATCACATTCCATGGTCAGCAACCAGCAGGACCACGATCCACCATCCAGACCAGAGGCCACTCCAGTCCTCAGTCCCCGTCCACCGCCGCCCACCAGGACCCACCAGGACCCACCGCCGTGGCCCTGGTCCACCTCCTGTACCCAGTGCCAATGCGACACAGGGTCCGCCACCAGCACCACGATCAGCCCAGAGGTATTCTATGGGTTAGCTGTTCTCCTGTTCTTTAGTCTCATGCTTGTGAACGCAATATCTCATTGGACACATTGGGCCTCATGCAAGAACAGATTTGTTAATTAATGTGTAGGAGTGATTTAAGAGAACTTGCCACATTTACAAATTTTTGTTTTGAATTTTCTTTCAGGTAAGAACATAATTTATGATACTTGACACGTGAAATTAGTCTGTTATTCAAATCAAGTTTTTCACTCATGCATTGTATATTACAATAGGTTGAAGCAGGTAAAAATAAGTATAATAATTACACCATAATTATAATAATAATAATAATAATACATTTTATTTAACAGCGCCTTTCAGGTCACTCAAGGACACTTTACAAATTTAAAACAATTTAAAACAAGGGCAAACAAATAACAAAACCATTAAAAGTACAAGTAAGAAACATGACAACTACAGTGAAAATGCTATCCTGAAAAGGTGGGTTTTGAGAGAGGATTTGAACTGAGGGAGGGAGTCAATATTTCGGATGTGAGGTGGGAGTGAGTTCCAGAGTTTGGGAGCAGAGCGGCTGAAAGCTCTGCTCCCCATGGTGGTGAGCCGGGCAGAGGGGACAGTGAGGTGGATGGAAGAGGAGGATCTGAGGGAGCGGGTGGAGGTGGCAGTGTGAAGGAGATCAGACAGGTAGGGAGGGGCAAGGTTGTGGATGGCTTTAAAGGTATGAAGGAGAATTTTGAAGTTGATACGGAAGTTGATTGGAAGCCAGTGGAGTTGTTCTAGGATGGGGGTGATGTGGTGGAAAGAGGGGGTTTGGGAGATGATACGAGCAGCTGAGTTCTGGACCAGTTGGAGCTTATGGAGGGATTTCTGGGGGAGACCAAAGAGGAGAGAGTTACAGTAATCAATACGGGAGGTGACAAGGCTATGTACAAGAATAGAAGTGGTATGGGGGGTGAGGGAGGGACGGAGGCGATTTATGTTACGAAGATGGAAGTAGGCAGTGCGGGTGGTGATGTTGATATGGGATTTGAAGGAAAGTGAGCCATCGAGGATGACACCCAGACTCTTCACCTGGGGGGAGGGGGAAACTATGGAGCTGTCAAATGAGAGGGAAAAACTGTCAACTTTGAGTAGAGTTGATTTAGTACCAACTAAAAGGATTTCTGTTTTATTGCTGTTAAGTTTGAGGAAGTTTGAGGTGAACCAGGTTTGTACTTCAGAGAGGCAATCAGTTAGGGATGAGGGAGGGAGGATGGAGTTGGGTTTGGTGGAGAGGTAGAGCTGGGTGTCATCCGCGTAGCAGTGAAAAAGAATATTAAATTTACGGAAAATAAGGCCAAGGGGAAGGAGGTAAGTAATGAAAAGGAGGGGACCCAGGACAGAGCCCTGGGGGACACCAGAGGAAACAGGGGAGGGATGGGAACGGAAGGATTTGAGTTGGATGAACTGAGTGCGGTCTGTGAGATAGGAGTGAAACCAGTCAAGGGGGGTGCCTGTGATGCCGATGGAGGATAATCTATTGAGGAGGATGGTATGGGAAATTGTATCAAAGGCCGCACTCAGGTCAAGGAGGATGAGGATGGAGATTAAACCAGAATCAGCTGCAATAAGAAGGTCGTTGGTGATTTTCAGAAGGGCCGTTTCAGTGCTATGACGGGGACGGAAACCAGATTGAAACTGTTCATATAAACTGTTTTGAGATAGATGGGAATGGAGTTGAGAAGCAACGATTTTCTCAAGTATTTTGGAGACGAAAGGTAGGTTGGAAATGGGACGGAGGTTATTAAAGTTGTTGGGATCTGAACCAGGTTTTTTGAGGATTGGGGAGACAGCAGCAGTTTTGAAGGGTGAGGGAACTGAACCAGTAGTGAGAGAGGAGTGGATGATGGCAGCAATAAGAGGGAGCAGTGAGGGGAGGCAGGATATGACCAGGGCAGTAGGGAGGGGATCTAACTGGCATGTGGATGGTTTTGATTTACAGATGAGATCAGAGATAGCAAAGGGATCAGGGAGATGGAAAGAGGAAAATGGCAGACTGTAGGGGAGAGGTTCAGAGGAGGGGGAAGGTGAGGGAGTGGGGCACAAGTGCTGGTGGATTTTTTCAACTTTCTGATTAAAAAACAGAAGGAGGGAGTCACACGTGTCCGAAGAGTACAGATGGGGGGTAGGAGATCTGGGGGTTGAAGGATTTTGTTGAGGAGTGAAAAGAGTGCCTTAGAGTTGCCATGGTTGGAACAGATGAGACTGGAATAGTAAGTAGATTTAGCTGAAGCAATAGAGTCCTTATACTGTAAGATATGATTTTTGTACATGTCATGGTGGACAGTGAGACCAGTCTTATTATGGAGACGCTCAAGTTGACGTCCTTTGGACTTGATGGAGCGGAGTTCAGGGGTGAACCAAGGGGCAGAATGGGAGAACGAGACAGACCGAGTTTTAACAGGAGCGAGGGAGTTGAGAATGGTAGTGAGCGAGTTATTGTAGTGGAGAACCAGTTCATCAGGGGAGGAAGAGTAGTCCGGATCCGGTATAGATGCGATGGTGGAGGAGAGGGAGTGAAGATTTATGGCCTTGATATTACGGAATGAGATGAGACGTGGTGGCTTGGTCGTAGAGAGGCGGAGTGTGACATTAAATGAAAGGAGGAAGTGGTCAGTGATGGGGAGTTGATCAGCTGTGCAGTTGAAGGGAGTGAGACCAGAGCAACATATTAAGTCCAGAGTATGTCCTTTAATATGGGTAGGGAAGTCGGTGAAGATGTGGTAACCAGAGCTCTCAAGGCAGGATGAGAAGTCACAGGTGAGGGGGAGAGTGGTGTTGTCCAGGTGGATATTGAAATCGCCCAGCAGAATCACATTAGGGGAAAGAGTGGAGAGATGGGCGAGTAGAACAGCAATGTCATTTAAAAACTCAGAGTGGGGCCTAGGTGGACGGTAAACAGTGGCCACAATGGTGGGAGTATGACCAGGCAGTTTACAGGCAATGCACTCAAATGAGCTGGATGCAGGGACAGAGACGGGAATCACCTTCCACTTCTCGCGATGAATTATCGCGAGACCTCCGCCGCGACCTGAGCCACGGGGTTGCGAGATGTAAACATACCCAGGAGGGGTAGCGTCGTTGAGTTGTGAAAAGTCATTAGGCTGCTGCCACGTCTCTGTCAAACAGAAAAAGTCAAGCTTACGGTCGGTGAGGTAGTCCTGGACGAGATGGCCCTTGCTCGTGAGTGAGCGGATGTTCAGAAGCCCGAAGTTGACGGTGGAGCTGTCGTTCAGGACAGTAGCGCTAGCCGACCTGGGTAGGCTGGCTAGCAAGCTGGGGTCAACCCGGCGGCGGCCGATGTTTCTCGGAGGACGACGAGTGGAGGACCAGAAGGATTTTATTGGTTTGGAGTTATGTCGACGCAATTCTGTGTAACTGCAATTTGAATTATAATTCTACATTTATCAATGTACCTTCCTAATACAAGTACATAGATCCTTTGTCCTGCAAAATAGTGCAGATTGGCATGTCTTGTGTAAGTAGTACATTGAAATGGCTGCTTTATTGGTGCTTTGTAAGTTGTAACTGTTGCAGATCATTTAGCCAAAATTCCCTAATTTCCACAGGTGGTCGAGGTTATAGTGTCCATTGCTCATGACACCTCTAGTCCAGTGGTCCCCCAACCCCCGGGCCGTGGCCCGGTACCGGGCCGTGGGTCATTTGGTACTGGGCCGCACAGAAGAATAAATAAATTACATTTTTTCTGTTTTATCTATTATCCGGTCATTTTTCAAAATAAAACGGTGTTTTATTTTGAAAAACTACCGGATCCTCTCGTTTATGACTCATGCTTTACGCATTTTAAGACGCTTGTCTCGGTCACGTCACTTTTTCGCTGAACACAAACCAACACGGTATTTGTCGGACCCATTTATCAACAAACCAGGTGAATCCAGCATGTCTGTTTAAAAAGAAGATCAGCTGCTGGAGATCGCAAATGACGGCGGCCTTAAAAGTATGTTTGAGAAAACAACTCCGGTGTCCTGGAATAAAGTCACGGCAGAATACCCTGAGATCGCCACAACAGCACTAAAAACTCTGATGCCATTTCCAACATCCTATCTGTAGTGACATCGGTGGAATTTTTTTTAATTAACGAATTAATTTTTTATTTTAAATAACCAAAAAAAACCTCTCCAAATTCCATTAAATAAAAAAAAATCTACCGCTGTCACCAGAGGTACCAGAGGGACTCCGTAATGAGGTTCCGTAGACACACCTTAACGGCCGGTCCGTGAAAATATTGTCTGACATCCAACCGGTCCGTAGCGCAAAAAAGGTTGGGGACTACTGCTCTAGTCCAACAGACAAGAAGAAATGCAACATGAGTTAGGGCTGCTCGATTAATCAAAATGTTGGGGTCAAACGATTTCCAAACTACTATAATCGAGTTGAAACGATTATGTGGCGCGTCTCTTTTTTTTTCCGAACGAGACGCGGATGCGCAATTCAGTCGTTCCCCCAAAGCATTCAGCGGCCAAGCTGACTGGCACTCAGCCGTAAAGTCAAGGAGGCGAGTTGTGTGTGTGTGACCGGCGGAGGAAAAAACAGCGCAAGTGGAAAAGCAGGGAGGGCAGCAGCAGACCTTGTAGCGCCCGCGCCGCGCACCGCTATTATCAAGCGCGCTCTCGCCTGGCTGTTCAGACCGGTCAGACCGGACCCGCATTTCTCCGCGCCGGTCAGCCGGTCAGAGAGTGTTAGGCTGGCCATCATTAAGGGCAGGCACGTGCACAGACATTTTGGGGGGCAGGTGCTCAAGCCAAAAAAAAGGGCACCCATCGCCAAAATTATTTATGAAATTAAAAACAATAATAATAAATAAATACACATGGGGGGAGGGGTCTTGTGAGCGCCGCGGAGAATGTCGGGGCAAAATTCTCACAATAACTCAAATAAATGCCCGTCAGGTGCATTTATTTGAAAGGGTGCATCCTGCTGATATTTTTGAATCAGCTTCCAAGTAAGGCAACATTAAGTAAGTAAGTAAGTAAGTTTTATTTATAGAGCACATTTAAATACAGCATAAACTGACCAAAGTGCTGTACAATGACAATAAAAGGCAAATAATACAATATAACAATACAAATTGACCATAAGTCCTAATATACAATACAAAGTGCAATAACATTCAATAACAGGACACCCCACATAGAAAAGAACAGGGGGTGAACAGTTAATGGGAAAGGAAGGCCAGGGAGTAAAAGTGGGTTTTTAGCCTAGACTTGAAGGCAGAAATGGAGGGGGCGGATCTAATGTCCTGAGGGAGCTGGTTCCACAGACGCGGAGCGGCGACAGCAAAGGCCCTGTCACCTTTCTGCTTGAGCCGTGAGCGTGGCACGTGCAGAAAACCTTTGCTAGAGGATCTGAGGGACCTTTGGACTGACTGGGGCTGTACAAGGTCAGTGATGTAGGCTGGGGCCAGCCCATTGAGTGCCTTAAAAACAAATAATAAAACTTTAAACTGTATCCTAAAATGAATGGGGAGCCAGTGCAAGGAGGCCAGAATGGGGGTGATGTTCTCACGCCTCTTGGTGCCAGTTAAAAGACGTGCAGCTGCATTTTGAACCAGCTGTAGGCGTCTGAGTGAGGATTGGGGGAGGCCGAGGTAGAGGGAATTGCAATAATCCAGCCGTGATGTAATAAAGGCATAAATTACTATCTCCAGGTCTTTATGAGATAGGAAGGTTTTGAGGCGGGAAATCACTCTAAGTTGGTAGAAACTAGTTTTGACCACATTACTAATCTGTTTGTCAAGACAGAGTTCAGAGTCGAGGATGACACCCAGGTTTCTGGCGTAGGGTGTGACAAATGGAGTGAGGTAACCTAAATTATTTAGAGCAGTGCATCTTGCATTGGGGGGGCCAAAAATGTTGACTTCTGTCTTGTCACCATTTAACTGGAGGAAGTTGTTGGCCATCCAGTTTCTGATGTCTTCAAGACAGACCAGGAGAGATTGGATGGAGTCCCTAGATTTTAATGGCAGGTACAGCTGTGAATCATCTGCATAGAGGTGAAAAGAGATGTTATGCTTTCTTATAATGTCACCCAGTGGGAGCATATACAGGCTGAATAGCATGGGACCCAGTATGGACCCCTGAGGGACCCCATAAGAGACAGGGGCAGATGGTGAAGAGAACTGGCCTATAGAGACAGAGAAAGTCCTGTGTTTAAGGTAAGAGCTGAACCAAAGTAATGCAGTCTCCCTGATACCCACCTGCTGGTCCAGGCGGGTGAGGAGGATGTTGTGATCTACAGTGTCGAAAGCAGCACTAAGGTCAAGTAATATCAAGATTGCATTATCACCAGAATCCAAAGTGAGGAGCAGATCATTAGTTACTTTAAGCAGGGCGGTTTCTGTGCTGTGAAGGGATCTAAAACCTGATTGAAAGGGTTCTAGTATGTGGTGGGTGGTCAGAAAGGGAGTCAACTGTGACAAAACAGCTTTCTCTAAAACTTTAGAAAAAAAAGGAAGCTTAGAGATGGGGCGGTAATTTTTTAGGCATTCAGCATCAAGGTTGTGTTTTTTAAGCAAGGGTTGGACAACCGCATGCTTAAAACATGTAGGGACAGTGCCGGATGTGAGGCATGAGTTTAGAATTACCTGAATAGAGGGGCCAACTGCATCAAAAACATCCTTTATGATAGAAAGAGGGAATGGCATCATGGGGGGATGCAGTGGGTTTCATGTGCAATACTAAATCCTGCAGTTCAATGAGAGAAATGGGCTGAAATTGGTTAAAAATAGCTGGTGCACCAGAATAATCTGGTGGAGTGGGTGATGAGGAGGGGGTAAACAATGATCTAATGTTCTCTATTTTATCAGTGAAAAACTTAAGGAATTTCTCGCAGGTATCAGTAGATACATCAGCAACTGGGGAGTTATGAGGGTTGATAAAATAATTAATAGTGCTAAATAAAATGTTGGGTCTATTAGAGTGTTTGCTAATCAGACCAGAGAGGTGTTTTGACCTGGCTCTTTTTTTGCTGCTGTCTGGAAGGAAGCTAGTGCAGTTTTAAAAATTTCAAAGGAGACAGTTAGGTGATCCTTTTTCCATTTCCTTTCGGCTTTACGGCAGGCCTGTCTGAGAGAGCGGGTGGCCTCATCCAACCAACATTGAGATTTTTGCTTGGGGCGGCTATATGTGAGAGGAGCTACAGAGTCAAGTATGGAAGAGCAAGAAGAGTGGAAAAGGCTGACTAAATCATCCGGGCTAGAAGAGGATGATGCCGCTGTTGCAATGGTAGATGCAACAGTTTTACTAAGAAAGCTATCAGAAAACTGGGCTGCAGTAAGAGAGTTTATGTGGCGAGAGTAACGACCTTGAGCTCTGGCAGTTCGCAATGGATTGGAGAGGGTAACATCAAACATAATAGGCTTATGGTCAGAGAAAGTGGCATCCTCAATCTCAATATTATCTACAGAAAAGCCATAAGATAAAATAAGATCAAGTGTATGTCCCAAAATATGAGTAGCTTTATTTATATGTTGAGTAAGACCAAAGGCATCTATTACACCACGGAATTCGTTAACCATGGGTCTGTCTGGACAGCAGACGTGGATATTAAAGTCACCAAGTATGAGAAGACGATCATGCAATGATACAAAATGGGAGAGAAAGTCAGAGAATTCTGTTATAAAGTCTTTGTCAGGCTTAGGGGGCCTATAGATGAGTACACAAACCAGTGGGGACATAGCAGATTCTACAATTACGCATTGCAGTTCGAAAGTGGAGAAACTCCCTACAGAGAGTGTCCGTAATTTAAAATTATTTTTGAAGACGAGAGCTACTCCACCTCCTCTTCCAGTGCACCTCGGTGTGCTAATGAACGAGCAGTTAATAGGGCAAAGTTCGCCGAAGACAGAAGACTGGCCAACTCCAGCGCTGATCCAAGTCTCGGTTAAAAACAGGAAGTCCAGATTGGGATGAGAGAAGAAGTCATTTAAAACAAAAGGTTTGTTAGACACAGACCTGCAGTTGACCAAGGCGATTTTTGCCGTGGAATGAATCGCAGCCTGGGGGCAACGGGAGTAATCCAAAGGGCGGATGTTCAGGGAGTTCATCCCACCGCTACGGATCCGCAGTCTCGGACGAGCAGAGCTGACAGGTGTTTGGGGTCGATGCGGAGTGATGGATACATGGCAGGAGTACCTCGGATCCCACGAACGACGAGCCAGGAAGAGATCTTTCCGTCCTAGATGAGCTGCAGAGAGATGACAGGGCCACGGCTGTGCGGGAGAAACACACGCTCTTTTCCTGATCGCCACCCGGACTCCTCCGCGTTTGCCTCGGTGCCTCCGACGCTTCTTCCGGAGAGAGACACAGCAGGGTAGCCGAAGGACACACACCAGGTAGGGGTATACAAACGGAGGGTGACATCTGGTGTAGGGAACAGGAGACCCACTAGTATGGGTCACCAGTGCATTTCTGAGATGTAGCAGAGTCTGATGATCATAGGTCCAGTTAGCGGCAACAGAGCAGTGCCAGCATAGCATAAGTGCCAGCATAAACAAACATAGAACAACTCGGACAGCTAGGAGCTGACGGAGCTGACGTCAGTGACCAGGTTAAGAATGCATTAGTCCTTTTTTAGAGACTTGCCCTTCACTTTCAGTAAAATTACATAATTGACATGAACAGATACACCTTGAAGATAAAAAAATAAAATAATAATATGAGAGACTATAACCAAAATATAGTTGTGTTTTCGTTCTTTGCTCCGACTATATGTATCGCTTTACCGTAAAAGTACAAGTAGAGGTGCAACAAAAACCCGAGTGGCGGCTGGCTTCCTAAATGACGGCTCACTTTACTGCAGTATACTCAATCCTCTGTCCTTAACCCTCAGCAAGAGTGAGGAAAAACTACTAAAAACCATTTTAACAGGGTAAAAATAAGTAGAAACCTCAGAGAGAGCCACATGTGAGGGATCCCTCTCCCAGGACGGACAGAAGTGCAATAGATGCCACGTGTAAATACACTGCGGTGCACATCATCCTGCGGCGCACATCATCCTGCGGCGCACATCATCCTGCAGCGCACATCACCGTGCGGCGCACAGCATCCTGCGGCGCACATCACCGTGCAGCGCACATCATCCTGCAGCGCACATCATCACATCATCGTGCAGAGCACACCATCCTTTGGCACATCACCGCGAAGCGCACATCATCCTGCAGCGCACATCATCACATAATCGTGCGGCGCACATCACCGTGTGGCGCACATCATCCTGCGGCGCACATCAACGTCCGGCGCACATCATCTTCCGCTCACATCATCCTGCGTCGCACATCACCGTGCAGCACACATCACCGTGCAGCACACATCATCCAGCCGTGCACATCACCTGCGGCGCACATCACCGTGAAGCGTAGATCATCCTGCAGCGCACATCATCACATCACCGTGCGGCGCACATCATCGTCTTGTGAGCGCCGCGGAGCATGTTGGAGCGAAATTCTCAAAAGAACTCAAATAAATGCCCGTCAGATATCAAAACACATTTGGGGGGAATTGATGACAGAGAGAATAATTTTTATTCTTAAATATTGATGAATGAAGAAAAAATTGTGCGCCAGCAGAAGGGCACTTTTCTCATCCAGGGCAAAAGGGCCCATGCTTGAGCACCACTAGGGGTCTATCTGTGCACGTGCCTGATTAAGGGTTTGAATAACCGGGTACCGATATCCTGGTTTCACGGAGGAATACGACACGCAGCCATATTCGGTGTTTACCAGAACGGGAAGTGATTACTAAATTAGAAAGCATAGACTTCAGAAAAGTGCACATATTAATAATCGTTTAAATAATCGGGATTTTGATATTCTCCAAAATAATCGTGATTATGATTTTTTTTTCCCATAATCGAGCAGCCCTAACGTGAGTCATATGTGCACTCATGCCATGGTAGAGCACACAGTTGGTGGCTACTCTACATGCCAAAGAATGTTCAGTATTTATACAGCACTTCTACTCTGGATCCACACAGTACTATAATCGTTGATTTGTTTGAATACTTAAATTAGTAAAGTATTTCTTCATAGCTGCGCATTCATTCATAAGCTTGTCTCTTGCCAGCACGCACGCCGTCATCGAACACATCTTTAAACTAAAACAGAGTTTGTGAAACTTAGGAAATTGTGTATGGAATAACAGGCGTCCAAGACTGTGGCTCTCCTTACTGTACCTTCCCTACGACAGAGGGGGGCTTCAGCTACCTAACCTACAATGGTACTATTGGGCAGAACAGCTGCGCACAGCTATGTTTTACTCCTCCTCTGACCCCCCAGCATGGATAGCTATCGAACGCACTGCAACCTACGGTTTACCTCTTCAATTATATATGTATTCTGCTCCTATTAAGATACTCAAGAAACAGACGAAAAATCCATTTGTTAAGAATACCCTCTCTGTGTGGCATGAAGCGTATGCTTATATAGGGGATGCACCCAAACTCTCCCAATTCTCCCCGATATGGGGCAATGACAGCCTTGTTCCTGGTAGAGCTGATGTTGGATTCAAACAATGGGCGGACAAAGGTTTGGGCAAAATAGCTGATTTATATGTAGAAGGGAAACTAATGACTTTTGATCAGCTGGTTCATATATATGGCATCCCTAGAAAATACTACTTTAAATATTTATAGTTAAGAAGCTTTATAACATCACAGACCCACAGCTTAGAGGAGCCGCCCCTCTCAGATACAGAGAGTATTACTGTAAATAGTGAAAATAGTCGAAGACAAATGGCATTATTGTATACTTTGCTGAGATCCAAATCCATAGACACCTCACACTCCAGACTTAATGCCTGGAGGGACGATCTACGAGTAGATATCACTGAGGATGAGTGGGAAAATACTTAAAAGCACAAACGCAGACAATTAACACTGCATTGAAACTGTTACAGTATAAATGGTTGTTCAGGACATATGTCACGCCTGTGAAACTCATTAAGTTTAACCCTGACATTCCTGATAATTGTCCTAAATGCAATGTTTATGTTGGCACACTGTTGCACTTTATGTGGGAATGCTCAAAAATTCAGTTGTTTTGGAAGAATACAGTTAACCTGGTCTCACGCATAGCTGCCATAGAGGTCCCTCTTGAGGCAAAGTTCTGTATATTAGCTATCTATCATAATCACTTTGATTAACCTGTGTATGCTTCAAGCCAGGAGAGTGATCGCTTTGAGATGGAAGAGTGTGGACAGTCCTACAACTGCAATGTGGCTAGGGGAAATGGCTTCTTGCCTTGCCTTGGAGAAATTAACATAAGTGGTCAGAGGGAAAAACAGTAAGTTCAAGGAAATATGGGACACCTTCATGCAATTTTTGGAAAGCGACCAAGTGTAAATTAATGAGTGAAACAGAATAAAATAGCAGCTACTAATAGGATGAATATTAATTGTAACTAACTAATATTATGAATAAGAGAACGTTATTTTATCTAGGCTTTTGATTTGATAGATTGGAATTTAATTTATTTGTATTTGTATATTTATGTCTTTATTTACTTCCATTTATTCTTATATTTTATATATGTATTTTTTTATTATTTTATTTAATCTTATTTAATTATGTAATTTCTGCCTCTTTTCTCTTTACCCCAAGTGTTGGATTGTGGGTTGGGGGTTTTCATAAACGTTTGTATGTTTATAAATGTTTGATTGTATGTTTCTTATATGTAAAACTCAATAAATATATTGTTAAAAAAAAGTTTGGAGTTTGGGAACATTGGCAATGTATGGAGATCAGGAGGAGATGGCGGACAGCGCTCGACCTGGCTCAAGTTAGTCGTTTATATAGCGTTTTATAGTCACAGGCAGCTCCTTGGGGATCAGGGGAGTTTGAATTCAAACAGAGTTTCACACCTAAGTGCAACAAGGAGTTATGGCTCAATTTTACCAACTGCTGCTGGGAAATCTGACAAGATAAAAAAGGAAAAACACTGGCGTTGTCTCCTGAATGGAAATCTCTACTGATAGACAAAGGGTTTCAGTCCAACCCTGAAGTCTCTAGTTTTCAGTAGAACAGGTAATTTACTATATCAGTATAATTGTTACAGGAGTAGACCACAGTGTCATGTCGCAGTAACAAGAAAGGTTTCAAACTCCAATGAAGGTTAAGCCTTTTTAGATCCTGCTTTGAATCTGGATTGAAGTTTCCACTGGAATAGACAGGTAAGTTGTAACATTAGAAATTACTTTTTAGAGGAAAACTGGTTTTGTGAGGAGAGACGGCGTTCATCCCACTTGGGATGGAGCGGCTCACTTATCTAGGAATAGAACTAGAGTTGGGACCAGGACGCAGAGATGCAGTCCGACAGTTTTCTGCGCTCCCTCTGGATCAGTAACACAACCACAACCTTATAGAGACTATGTCTGTCAAATCAAACATTAACAGAGGGAGAATTCCGCACAAAAAAACTAATATAAGATAACCTCTGCAACAACACAATAAAGAAAGACAATTAAATGTAGACTCTTAGACGTAAGATAATGTCATCAAAGGCTCTATTAGTGAATGAATTAGTCTCTGATCACAATATTGATTTATTGTCCCTCACTGAGATCTGGCTGCATCATGAAGAATATAACAGCCTAAATTAATCTACTCCCCCAGTCATATAAATACACACATTCCGTGAGAATCTGGCTGAGGAGGTGGATTTACGGCTATTTTTAACTCTTTATCAATTAATCCTAAACTTAAACTAAGCTACAACTCATTTGAAAGTCGTGTTCTTACTCTTCCACTTCCATCCAAGAAATCACAACAGCAAATCATATTTGCCGACTTATTCAGAGTTTAACCGACTTCCCAGAGTTTTTATCAAGCCTTGTTGTGGTTAACCTGTGGTAGCTAAGAAGGTGCTAACTCAGCAACATGTCTGCTTGGTGACACGTTCGGTGGGGAGGAGGGGTGGTGTGTTCTGAGTCTGGACTGGTACTGGCTGGGTGGGGCTGAGAGACGAGTGCGATTCCATGATGACATCATACGGAGAGGAAGTACGAAACGTGACGTTTCAATAACATATCAAAGTCAGCTGAGTGATTGTTTTCATACTTTGAGGGTCCGTAAAAAATAAAATACAAAATAATAGGGATAATTTCAGAAATTGCATATTAACATTTCACTTTGAAGCTATATTACATTCAGGTTTTTTACCAATTACAGGCAGTTGAACAAATTGTACACACAATGTTGACACAATCTTGATCTTAATTAACAATTACTAGAGTTAGGGTTAGGGTTAGACATTAGTCATTGAATCCTTGATCAATATTAAATAAGCAATTCAAAATTAATTTCATAACAAGAACATCAAAAAGAGAGCATCCAAATTAATATTAATATAATCCATTAGACTTGTTTTATGGATTCTACCATGCTAAAGGAGATTCTAATAATGTCTGCTATGTTTGTATCATGTGAATTTATGGGTTTATGAGTTTATCTTATATCATTCTCCAGCAGTTTTGTTTTAACAATACCGTACTCCACAATATCCCAAAATACTGTAGAGTTGAACCGAACTTTGTGGTTCTCGGAGCATTTATACCATACTGGCTCTGCAAATTTTTTTTCCCATAGTTGCTACAGTGTTTTCTCATTGTGGGAACTGTTAGTTTCTCTATACATTTTTAAGTTTTCACCTCGTATATAAAGTACCTTGAGATAATCTATATTATGATTTGGCGCTAAAAACAGTAGTGTGTCAGAAACTGTTTCCTGTACTACTACTGTGTTGTGCAATAGTGCTTAAAAAGTGTTACCATGGAATGGTGTACGTTTAGGCACTCAATAAATTTGGTTATCAAAATAAAAATATAAAATATTAATATTTAAAATATTAATATTAAATCATAACTTTAATTGTTTAAAGTTCTCGCGGGGCACCACCCTTCATTGAAGGGAAAAGATAGCCAATTTATTGATTAAGATCAGTCTCATTTAGATCTAGTTCAATTAGAAATCTCAATATTTTACCATTAAGGATTATATAATGAACAGTGAAGGTTATGGAGTTCTAAACAGTGTAACGGTTGGTAAAGTTCACTTATGCAACATTAATGACAGACCATTTGTGAAAGAAGAACATTTATTATGAGCATACTAAAGTATGACAACACAAATTACTAAACAATCAAAGCTACCTAACAAGGACGTGTGTGTGTGTGTGTGTGTGTGTGTGAATGTAAATAAGGGGGGCTCAAACTGGTGGCCGATCAGAAGAGCCTTAAGATAGCAACCACAAGGGCTGCACCATAAATGTTGTAGTAAAAAAGATTATTAAAATGAATTAGAAAAACTAATGACTAATTAGTAGACAAACTAGTAGACAAACTAAACAACTAAAAATAACAAGGAAGTGTGTGTGAGTGTGTTTGTGTGTAAATGTTGATTAGGGGCTCTCAAACTAGTGTCTTACCAGAAGAGTCACGCCTTAAGATAACAATTCCCCCCCTTCTTCTGAGGTTGTTTTACGACCGTTGCTTTACGGCTGCGGGGGAAGGTTTACCTAGGTGAGATGCTATGCGTGTCTGTGTGGATGTTAATCAGATAATGAGAGAGTCAGGGACAAAGCCCGTGGCAAGCCTAACTGGCATTATCTTTCATTTAACTTATACCTACAACATCACAGCATATATATCAAACTTGTAAACACACACAGAATTGAATAAACAGTCTTGCTTAGCATGTATAATTATTAAGCCCAGATTATGTTACCAGTCCGAGGGAAAGAGTTCAGTTGCAGTTCTGTGACGTCTCCTGGCTTTGTGGTCGTAGAGTTCTGCATTCGCGATTCTGTCGAGCCGTGTGCTCAGATGCAGGTTGAAGTTCTCCTGCAGGACATCGCGTCGCTGCGAGGATTTTGTAGAGCTTGAAGGGCGAGGAGATTTCCTTGAGTGGTGAGCTTGAAGCCGCACGTCTGACCTCCGGTTGTTGGTTGGAAGAGAAGAAAGCTGGAGCGGCGTGGTTTCTCCCTCTAGCCGATGCAGGAGAAGCCGGCAGCCCCACTCCTTGAAGAGTTGTGGAGAGGGATGGGAGCAAAGAGAGAGATTTTGGGGCCGAAGCCCCTTATATTGGCCCCAGTGACCCCCAAGTCATGTGACCCGAGTGACCAATTGGAGTTGACTTTTCGTGGTTTCTCCCCCTTTGCTTGACATTGTCCAGACCACAGGACATGCATCCTGTAACATCCTGGGACCTGAATTCGGGGGGCTTTTCAAGACAAAGACGTGTAGTGTAGTCAAAGGCGTTGACTACACATACAGGCCGAAGAGGAGACCTGTACAGGCCGAATAGGAAACCTGTGGTTTGCACAAAAACCATATCCCAACAACTGCTACGACAACTACCACTACCTACTATTTCTACTACTACTCTTACTTATAATAATGTATTTTGGGTGCAAATTCATCTCATTCATTCAATCATTATATAGGTGTAAAAGCATCAAACAGGCATTTATAACCAACACAAAAAAAGGCTAGAAATATGAAATGACAAATATGATTCCATGATTAGGAATACTGACCGTTTAATCTTTTTTGTTACTAATCCAAAAACACAAGATGACTTAGGATTGACTTTCAATAAAGGACAGCCTTGTTAGCTGGCTGTCTTAATATTAGCTATTTAATGGCAATAAGTTTGAGACATGACTCAAAGACACTAAGTCCAAAGCCTGCAACATCCAACTAACAGACACATCCTAAATTCATCAGCACAGGACATTTAGTAGTTTTGGTTATGTAGGTGGAGAGAAATTATAGTGATGGTCACTATTAGAGACAGAAAACAGCAACATTACAGTTTTAACTGGTTGGAGACAAAATTGAAATGCTTAAAATTAAACAAATTCACCATTTAAAAATACACAATATTTAAGATTCATGTTTTTCCCCAGTGATGATCTTCCCTAAAACTAGTGTCAAACAAATAGGCAGAAGCCACACTGATTCTGTGTAACTGCTGTCTGCTTTGGTTTCAACTCTTTTGAATAGATGATTTATTGACTGTGGTTCTTTGCAGGTAGACAGGGCATAGTTAACTATTAGTTTTTTAGTGGAGTAATCATAATTACATATGTATTCTTCCAAACAGTGAAAATAATGCCACCAATTATGGTCATTATGTAATTTTGTTCAATTTGCTTAACTTTTTTAAACTAATAACTACTTTAATAACTATTTATATTTTACATCTCCTACAACGGCACTTTTCTGGAATTCAAAATCCGTTATGGCCTTAATGATTGTCAAGATAGGAATACATTTTTGTGTTTATAACCTTCAGTTGATTTATCCTGAATCCAAATCCATCTCAGCAGAAAGTCATGCTTCAGGGAGAAGCAGATTACATTCAGTATAACTGTATTCAGTCAGGAGTCAGTAGTAGGTTTCGGAGAGCATCTGAAACAGGTCAAACCTAATCCTTACAACAGCAAAATGTGCAGGACACATGGATGTAGAGCAGAGGGGGGGCAGGCTGCTTTCATTCAATAGGGGAAATTATATCACAGTGCTCCTCACGGATGCTGCTGTTGTAGCTGCAAATCTGATGCCCTGGAAATGGCATCAGAAACTGTAAAAGAAAAAAGTATTTAAGTCAAAAGCAATATAAGTTGTTCAAAGGTTAGTGGTGGATTTACTGTTTCTATAGATTTTATGTATTTCATTAACATTGTAGTACTCGACACCCTTTATTTTATCTTTTGAGTTCCTGTCTTAACAAGTAGTGGGAATGTGTTGCGACTGATGCTGATGCTTGAATTTGGTAAGCTACACCATTACATACAGGGAGTTTTCCATGATAGGCATGGTTTCCTTATTGTGTAACAAGCTGCTTAATCCACTGCAAACATTTTGACATGTCATAGTAGGAAAAGTATGTGTTACTGATAACATTCACAATGGCTCCGTTCAGTTCAGTTCAATAGTAGTTCAACTTCAAGACTGTGACCGTGTGATAGTGAGCCAGCATGAACAGCACAAGGATTCTGAGACTGAAGCAGCTCCAGTAAAAAAAAATATTTTACTGTAAACACAGGGCAGCTGTGGCTCAGGAGGTATAGAGGGTCATCCACCAACAAGGTCAGTGGTTCCATCCCTGGCTCCTCAATTCAATGATCTGAAGTTACCTTAGGCAAGACACTGAGGGCCTGATCTACCAAAGGTTTGCGTGTGTAAAAACGTGTGCAAACTTGATTTCACTCTCAAAAAAACGGTGCTCACTGAGGGTTGCGTGCAGAATAACGTGAGGTCCATTTAGTATGTTTGCCTTAATGAATATTCATTATCGGGCGTTTCTACCGGAGTGCGCAAATTATTGGGAGGATTAGATGCATATACTTTAATTTAGCACACGCATTGTGACTTTCAAAGACTGCAAATAATTGTGGTGAAGTGACTGTGTCTGTTTTTAATAGTTTGAAAGGTAGGTGCTAATCGACACGGCGCTGCACACTTTTCAGAATGTGTACTGCACCTTCTGGACAATATTGGTCAGAGGCATCTCGTCCACTCCCCCCCCCCGTTTTATTTAATGAGGTTAACAAGAATATTCAATATATTAATGGCAAAGAAGACGGATGCTATTGGTATTGGACTTTCGCTGATCGCTCCTACTGTTGTAAGTCACAGGAATCATGTGTATTGGCACAAAAGTTGGTCTTCACACAAACTCGACCATCACTAATGGCTGCTGCAGACTAGAGGATTTTCAACCCTGAACAATTTAAAAAATGGTGGAGACCACGGACATAATGACAGATTTAACAGATTTTTTATCTTGATGCCGTTTCTTGTCAAATTTGAATGTCGGGCCTTACGGATACTAGGATGACGTGTTTTGTTGACTCAATCACTTTCATTTTTGGGTGAATTATCCTTATAATGCATTGTGCAGCATTATGTGCATCAATGATTGTAATTCTTAGACTGCTTGGCAGCTGATTAGAGGAGGGCATTTCTGTTGATTTTTGGGACACGACATGAGTCATAGTATCCATACTCTCTGGCTTTTTAGGAGCGTAACTCTCGTTGGTCACTTAAACCTTTAGATGGTATATTTTGTCATTCTTAAATTGTAGAAATTGAGAAAATAATACTGTGTTAGTGGGGCATGATCTTATATATGTATCTTATTAACCTAATACACAGTGAATACCTAACCCATATGACCTAGTGTTTGTATGGTTAATGGTTTTAATGCTCACGTGTTGTGGGATCTCGCACGGAGGTTGAAGCCAATGTTTGATTCTCTGGTGTCGGAAGATGAGGACGTACACTATCCCAAATATCAGAAAGGCCACGAAAATGACCACCACAGTTACTATCACATCTGTTTCTTTTGGTTTGTGTCCTGGAAAAGGTAAGGTACACACACAAAAACACACACAAGAAACATTACAACTTTCAGAAAGGAAACTTGTGAAATCTTTTGGAAAACTGTCAAGACCAAAACAACAGCAGCATTTGTAATGTCAACTGGCTGAAAAATATTATGAATTCAATCACATAATTGACAGAACTTTAAACCCTGTTAACCACCTTACAAATGTAAAACACCCATTTTGCAAAACTCTTAACACATTCTCATTCACAATACACATTCAGCAGTGTAGTGCACTATACCCTGAATGACACACACAGGCCCTAAAACTAAAAAACAAGTAACACCCTTATGTCATTGGTAACACACAACACTTAAAATAGAATGCACACGTGTCCAATAATGTTATTTAAGGTCTACAGCAGGGGTGTCCAAACTTTTTATCACGAGGGCCACATACAGAATACAAATCAAAGGTCCTGGCCACTCACGCCACCACGCACCCCTGCCCTGGAGCGGACTGTTGACAGTGCGCCTCAATCGCGTTGCTCAGGGCGGGGGCGTGGCGGGGTTGTGAGGGACAGCTGGCAGGTCAGGGATGAGTTGGGCGCCTCCTAGTGTCTAAACTGAGAAGTACAATACAGATTGTCTTTTAAGAACAAGCGAGCTTTCACTGTGGTGAAAGAATACGTGAACAGTTTACTGTATCAATAATCAGCGTTTTCTAAATGTTTGGTTTCACCATACTCTCCCTTCTTAAACCCACACAAAAGATTTTTTCTCAGCATGGCAGTGGAAAGTGCTATGACCGAAACCCCTATTCCCAGGAAAATGGATGCAGCCTGTGATGAATATAGGATCTATTCTAACTGGATCAGTTCATGGTAGGATTCAGCATGAATAAGGATTTTCCCATCGCTTAGCAAGGGAGGGATTGCCTGTGATACAGATGAATTCCTGTGATCTGGCACGGCCCATAGGCATGATGCTGTGGCAGAACGAGGAATTGACATTGCTTTCTGTAAAATCATATAGTGCATAAAGTAGTTTTTTATTTTTGCTGCATTTATTCATGAGTGTGTAATGATTGTGAGTAGTGTGAGTAGTGTTTAAGTATTGGCTGGCTTGGTCTATTATCTGAGGGCACTGTTTGGTTTTGGGTAAAGATTGTTTGATTTTTCAAGAAAAAGGTTTTGTGATTGTATCTTGAATTTGAGAGTTTGTGTGTAATGTTTTGAGGAAAGGAAGATACAGGAAATGCATTTTAGCAATTCATAAAAACTTTAACATGGTCTTACTTGAAACAGGGATGACCTCACACTGGGTGCAACTTTCCAGTCCAACTGGTTTACCGTAGAGAATATACTGCACCTTCGTACAGTAACGTTGACCCTCCTCCAGCTTTGGGATGGTCACTGAAGAAGTACCATATTCATACTTCTGCTGAAGAGATGTTTGAATTACAATGTCACATTAATTGTTACACGCCTATAATAATAATATTGATAATAATGTGTGTGTGTGTGTGTGTGTAGGGAGAAAAGCCTTTGCCTAAAGGTCTTCTGGAGTCCTGTATTTACTCTCACACTGTATATATTCTGTTTATTGTATATATTAGTTTGTATTCCATTTATATTTTTTATATTTCTATTAGTATCGCATATTTACTTATTATTACTTAACAGATGTGAATTTAACGTTAATCCAATACACATAGAAAAGAAGCAACAGCATACTGCATTCTTGCTAAGTTGATGATAAGTCTCACCTGCAGTGACTCTCCTTCTTTGCCATAGTAAACCTTGTGTTTTACATGGTCTGCATTCTCCCAAACCATGCTGTGGTTCCTGCGCAGATTTACAGTCAGTGAGCCAGGCCGTGCCACCAGTCTTACCTCAGGGCTACAAGAGTCACCTTGAAAAAAAGAGGGTACAAATTCACAGAGGAAATCTCATTTACAAACCTTTTAATTATCCATGTTGCTGCTGTTATTAAAATTAAATATGAATAAAAACAAGAAAATCAGAACTATACAAGTGGTCACATAAAACAGTAGGAAAGTTACAAAACTTGACTAACTATTCAGAGGAAAGTGTATATTGCACCACAAAACAGGCATCTTAGCAGTAAAGGGACGCTCTACATACGCACACGCCTGCATCTCATTCCAGGGCAGGGACACAGGGAGCCCTGCACAGCTCAACTGCCACAGCCAGAGCACAGAGAGACGTGGCAGGGACCCAGGGGGCGCTGCACAGCTCCACTGGCCTACCCAGAGTGGGTACATCTCGGCTACTGGACCACAAAGCCTGGGCGGATTATGCAGGTGGCCTGCATAGCTCTCCAGCCTGAGGTAGACCTCACAGAGCTGGGGCAGGAACACAGGGACACAGCACATGTACCTCCACTGTCCCAGCCAGAATATGCACATCACAGCCACTGGACCACCAAACCCGGGGGAAAGCACCCAGAGCACGATTCCACAGGCAGTGTCGGTTGCTAAGCAAGATCTAAGCAACATTCTTACACCCAGGCCAAACGGGCAGGACGGCTTCGCCGCGGTTCTGCTGCATTTCACGACTGTTCACAGAGGAAGTATTCATAATGCTGTTCTGGTATAACGACTGTGTTTCCTTGGATATGATCTCAACTAAATGCCAGTACTCATGGTATATAGTCATGCATCTTTAAGTCTTGCGATAACAGTGTCTCTGAGGTTTCTCAATCATACACCAATTCATCACTTTGAATGATATTTAGGATGATGATCATAAGTGGGGAGCATTTCAACTGCTGTTTGGTAACAAACACGGCTACAAATCTGTAAATACCACCGATGTGTAGCTGAGAAACATAAGGGACATGAGTGCACAATATATCACTTGTGGACAAATCTCATTCAATCATAACCAAATGTAAAACTTCCATTAAGCAGAAAGAGTAGAAACATTAAAGTACTGCAGTTTACGTTGTGTTTGTTTAAAACAATCCAGAGTTCATGAGTCACGCATTGAAACACATTGGAAACGTATTTCACCTGCTACACACTACATGAGGGGCCCACAGCCAGGACATCAAGTTTCAAGTGACCAGATTGATCCGGATTCATGAAAAAAAAACAAAAAACGTAATCGCCAGGTTGTGAGTAACAGTGACAAAAAGGAGCAGACAGAAAGTAGCAGGGACACAAACACCAACACAGACGAAATGCTGAAAGACTGATCTTATACAATGCAACCCAGCTAAATCATAACCATCCCATCCAGTTTATTGAGCTGGTAAAATATATTTAGTTTAATATTTATTCAAGAGCGATTTTTGTTACTAGAGCCAGATATTCAATTTTATTAATTATTTTGGTTGTGTGTTGTTTTTTTTATTAATGTTTAATTTATTCAGGAGGATATTTCACGATTTTAATTCAAATTCAAATATCTTATGGAGTATTCTTTACAATTAAAATGTATTTCTCTTTGAATAATTTCTGGGACAATATATTATGCAATCAAAATTTGCTATTGTGAAAGGCCTACCCTAATATTTTTGCACCAAGTGCAATTTTTCCTTGCACAATTTACATGATGTATTGTGTATGTAGGCCTATTTGTATATGTGGAGCAAAATATAATGAGCATTGTCCATGTTTACATGACATGTCCTGGTTTCTTACCATATCTGCTACAGAACTTAACTGGTTCTGAGGTCAGCCCCTGTCTCTCTGCCTGCACACGGAGCATAACACAGCCATGCTCACTCTCATCTCTGGTGATAGTGACATTACATGAGTGGAAAGATGTCTGGCTGCAGGCTGGTACATCTTTCCACACAATGTTGTCAAAGCTGAGGATGGGGAACAGAAACAACACATTTACATCAGTCCAGAACCTGGCTAATGACAGTATCATTTATTGATGTGTCACTCAACTTTATGTTTGATTGAATCATTGTTGCAGCTGTAAGACACATTTCCTATAATAAACTGAAAGTTAAGCACAACCAGCAAAGACACTGGTTGTGTGTTAACATAAACATATTGTGATTCCTCAGTCTCAGCCAAAATGAAATCATTGCACATTAAACATCCTCACCTAAGGTACTGAACAGTGTAGGTGACATCTCTCTCTTCAGTGGCAGGAGTCCATGTCAGCAACCACTTATCCACATGAAGGTTTTGTGGTGGTGCCGGCATAGCCTCAGACACCACTGGAACTGATGGGAATGAATTAACCAGTGAATAACAAAAAGCCTAATTTTGTTTCTGAGAATCATGCTGTTATTTTGATTGGAAGAGGATCTCTTTGTATGCATTTCAATTAAAGGTTTGATTGTTCCAGTCCACTGTACAACGGTCTTTAATAACAGAATGTACATAAAATGTAGTTTAATGTTGTTATATCTTGTAAATGCAATGCCTTCATGGCTCTAACAGCAGTGCATTGCAACTCAAAAACTGAAGCGTTATTGTTCAAAAAACAGTTCCGGCAGTCATTAGTCACTGTCTATTATGAGAAAAGTAAGCATGGAGTTAAGAGTGAGCTTCATCTTCCTGTAGCTGCTGTTTTTCGTAGTTACATTTTTCTCTCAATCTGGGCGGGGTTAGATATTTTATTGATCCAGAGGGTAATTTAAAAAAGGTTAAAAATGAGTCAAGAATAAGTGCACTGCAAGTGAAATGAAAGTCTAGCCACCGGAACTACTGGAGTGCTATCACTGTAAAGAAGTATTTCCTAATGGAGATATTGACACTACAATATTTGAAGTACAAGGGGATTGAAAGACACAGGTAACAGAAGCAGGGTATTTAGGCCAAATAACAAATTTCAGTGTATCTAAAAAAAAGAGTCAAACTTAAAATACAGGACGAGAGATATAACAAACTGCAATTACCTTGGACGACGGCTTGAATACAGAGCAACGTGAGAAGCATCGCGACTGCGTCATTTCAGGGAGTTATCAAAGTTGTCTCCACTGAAAACATAATGTAGATGTTTTACTATAACTTTGGCAGAGACGTCTTTTTTACTGCGACACTTCCCTAAAGGGAACGTTTGGGAAGTTACGTTAATAGAGAGGGAGAGGGACAGAGAGAGAGAGATATTTGGAGCTTTACCGCCACCAACTGTTCTGGAGGGTAGCTCTAATAAACTTAAAGCTGAATCCCGTAAGCAAAACGCTCTGTTCTGCAATCAGTCCAAAACATATAGTTTCTAGTAAGTTACATAAGCAACCTCAAAGTGTATGAGCACATGTCTGTTGGCTATTTGACAATATCTCTCTCAACGATAGAAGCAGCTGAGCCGCTCCTCCTGAAAAAAATATAGAACACCTCCTGTCCTCCATGTAGATACATGTGCCACTGCATATAAAGTGGATATACAATAATTTAGCATGATCTGCCCCTGTCTATGACAAGGGAACTGAAAAAGACAGACCTTTAAGGTGAAATAAAAACTGCTGGCTGGAATCATCCCTATTGTCAAAAGTGGCTGTACAGAGAATCTATTTCAGTGTAGGTGATGGGCGATATGTGAACTCCTCCTCTAACAGAGACAGTAAGTTACCTGTACAAGCAGCTTATTACAGACCATGATTACATTTGCGGCCTAACTAATTGTAACAGGAACCTTACCAAGTGCTGACAGCATGGCATCAGCATGGTAAGGGAGGGTATTGACACACCATACGTTTGTTCAGTGAGTGAGACATGGATAAGAACTTTATGGAGGCACAGCACCTCTTTTTCCTGACTGTGTATCTAGTGCAGTATATCAATCAATCAATCAAATTTTATTTGTATAGCCCATATTCACAAATGGTCTATTTGGGCTTTAACAAGGTGGGACATCCTCTTCCCTCATATATATTTATGTTCTGACACTTACTTTGTCTTTTTCATATAAATAAATATAATTCCTATTTTCTAAATACAGAAAAAACCTACTACTTCACTGCTAAATTAATCTGAGAATAAATTAGACAAGGGGGAAAACACAGGCTTAAATAGAGGGTGATAATTCAGCCAGTGCTGTCATATTTCCTATAATATTTTTTCGAAGTCTGACGGGAAAATCTGGTATAGTCAGGGTGTCAGTAATTAAATATTCAATCAAAGTCATGTATATTTGGTTATTACACACTAAACTGCGATGGAGAAATTAAAGGATGTGACACTGGGAAAACTGACATTATAAAAAAATATTTAATCACCTTGAAAAATGTGACAGGTACAGGGGTGCAATGACTCATTGATTCGTCAATCACACAAAACAACTTCTGTATTTTGATAATCTACTAATAATGGGCATTTTCCAAAAGCGACATTTTATATACAAAATTATCAATCAGGGAATTTATCGACAGATTAATTGAAAAAGAAGAGTCAATAGTTGCAGCCCTACTGAGGTTAAACATTGGCACAGTCTTGTGTAAGTGCATGCCATAGAGAGAGAATCTACATGCAGAAAAGTCACTAATTTAGACACAGAGGTTTCGCATTGGGGTGTTTTATTTCATTATCTTTGATTGTCCATTACCAAGGCTGCTGTAGATTCACCAACACAAAGCTTCACAAGAGGCTTAGACACAATATCAACAAAGAAAATATGTTCAGACAATGCAGAGGAAATTCAGGAACAACAATGAACTTATTTCACAAAAAAAAATTGTTAAGGTTCTTTTGATCTTAGTTGAATGTAAAGTCATGGATTAAGTCATCTGGAAAAACAAGTAAGGTAACATTTATAACTAACTGAATCAGGTTTCTCCATCAAAGCGTAAAATACCAAGAAAACTTGAGAACAGCAGAAGTAGAAATCATATTTTATTTAAGTTATATGCAAATATGAGAAAAAAATCTCTTTTCAGAACAAGCAAAACTAAAATGGCACCAAGATCCTATTAGGATCATAAATGGAAGAATAAATGTAATTAAATTGTGTTTCAGCTTTTCTCATATCCACATAACAAGCACATAACATAAAAAACTAATTTTCTTTAACTAATTGTTTTAAAGACAAACATAATTATTTAGAGGATCTTTTATGGATGGACTGATAACTACTTTGATTACGAGACATCTTATCAAAATGGCTAACAACCGAAGCATTTTAAATATCATTGTGTCAGTAGTGACAATGACCAGCACTGCCCAAGGCATACAATATATTTACATGGATATATGTAGAAACTCAAGGTTTACATGTTTGGAGGGAGCATTGACTGACTAAAAATCTCTGTTGGCGTTTGACTTGTGATAAAAGACTCTACTCACACAACAGGAGTCTTGGCCCGGATGTTTGCGTGCTTGACAGGAGTACACATTAAATACATTTTTCTCAAAGATTGTTTCTGTCATTATAAGTAGGTCTTATCACACCAAGGCATGTTCATTTTTCCTATAATTTTGGTTTTAATAAGTAATTTGGTGCTACAAAAACAGAGTGAAAAATCATGGTTGACAGCTAAGACCGTCAAGTGGGTATATTGGCGGGACCAGAGGGAGGAAATTGAGATGCATCATCAATTGTCCAGTACATTTTGGATCAGGCTAATTATTCCCAGTTCAAAATCTGACTGGGTCCAAGTCTCTTTAAATTATATATACTACTGTAAAAAGGATGTCACATATTGCATTTATGAAACGCCTGCCTAGTTACCTCTGGTCCTCCCTTTTTTACTTCACACAAATAAGAATCCATCTGTCCACCATACCCTGAAATTATTTTTCCAGTTTAGGCAGAATTTTTTGGTTAAAGGATTTTCTAAGCATATGTCTAGTATGTATTAATCACCATTCGATTTTTTGAACTATACAATATCAATGGAAATATTAAGTCCTGGTACACATTTGCTGTATTGTTTCTTTTTTACTTGACTTTTCTGCACAGTGCTTTGACGTCATTCATCCCATTCATTCAAATTGTTCCCTAATCAGCTACTTTAATATCTTATTAAAGCACTGGATAGTAAAAGACAGATAAAACATGATTTTAGACTCAAAAACATTATTAATGCAGACTGAAACAAATATACACTAAATCCCTCAGACAGTCATATTACAGAAACATGTCAACCACTCACAGAATGAAATCAGCTTTAAGACATTGGCTGGTGAAGATGAGCAGTACTCCTGGTTGGTGCCAAATGTAGGTCACTGAAGGAACTTGATCTTCAAAAGCGAGCGGTTTTAAAGAGAGCTACACAAACACTGAAGTCGTTTCTTTTTAGTTTAACAACACACTTCCTTCTTGGAAAGTGAGATGGTGAGTGATAGCTCAACAGTTTTCTTCCTTGTGTGAGTCAGTCATTCATGACAATGTTTTTTCTAGAAACTGTTTTTAACGGAACAAAAAGCCACACTGTACATTATCCACAAACCTCCAGTTTCCTTAACATAATCCTTGCTTTATGTTTCTTCGCAAAAAAATATATTTTTCAATGCATATGTTCAGACACACATGTCTACAATGCCCTCATCTGCTATCAGAAGTTGTGTCTCGAGCCCTGGAGTCATTTCCTGCATCTTTACCTGCTCCAGGTCTTCCGTTCCTCTGCAGGTTTGACTGCTGTTGAGCTGTGACAGGTTGGAGGTTCCCCCAGTAGAATAAACTCCAGAATCTCCACTGCTGCTGCTGCTGTCCTGACGACTGTGTCTTCCACTGGAACCGTCAAGGATAACGTATATTTATTCATTTGTTGTTTATTCTCTAAAGTTGTATTAGTTTTCAGCAATACTGGTAAAGAAATTAAACAATATCAGAATACAATGTCTACATTCCTATCAAATACACGTTGTAAATATCAATGGAACATGTGAGCAGATGTAGCATAGATTAAAATCAACCTGGTATCTGACTTCAGGTCTGATGGAGGAGCTGCCATGGCATCAGGACGAAATATGTGGATTTCCAGGACTGTTGGCTCAGCACAAATGATCACATTATCACACAGCAGCTCTGATTCTGAAACCGGAGTGAGGAGGCGAGGACTGTCAGAACTAGGAGAGTCATAAAGATACTAGAGGGGGGACAAAGGGGAGGAAAAGAGAAGAGAGACTGAGATGAGACACACATTTGCACAACCCCGCAGTGATTAATCTATTTAGTCCACTTGATATTGAAGTTGTATAGCCCTGCAGCATTGAGACAATTCAAACAATTGCATGCTGTCCCCCCTAACGTACTTCCTTGAAATGTGAAGGCAACTGGTTTGAGGGGTACAACGTTGCCTTGAGTGTTTTGTAGCACCAAAAGGGGATGTAGAGTAAGAACAGCATGACAAGGAAGAAGATCACCAGAGAGCCCACGAAGTACAGGATGATCTGCCACCATGGAGTATTACCTGTTAAAGTGCAGAAAGACAAGCAGTGAATTACTCACACAGGGTTTCTACAGTTTTTCTAATGACATTAAATCAAAAACTTCTGTCCTATCAAAAACTACAATTATCGTTAGTGAAAGTGAGGAACAACTGAAAGAATAACTCCACAGCTCTGCCATGAAGACATTTTTATCAATTTCCTTCGAGGACGAAGAAGAGACCCTCATACAGTATTTGGCCCAGGACACACAATGAAAAGAATGTGGCCACATACTTCCCAGGCTCTTTGAATGTGGTTTTAAGTGATTGGATCTCAGGACAAATTTGCAATGCTGCGGCAGATTTGCGGATCAGATAAACAAAGTTTTTTGATTCACCAAATACATTTCTGGATTCATTTTAAAGTTGCACAACATCAGCTGATTGCTGCCTGCAGATGGATGAAAGATTAATTCAAGGTTAAAAACAGATTACGCGCTTTTCCCAAAGTCGAGTAAGCTGTTTTCCCGCTGCAGTGAAGGATACCAGCAGAATAAGCTGAGTCTTGCTGTCGAGCTCACATCTTAAGCTGGTGTGTGATGTTGTTAACAACATGACCTGATCTCCCATCTTTCCTTCTCCATCACTTACTACCTCTTTACACATACACAAACATGAATAAATGCATGCACTAACACACAAACAGGGGGTAGAGCGGGTACTCTTCAAACCAGAAGGTCAGGGGTGCGATCCCATTCTTCCCCATTCCACATGTCAAAATGTAAATGGGCAAGATACCAAACCCCTCAGCTGTCAGTCTTCATTTGGACTCCCTCAGCTCGACTTGCTTTACCTCTTTACCCATTTTTGGATTAGCCAGGAACAAGGAGGAGTCAGGCACCAGCAATATGACGACGGGTAAAACGCATATATGAGTTTAAAATCTCTTCAGGAACCAATAGGTGACGTCACTGACACTACGGCCATATTTATACTCAGTCTTCGGCTAAAACCACAAACAACAACTGTAATACGACACAACAGTTAGCTTCTTCTAAGTAGCTCAAGTGTGTATTTGCTCCTACATGTGATATATGAACCCGAGCTCTGCCACAAGCATTTGTAAACATACCCAAAGCTCAGGCCGAGCATCCAATAGGAGACAGTCCTGGGTTCCCAGTGCATATAGTGGGTATGTACTTTAAGACTCAACCAACAAATGACACAATGGGCCGCCGCTCCCACCACGCGCATCTGCACTGTGCTTAGGGCACCAAGTTCCAGACTGGGCACCACAATTATGATGTTCGACTTTTTAAGGTAATTTACTCAGTTATTATGTACCATTTTGAAATATTTGAGTCAAGCCCTTTTCCCTACTGCGTGCCCTATCTGCTTGCTGTGGGTCCCTCAATGTGTAATGAATGGCTCGATGTGATGCAGCAGCTCATCAACACAGACACACAGTGGACATTTCTCTTTTAACAGCTATAAACAGATCAGCTGTTCCTCCATTGTGAGATAGTGGGCTCTGCACATAGCCATGTTGGTTTGTGATTTAATGGTGAACACTATTGACTTCTTTGTGCTTTTTCACAGAATGTTTTTTGTATGGGTTATTATATTATCCAGCCATAGACCCATTAAAATGTGTCCTGTCTAAATGTCAGACTGATGCTAAGAGGTTTTAAATAGGGACACTCTTTAACATTATGGCCTATTTTATCACAGGCATTTCATTATAATCCACTTACAGAAAAGTTGGTTGTGTCTCTGGTCAAAGTTAATTGTAAATTTGTTTGAAATGCTAAATATGCATGTGAGCCTGATATCCCACTGAAACATTTGTGTCCTTTGTCACCATTTTTTTTTACTTGTTTTACCCCTGACAAATGCTGTGATTATAGACAGTTTGAAGTTTTGTCAAAGTAATAGTAAATAGGGCACCCAAATGGCTAGCAGTGACCCTGGACATACATTCTTAATCACTCATATCAACAGACTGATTCAATAGTTCCGTCCCCCTGGGTCTATTAGAGAGTGTGTTGCTCAGTTACCTTCAGTCTGCATACACTGGGGCGAAGTAAAGCTACTGCTTTTGTTGTAGAAGTTGTTGCGTGACTGGATGCTCACACAGTACAACGTCCAAGCCTTTAGGCCAGGCAAAGTCACCAATTTGGCCTCGCTGCTTAACGTCTGGGTTCTTAAGGCCTGAGGGACACATGGGACAGGTTAATCAAACATAACTCTTTAATTGAATTTAGCCATGACACAACAACACTAGGACCTGTCATGTGATGTCTGGAAGGAGGTGGTAGATCATGAGGTCAAAGAAATTATAACAAAATTCCTCTGGTAGATGAAAATCAAACACAAAGATCACTTTTACACATTATTTGTTCCAGTAATGGCGCTCCTGTACGTACTGAAGTGATGATTTGATAATTTCCATGAAATTGATATAATTTATCTCATCAGAGTCTCATGACTCGGTGTCCTCCCTCCATACACCTGCTGACCTGTACTCATTTGACACTTTAACATAAACACCAACACTAATCACAAGTTATTAGGATCTGAACAGTACCAACATTATGTTATGAGTATTTGTTAAACACATGAAACCAACATTTAGTGCTCACTTAACACACAAAACACGAGAAGCTTAGCCAGGATATCAGTGTTAGGGACAGGAACCATCCGGATTCATGATATGACATCATCGATTAATAATAACTAAATAAATGTGATTATCGGTTTGTGTGTGAAGAGTGACAAAGACCAGCAGACACACACACACACGTTCCTAGAAGAAACGCTGACATACTAACCTAACGCAATACATGAACTAGAAGCCCATTCAAATAATAGCCATCCCACCCTTTTTACTGAGCTGTTAACATAGCCAGATAGTCAATTATATTTATTATTTTGGTTGTGTGTGGATTATTTTGTTCATGTTTTATTTATTTAGGATTTTTCAAACATTTCTAATTATAATTCAAATTTCAGACTGAATATTCTTAAGGATTTAAAGTTCATTGCTCTTTGAAAGGGTATAATTGCAATATAATATTGTAGGTGCACCTTAAGTACCGGTATGTGCTGGTGCACCTAAATCCACCAATGTAAAAATTTAGTGTGGAGCCATGTCTAAGTCAACAAATTCTGTTGTTTTAAACCACTCTTACAGTTTACAGATGTGTCCGACCACACTGTTTGTGTGTGTGAGTGCTTGTTGCGGTGTGATATCGTGGATGTCATATCCAACAAACAGACGTTTAAACTGTCGAGGGTCAGAGATGTAAGCTGAGTTGGTGTCGGTACGCGAAAAGCAAGAAAATCTAATAATGTAGCAGCACTGATGGCTACCATCTTCTGTTATTCTTCTTGATCTTTTTTTGGAGCAGCACAAACAAGAAGAAGATGTAACATGAGCTCTCCTCTTCTCCTCATTTTCCCCTGCTCACCCAAACCCAAACCACACTCAGTCTGGTTCTGCTAGAGGTTTCTTCCAGTTAATGAAGGAGTTTTTTCTCTCCACAGTCACCAAAGTGCTTGCTCATTGTGGGAACTGTTGGGCTTCTCTTTAAATTTGAAGGTCTTGACCTTCTATGTATCGTTAATATAATGTATATTATGATTTAGCGATATTCAAACAAAATAAAATTGAAATGAACTGAATTATCTAGGGCATTATGGGCTCCATCTGATGGCCAAATATACTGTATTGACATGCAGATCATGAATGCATGGCACATGGAATAACATGTATGGCAGACAAGCAGTCTTGTGCAACACATATAGGATATGTTGATATGGGGATGACGGTATATTTGTATTTAGCCCTACATTTAATTACAGGTGTAAATGGGGTATAACTTAAAATAAACTCTACCCAGATCTAAAAAGTCTACCCATTTATAGCCAATCATCACCATGCAATTTTTTTTTATCATGCCTTGACAAACTGGCTTTGAAACAACAATTTCCCACAAATAAATGACTAAATTTGATGATTTCAATAACAATCTTCTCCAAAATTAGAGACTGAAGCTTCCATTGTATTATATTTTGCATGCAATCTGTTCTTAAAGCAAATTATCTGACCAACTCTTCAGATCTGAGCAAGTCATGGGTTATTTTAGAATGCACTGTAATCAGAATCAGGTTTATTGGCCAAGTAAGTTTGCACAAACAGGGAATTTGACTCGGTAAAGTGGCTCTCAATTGCTTACACAGAATACACATCAAAAAACAAACGAAACAATACAAACAGTCCGAACAGCGCGACGGTCTAAGAAAAAGAAGTGCAGGTGTGCGTATTACAGCTACAGTTATACAGTGAGGGTGAAATAGTAAACATAATTAAATATAATTATAATATATATTATATATAATATAATGACGGGAGTAACTGTACAGTGATTATTATATAATAATAACAAATATGGTTTCTCCTTGTCAAACCGGTTTTAAGACAGACCTGCTAAATGCTTTAATGCGAAAGGCGCTAGCAGGAAATAACAGCACCAGACATGAAGTCAAGTCACTCGTTCTCATCTTGTACTATAAGCACAGACAGGAAACATCTCTGCTACGTGTGAAGAGAACAAATTAAAATCAATAAACCAACACTCAAATGAAAATGGGACTCTGCTTACATGAATGTTTGAGTGTATAACTTGTTTATGTGCCTGCTGCAGTCTCAGGGGTTTCACTATGTGTCTTTAGGGACTGAAAAGAAAATGGGAAGGGTAAATAAAATAAACTATTGTTTTTTTTCCCGAGCTCTACATAATTATACTTTTTTGGGTGCAGCTGGGTACTTTATTAAAGTACTTCCTTAAACAATGTACAGGGCCTTTCTTTACCTAAAGGGAAGAAGGTTACATACTGTTATTTGAGGCAGGCAGGTCTGTATTAAAGATAATCCCCTATTTGCTTGATTTATAATTGGCCTTGTTTTTGCTATCTGCTACTTTTGGTGGGTCAACAAGAAACACAGAAAACTAGATTAGGTCGTGATAAATGCAGAGTTGATATATAAGATACTTAGTACTCAACAAACATGTCGACAAGTGAGATTCTACTTCTGACATGTTTTACAAAACCACAGCGTGCAGATTAAACTAATTGAGTTCTGTCAAACTTAAGTTTTGATTTAAAATGCTCATAAATAAAATCTGATGCAATAGATGTTTGTGCCTCACAAATTTAAATTATACATTTCTCCATTATCATACATTTTATGCATGCTTTACATTTGTGGTTATTCTGTCAGTTTAAATCCTGCGTTGTGTGAACCAAAGTGAATGTAAATTTTTAATTTTTAGTTTCCTAATTCTCCTTTACAATAATTATTTAAATTTGTATGATCAGGCAGAAACATTACTTGAAATATGATGAAATAGTGGTATTAGCATGTGCCAGTGGCCACAACGACAAGATCGAATATTGTTCACATGGGTGTAGGTCAGAAGGATGAGCTGCCTACCTTTAAGTCTTCAGAATGTTCCCAGTAGAGGATGTGGTAGTACATTTTGGAAAGATGTTCCTTCATGGAGGTGTTGATGCTTGTCAATGGTTCAGAGATGAAAACATCGAGGTCACTTCCAGCAGGTACAAGATCCACTTTGGCAGGAGGGCCCAGAGCAGCTGAGACACAGGATGAGACCCAGGAGTGAATAGATTAAGGTTTGTCATACTGTATGTGTTCTTTCCTCAAAGCACAAACAAAGTATTTATTCATTTAAAATAATGCATAAATAAATGGTACCAAAATAGACATGAAAATATACTCCATAGCAGTAAGTAGGCTGATTTTCATATCTTTAGAATACAACTTGTACCACACTGTTTTTCAATTTCAACTGATTATTGATACGAGTAAACAAATACACAATGAAGTTTGTAAATAATTCCAATACTAGATAAAAGTTAGTAGAATACCATAAAGAACAATACCAATTTAAACTAAAGATAATACATTGCTCTTAACTTGCTCAGTGCATATACAATATTAATTGCTTACAGTTCTTTTACTGAGTTACTATCCAACACCCACAATGAACAGAATTTACCTAGACTCCTTGCATGATTACCACTGAACTCTACACTGTTGTTTTGATAGTTTGGCGTGTTTTGAGAGTGTTCACAACACACCAAGGGTCCGTTCTAAGAAATGTGGTGCATGGCTCTATCAACATCTCTTTGTGGTTGTATCTTCTCTGTCTAGCAAAGAATGTTTTTTTCAATTTTGATGGTCTGTGGTTTACTATCCAAGGTTACATGCTGCCATACACTCTTTCCTGTAAGCTGCCAAAACATTTAGAGGAAGTATTTCATTCTCTCATTCCCCTATTCATTCACTTGTCTTCATTTCATGCCTTCTCTCTTACCATCTTTATCAGGGCAGAATTCCAACTGCACCCATTTGGAGTGATGTCCATTTGCATTGGCCCGTACCCGAAGCACATAGATGCCCAGGTAGTGCAGGCCGAGCATTGTAAGATCACATGACCTGTGTGACTCCTCCTCACATGCCGTGGACCAGTTTGGACTCGTCTTCTTGGACTCCAGCTTATACTTCCTGAGGAGATAAGCAAACACACATTTAGGCATAATTTATGGTAACTTAAAACACTAGCCATTTTTAGGTAGACATCCTTTATAAGAAAAAATTGTAAATGACCCTGGCTTGATCCCGTTCCAGGAATGAGTCACATGGTCTCCTCTGTACATGAAACTATTTCTCTCATATATCATTTTATACAATAATATTGTCTTTTGCACACTCTGTCTACATATTCTTACACTCAAAGCATATTATATTATCTATTGTATAGTCAAATACTTATATTTATACCTCTACTATATATCATATCATATTATATCATACTCTTTGTATATTCTTTGTATATAATATTTATACATGTGTACATGTTATTATTATTATATTTACTATTATTATTATATATACTGTTGCTGCCATTATTACTATATACTGCTATTATACTGGTATAATTACTATCATATATAAATATATATTATATACTATATATACTGTACTATTTTTATATACTGTCTAACAATAACATTACCATCATATCATCAGTACTATTACCATCATCTTGCCACTGCACCTTATCTTATCTACCTATTTATCTTGTGTTTCAGTTTTTTTTCAATTCTTTCTACCTCAATATTTTTTATTTTATTCTATTGTATTGTATTTTATTGTATTCAAATATACCTGCTGCTATGACGACTTAATTTCCCTTTGGGGATGAATAAAGTAATCTATCTATCTATCTAGTTTGCGGAAAAAGAATCACACAGAAAAAAATCTAATATATTTAAATATAAGGACAGACCGGAGGAATTAGATATAAATATATATATATATATTGATACATCTGCCCCTCGGACTTCTTCTACCATGCCCTCTACCTCTTGTTCTGGGTACTACTAACCTGCTACAATTCCCTGAGTTGTTCTCCCTGTGTGGGTGAGTCAGAACAGAGCCTCACCAGCTGCACCTCATCTGACGTCAAGCCTCTATATAAACTTATCCAGCTCCATGCTGCCAGATCATAGTCCCTGCCTCAGCCTAAAGCTCCTGGCTCCCCACACTGCAGCCTGGCTATAAATACCTTTCACCTAGTCCTGTTTCCACATCTGTGTTTGCACCTGAGTTTACCTGTCCAACAGTTCCACATAACATATATATATAATATTCTTCTTTAATTTATTCATGCTAAGGTTAGTCTTGATATGATGCAGAGCAACTCACAGCTCAGGTTGCCGTTGCAGCCACTGGAAGCAAGTTAAAGTGAAATGCTGAAGGAAAACTTGAACAAAATCCCTCGGTTATTTGAAAGCATTATCTAGTGAAATTAAGTATTTAAAAAATTAAGACTATTGAGTAGTGGTGCACCGTTGTATCGGCCGTATATCGATAGCGGCCGATATTTGCCTCGTTTACTGACATCGGCGCATCGGTAATAAACTTGACTTTCACCGATGTCATTGGCCGATGTTCATTGGTATTTGTGGTAAAACCGCTGGGCACGTGCCGCGGCTGGGGGAGCAGTCGCACCCCTCTCCAGGCTCGGTGTGCGGCTCGCCTCAAGGTTTTTGGGGGGGGGAGGTCCTTGTCCGCGACGGCGTGAGCCTTTCTTTGTCTTGTACCGCGGGGCGGTGGCCGGTGTGAAAGGCGGGCCGTTGGAGGGGACCGGGTAGGTGGTCGGCAGCGGCGACTCTGGACGCGTGTTGGGCCCTTCTCGCGGATCACCTCAGTTACGGCGCCCGCTGATCGAACCCTCCGTTCGCGCGGGGGGCCCCCTCCGGCGGTGCGCCTCGGCTGGCGCCTAACAGCTGACTTAGAACTGGTGTGGACCAGGGGAATCAGACTGTTTAATTATAACAAAGCATTGCGAAGTGCCACCGTGGGTGTTGACGCGATGTGATTTCTGCCCAGTGCTCTGAATGTCAATTTGCGTTAAAGGCTGAATGTGTACGAAATAAATATACACAAAGCGAGGCAGTTGTGCAACTTTTCTATTCAATACTCAATATAATAATATAATGTCAATTCATATTTACAATGCACAATATGTCGCTTCTCAGTTCCAACTCATGTTCTGTAGAGTACTACTGCAGCACAAAGTTTTAACATATAGACTTTGATTTGAATATGGCCACAAATATGATTATTGCTTTGTATGAAGGAAGTCCCTTGTAGTTAAATAAATACCTGTACTACACAGTATGAAGCCGTGTATCGTCCGTTCTATTTAAAAAACTTTTTAAACAAACAACCAACACACAGCTGAAACGCGGCGCGATGACAGCCAGTGAGTCCAGAGAGATTGGGGATAGACAGTGAAGACTGGGAGTTCGACCGGTAGATGGCGATCAACGGGTCGGCGATCACTGATGTACAGTGTGTAAGTGTGAGTAAGACTCACCCAACATATTGTGTGGTAAAGGTGACAGCATGACTGTCTGCGTGACTCTGGTCCCGGTCCCAGTCCCAGCTTAATGCATAATTGGTGTTCAAAGTGATCATGATCGGGTCCCGTGGTGGGGCCAGCTCTGGTCCAACTGCTGCCAAAGTTGTTACAGCAATACAGTTAATTTCTGTCAAAAAATAAAACAGTTTCAGAAGTGAACAGACACAAAAAGGCAACACATTCGCTGGTTGCTGTTTCTAAAATGTGTAAATATTCAGCTTTTTATTTGTCACGACATGTTATATCTTTTGAATTTTTAATCAATGACATACTTATTTCCATATTGGAACAATTTGTCCATGACTTTGCAGTAGTTACAAAGTAATTAATGAAAAATACTGTTTTGACCTTTCGTTTATTTGTTCATTTTTATTCTGATAATAGGAGCTGCAGGTATGTGATTATGTGCGACTCCTCATTTCCTTTTGTTTTTGCTGCTATTGGCACCCGTAAAAATTAGTCCCTTGTCTGAAATAAATGTTATATTGGTTAGAAAAAAAATTCAAAGCACATCTCTAGTAAAAGAAGTTGCATGGGGCAAATTGTATTTTCTTGACTCTTGTTGTTCTGGGTTTGTACCTTCATGGTTGATGCACTTATTGTAAGTCGCTTTGGATAAAAGCGTCAGCTAAATGAAATGTAATGTAATTTAATGTAGCCTATGGACTGTATCTAGCAAACTTCCTGCAGTTCTCTGCTGCATTGACACTTGCTTTGGCCTTTTTTCCCCTCACCTTGCTGGCTGCGAGCGCCTTGTATTCTTGCCATACATCTTTCTTGCCTTCTTGCGGGCTGCGTGAGGCTTGCCGTATAGTTAGAAAAATTGGGCAACGCACATCAGCACGTAAGGGGCCCATAATGGCTCTTGCGATTGCGGGCCCGTGAAAACGCAGAAGCATGCGCCGAACTTTAGCTAGAATCACTCACCAAACTCTACCCATCATTCCGATCACTTCCGGCAATCACCAAGAAATCATCCAATCTCCCCTGATTCTAGTGATGACTTGACCTCAGCCATTAGGCATATCCCTGCCAAACGCTAATTCTCCAAAACAGGTTTTCATGAAGCTGCAGGTGTTTAGGAGGATTTATATTTAATTGATAGAGTATCTAGATGTTATAATCAAAAATCCACCAATTTAGCTTCATGCAGACAGGATATTGTCCTGTGTGTTTCACCATATTAAAAGGTACAATTATGTCAATTATGTCATCTATGTGTAGTTGAGCAGCTTTAAAACCACTGGTTAGTTTATATACTTCCTTGACATTGTAGCTAAACACTTCAATACAAAGAGACATTTGTTTTCTTGTGATTATGCTTTGGCCCGACAAAACTGTAAAACTTGCTTTCTCTTTTTACACACGGTCATCCCTGTGTAGAACGTCTCCGTGCTTTTTATCTTTCAACATTTTTTGGGCGTGTATTGTAGTTGTTGCCAGATTCAGCAATTGGGCCTGAATGTTGGCAGATGTTAACTCTTACTGCCTAAAGATTGCAATAGTTTGTTTACTTCCTCATCAAAAATGAAGCCGAGTATCAGACTCAAATGGGATGTAGCTATTGAACAGGATGTAGCTGCTCGAAACGAGAGCAGTTGTGTCATCATGTAGTACGTACAAGTCCACCACTCTGTAGTTATTTGTATTTTATAAATGTATACATGTCACTAATTTACCGCTGTGTTGGCGTCGTAGTGAAATGTATTAACAGCATTAAGCATTAAGCAGCAAAAAAACTTACCAACGCTTTTTTGAAGGCAAACAAGGAGAAGGCCGACATACAAGGCTGAGGACATGTTGGTGTTTCGTCTTGAAACACATAAAGCTTCTCGTGTACTCTGAGTTCCTCTTGAGGTTCTGCCTGACGAACGCAACTCGGCCCACCGCTGCCAGAGAGCTAACTATTCGCTGTCAGAATGTCTTCCTCGTTGGTGTTTTTTGAAGATGGGAAAACCCGCCTACAGATATATTACCGCCACCGACTGGGCTGGAGTATTTCTGAAAATGAAGATGCGACAGTGTCTTGATGACGAAAGTGTTCTTCTTCTTCTTCCTTTTGTTGTTTAATATTGTTTAATTGTTGTTTAATTCCGCCACCTACTACGCTGGAGTATGAGTCAAAGCTTTTGGCCTGCAGAATTACAGACAAAAGGAAAAAAACAACTTAAACTTAAATCTTCTTCGTTAAATCAGTTTATTTTAACAACTCAAACAATATTTAATATTTTCCTTCTCCAATACTAATCAAACTCTTTAGGTTAAACTCTTCCACCCCATATCTCCTCAGCTCCTTTTGTAGTTTTTGTCTCTGTATGTTATATTTTTGGCACTGACAGGTGACATGCTCCACAGTTTCCTCCCCAAAACCACATTGACACTGTCCTGATGGATTTCCCCCTGTTAATTGTTTTATTTAGTCCTGTTCTTAGTCTTGCTATAACTGTTTGTTCTCTAGTGTTTTTCCCCATTGTTTTCATCCCTCCCACTTTTTGCTTTATTTGATGCAGATGGCATCCTTTTCCTCCCTCATCCCACTGTTTTTGCCATTCTGTCATCATGCTACTCCTCATTATTGTAGACAGTCTGCCATTTCATTTCCCTCAATGCCCCTGTGAGCTAGGATCCACATGAGCGTTTAGGTCTTGGATAGCATAAACCTTATCCAGTTTTGCAATTTGTTTTCTCCTTTGACCAATCTGTGTATATTAGGACCAGAGTATTGTGTGTAATCCTCAGGATTTCCTCTACTATATCGGCACAGTTGTCTTTTCCTTTGTCTATCTTCACTTTTTCCTGGATATAAAAGTAGAATGTTACTGTGGAAATAACCATGTAGGTGTAAATGGATAAGGAGCTGGTGTACTGTATATTTGTATTTGCTGTCCATACGTAATAACTTTCACATCATTAATCATGATGGAAAAAGGTATTGGGCTGATCACACTGCCCTTGGGCATTCCGTTATCTACCTTATACCTGGTCGATATAGTTGCTCCTATCTTTCCCTGGATATATTTATTAAATAAATAGTTTTTATCAAATTAAAAGGTTGATTGATTCCTGTTATTCCCATTTTTCTAGTCTAACCATTAAACCCTCTTTACATACCATGTTATAAGCCTTCTCAACATCAAAGAACTCTGCCATTATTACATTACATTACATGTCATTTAGCAGATGCTTTTGTCCAAAGCGACTTACATTTTTAGTACACTCAACATTTTTTATGAGGGGCCATTTCGGGGTTCAGTGTCTTGCCGAGGACACTTCGGCATGCAGATGGGAATGAGTGGGATTCGAACCGGCAACCTTCTTGTTGGAGAACACCCACTTTATCCCCTAGGCCACGCCTATTAACTTGAGCTTTCCTAATTTCTGTCTCTAAACAGATTATTGGATCCATTATTACCCTCCTAAACCCACCACTGATAAGGAGATAACAAGCCCCTCTTCTCAATATTGAATGTCATTCTCTCAGTGATCATCTTTTCCATTATTTTTCCAATATGCGATGTAAGTGCAATTGGTCTGTAGCTTGTTTGTTTTGTCGGATCCTTTCCTGGTTTATTATAGGTATGATGACTTCTTCCTTCCAGTTAGTTGGTAATTTCCCCTCTTCCCTATTTTAATATATCTAAAAGTTTGATTTCTGTCTGCTTCCCCAAATGTTTTAACATGTAACAGATTTGATCTTTCCCCGGAGATGTTAACCCAGTTATTCCTATAGCTCTCCTCATCATGTAAAGTAAAATGTGCATCCATCACATCATTTGTACTTTTCTCTTCTCTGTATATCCATGGGTTTGTTTGTTTAGTTTCTTCGCTCCCTTGATTCTTTTCCTCTGTTAGATTGTCAGAACTGTGAACTTCTGTCTTAACGTCTTAACGATTATTTCTGCCTTATTTTCATTTGTTATTGCGTTTTTCTCTCCAACTTTTAATATAGGGTACTGCCACTCTCTTTGAATGCACCTCATCTTTTGTGCTTTGTAAAATTGTGGTTTCTCTTTAATTCTTTAAAAACTCAATTTCTTTCTTTAATGGTTTAACTACACCCCACTGTCCACCATGGGACTGCTTTCCTACTCATAGTCCCTTTGCCTCTAGGGATTGATTACTTTAATTGTAGTTTCTCCAAAATCTATGTCTTGATTTCAATCTATTTCCCATCTCAGATAAGTACTTAAACAGTTTCAACATTTTGGTTGCATGTGTTTCCCACACTGCTCTTACTCATGATCCTCAGCACATCTTGCACACATTCTTTTTCCTTTACATGTCATTGGCAGTATGACCAAATCTTTGATATTTAAAGTATCTTATTGGTTTTGGTATATATTCCCTTACAATGTATGCCATGTATCCCTGCACTACTCTCCTTTTGGAAGAGTCTCTTCCTCAAATTCCGTCAATATGCTTTCATTATCCCTCTGCTTTCCTTCTCTGAAGGCCTGTTACCTCTGTGCATCGTTCAATTTCCCACCTTTCAGACTTGCTCTTATTTTGTCTATGTATACCTAAAGTGGTCTTCCCCAAATTACTCCCTTATTGAACTTGTCATTTCACAAGAATGTCCTTGTTTCTCTTTTTCTTTCACCCTACTGGCTGATTTCCATACTTTCGCCACTCTGGCCCATTCACAGCATAGCTGTGCCTACCCTCCGCCATTTTCGCTCCCCATACCTTCCAGAGGGATCTCTTGCCTCCAATTAACAGATGTCACCCGCAGTTTCCTGTTGGATTCATCAATCACGTCTACTCTCACCTTTGAACGTTTAACCATAAGTCAACACTGTTTTGAAAACTAATTTCTCTCCATTTGGCCCTGGTGACAGTGTTTACAGTTAAGTGCTTTTTAAAGATGGGTGCTGATATTTTTTCTTTTCTTGTTTAAACTTCTTGCTCTTCTACATGTATGAAGACAAACTGTGGTCATACCTTGGATCTCGTATGCACCCTGGGTTCGAAAGTGTCCTTTGCCGAATTGCTAGATTTTTTAAATATCTGAGCACAAATGTTTATTATTCAACTCTGATCACCAGTGGTAAATATTGTCCTAACCCACTGGTCGTACACTCACATCTTTAATGAGCACAGCATTAAAACGTTCTGCCCAATGTTTGATTGCCAAAGCAGTTGTCTTAACATTCTCTTGCCAATGATCTGACAGTTTTAACTCTGTGTGTCTGTCATCCTTAAATATTGTTGCTCCAGTTAAAGCTATAGGACAAAGGCATCTGAGAGAAAACTACATTGGATAAATGACAATTTTAGAAGCTGTAAAAGGGATTGTAGGTAATCAGGGCAAAGATGGATTAAATCTGGACACTCAATTCATTACAATATCAAAAAGGATTTTTTATTACAACACAACAATATTGCTAAGGAACATACTATTTCTCTGAACTGAAATCTAACCACCAACACAACCCTAGATGTTTATTTGACTGTAGTCAATCAGTTGGTAAATCTACCTCCTCCTTGTGCCCCAGTTAATGATCATGCAGAGTGTGAGATGTTCTCTGTCCAATGGTTCTGTCCCTGACTGCGTGTGCTCATCTGTTAAAAAAAATGGACTAGATCCCTCCCCCCTTCAGAATTAGTGGCCAATTTCAAAGTTACCAACACGTGCTCAGTCCTTGTAATGCTGGACCTGAGTGCAACCTTTGACACCATAGACCACTTCCTCTTATTGGACAGCCCGAGGCACTAGGTAGGGGTTTCTGTTATGGTTTTAGATTGGTATAAATTTTACCTCACAACATAAGGTTCTGTGTTTCTGTAAATAATATATTTTTCAGAGGTGAAATATGGTGTTCCCCAGGGATCAGTTTTGGGGTCCAATTATATATTCCTTATGCATGCTCCCCTTGGGTCACATCATAAACAAGCAAGGTGCTTCATTTCACTTTTATGCAGAGTACCGTGTTAAACCCACAGACCCTGGTATGTTGAGTTCTCTAAACCAGTGGTTCTCAAACTTTTTCTGTCATGCCCCACTTTTGATGACAAAATACACATGAACATTAAACCCACATTACTTTCAGGAATTTCTGATGTGAAAATGAAAAACCTTTTTCAAATAACTTTTTTGACATTTCTCGCTTCTTTTGTTCTTACCAGAACCAAAAAACATGACATATTACACCTGTTCTGCGGTCTTTATGTTTGATTTTTTTTTCTCTCTCCATGGCCTTTCTCCCAGCTACATATCAGATCTTTCAGTATTTTATGAGCCTTCATATACTGCACATTGAGATCCTAGGGCAGAGATCTTCTGTGTGTTCCAAATATTAGATCAAAAACTATAAACTAAAGGGTACAGGCATTTCTTGTTTTCCTGACACATTTATTTCTCAACTGATGGAAATTGTCCAATCCGTTGGGGTCTTTGAGCTCTGTGCTTTTACTCAAATCACCTAACTTCAACAATTCAGAGATTTCTGGTGAAAACAGGGGTAAGATCTGCTTTTTACATGATATTTTTTAAAGGGAGCACTCTTATTTGCTAAGGAATTAAAAACTTTTGTAAAACCTTTGGATGTCAGAAATAAACAAGTCATGTAGGAAAGCCTGCTCAACAAAGTGTTTGAAATCCCTCTTTACAATAACACGTGGTGGAGTCTTTTTTTGTCTGGAGACTCTAATACAAAATATTAGACAATGGTCACTCAGGTCTAAGGCAAAAACACCACTAAGTATATATGTTTGGGGTTTGTTTGTTAGGATTATATCAATGAGATCCCCCTTTTCCAGATTTCTGGTGTCTGGCCTAGTGGGTGAAGAGATGAGTTGAGTTAAATTCAGCCAGTCGAGGTAAAGATCACCCATAAAGGTCTCATAGCCAGATAAAGGATTAACCAATTTTTCCAATGCATTCGAGTTAGTAGGCGATAGGCCCCAACCAACACAGCACTTACACGACCCAAGAGAGACATCCAACACTAGAAATTTCGAGAAAGTCACACTTTAAGTGCATATATTGAAAATACAAAACAAAGAGAATGGTGGTTGGGCATTATGTAACACCACTAAATAATGAATAAATACTTAAGTGTGGGAAGCTGAAATGGGGCATACGACAACACCTCTGATCTGTGAGCAATATTAGTGCAAAAAAACCACCATCTGCATAACCTTTCACTCCTGTATGTCTCTGTGACACTCTTATACAATCATTCACAGTAACACCTGGGTTGAGGAATAATATGACGTTGTAGCAGCGTTTGTTGCATTATAACTCTGACTTGAAGCAAGGGCAGGATATTTCACTGTGTCTCTGTGGCTTTAAAGTCATCCCTGCTGATAATTTCTCCCTTGTGTCTCCCACACATTGTGACATCAGACTGTTTGTTGCTGGAGGTCATTTCTACCACCAGAGGGCCTCTTTCCTCCAAAGGCCTGTCATCTTCGATGATTCGGACTTTGTGATAGATCTCCTCAGGTGGGTGCGAATTCTGCATGACCAAGTACATGTTGGAGTTGGGTGGCGCCAGCAGATACTAGAGTAGGGAAAGAGGCAAATTAATTCAGATTTGGGCTTCAGTTTTTGTTGATTGCTTAAACAGTCATGTTCACTCATTTTCAAAACAGTTAACAGATAGGCTGAAACAGAGGCAAACAATCCAAAATTATACATTTAGTTTAGGCTTAGTAATTCAAATTAATCGTAATTACTGCCCTTTTTTTAGATTATCTGTTGAAATGCAAAAAAAAATACACCTCATACACCTCCTCCTCCGACTGAGAAGACTTCTGCTGTGCTAAGAAGGTGATGATGAAGATCAAGGGGAAATAAGTTTCCTTAAGCGTCTTATCAATTGAGAAAAACTTAATTTATATTAATTAATACAAAATGTCATTAATAAAATGCTTAAATATCCAAGTGAAAGAGCACTTTCTGAGTCTAACTGCATGAATGCCAAATTGAATCTACATCTGAAATCAGCATGGCAATTTTGTGAACATTAAAAATTATGCTTTGCTGCTCGCCAAATTAATTGTACGAATTTGAAGGTTAATCTGTGATTACAAAAGAACCTTGAAGACAAAAACAGTACACGCACATACATATAAACATACACACCTCCTTGAAGTGCTGCGGCAGTGAATCTGTAGGACAAAGAAAGCGGGATATACTTTTCCGATACACCACCACAATCACAACCAGAGCCGCTGCCATTGCCATGAAGACAAATGTCAGCATTGCTGCTACCCAAGGAGGTTCTTGTTCTACAGAAAAAACAGACAAAGAACAGCAGAAATAATCAGTATCACTATTTAAATCTACTGGACAGTCAGGTATGCGGGAAAGATCATCGGTGCCAACCTGCCCACCATCCAAGACCTGTACACCTCCAGAGTCAGGAAATGGGCAGAAAAGATCACTGCAGACCCCTCACACCTTGGACACAACCTATTCCATCTCCTCCCCTCTGGGAGGCGCTACAGATCTCTGTTCACCAAAACCTCCAGACACAAAAACAGTTTCTTCCCCCTCGCCGTCTCACTACTGAACAGCCAATCGACTGTGGCACTGTGCAATAACCCTGGATCTTTTTAATAACCACTGTACAAATACTCTCGAAGTTATTTTATATTGTAATTTTATTTAATTATATTATTTATTTAACCCTCACTGTATAACTGTAATACTCATACCGTTCAATATTTATCCCTGCACTTCTTTTTCTTTCTTTTCTTAGACCATCGCACTGTTTGTACTGTTTGTATTGTTTTGTGTTGTGATGTGTATTGTATGTAAGCACACTGAGAGCCACTTCACCATGAAAATTCCTTGTTTGTTCAAATTATTTGGCTAATAAAACCTGATTCTGATTCTGGTGTTGAATTTTTGAATTTGAATCTGTCACTGCAGAACTGAACATGTTGGCTTTAGAATGTTTATCAAGATTTTACTTGTTTACTTTTTATATCAAAGTTTTTAGATGCTTCACATTTGTGCTTAATGATGTGATGAATCCCAGATTTGTGCGTTAAACGTTCGTACGCAAGGTTTAACCACATATTCGTGCACTGTTTGTGATTGAGGCCCAATGTGAGGTCAAGTGACTTGGACCTTTGACCACATACATCTAGTACTAAAGTCCGAGTGAATGTTGAACCAAACTCCTAAGGGAGAGGCGGGGGACTAGTGGCAGAAACTTGGACTATGGGCAGAAAAGGTCTCTGGTTCGACTCCATGGAGTAAAAACAAAAGACGAACCTGGATTGATTTGTCCAAAAATCCAAGAGGATTCTCCCTACCCTGTCTAGTGCCCCTGAGCAAGGCACCTTACTCCCTCAACATCTGTTCCCCGGGTGCTGTACATGGCTGCTCACTGCTCTGTGTGTCCTGCACCAGATGGCTTAAAAGCAGAGGCTACATTTCCTCAAACTGCATGAGTGTCTGTGCATGTCTGTGCATGTGTTTGGGATAAATAAATGGATCTTTGATCTGGATCTTAAACTGCCACCGTCATCCCTAAAGCCCTGCAACTGCAATAACAAAAATCTGTGTCTTGTTGTAATTACGGTAACATATGAAAGGTTATCTTGATGCCCCACCATTTCAGGATGTGGTAAAATTTCCAAGTGAATGGCAAGATTTTCAACAGCCCAACCCTTGTAATTTTATAAATAAATAAATAAATATTAATCCTGAAAAATACACTTACCATTGGTGGTACTTTCACAGAAAATTCTGCTGGGCTTACTGGGTTTGGGGTTCCTTTCTGTTTTGATTTGGACTTTAACACAGTACTTGGTCCATGGGTCCAGGTCATTCAGAACCACTCGGTTTTGTTGTATATTGCTAATGTGTTTGGCCTGTAGGAAGCAACAGATGAGTAATCAGGTGTGTGATGTAGTCCAACCATAATGGTCTGAAGTAGCTGGAGCGCAACACAGAGACAAAGTAATGAAAGGAGTAAAATATAGCAAGCCACTCATAATCATGGAAAACCATCTTATCCTCCAGCACAGAATATATGTTGAGCATCTGAATGGACTTGATGGATCTGAGTTCGATATAGAAACAGGACATGACCAGGGTATATATAAACTTAAACAATATTGTGACAATGCATTATTACATTGAAACACCTCTCTTTTCTGAGTGGCTCATGTCATTTTATTAAAAAAATTGTATTTCTCAATTCCTGCACACTAACACTTTGCTTTCCCATAATGGTATGCAAAGATGGGAAGATATGCAATCAACATAAGATATATACTGTAGCGGCTCTTTATTTTTGTGTACTAATGAGATTTCTACATGTAATCCCAAAATTATACTTTTACTCATACTATAGTTTTATAAATGGTTTTAGCAAAAACATGTTAAATTAGGTCAACATCGTAAACATAACCTTCAAAACAACGGTGTGCTAACATTAACATTGCCAGTTAACACAAATAATGGGAAGAGGAGAAAAAAAAACTCATGTTAATCTGACTAAGGAAAGTTCATATATTAATTCAAGATGCTTACCACATTGTATCTTCAGAAATTGTACGAGTGTAGTTAGGTAACTGGACTTAGTGATCTAGAACTGAATAATACTCTTCGAAGAGAAGTGAAACATCTTCAAGAAACACAAGCAAGTCCCGTTGCATACCTACACTTGGACAACTTCTGAAGATACTATGACTTTACTGTCTTTTTTTTTACACAAAGCGTACTTGGGTAGAGATTTGTTTGTCAAGTGTCAAGCAATTAATCATTGCCCCCATAATGCTTTTGTCTTTTGCTCCTAAAAGTCTTCCACACAAATCTATCATCTACATAAGAGATCTACTTAGAAATAAAAAAAATGTGTATCCACCTTGTGTTTCTGGCTGTCCTTCCAGTAGGTGATTTCGTAAGTGGCAAAAATATAGACATTCCTGAGGGTTGAGATCACCATCACTGGGTCTATAATGCTGACTTCAATAGCGGCCCCATTAGACAAAAGAGAGACATTGGGCGAACCAATGATGGCTGAGGAAGAAAGAGAAAAGAGTGGGTCACAACTTCTTTAATGGCACAAAAAGTAAGGATGAAGCTGTTCTTCAAGACCTAACAAAGGTTTGGTCCTGAAATAAAACAATGGAAAAGCTAAATTTCCAGACCTTAGTTGTAAATACAAAAAGGTTATTGACTTGATTTGACATATAAATTGTGTATTGTGTGTTAAAGCTGCCTGGTAAGACCACATTAGGAGCAGTACGTTTTGGATCTCAAGTTGATTTGATTGACTAATGAGGCAAGGTTAGCTTTTTGTTTTTATCCATGGCTGCGATATTCCATTATCCCCTTCTGTATACTCAGTAATCTGGACACCATTAGCACAAATTCAACACAGTCCTACTAGTAGCCCGAACAATCGCCAGGAACACTTTAGTATATATAATACATTTGGTCAATGCATTAGTAAATTAAAATATTGCTGTCTATCTACTATTTTTATTTAAGTTAATGGGAGTTTTAATATACTATGCATTTAAGGGGTGCATGTTTTACATTCTCTAGGAAAGTCTAGCCTTCATCATTTGTTGGTACGCATGGTCTGAGGAAGTTCTAAATTTGACTCTGTGAACAAATTTAGGTGAGAACATATTGATGAATCCCAAATTCATGCGTCAAACTTTCGTACGCAAGGTTTAACCCCATATTTGTGCATACGCACTGTTTGTGATTGAGGCCCAATGTGAGGTGAAGGGACTTTGACCATTGACCATGTACATCTAGTCCTAAAGTCCAAGTGACTGTTGTGGATGGGTTATATGTTACATTGTGACAGAGACACTGAGTGGACAGGTTTATATTTTAAATTGTGACAGAGACACTGAGTGGACAGGTTTATATTTTACATTGTGACAGAGACACTGAGTGGACAGGTTTATGTTTTACATTTAGACAGAGACTCTGAATGGACGGCTTATAATTTACATTTAGACAGAGACTCTAAGTGGACAGTTTTTACAGTTTCACATTCAGTATGTAAGAGCAGAGGAGTTGGATCCTGAGCACATTGTGGAGGACCTCATTATGCAAAAGTATTACAAAGAGCTGTTCAGACAGGTGTGTGCAACAAATCAACCATTTGTTATAATTCACTGTTTAGATGCTTTATTCTCGTGTTAATTGTATAAGTGGCAGCAGTTTGATCTATGTAGGTTAATGCTACATACAGTTTATGAAAATTAACAGTGTTGTCTAATCTATGGCTTTAAGTTACCATTATCTAATGTAATCATCCATTATCAACTGTTTGCGGAGGCAAACAGTTGATAAGTTGATAAACAAGAGTGGTAGAAGTTGTCTACCACTCTTGTTTTCACATAGAACAATACCATAACCTATGCATGGTAACGTATAGATTTACTTTATTTTAATACTTTCATCAAATATCCACATTATCAACATTTTAACTGAAATACTTTGTAATTTTGTCTCAGTACATTTTTGTTGGTACTGGAGTAAAATGTCTTCTTACTTAAATAAAGTACTTCTATTGGACTTTCCAGCCCTGCTTAAAAAATTGTAAATGAGGAAAATATTTGGCTCTTTAGCTGTTAAATACTTCACTGTGTTCACCAGGATGAGCTATCTCCATCTGCTCTTTTTAAATGGTTGTGTAAAATTGGTTCTTAGAACTTGCTGAAAACAGCTACCTCCATGAGCGCTATGAAGCCTGAACCAGAACAGTATATGGTCTCTAAATGGTCTTTATGTATATAGCCTTTTTTTTATTCTTGATGACACTCAAAGCCCATCACACACACATTCATACAGTGCACCACTGGGTTTGGCACCAGTTCAATTACAGTTATTCATCTACATTACATAAAACTAAATCAGATTTTTCTACTCACTGTCTTTGTCCAAGGTAATGTGGTTACTTTCCACCCAGGCAGAAATCTCTGACCCCAATTGCGCCCGCACTCTTCCAGTATACTTTCCATTCTCAGTGATTGATGGATGGATGAGTCGAGTGAAGTCACATTCAAGGGTGGAGATGTTCACACACCCTGTTGTGTAGGTTGTGACTGAAGTTCTGTGAACAAATATTACACTGGTATTATACTGGCAACATACAAAAAGTACTTGAAGAACCCTTGATGTTTGACCCTGGGCTTGATTGCAAGCAAGTCTGCTAATACTTTCAATTATTTTGCATTTTAAAAGCTGCATTAATTGTGCTGAAGACATTATAGTCACTTTATACCCTAACATTTAGCATTTGATCTAGGGCTGCTCGATTAGCGGTGCGCGGCGCGGCCACTACATGGTCTGCTGCTGCCCTCCCTGCTTTTCCACTCGCGCTGTTTTCTCACCGCCGGTCACACACACAACTCGCCTCCTTAACTTTACGGCTGCTTAAGAGTGAGAGCCAGTCAGCTGGGCCGCTGAATGCTTTTGGGGAAGGACTGAAATGCGCATGCGCGTCTCTTTCGAAAAAAATGCCAAATAATCGTTTCAACTCGATTATAGTAGTTTGGAGATCGTTTGACCCCATAATCGTAATCACGATTAAATTTCGATTAATTGAGCAGCCCTAGTTTGATCACCCTAATTGTGCATACAAGCAACATCAAACAGACACAGGGCAACATTAGCACTTTATTTTGAGTTGCGTGTGTGTCAAGAATCCAGCGACTGAGGATCACATATTTAACATGTTATTATCATTCACTTAATATGACCGATAGATCTGTCTGTTAGAAAACAACTGCTTATACACAGTAAATATCCCGCTGTTCCAGATCAACTTTAAGCCTTTTGCATAAATAAAGTTTGCAGAGGCTCTCAATTGGACATTTGTGTTCACATCTACACCTCCTCTGGAGAAAATGCTGATGATCTTTGGAGTTCAGTGCATGGTTGAAAGAAGCATTAGTATTCATTTGGAATTGTGTTAAAGTTCTTCTGAGGAATTCAAGTCCAATTCAAAATATTGACTCTCACCTGTCCTAAGGGAAATATCAGGCTCTGTTTTCTGCTGAGCAGGTAGTGGACAGTGGCTTCTCACAGCTGCCTGCTATACTGAAAGTGAGGTTGATGAAAGTGTAATGTGTCCGCCTCTCTTTACAGCTTAGTTTAGGTCTTCAAAGTTAATTAATCAATCAAATTCAATTTGTATAGCCCATATTCACAAATTACATTCATCTCATAGGGCTTAGGGCCATAAGGTAATTATTTGTCTGCCATTTTGAGTTGGGCAGATATCTTGCCTCTTGTTCACCCTCCAGGAGTTCAGCTCTGTCTCCTTTAGTATGAAAGCGTTGTCAACTCAACTCACACTTGGCTTGAAACATCTACTTTCAGACTCTGTCGCAGTAGTTGAACAAACGTAGAGCACAGTTTCATTTTACTTAACTGTATTAAATATTTGTGGCCATCACACAGCAGCACAATAGACAGATATCTCTATAAATTAAGAGAGGTGGCATGTTGAACAGCAGTGATAAGTAAAGTCATAATAAATTCAAAACGGACACAAACTGATCTACATGGCCCTGACAGGATTTCTTGGTGCTTATGTTAGTGTTGACTCACTTGTACTCCGTTCTGTAGACCAGGTTGTTGGCTGCCCCTTTAGATGGATTCCACCTTAGCACCAGGTTCATGTTGTAGGAGGTCAAGTTGACATTTGTGGGTCCGCTGAGGATTCCCAATACCACTGCAAAAAAACATAGACAAATAAAGTAAGAATTATCATCATTACTCTCAGGGATGGAGACTTTAGAGACTTGCCGACTACGTAGACCTGCCCCCATGCAATAATCCAATCGGCTAATCATGTGGCGCGAATGCAATTGTCAGTTAATGTTCAGATTATAGGGATAATTCATCCAAATATTTAATTTCTGTCATCATCTACTCACCACTATGCAGATGGAGGGGTAGGTTAAGTATTTTAGTCCACAAAACACTTCTGCAGTCTCAGGGGTAAACTTTGTTAGAGCAGAATCAGATAATCGAAGTCAATGGTGAGTTCTTCTTCAGATGTAATAAAACAACAGAAAAACCATAACATGCCTCGATACTGCTTGTGTGGTGTCATCCAAGTGTCTGCAAGACTCGACATTCTAATTTGACTCCAAACAAGGTCATTTCCACCGTGTTTTGAGCCTAAATGTCCGCTGATATCTTCCGACAAGGGTGCATCCAGGGCCCTCGGACATGCTAACTTCCACTAGATTAGGCACTTCTGTTGGACTTTTAGGATTAAAACAATCTGAATGTCGGAGCTTGCGGACACTTAGATGACACCACATGAGCAGTATGGAGGCATGTTATTTTTGTTCTAATCAGCTTCACTGTTTATCCCTGAGACTCCAAAAGGGTTTCTGGCGAACACTAATCAGACATAATTAGGATCTGAAAGGTACTGAAGTTTACTTTGTGTTTGTTTGTTTCGCTCTCGACCACACACACCACGAGACAAGACATGGAGCGCACAGCCAGGACATCAGGGTTAAAGTGAGAGGAACGATCTCGATTCATTATCTGACATCATCGAATGATAACTAAATAAATGTGCTTGTTTTTGTCTGTGTGAAGAGCGACAGAGAAGAGAAGACGAACACATACACACTGAAGGCGAGAAGATCGTTCCGCACATTACGCAGTGTTTCAACTTCACTGTTGCAGAAGAAGCGACTCCCCCGTTTAGCCATCAATTTACCTAACCCTAACCCCCAGATTAATATCGGGACCCAGCAAACTTTGTCAGGTTAATCGATAACACAAAGCTGGTTATTAATTTATTAAGTCTACACATGCTTTCCTACATTTAATTTGAGTGCATGAACATGAGAGGGGCGGTGTTTACTGCATATGACCAATCATCGACATGGACAATTGTACTGGCAGCAAAGCGGAGCAAACTGTTGTATTTGAAAAATATGGGAAGTATAAACAGATTATCCGGACTAAAAAAAACACAGTTACAGCTGCTAAATGCAGGAAGGACAGCTACTAAAAAAACTGATTGTGTCGAACCCCCTGGTGTAAAAATATATATTACCTGGACACAACTAGGGATGGGACTTTACACATCACTGACCTGAACTAATAGTCCGTTAAGATATATGACGGGGATTTAGCACCGTTACACTCATCTGCTGTAGGAAGTCGCGCTCGCGCAAGATACCGGGAGATGTTGTTCTCATAATTCTTGGCTTCAGCAACTGTCAAGGGTAGCTGAAAGGTGTCAGCCTCTGAAGACCCTTCATAGGATATTATTTTGATCCATTGGATCCTTTAAGAAAGCTTATGTCATGATTCAAAGGAATTGATTGGTCAGTGGGTGGTGCTTTTATACAGGTTTATCTCTAATCTCCAATTTAACCATAAAGTTAGGAGTTCGGCATAAGTTACCATGGTTATTTAGCCCGATAAGAAGGGAACGTGCTCCATAGACTGAAAACCCTTAAGTAACCCTGATAAATCCCGCGGATATCTTCAAGATAATATTAATTTGGATCAAATTTACCTCTTTAATGAACATGTGCTGAATTTTCAAGTGAAAAGCCATGGTACACAGAGTCTCTACTTACCCTCTTTATCCAAGGCAATGTGGTAACTTCCCACACAAAAAACACATGTTAATACCAGGTGTGTGCAGGGTCTAAGATAATGCTCCATGTCACAAAGCAAAAAACTAAACCTGGTGTAATTAACATGAAAGTGAGCTCAGTAGTCTCTCCCAGGTCAGCAGATGTAAATCCAGAAGAACCATTGGGATGTGATAGAACAGGAGACAAATCTGCAGGCATTATGTGATGTCCTCATGTCAACATGGAAGTACTAAGGCTGTGTGACAGCAGCTGCAGGAACTATACCCAGGATCAGTAAAGTCTTCATTGAATGTTCAAATGGTGATTATATCAACCAGTAATGTCATGGTCATGGCTACTGACCTTGAATAAAGCCACAACTACTTGTGTTACCTTTGTTATGATCATCCTCAGGGTATCAAAGTTCACTCTTCGCTCCTACATACATTATTTCACCAACAGTAGCATCTCTACCCGAGGTATATGAATAATATGGACAAGAATTACGAAACATAACATTCATTTTCTGCGCAGGTGATAAATCCCTCAGTATCAAATGTTCATCAACGTATTTTCCCGAACAGTTGACACCTGACACAGAGCGGCTCCGCGACAAAGTAAAATTACCTGTGGGCTGGCAAAGTGTAGAAAGAGTCAGGAGGAAGGCAGTAATGACGGCTGACATCTTAAGTCCAGCAAGTGTGTGACGGGGTGTTTCTGCACTTCAGAGCCGAGTGTTTCCTGGTAGAGTTCAGTCACAAGAGGCGGAGTATGCGCGGAAACGAAACTGCCGTAGGCTTCGAGTAATCTGACAGTTGGTGACGCTATAAAAAAAAGGCCACTCAGGTTGACAGCGGCTTCTACAAGGGGAGGGGCTACTGCAAGTGTGTGTGCGCGTGTGTGTTGGGAGGTAGAGCAGAGGAAGATTTCCAAGGAAAGTTATCCCCTCCCTAATTCTATAAATTCTATATAAATATGATACATTTTCCACTTTTAATGACTTAATTTTTCAACCAACATTATTCCTGATCATAAATAACAAATATGTATCTATTTTCAGTATTTTACCCTTTAAAATAGCACTTTGTTAATATAATACCCCAACTTTTTATTTATCTTTTAAAGAAAACACGAAAGAAATCAACAATAATTAAAAACAAAAAACTATTTTCCAAAGTACTAAAAGATATTGGGATTTATTTGTGTTGTGTTAACACAGACTGGCACATATCACTTATTAGCAGCAACATTCATTTTTAAAAATGTTTTTCCACAACCACCCATCAAAACTGCTTTAGAAATATTACATATTGATAATATTTTTCACTTCTTTTCAAACAACTTCAGTTCTGTTCAGACTTACCAAATATTATTCTATTTCCAGTATTGTAACTCTTTAAAATACAAATCTATTTTAGGGGGAATAGATGTATGACATATTTTTTAGATTATCAATGTCTCTGTTAATGATTGTCAGAATTTATGGTCAAATATGGATCTCTCACATGTATTTTTTCTTTACTCACATATTTTGACCTCTCCAATATGGCAACAAAGTGACACATGGCAACGACATGTGTACCATTGGTCAATGACCTATCTATCTTTCTATATCTATGAGCATGAAACTAGCTCAGCAAACGCCATATTACAAATACATTTGGGGTGAGATGAATTCCAACAGATCCCAAAGAGATTTTGGAATTACGTGGCTGAATGAAAGCTAATGTGGACCTTTTCAATATTAGCAAATCAAACGCAAGCAACCATGATAAAGGCATCACCATCCAGATTAGGTCAAAGTATCAAATACATTTGTTGAAAAAACATGGTGAACTGCAGAAAATGTGTCAACATGCTTCATTTTAATGAAAATTGTTTAATGAAAACCTAAAAGAGGCATATGAAATATTGATATCATCAAATGTCATATTCTCATCGTATAGTACAACAGCTTGTTAATAAAACCAGTAACCATGTGAAGAAATAATAAAAAAGTATCACTTTGCAGAAGAGGCTAGACAGCAGAATTCAAAATATATTCTGTACAGTTTGCATATATTTTAACTTTTTTGCATTATTACGCTAAACCCATGTATGAGTACAACTCAATTGTGGTTATTAATATATAATCTTTTTGCTAAGATCAAGCATCATTCATAAGTTAAGGTATTTATGAATGCGATCAATGATCATGCGATCCAAGTATTCTTTTTTATTTTTTTAATTGTTTTAAATTACATTGACTTCATTCACTTTTATTACATTTAGAGTCAGAAAACAATTATAATACTGACATAAAGACAGTATTATAACAATTTGCGAAAACTTTTCACTTTGATACTTAATCAGAGATTTTTCTCTCAGAGCTTCGGCCAGCTTTAAAACCAGCTGCCCAATCTAGCTCCTCTGATCTTCAGGGATATTGCCAGTTCACAGGCTTCCTCTCCCTCTCGCAGCTGCTCCTCAGAGCCCTTCAGGATGTATTTGTGTATGACTGGAGATAAAAGAGACAATGACAGAGACAGTCACACTTATATCAACCAATTTACAGAAATCCTTACCGGAGCATTCTGTTCAGGTCCCTGTCCTAGTTTAATATTGTGAATAGACTTAAGTAGGTGGCGTTTTTTCCTATATTCTGGAAACATAATAAAAGAATAGCTACATTTTTTATATAATGATTGTGATCTGGATGGAGATCCTGAAAAATTGCATGACTTTTGATTGACCATTACTCATTCACCTGCTACATTCAATAGTTTAAGCTTCACCTTGTTTCAATAATTATCTGTGTCCCAGCACAGTTGCATTACTTACCAGAGATGTGAATAGGTGTTGTCTTAGTATTGTGACGCTCCGCTGACCACCATTAACAACCAATACAGTGATGAGGAAGCCCAGTATACAAAAAAAAACCAGCAGGCCGATAACCAAATACACTGTTAGAAAAGAGGACAATATGTCAGGTGACTCAACTCTGCTCTTTGGAACATACATTTTTAGTTAAACCCGAAATGGTATTACATGTGGAAACACTGAAAATTCGGTTAGATTTCAGTTTTCACTGCTAATTGGCATGTACCTACTGTGGTCATGTTTCAATGTTAAACTAAGAACTTGGTATATTCAAACATATAGTGACATAAAGATGTAAAACATTTAGATACTCAATAAATCCTACTTTCATGCAGACCGCTTGAGTGACACCTGATTACCTGACTGCTTAGTACATCACTTCACAGCAGAGAATACGTTTATAAAGTGTGTGGGTTATCTTAAAACAAATTCCCAAATGTACATTAAAACGTTCACTGTCCAGGGAAATACGAATTGAAAATGTTGTACTAAAGTAAATGATGTTCAAACTCAACCAGCACCTCCAGTGTATGAAAGATGTGTGATTAAGTGCTTGGTAGATGCATTCTAACATACTTTGATTGGTGGATAAGACTGGAGAAGGGCTTTATAAGTACTGTCCATTTACCATGTAAAACTGTCATCATATTTGTATCACAAGATCCGTGTTCTTATCTAAATGTCCTTAATGAACAAAGCAGGTAGAGAAAAGGTGAAGAGACATGTCTTGATGGTATATTGCCCCAGTCAACATTTCAAAGATGATGGCACAAAAGAAGAAAAAGGATCACACATTTTTGAATTAGTTTTGGCTATTTCATTTGGGGATGCTGAGTATTCAAGTAAACATGAGTGACATACATGAGCTACTCGATGGAGGATGGCTGGTGAATGCACAGTGAGGTTTACTGGCGACATGGTTTGATTTGAGGAGTGCTGTCACAGAGATGCTCACACAGTACTCTACACCTGGCTGCAGGTACATGATCACTTTCTCTTCACTGAACGGCAGATTCAGTCTGAACTGAAACATACAAATCAGGAGATTAGGGTCGGGAAATGAAAAGCAAATTGTGAGGAATAAATTATTTGTTATTTGGCAAGACTGAATATTTGGTATTGCTCCATCCTTAATATAAACACTGATGTCATGACATGCAAAAGCTACATCCTCATTCGATGTGACCGTATTACGAGATTTTAATGTATGTATGTTAAGTATGTTGGGTTTTGCCTTTTTCACTTACAATCCTTCTTGTATATTGAAACATACTGTTAGGAGTGATCCACTTGATCATAATCGCCTGCTTAGTAGAGAAGAGGTCCTCTGTGTGTTGGCACCTTTTCATTGGGGTTGCACATTGTTTACACCCTCTTTCAAAACAGTTAACACAGATCTCATACAAAAACTGTTGGTTTTAACTATGTCAAACACAAGAAACACATTCTCAGCTGGTTGAAATGACTTGTATAAGAATAAATGTCTATTGCAACTGTATGAATTTCGATTGCACAGATCTTGAATCAGAAATCAGTCTCTATTCACCTGTACAGGGTGCCACCTGTGTTGCTGTTTAAAAACCATGGATGAGCTACTGTAAATCAACACTGAGTACGTGTGTTCATGTCGGGCATTCAAGCATATCCTGAATGTGTCTCCTGTCCTGTGACAACTTAGATCAGATCACACTTCCCCGCTCTAGATGCAAATTAATGTGTCTGTCATTGGTGTAGGTTAAAACCAAATAATGTTGTTTTTACCCAGCCTGAGTTTACAGCATTTAGAATATAATGTTTGGACTTTGGAGAAATTACTGGAGTTTGGTTGCTAATGTAGTAAATGCTTCAGTATATTGTGGTGCAACACATTTTCTTACTCTATATGTGAAATCTGTAAGGAAACTATTACCTATAGCCGCGAAATAAATGTAGTTGAGTAAAGTAATATTAAGGAAAGTAATTTTTCCTAAAAGTTTAATATTCTCCCTCGAATTGTAGTGGAGTAGGAGACTAAAAGTAGTGCAGAATGGGAATCCTTAAAGAACTTCAGAAGTGTACTTGTTAGCGGCAAATGTGTACAGTTTCATTATTTCTGTTATTATTATTGAAGTGGTGCACCTTTCTTTCTTTTTGATCAGCTATCACCCATTTCTAAAGTGTTAACAGAAACTGTTGCCGTAGTAAGAGTGATGAAAATCATTTCCTGCATCAAAGTACTGGATTTTTTCGCAAGAAAGAGTTGGCCGCATACCTGATGTTCAGAACAAGAAAAAGAAACAACAACATATCCACTAAAGTGTAAAATGCAGCAGTTAGTCTGTTCATCAAATCTTTAATTTTATGTAAAACTCGAAGTTGGTTGAGATAAGAAAATAGAACCCACATTCCCTGGATGTTTAACCTATATCTGCTTAAAGAATCAAAGATTTGTTTCTACTTTTTAACACTAATTTGGGGCAGGAAGTGTGATCTGACCGTCATTTTGTTTTAAAAATGGTTTAGCCCTCCACTTACATTTCATCATATTTACATTCTACCTGGCACAAAAAGATTTTTATATACAGATGTGAATATGAATTCCTTTTTGTTCTCATCCGGCTGAACATTTTCTTAAACACAGGAAGACACAAGTCAGAGAGAGGAAGACGTGGGTAAAACCACACACAATCTGAAAAACAAGCATATATATGGGGCAACAAGTGTGTTTAAAAACTGTATAGACTTTTAACAAGTCCTTAAAGAGACTAAGAATAGCTGTAAGTGAAACTGAAGGTTAGGAAAAACCAAAACAACAATCCTACAGTAGAGTCAAAATAGGAATATAAAAATACTGAGAAGTGCAACTATGTAACAAATACCTGTGCCCCATCCCTGGTCCTTCGCACATGCAGGATCACTCCTCTGTATAGGTTCTCAAGCTGCAGGTTACACTGGAGGCCCTTTGTTGCAGGAGGTTTGAGCTGCAGGATCAAACAGTTCCCACAGCCAGACACAGACACATCAGGAGGTCCCAGCACAGCTATGGGGAGAAACATTTCTTTAATTTCTTCAACAAAAACAAGAGTAATCCCAGGACAAAGAATTGTCATTTAAAAAATGAAGCCCCCTTATGATGGTTGCCCTTTGAGGGAAATGAGGAAATGTTGGGCAACATGTTGTAAAATACTTGTGTGTAACATATTTTGAACTGTGTCTGTGGTATCTCACTGTCTGAAATAGGCTGGAACCAGCCTGATTCGGACCAGCTGGATGTCTGGGTGGTTGTGAAGGCTTGGACTCGGGCTTTGTAGTGAGTGTAAGGGTCAGTGAACACTCTGGTTAGGTTGCACATCTGTCCAGCTGTCAGCTCCAAACAACCCACCACTGGTCTCCACATGTTCTTCCTTCAACGTGAAAGAAGATACAGAAACGGAAAGAGAAAGACTGATCATAACCCAAGAACATTGTTGATTGATATATCATCACCACAGCAAGTGAAACAGAGTGCTGACACCACTGATGATGTTTACAGCTTCATTAAAAACTGGACTGTTTAAGGAATTAGAAAAGCTTCAGAAACAACAATTAAACATGACACACTGTACAGAACGAGGCGGAAGCTAAACAAACAAATCTGTTTCATTGCTTTTATTCCATCATGTACTTTGTGTTACTTCTTTTACATTTACTTTTTTTTATACAAATATTAAAACTGTTACATTTAACACCTCTTATAAGAGGCCTATTCATACAGTCGATGGACTGACATCCAGCTGACAAAATTGATTGGTGAGCAATGTGATAATGAAGAAGATGTCATTATATAATTAGGGTTTTGTTATTTGTAGTTTGTCGAGAAATCATCAGAAAATCTGTGCATCAGTGATAGATGTTAAGATGTAGGACATTGGTAGTTCTGCAAGTGCAATCAAGGGGTCATACATATTAGTACTGAGTCTGCCTCAATATGTTATGTCCTCTCTCTAACTGTCTCTTGATTGAATACCTGTCGTTGGCGATTTGGACAGTGAAGTGTGTGTCAGAGGCAGTCCCAGGACCTGGCAGGAAGTTGAGTGTATGCTCCATGTTGAAGGACGAGATGGAAACATCGGAAGGTGGTTTGAGAGAAACAGCAAACACTTTAAAGGGAAGGAATAAGAACATACATTTGAAAGAGAGTGAGTTATTATTTAAATTTTAAATGACTCAGTCCTGTCTTCATCATTATTTCAACTTTGCATTACAGACAGTTACATTCTGCCAAAATGTAAGAAACAGTTAGTTCTGAACGATTAAAATGAATTGCCAAGATTTACATACACACATCAACACTCACACCTCTATATACAGCTTACACTGTAAGTATATGAGCAATAGTGTAAAAATACAGATAAGCAGGTGATTAAATAAATAAATCAACAGAAAACCAAAAGCATTACCAAAGTGTAACTGCAGAAGAAGTGTCCAAAGACCCATTGTCTGTCCATAGACTGCGTTATGACCAGCAGTTAAATGTCTTGTGCAAAGTTATTATGACTCCTTTTGCGTTCAAGCACACGACTTATAGAAAGGGGTGGGAGGCAGCTGGGGGTACGAGTGGTGTTGTTTTGTTCATGTAGCGTTCTGAGTTTCTATTTCCCCAGAAGTCCCTCCCCTCTGTACACTGCCCTGCAAATCCTGCAACTAACTCAGTGAGTTTTATTGTCACTGGACAGAAACAGGCAAACCTGACATTGCCTTTAATTTGTTCTGTTCTGTCCCAGTTGTATTGTTATCCTTCTGATGTACTTGTCTGTACAGAGTGAAATTGAACAAATTACACATGGTTAACTTGTTGTTTTTTCTGCAATAATTCAATTGAAAGAACTCAACTTACCAAATAAAATAATACTTTATTATTGTGAAAAATGCATGTTTACAGCTTAAGAATGAGTAACAGGACACATTGAGTATTTCGGCACTGAGTTTAAAGGGTGGCAGGATTTTACGCTCAATATGTAAAATTACATTGTTGCAGTTTCTGAATTTTAATATATTGTTTGATTAAACATACATATATAATCATAATGACACATGTAACAGTAATAATACACATATCCTGTGGCAATATGTAACTTTACATAGGCTCATTGGTAATGATTCTACACTGACCATGTCAGTTACAGATCAATACGTAATCTGGAGACAGTGAATTATCTTAGGACCTTTAAGCACTATTCCTATTTATTGACCTTTTCTCTCAAATTCAATGTCTAGAGCCCACTGTCGGGTGGTTGTGGCTGAGGGGTAAAGTGGTCGTCCTCCAACCTGAAGGTCGGCAGTTCGATCCCCAGTCTGACCCATCTGCATGCCGAAGTGTCCTTGGGCAAGATGCTGAACCCCGAATGGCCCCCCTTAGAATAACCAAGCGCTGCGAATAGATGCACTGTATGAATGTGTTTGTGAATGGGTGAATGTAAAACTGTACTGTAAAGCGCGTTGAGTGGTCATCAAGATGGTTTTGTATTTTACATAAATACAAAACCATTTATTGAAAGACAATGTCGTAAGTTAAAATCCCATTTGAAGAAACTTTTGCACTGGAACACGTCAGTTATATCGAGACTAATACAGCTGAAGAAATGTTGTCAGGTGTACCTACTTTCCCTCAGTTAACAAGCAACGTGGAAATGTATGTACTGTATTTAAAAAAAACAACACAATTACTAATGTGTAAGGTTGTGTTGTTTACATGGATAGAGACAGCATTTTCACACTTGTTTTGATTCAACAAAATCTCTTCTGTCTCTACTGCACAAACTTGATGTGGACTCAATCAGTCATCAAATCAAAACCTTATACAATATGCATACAGCTGCCAACACAGAGTAAGTCAGTTGTCAAAATCAGAATTTAGATCAGTGACAGTCTTTCTTTGGATTTATCACATTATGAAATTATTCAAATGGGAAAACTATAACACATCTGTGCATGGACGCCCCACATATCCAGAGTGCTCCTCTTCCTCCACATCTTCAATAGAAGAGCAGGAAACTGTTTCTATGGCCACCTCCTTAGTATCGCACATTTGTGAAGGTTGAATTAAACTGATGTTTTTCTCCTCTGAGGCTGATTGAGACTGTGGCTCTACCTCTCCCAGGTCTGGATGAGATTCCCCCACCCCTTTCTTCTCATTCCTTCCAAACGTTAATGTGAGGAGATTCACATCCTGGTTGTGTGTCTTTCTCATCTCCTCCTTCTTCTCACTATCCGTATCTTTTATTCCTACTGTCAAACTGTCTGTGTTTGTGCTCTTTTTATGGTTCAGTCCAGCAGTGGAATGTATCTCTTCTGATTGGAAATTGAGGATATCAGGCTGTGAACTGAAGTCCGATATTTGGTTTGAAAAGATACTGAGCTGTAGTTCAGGCTCTGGAGACAAGGGGGCTGACAAAGAGGATGAGCCCACCCGCAGTGGATAATCTCCTCTGCACCCATCATGGCTTTCTGTTCCACTTTCAACATCACTCTCATCTGATGACTGGTTGCTCCTCTTTTCACTTGAAGAGATCAGTGTTGGCTTAACATTCAAAAAGGAAGGGAGTGACGAGCTGTAGGGATCAATGACCAGAACCCCTTCAACATGATTGATGGTTGTCTGAGTCAGAAAAATAAAGAAAAGACCAGTTAAACAACAGATATTGAACAGATGAATCAGGTTATTGATCAATGAAGATTTTGAAATTTGATAGATAGTGAGTCCTTTATGAATTAAAATCTCTGAACCCGTCTTAGTTCCAGAACCTAAATTGAACATAATGTCATGAACATCAATTTAGTACACAACAGTTTGTCTCTGTGTGTTGGCTCCTCGATAGGCTGGAGATCTGTCCAGGGTGTACCATGCCTTTCACTCAATGTCAACTGGGATTGGCTCTAGCAAGACTGGACCTACCTATGCACTTAAAATCTGCCTGTAGAAGATCAATTAAAATAATGGGGTGACCGAACACAACAGCGATAACCAACATTTGGACAACCTTGTACTTCACTTTCTAAAATCTAAATGCATCTTTTACTCACCAGGACCAGTGGTAGTGGTCTCCTTTTCAGACAGATAGAACCAGTGATCACCAGAATGGCCAGGATAACCAGACCCAACATCAGCAATGAACATAATACAGCTGAGAGCCACTGGTCTGTAGAAACAAGAGATGGTTCACCACAACAATAAGAGGTTTTGAAAGTATTATGGTAAAAATGTTGTGATATAGGGGACCTCATGATCTTATTATCAGATGATTTTGATGATACTGAAATTGAATAAACCAATTATAGACAGCATCAATGAAAGGCATTCACAACATATTAATATGCTGCTTACTGTGTGAAAGTCAATACTCTGCAAGTGTGTTGCTTGTATCCTATTTTGAATGCCGACAACTGAGTAAATAATAATAATTCTAATTCTCTGTTAGGATTCAGAACTGATTCCCAAACTTTATTTGTAATTATTAGGCAATAACTTTAAGTTGATGGGTGAAACAACGGCATCAGGCCAATGTTCTATCCAACAGCTCCAAACCCCTACACTCTGAATTCCAGACTTCCGGCTCTCAATTCATATTTCCACCTGTGTGTAGAATTTAGTGGTTAGGTTGCATGTTGCAGCTGAATACCCTTCCCCCTCACCTTTCGAAACATCAAAGAGAACCTGTGGTAGCCTTCAGTCGTAAAAATAACTCAAACTTAGTTTGTCCAGGTTTGACTACTGTAAAAAACATGGCGGCGGCCGTAGAGAGGACCTGATCCAGATGTAAATAGAGAGTATTCAAATATAAACGGCCCATTCTAGGGTAAAGAAAAAAAAATCTTAGAAAATTTGATCCCTTTCAACTTAATCTTACACACAGGACCTTTAAGATAGCAGGTACAAGCACTCATCCCCTCAGCCTCTCTTTTAAATGCAGGATGGGGGAAGAGTAAGTGAGACCAAGGCTATTCTCTTGGCTAAGCGTGCAGTGTAGGGTTGTTTTGAAGGACATGACAATGTGGCTCTTGTATGATGATAATGATGATGATGATATTGACTAATGTGTCTTTGATAACTACGTCCTTGATGATGGCTGTTTCTTTAACGGATGGTAAGATGCTGATCAGGTTATCAGTATGCCTGTACGCTGCAATATATTTGGACTGTCTGACTCTTGCACTTGATCTTATTCATTCAGTGTTTTTTCCGTTCTTGTGTATTTATATGCTATTTACATTGTATAATTTGTATGTGTGTATATATAACTGTAGTCAGAGCTCCTCCCATTTCCCTTATTGCACTATATGTCCAAGTTATTTATGTCTTATGTACTTCCTTATGTGTTGTACTTCTTGAACAGGGTTAGGATAAGGGTGTAGGAATACTTACATAATGTACATACCCCATGCACAGTGTATATACCCTTATCATGCAAAGCAAACTATTTAACATTTTAATGATGCCATCTCATAATACAATAAACATATGAAAAGGTGAATTTTGCATAATGAAACTTTGGGAAAAAACTATTATAGGCTACTGTAACATACATCATTACTGCTGTTTATAAAACGATACAGTCATATTAATCAGCATAGACAAGAGTTATCAAAGTAGGGCAGTTAACTCCAGTACTGAAAAAACGTTAACAAACAGTTGTCCAACACACAAAACTTCACAAACCTCTAGTTAAGTGATGAAAACAATCAAATCCTTGTCTGTTTCTTTTAAAAAGCAACACGCCTGCACAGCAATTTGGATAATGATGGCTGATAATAATAGTACTAATATCGCAGCAACCACACAGCAGAGACTGTTCTCTAACCTTAACATAACATTTATGTGAACATTAACAACATGAATGGCACTGTGAGAGTGCATACCTCTGGCGAGGCTAATGCCCTATCTTGCTGTGTCCAACAGTGTTTCCGATTAATTCTCTTGACTGTGGTTGCCTACCTTCTACAGGAGAATAGTGCCTGTCTAAATTCCAGAGAGATACTCCCTTCTCTCTCAGTACCCACGGTTAGGTCAAAGATAAAGGGCCAACCAACAATGCATTGTAGCATCTATGTTGAGGGACTTTCATATCTAACTCAGATGCTCCAGACAGAGAGGCACAAACTTGAACTCTCACCGACTTTCATTTCATCAGGGGCAAGACGCAAGGACACAATGTGATTTAGTTATGCATACTTTAGGCTTCACAAACCAATAGTTAGCAAACACCTACATGCAACATAGAGAGTGACAGCAATTCTGGCCATTCATGGATGTGCTGTTAGAATGGGTGACGCAAGTAGAGGAAGATATACTTGGTATAGATATATTTATATGCTGTGGGAGACATCTTGTGGGTGACAATTGCTCATGTTACTCTGCTGGCTTTAGTATATTGTTCCACCTTCTGGTGGACTTGATGCATCAAGTCAAGATTTAAATCATCTGCATAAGACATCAGCTGATGCCTGAGTTCTTCTTTCACCAGCTTCCAGAAAAGTTCCATAACAGCACCCATCCGTCACCTATGCGTAATTCGAAGCCCTAGTGAAATTCTAACAGGTTAATTCTACTCAAATGAAACCATCAAACATGTTAAGTTCATATTAAAAATACCATATGACCTGTACCTGCAGTATAGAAGCCAGAGGTGGAACAACATACAGGTTGACTGTAGTTGGACGCCTTGGACTCTAGTGTATCCAAGATGCAGATAGAGACGCAGTACTGTCTGCCAGGGGCCAGGTCCTCCAAAATCTGTCTTCTCAGGGACCTGATTTCCTTGAAAAACTGCACAGAGATGACAGACCGCTGTTAGATAAGTACTAGACTTAGAAGGAAACATCGAGACAAACACAGCATTACTCACACTCAGTAAGCCATTTGTTAATTTGTATACATAATGTATGCACATGTGTATATTTATCTGTGCCTATATAAATTATTAACTTTTGAGAAGGGTTTGGTGATTCTATCTGCTCAACATTCTAGCATTATAAACGTGCAACGGCAGGTTACTGTTTTCACTCCTCTGTGGCTTTTAAAGAATTCTGGCATTTTGGACTGACCAAGTCAATAAACACACGTTCAGTAATAATCATGCCTGTGGCTAGTGACCAATTATAAATCAAAAGTAGTTAATAGGTTGATTTAGTAACTGTATTGGAAAAATTAACTAAGTATGTGTAAAACCTATGTTGTAGTTAAAAAGTAAGTTTTATGACCTTTATCTACATACAGATACAACCTGTCTAACTACTTTATGACTTGGACTGTTTTAATGGTCTGAACTGTGTATGACCTGAAAACTGTCAGACCCTATAGATTCCCCAAAGAACTGACTGCATGTGTGCTTATCTCCAAAGGAAACACATGTAAATCAGTTGGCTGTGTTTAGATAGCTCTCTCATTGTGCCTACAGAACAAGTCTGGATTGGCTGGGATAGATAGCCTTAGTCCTCCTATATAAGATCATTGTATTTGACTGTCCTACATCTTCACTCTCAGATCCTTGTGGTTTCTCTGTGTTGATCCTTTCTACAGAAAGCCCTTTATTAATAAATGTAGATATCTTTGGTGTTTCCAGCCTCTTGTATTTCCAGATTTCCATCTCATAACTGAGGAGGGAATTGTTTTCATTTGGCAAGGTTCGTCTGGATATACGTTTATTTTTTCTGAAGTGAAAAGCATTGAATAGCACCTCTGAACACCAAAATACAATAACAGTTCACAGCTGAAAGAGATCTCTTGAAATCATTTTTGTTTCTGATAATTCCAACAACCTCAAACAAACTCAAACTCAACTTGATTAATTTCACCTGTATCAGCATCTTAACCAACATCAACACAGCCTGCTGTATTTGTTAAGCATTAATAATTTGAATGCCCTGGTAAACCTCTTAGTCGTGATGGCATAAGGAGAAAAATCAAAGTTGATAAGACACTATGTGAGCCGATGTACAATACCTTGGCTCTTTCTGCACTGTTACATTCAATCTTGAGTTTGTAACTGAGTGTGTCATAGATCTCTCTTCTGTGTTCCACGGGGGGGTGAAGGTCGACACAAAGATTCCTTCCAAAGGTTGTCACAGTCAGGTATGGCAGGTCCAACTGAGCTGGAGGACACAAACCAGACACAGGGTAAACAGCGTTGCAGCCGAATCCAATACAATTGAAGTAAATTGTGATAACATTCTTAGATGTTACCGTTGAGCTGGGTGCGGATTGTTAGAGGGTCACTGAGGAGGAAAAGGGTCTTCAGAGATGGCAAAATCGTTTTACCTACTCTGATGAGTATCTTTATAAAGGATATAGATTCTTATCAGAGGGAGTGATAAACCTTTTTCAACTGCTGGAGCCAAACATTACCAACCTGACACATAGAAGCAATGTGCTTACCAAACCACAGACTGTCTGCATTGCTGTAGATTTCTTTACTTGTGGGGCTACTGATATTGATGAACTGGGTATGTTAGCAGTTAGTTTTATACTTTAATCCTTCCCTTTCAGTAGGTATATCCTATGAACTTAAATGTGAATTTGGAATGGTTGATAGATAGTTTACAGATTTACCTTGTAACAGCCATCCCTCCCCTCCCTCTCACTGAGACTCTTACGCTACACAGTTGCACGGTGCACCTTCTAATTTCTACACGCCGAACCTTTAAAGGAAAGGATAAGGGAAGTCTAAAACAATGTCTGGTTGGTTAATAAAAAAAATTCTAACACATTATCCTTGGTTGAGGTAATCAAATCCAAAGAGAGAAAAGGAGGCAATGGCAGGACTGTTTGAAAGAGAATGTTTACATTTTCATTATTTATCCCTTTTATTGAACATCATCTATTTCAACACAGTTCCACTTACTGTCTTTGAAGGGTATAAATCCTGAGCTAATCACTGCTTGTGAGGCCTGTCCTTCCTGCACTGTCACAACCCGGACAAAGTGGACTTCTCTTTGGTCGTAAAAAGCCCCTGTGAGGTCACAAACCAGAGGGTAGTGGACATTCTCACAGCCAGCCACTGGCATCCAGGATGTTCCCCTTCAGGAGGGAAAAAATATGACTTAATGTTGTGAAAAGAACAACAACAAAATGTATCCTTTGCAGCAAAATGTACTGGGGATGTAAGTTTGACAGAGAGGGGTAGAGAGGAAGTATGTTTTACTAACGTAATTTTACCTCTAAAATCATCATCACCGATTGCAATTTCACATTTTCCAATTGCATATATTTAGGCCTATGAGTGCCTATCCATAAAATGCATTTATTTTGAAGTAAATATACGAAATGGTCAAGAAACAACTGCAGCTTTACACTTACCACTAGATGAACTGAGCAAAAGAGAGAACTGCTTGATTTGACTTAATGATGTGTGGCAAATGTTTTATCTGTTTCAAAAAGCTTTATTCTGGTTAGGTTTGACATGCTGGTTTTGAGCAGATCAATCCAGGTTCATCTTTTGTTGTCTCTCCGTGGAGTCGAACCAGAGACGAACCAAAGACCTTTTCTGCCCATAGTCCAAGTTTCTGCACTAGACCACCGCCTCTCACCACAGCTAAACTGAATAAGTGTGACAAATGTATGCATTAAGTCCCATTTTAGGTGGAGTTTTGCTTGTAAATACTTCTTGTTCAACATTATTAAAGAAAAAAGGCAATATTTTGTATCGTGTCCCTGAATTTGTTAATGCGACTCAGTGTCAGAATTGTGGTCAGAAGCAAATTTGTAATCTAAAAGGGAATTTCTTTGCAACTTTAAAGATCGGTCATAATGACAAAACTGATCAGTCCCTGATGCTATCTTAAAAAAGAATGAAAAGCTTAAAAAACATATCAAAGAAAACCAAATCAAGGGATGCTTGTATTTTTACTGTCTCCATCTGGACAGTCTGTCTAATGGACTCAGTTTAGCACATAGATCAAAGAGCACAGCTCTAGGGAATCTAACTCAGCTCATGCCAGTCATCATCATGGCCCAATAAATCTTTGTGGTCCCTGAACACTTGTTTCCTCCTAATCCTTCAATTCGCACAGTCCCCTAACAGTGCCAACATTATGCATGAGTGTCACCGAAGAATTTATACATTTACAGCAACTGGACGGACTCTTTAGCAGCTTGCCAAGTTCCATAATCTGGCTTCAATTCACAACCTCACTTCTAAGATGCCAATTTCCAGTCACCCCACATTCAACAAGCATAGGTGAGGTTATCTTGAGTTGACAAGTAAGTCAGAAGTAAAAGGCCAATGTTATCGATCTGCTGTTCAACAAACATGTAGAAAAGTAATAGCTACAACAGTTTGGTTTGAAGTAAATGGTAAATGGATTTGCATTTATATAGCGCTTTTCTAGTCTTGATGACCACTCAAAGCGCTTTACATTACAGTTTCACATTCACCCATTCACACACACATTCATACAGTGCATCTATCCCAGCACTTTGTTATTCTAAGGGGGGGCCATTCGGGGTTCAGCATCTTGCCCAAGGACACTTCGGCATGCAGATGGTTCAGACTGGGAATCGAACCGCCGACCTTCAGGTTGGAGGACGACCACTCTACCCCTCAGCCACAGCCGCCCCTAAGTCTCCTTGCAATGGCTTTTCCCAACCACAGTGAGGTGGTTAAGCTATGGCTGAGTTGTTATGGAGAATAAAGGCTGTCTATCTGTAGTCTAAGTGATTATTTTAGTTCACCAAGAATTTGGTAAAATCTTATAGACTTAGCTGCTGTGTGAGACAAACCACCCTCCAAATTCTCTCAACCAGTTGCACCTGAATGCAGTAAACCACAGCAGCAGCATCGGAGTGAAGACAGAGAAGTGATACTAATGCATGTATTTGTCCCTAATTCAATGTAAACTTCATTATTATTATTTTTATGAGACTTTGCTGTCGTGAACATTACTGTTGCTCATATTGAATCAGTATGTAGTTGTAATGTCAGATGCTCTAAATCATGTTTTATAGAGTAAATATTATGCAATGTAGCCTCCTGCACACACATATATATTATCGATATTTTTCCCTACATCAGAGACCATTTTTGGTGCATCCTGTCATTTTCTCGTGCTTTGTCAAAAGAAAAGTTCCTTTCTTACTTTTTTGATTCCTAATTCGCCTTCAAAATAATTCACTGCATGTTCACAATCAGATCGACAAACAAAAATAATTATTATCAGTGTATTTGAAGGAGTAGAGACAATAGAATGTATTGATGCCCCAAATTTGAGCTTTGAAAGACAAACTTGTTCTCCATGGGTTAATGCCCCTGACATAATTATAACAAAACCATTTAGTAAAGAAGTCACAGTTTGATACACCTTTGAAGAGGTGGATCAAAAGTCCTTTTTGCCATGGATTGTTTTTTTTCTTGTTACCTTTTTAAGATAAGTCCTATACAAATAAAGTTATTATTTAAGAGAACCTTTGTTGTTGCTTAACAGAAATTCCATTTTGGGGGGCAATACACTGGCTCATATATCAGTATTTGAAATTGTTTATTCCCCAATATCAGTAATAGTATATCAGTAATAGCATTGGCTATTACTGATATGCCATTTCAGCATGCGAGAGCTCTAAATAAGATTAACAGTAATGAAAAAATACGTATATATCCATACAAATGCATATAAAACCCACTTGTCAGTGATAATGGTGACATTGTAGTACACTCCACTGGGGGTCCTTGGTCCTGGTTGCCATTTCAACATATGGCTTGGGGTCAGGATAAGGTTGACAGGCGGGGGCAGTTCACTCATAGCTGCAAGTACAATCAGATAGTCAATGGAAATACAAATATAATAACTTATCAAAATGTATTTGTAGAGAAGTCTTAGTTTTATTTCTGTTTGTAGTCACTGCAAGTATATTTTATTTATATATATTTTATATATGTGCAATCCAGAGATATCCGAAGGTATTGTTGGGATTCAGGCAATGTGCTTAGAACAACTGAAGGCCTACAGGAAACCCAGAAGTCTCACTCAGGCCATGATTTATCTGGGGTGATTTGATTAAAGAGAAAATCCCGACTTATAAAACCGTGCACACACACACCTGAACGCAATGTTCGCTTTATAAATCACAGTCGACCTGGAAACATTGGTACGTGGATCTGCCTCCAAATCCGCCCTCCATACGCCCACTTTCAACCATAAATGGTCAATGCAAAGCACGGTATGAACACGTAAGATGTGTTGTGGATTTAAGGACGTGGCTAAATGGTTTGATGGTGTCCCTACAACATTTTAAAGAAGTAGCCCTCCCATTTGTTTCACATACATGTATGAAAACTGGTAGAAATGTCCAACACATCATGTCTGAGGCTATATACTTAACATAGGAAATAATATCTTAACTCATTTGTACGCTTATTTACATGATGCAGAGCTGCACCAACTTGCACCCTGCAAACACCCTGATTGAGGAAGGGCCCGTTCACCACTGCTTGCTGGGTTTAACTACACCACTTAACTGTGTACTCACCTAACGGGATCTGAAGCAGCCATGTGAGCATCCAAATGAAAGGAGTCATGACAGCTGGAGCAGAACTGCAGCCATCACACCTCTGTTAACCATGTCTGTCATCAGATATCTGCAGTTAGCCTCACTAAGACTTTTAAAACACATCATCTTATATCAATCATTAAACTTTGTATAGCCCATATGCACAAATCACAATTTGTCTCAGTGCTTAGCCAGGGGTGACTTCCTGTTCTTAACCCTGAACGAGAGTAAGGAAAAACTGCCCAAAATACCTCAGAGAGAGCCACATGTGAGGGATCCCTCTCCCAGGACGGACAGAAGTGAGGTAGATGCGGCTTGTATCGACTAGTTACATTCAGTTTTATATTAATTAATTTTTTAAGTTATCTCTGCTGTGAAGTTAGTCTCTACCACCTCAGTCTGTTTTCATATACGTAACAGTTAACATGACAGTTAAATGTCTTCAACTCCCTTAAATGTCATCTTAGCATCATACATTCAGTTGAACGTTATTTTCAGGCGGAAAAATGCGTTCATATTAAAGAATGTGTCTAGAAATCAACAAAGCTTCGTCCCTTTCTCCAGGTGCCCATTGTGTAGAATGCTCCTTTCTAAACATGTGAACTAACTGACAAGCTGAAGCTTTCAGAATTACTCAGAAGCTACAAGACGAGTGTTATATGTGTGTAATATCGTAGACCTGTCCTTACCACAAGACCCTCGATGCATCATTATTTCCGCTACAGTTCACGGCTACTAGTGATGCCTTAATGAACCTCTGGAACAGTTGCAACCCCCCCCCCGCCCCCCAAAAAACTAACTTCATAACAAATGACACAATAATACTAATAGACTTATTTATAAATAACTTTTCTTTTGCAGATACTTTGGTTAAGAGGCACTTTGTTTGTATGGAAATGTTAGACTGTCTTTTTAAGTATTTAAGCATAAACCTTTGAAAGAAGACACGCATAATGGAGGTTATTATTATGGTATGATACAATGCAAATACATATAAAAAAATACGAAGCATTTTCACAAGAGTCTTGTGCTCTAACCGTCTCAAATTTAAGCTCTCCTCCTCATGTTTACTGAATTCGGTAACCCAAATACTCCTTGGTTGTATAAAGTTGCAGTTTTTCCGGTAGGTCCTAAATGCAACGTCTGGGGAAGCGCTGATAGAAAGTCATGTGACTAAGCAGAAGTGAACGCGCTTCAAACCAGCATACTGCGTGTACCACGCGGGAGCGCGCACTGCTTCTATGGGTAAAGACGCTCCCAGTCGTAATCAACTGTATAGCAACGTACTGTTTAAAAACGGTATAATTTCCTTTGTTGGTGTTTATTTATGATGATAAATGTTCGATTCCTGTTGTTTATGAATGTTATTTGACTGGCTAAAACTCAAATCAGTTAAGTGTCAGTGTTGATATTTATGTGTGCTGCAAAGATCAATATGTTCCATTTAATGTGAAAAGTCAGGAAACAGCTAATTTTCTAAACACTACAAATTGACTGTGATGAAAAACGCTCTTAGTTCAAAGAAAGATACAAAGGAAAATCCATGAAAAGCTGACAAATGCTCAGAACCCCCTTGATTACTAATTTGTTCCCCTTTTTCATTCTTTACTGACAATACCAGGTTAACTGATCATATAAGAGAGATGAAACGTTTGAAGCAAATATGGTGCAAAACACATTCACACACCTGCAACACAAATATGAAGTCATTGACAATATATCAATGAGAATTGTAAACCTGTCGGATATTTGCTCACAAATCCTTTTTTTCCTCTTGGATATTCTATAATATACTACCACTGCTTGAATCTGCCGGCAAAAATGCCGCATGTTGTCACTTTTGCAGCAAATATCTAAATATACGTAGAGCAAAAGTGGTGCTTGCAAGTGTTTTGAGTGTCTGTAGCCTGGGGTGCGCTTCATTCAGATTGGAGAAGCTCATTGGTCAATAAAACAAGTTCTTCTTTGATTTGTAATGGTGGTTGGCAAACAGGTTTAGAGGTCATCCATCATCACCCTCATCTCAACACACACATACACACATGCACAAGCACAGTGACCTCCCACGCATATGTAAACTCAGACTGGCCCAAAACAGTTGTTGGTCTTTACTAACACAAATTACATATTTGTTAATTTGCATGTGTAGAGTAGGGAATTGAGATCCGATCACAAGTGGTCCCAAGAGACATATTCAGGTGTACAGGGCAAGATACTCACTTACACAAGTCCCGTATTACAAATCACTAATGCCTTCAGAAGTTGCCAACATGTGCGGTTAAATTGAAGTTGTAGCTGTCTGGGAAAGGTAATGATGTGTTGCGTCTTTGCCTTAAACATATTTTCGAGCAGTTTGATTTCACATGTTTAGGGGTCCAGTAAAAACATGAATGTCCCTGTGTCATGAGTTGACTAGCAGCTGAACATGAAAATTCATGTCTGCTCTCAGTTGTTTAGGCCTTTACAGGAAACAAAAGACTTGTATTACTATGATTTTAATATATTAACATATTTAGCAAATAACGCAGAGATACAGAACTGGGAACATGCATATTTCAGTTGGACCTGCTGGGAAGAAAAACATTAATAAATACTCATACACAGTGTAAACGTTTCTAATACTTACTACACACGTCAGAGCTGAATACTATATCACGTGTGTGCAATATATTCACAGATTTTTTCATCGTCCTCCTCTCCCTCTTGTTTCTCTTCATGTTGCGTATTGATGCAGCCAGAAGTGTTTGCACGCATGCCTTCATACCCAGTCTCAGTAAAGTCTACATGTGTGTCTTTCATTAACCCCACAGTTGTCTGATCGTCTGATTGAGTTTGTGAGTCTGTGTTGCTTAAACTTTGTAGAGGCTCCAGATCAGGTAGTTTCAGAAAGTTTGAGAAAGGCTCATTTGCGTTGTGTTCTTCTTCCTCTTCCTCTCCTACAATCAGTGCAGCAAGGGTGACTGAAAACAGATTGACATCGCCAGAGCTGTCAAACACATTATCTTTCTTCATCTCTTCCTCCTTCTCCTCCCCCTCCCCACCTGTGACATGTCCCTGGAGTCTGATGTGACCCTCTTCAGGCACGATAGAAACCTTTGTTCGTGCAGCTTTGACCAAATCTTCTTCTAGACCCACAAGTGTAACCCAATCATCCAACTCTGCATCTGACAGCTCCACCTCAGCTGACAACCTCTCTGTCAAACTCCCACAGTCTGCTGCTGAAGCTGGCTCCCTCTGCATCAACATGTTGCCAGAACCCAAGCACAAACTTTCACCCGTGAAACACCGTGCAGCTCGGTCCATGTATACGTTTATCTGTTCCTCTTCCTCGTCCTCCTCTACATCCTCATTTCCCATAGCATGAAATTGCATTGTGGGCTCGTTGTGCTGCCTCTGTTTCTCCATCTGTGAGTTAATGGAGACTGGGTCTGGGATTGTTTCCTCTGGTGTCAGGGTGTAGCCTTGGACCAGAGCCATCTGGAGTGAGGGAACAAGAAGGAAGTTTAAGACGCACAGGATGAGGATAGCAGTGAGACAATTGTAAAAGTAAGAATAAATACAGTGCAATATTATATATTACCCATTTAATATAAAATATCCAGATACAGATCATAAACCACAAAATATTGCATTAATGACCTCAATTTTATTGGGGCAGTGGCAAATACAATCTTGATAGATATCTGAAATCCTAGCCATCTCCATGGCTATATACCACGACCCCTGGCATAGGTGACATAGGCGGTTGCTTAGGGTGCAAAATACAGAGAGGGCGCCACAAGAGGCTGATTTATTATGACGTGATACACGCAATGTTGACCAACGCAGTAACGGCAGATTATCATCCTAACCCCGGAGATACATTGGCAGAAAACAAGCAAAGCATCTCGAAAAGCTGTAAGCCCCATTTCCGCCTGCCTGTTAATAAATTGGGTTGTTAGCAAACATTTATCGATTTTAAACAATATAAGTGATATATTATATATTATATAAACAATCAAATGAGAATTGCATACTTTCTATTTCCCCGCTGTTCTACTGGAGTTTCGATTTCCCCGATCTCGCCTAGGGCTCCAACATTGCCAGGGCTGACCCTGCCACGACCGACCAACATACATACATAAAGACAGACAGACAGAAATACAGACTTACTAGTACTGTAGGCAGATCCTTCAGTTTACAAAGGAATCCAGTGTAGTACAGGCAGAACATGATGGTTAAGGAGACACCTATAAATAATATCAGAAGAACAGCAACTACACCTAAAACAACAGGGTCTGGAGAGAGAGAGAGAGAGAGGGAGAGAGAGAGAGAGAGAGAGAGAGAGAGAGAGAATAACCAAAAGTAACTTACGTTGAACTTACATTTGACTGTGCTTAAATTACAACAATAGAGCCCAAAAACTTCATTTTTCAGCTTAACCTTAAATGTTTCCAACTTTATTTAAACTTTTATTCCGGTGGTAATTGACACGGGTGGGGTGTTCCTTAGCTCTAATTTAATAACAGACATTTTTTTTTCCCTGCAGAGTATAAGCAACTGGAAGTAGACCCTTCATGCAATAGGATGAACAGTCCATTGTCCACTAGTTAAATGACAGCATAGGCAGCTTTCCCAAGTAAACTCTATGTGAAACACTGACATCTAAACATTAATACCCTAACACTGTTACAAAAGTATGACATTCAGGTCTCAATGTTCAGCTCACCTTTTCGCTGTTCCACGGTGCTGGTGAAGATGCATTTCCAAGAGGATGGCTTAGTGTTTTTGTTTAAGTTAATCTCTGTGTGTACTTGTACACAGTACTCCTCACCTCTGTTAAGGTTGTGAAGAGTAGAACTCCTGTTTTGTATGATGTAGGTCCCCTGCATTTTAAATAAAGAGAAAATATAATTTAAATGATTTCCTAGCACTCAATACATCACTCACAGTTTTAGTCACAATATTGGATTTATTGCTTGGTTTCAGATCAGGCCTTTGTCTCATCTTTCCAAGCAGTCAACAATATTGTAACGCCGTGCACAGATGGCAATATTTCCACTCCAAGAAGGAAATGGGAGTTGATAGTCCTACTAATTTCTTACAGATCCAAAGCTGTTCTCATAGTAGAAATAATCATGTTACATTGAGTTATAAGTGAATGGGTAGTCTAGTAATTTGGAATAAAGTCATGACGATGTCTGATAAGAGAGAGACTCTCACTAAGATACTTTGCATGGCCATCCCATCATTTAAATAAATAACAAAGATCTGTATGTGCAACGCTGCTTTCAGGAAAACTACCTTTAGTCTGAGCCATTGGCAGGATTAATGTCACTGCAGGCTTGATGTGTAAACAAGGTCAACATGAGAATGATAATCATTTTTTGTTCAATTGCCTAGGATTACCTCAAGGATTTGGCCAGAGAAAGAATATTGGACAGAAGGCACTCCCCCCTCACTTCTCCCCCCTCATTGCCACCCACTCAGCCCAACCAGTCGAGGCAGATGGCTGCCCACGTTGAGTCTGATTCTGCGAGATGTTTCTTCCAGTTTTTTCTCTCCACAGTGGCTAAAGTGTTTGCTCATTGTGGGAACTGTTGGGTTTCTCAATCATTTTTAAGGTCTCGAACTTACTATTTAATGCGCCTTTAGATAATGTATATTGTGATTTGGCACTATACAAATACAATTGAAATTAATTGAATGGTTAGTTAAAGGCTGAGTTGTAAAGTATTCTGTAATTATATACTGATGTATATTACAAATAAAAGTTTGTCTTGCAAAGCCATGAGGATTGGACACTGTGTGCAGGTCAAAAAAATATAACATACCAATGAAATAATAAAAAAAAGCAAGTAGCACATGTTATAACCTTAGATAATATGTGCAGCATTCAATAAAGCAAGCACAATGAGAATCAAAGGTGTAATTTTGAGGTAAGGTAATCCCTACATTAAATAGTCCACTAAGAATAGCTGAACCAATGCCATAATCTCTCCCACTAGAGAAGAGCAACCAACGGAAAATGTTTGGTCAACAAGTTTTCTATATCACTTAAATTTAGATATTAAATCTAATATACCATGTGAACACACAGCCACTTTAATAGAAACACCTGTAATTATAAATATTCAGACAATTATCCAATCAGCTAATCATTTTGTGGATCTATCTCACTTCTGTCTCTCCTGGGAGAAGGATCCCTGTAAATGACCTAAATAACATTTTGTTTTCATTATAATGTAATTTATAGATATATTACGAATTGTGCGTTAATTTGTCCAAAAAGATGCACTATTGGAATCTGATGCATTTATTTTTTAAATGGTGTAGACGCTAGGGAGAAATAGTATACTCTTATTTTAAAAAGATATGTCTAGTAAACAAAAGATGATCGATAAAATGGCAGATGTGACCCGCAAATGAATGAAAAACATTACTTTTCATTGTTTATTTGGTTGATAAGGGCATAAGTTTTGTTGATATTTGTTTTTTTATTTTTGTTAGTATAGACTGAATTCGAAACGTACAATTGCAGTTTTGCTGAGTTTAAGGACAACTGTGTGAGTGAGTGTAAACTATCAATACCACTGTGTGTAAACTGTATTAACCGTAATGCCAGCATGTAAGCGTACCATTAGCATGCCCTGACTTTTTACCACGTTGGGAAAATGTTTCGCTCATTACCACTTGTGTGTGTTCAATTGTACAAAGTATGTTCATACCGAGACTGTGTATCATTCAGAGAAATGTTCGTTATGTTTATGATAATATGGTATATAAAAGGGACAAATCATTTAATTTAAGTTGAATATGTTTACATGATGCCCTCTATTAAGAGATTCTTATTTTGTGAAGAGAAATAGCAACATAAGTCATAGGGATATTATGTTTGTATAAATTCATGTTAAAGTCTTATGCAGGACGATCTAAAAGACAGTAGTGTAATATTATCACTACTTTAAAAAGGGGTATAAAGGTCATTTATAAGTGCAAAAGGGGAGTAATATTTGTTTTCTTTTCCTCCAAGCTCTTACAGTGTGTTCACACTTATCATAGCATATATGGAGATGGCAATAAAGTGTTCTGAACCATAAGTAAAAGAGAGTCAGACCATCAATCAGCCGGGGATGATACAATCCCTCACATGCTGCTCTCTATGAGGTTTCTATGTTAATTTGTTAGTAGTTTTTCCTTACTCTTGTTGAGGGTTAAGAACACATGATGTCACACCTTGTTAATGCACTATGAGACAAATTGTGATGTGTGAATACGGGCTATACAGATACACTTTGATTGATTGATTGATAGAATGGAGATGAAGCAAATATAGCACTCAGCATTCCTCATTCAAGGTTCTCAGCCTCACCGAATGGCACACACTCATATTCACATTTTTTCCGGCCTTTGACACTGAACAACGCAGCAGGAGATTCTCCGTTCTCAAAAGCAAAAAATCCTCCAGATAATTCATGGGAGGAATGGTGCAGCAGACAGAGGCAGGATGTAACATAAATTCTGTTGTGTAGATTACATTTTTGTTTAAAGCACATTGACACTGGCGTTGGCTCCTATCACCATAAAAATCTTGACATTTACTTTGCTGTCTTCTACATGTAAGGCTCGACAACCAGCCCAACATTGAGGTGGATGTTCTATGATAGAAAAGACCACATTGACAGTTTTGCTCCTGTTAAACACATTAGAGATGTAGCAGAGAGGTGATAAATCTGCAGAATTTATGTGATACTACAAGAGGTTTCCAAAACAAAGAACTGAGGCTGCGTCTGAGTGCAAATGGAGGCCCTGCCCAGTATTAGTATGATCATGCTAATAAAGTGCTTACTACTGTTCTTCATAAACACTTGAGAACCAGTAAGAATTTAGTGGTGTGAAATAGGGACAAAATGTATTTCTTACCACTATTTTTTCTCCCCTCTTGCAAACAACTCTGAAATGGGAATAGTAGAATTTCTGAATATCATCAATTCCTGAGCTCCTGTCAGCCTCTGGCAACGTCATGTTGATTTGTATGCAGTTGCCACATCCAGCAAGTGAGACTTCTGGAGGACCTATTGTGGCTTATCACAAGAAGAAACACAAAAATAAATTGCAAACATCTTTTTTTACCAAGGGTAATTTTCTCTGACCACAAGTAGATCTCCATGCGCTTAGCTACTTAAGCCAATTAAGTTTGGGATAGACTCAAAGAAAAGGAACTGAAATAAAAAATAAAAAAAAATTTTTAGGAGACACAGGGATAAAAGGATGAATACAAAGGTTTCTGAGTGAAGTCTGTCCAGCCATGTTGGCAACTCTGCAATGTTGGTCTTAGAAACAGCTGTGCTTTGAGTATAGAAGTAATGTTTATTTTAGCTAGCAAGTCAGCATGTTAACATTTGCCAATCAGCACTAAACAGATTGATGCTGACAAATAATTTATTATCAATTTAATCCAGTAAATGTATGCAAATAAAGATGACAATTGCTTGGTTTGTTTATATGACCAATTATATACTTGGATTTATTTTTCTTCTACTCACTTTTTTTATTATCAATTGATCATTTCAGTATAGTTAACGGTTAACTTACTTACTTGACTTAACAGACTTACAACTGACGAATAAGCAATATTAGAACAATTTCAATATATGCATGCAACTCAAAGGACAATCGTGTTGACATACTGTCTCTGTAAGGGCTGAAACCGTATTTGTTGGTCACAGGAGACGAGGTTTGGTTGTAGAATGCCTGGACAGTCAGGTAATAAATAGGTTCGTTGCTTAGCTTCAGCTTTAATGATGTTGTCGTTGAGTTCAATTCCTGTTTATTTGTTTTGTCCCCATAGACCCTGCAAAATAAGAAACAGATTTTAATCATTTTATTTCACGCTAGCCCTGTACTCTTAGTTTTATGCCTATTATCTCTCTCACCACATAAGTAATATTGATTTAAGTGAAAATGTAATGGTAGAGCCTACTACCCTTTATAAGTTGAAGTTATATCTTACTACACACATACTCAATACGGGTCAGAGCTCAAAGATCAATTTTAAAAAGGAGGTTTTTTTCAAACTGGTAAGGCAAAGAAAAGAGAAATTAACAGTGAATATGATGAACAGAGGGTGAGTAGACTGAGGAATACTTATTCAATCTATCTGAGAGAAGCACAAGGCCAATGTGCATCAACTCACTGTTGAGTGAGCAAAACGTACCTGAGTCCCAGAGAGGTTATGTTATGTTTTAATATTATATCATGTCAATAGCATGCTCACTGAGCTGACAACTTTGCAAGTTACTTTGGCTCTAATTTTTGCTATTAGTGAACATTTTATAATAGGGTTGTCATAAGTGTTAGAGGGACTTGGCAAAGTTCATGAATTGCAGTGTATACTTTATTTGGTTTAAATATTACCCCCCAAAGTATCTGCCAAATTGAGACACGTCGCCATTAGTGGGCCAGATAGACGTCACGTCATGTTGTCAGAAATTTCTGTTCATTCAAGTCTTTTTGTCAATCTGTGCCTATTCAAGCAAGTTCTGAAACCATCCATTTCATCCTCCATCTGTACCTGTGTCAAAAAGAACAGAAAATAAATATTTGAGATTTAGTCCTTATAAAATATATATCTGTAGGTAAAGAAATGCTTTTATAGACTTGGCTCACTCAAATTTACAATAGAAAATGAATGTCAACATCAAACAACTAGTATCCGATTGCATGAAATTACAAATTTTAAATGGTTCAAAATAACAAAGCACATCCCCATGTAGATTCATATTTGATCATCTTAAGCAGACGGTCATCAGTGTGGCAATATAGGGTTCCTATCAAATTATGGGGGAAAACACAAGGTGCCCAATATAACTGTAGTCTAGTGGGCCAGCAGAAAATGAAAAAAAAAGTGTGACAGAGAAGACAGCTTATAAAAGTCAAAGGTTCACTTCTTAATTTGATAAAAACTAAGCTTATGGCTTATTTATTGACTATTATGGAATTTATTATGAAAGGAGTGAGTTTTACTAAAATTAATTTGATAAATTTCTTATTTTAAAATTATTATTTAAGTAGGTATTTTCACACTATCAATTGTACACAAATCTGAGCCTAAAAACTGCCAGTGGTAGATGAAACAGGAAATATATCATTAGATTTATCATCTACAACATTTTGAAACATAATCTTCTGGCTTGTTACAAATCAAATCCACCCATGAATACATCCATGGCCATTGTATTCCTTTCTGTCATGCAGGCAAGTACAATTAAATGTAATGTGAACCTTCATGTCAGTAAAAAGAAGACCATTAGAATATCCAAAACTAAAGAACAAATAAAACAATTTATTTGTTCTTTTGCTGTCAAACAGCACTGTCAAACAGCACTGCTGAATGTTGAGCTCCCATCTCCTCACAAAGTGCAGAGAACTTTCAGTGGTCTTGTTTTAATGAAATTGATCACGTTAACAACATCAACCTTGTTAAGTTCAGGACTAAGTTGCTTGGATGCTAGCGTTTCTGTGTATAACATAGTGGGTCCATTGCACATTTGGCAAGACCCAATTGACCAGTGCCTGCAATCCCCTCTTTATCCCTGCCATGGTCTGTGCTCCATCCGTGCAAACACCATCACAGTTTCCCCACCTCAGTCCATGTTCTATCAGGTAACAGTCAAGAAGCTTAAAGAGCTAATCAGCTGTGGCTCTACTTTGGACGTACTTGCAAAACAACAAATCCTCCCACAGTGATTCTGATGTGACAAAGCGAACATAAGCAATAAATAAGCAGACTTTATTGCTATCAGTAGCCCCGTCCACTTGGATAGCAAATGTTTGTCTTAAATTTTTTTGGTGAGTTGTTCTTCGAGGTCATCTAAAATGTTGCATATATACGTCTTGCAACGGTGTTATTGAAGAGGGGAATAACCTTCAGTTTTGAGGCGCTGGTCCCCTCAAGCATCATTGACACCATATCTAAAGCTGTGGGTAGATTGAGATCCTCTCCTATCGTGTGTGGCTTTTTGCCCTGGGCAATTCTATATGCGACTTTGAATGATGCAATGGTTGCTTTGCAGTTCCTTGTCCTGCTGACGATATTCATCAAGTTTTCTCTGAATAAACTCTAGTGGCTTATTGATTTGACTGGGGTGTATTGTTTCTTAGTGTCTTCTTAATTTGTTGGGTCTCATACTGTCAGCTGCCAGAGTTTTCAGGAATAAAATAACCGCTGGTCTCTCATCATCTCCTACCGCAGTCACTGTGAACCCAACTGAACGATACAAGGCTTCGTCATACTTTCTCTTCAACTTGGTTTTTGCACACTGTCTTGTTTGTCTCGGAAGCATCGCTTGCTTTCCTTTCGTCCCTGTTGCTGACCGAACACTATAGCTACGTTGAAAGAACGATCCGATTACTGTTCGGCCGTTAAAGAGATTTTGACATCAAAACATAAGCTTCACTACAATATTAGTTGCACATCACATTTCCCCCTCCCAATCGCACGCCCACCTGTTATGCTAGGGCGCGCCACACAGTTTGAGAATAACCACTCTAAAGTATCAGCTGGCCTCTCTGTGGTCACAGCTAGTCACACAGTGAGGTGACACAGAAGATGTATTCCATCAATGGAAACAAACACTGCTTGGAAACTGAAACAGCCCAAGCAGAGCTTTTAGAGAGAAAAAGTACCTCACAGATATTCCATCAAAGGAAATGCTAAAGTAAACCACAGATTATCAGACAGACCATGTTCTGACGGAAAATGTGACCAATTTAAAGGTCAAAAAAATCCTGAGCGTCAGAGAGAATGATAAAAACTGAAATTCTTAAAAAAGCCAACAATGTATTAAAATCAGCTTCTAATCGTAAAACTGAAAGTGAATACACCATAATTTGCTGCTACAATTCTCAATGGGTTCCCACCCCTTCTTAAACATCAAATTCAACAAATTCAAAGAGTTTTCAACTAGTTATGGCAACCCTGAATCTCTCATAGTACAGAAAACTGCGAAGGCATTAAACTGTGGCAAGTATGTTAGATTAAGGCTGAGGCGAGACAGATGTGGATGGTTTTGTCACTGTTAGATAATAATCCACTTGTGCTGGACTTATTTATTGTGTTATTAAATAAGCACCTGATGATCCATGTTTCTACTTGTTCTACAGTAGTGTGAAACTTGATTTTCTTAACCAATAGTGCAATTTTGATTGTATTATTATGTAGACAGTTGTTGTTTTTTTCAATACAAGAATTTGGAGTTTTGTGAATTGCAAAGGGAAGTTGAATGTATTTAATTATCTTATGTTACTTACTAGATAGACAATGTATATTCACTTGATAAGGGAAAAAAGCAGACTGCTGTGGAATTCCCCAGCGGCTGAAAGGCAGAACTTCTAAGCTGCTTCACAAAAAACAAATTGTGTACGTTTTGGAACCTTTGAGATTTGTTCTGGAGTAAAGTGATGATCTTATCTTATTCAGGGTATCATTATTGAAGAACTAAAATGATAAATTGATGTCAATTAGACAATGCTTCTCACTCCTTCCCCTACTATCCTTTATGTTACTATATTTTTGTGATTGATGTTGTTGTGATATCTTTAATAACCTCAATTACCTCACCACAAGGACTGTGAAATATGGTCATTGGCATATTGTGATATTCATTGTTATCTGTGTTTGCTGTAATAAACAATAAAATAAACCTAAGTTTTTAACTGTTAAATGCTGTCTAAAATTTTAAACTGAAGTCTAAAAATCCAAAGTACGCGTTACATGCTTGTTGCTACAGACAAATGTAAAGAATCAACAGAACAGTCGAATGAGACGGTGTTTCTAGCCAAAAGAGGAAATGGCATAATGCAGTTGTGGTAGGAAATGAGAGCAGTGATAGCAAACAAGATGGCTCCCCCTCTTTCTTTTCACCCCCATTCCCATCCACCTCTCTTCTCTCCCCATTTTTCTCCTTCCTCTCCAACCGGTCAAGGCAGTTGGCTTCCCAACAACTGGGAACAACTGAGTTAAGTTCTGCTAGAGCAGGGGTTACTTATAAGCAGCGCATAGCCCACAGCCAGACCCAGTTGCTGTCCTATTGGGACCTGAAACTTCAACTAATAAAACATTGTTATGGCACTTGTTTAACGACCCACGACACTCATTGACCCTCTTTATACATTTTTCTCATGCGTAGGGCAAAAACAGTGTGTCTAATATGCAGTGTTGTGCATGAACGAACGCAAATGAACGCGTTCATTGAACACGGTCACTTTTTGAGAACGATGAACTGAACGCAACTCAATGAAAAAATAATGAATTTGAACGGTGAACACGTTCATATTGTCGCGTCCTCACGTAAAGACGACAGGAAACTTCTCTCTTTATGTGTAACTTTATTAAAGTCCAGCGAACACGACACACTTATTGTTTGTAACTCCGACACTCCTGTCATCCACCACTGTATTCTTCACTCCCCTTCCTCATTCACCCTTGATACGCCAACTCATCAGCCAATGATAGCCTGCCATTCCATTAAACCCTACAGCCAATGGCCTATAACTGTCACCGGCCCCACCCCTACCTGTTCACTGACCCTCAGGACATTTCAATACTTTCTCCTCAGGAGAGACCCGAATGCTTGCACCATGTTGTTTGCTCAGTGCCCGTAAAATGTCCGCGATGTAGCCGAACCTAAACCAACTAACTCGACTTCGCACTACGTTACCATCACTCATGGCACACACATGTAGACCAAACAAGCAACGTATTCCAATTGTTTTCTCCTCTGGCCAGTGTCTCAGCTCACGGGTTATCTTGGCTCACTGTCTGGCCGGTAACCAGCCGTCCGGACGCTCCGTGAACAAGGAGGAGGAGATGTTTCTTTACTTTGAATGCGGCCACTTTATTTCTCGGATATACAGGAGGAGCAAAACTCGCAGCACCTCTAAGTGTTCCGTCACTTCTCGTTATACAGACACTTTTAGCGTCTTTTCCAACAATACCCAGGTGCACTACGTCACACACTACAAACTTTCCTTAAAGGGGCAGGCCATACCTGCAACACAACAGCTCTCGGTCTCATATACAGATGGAAAGATTAAGATGCATTTATTAGTCCCAAACACATGCACAGACATGCAAAGGCACACTCGTGCAGGTAGGGAAATTTAAATTCTGTTTTTGACCCATCTGGTGCAGGACACACAGAGCAGTGAGCGACCATGTACGGCGCCCGGGGAGCAGATGTTTGGGGAGTACAGTCCCTTGCTCAGGGGCACTAGACAGGGTCTAAAAAGACTCTTGGATTTTTGGGCAGATCTATCCAGGTTAGTCTTTTGTTGTCTCTCCGTAGAGTCGAACCAGAGACGAATCAGAGACCTTTTCTGCCCATAGTCCAAGTTTCTGCTACTATAACACCGCCTCTCCAAAAGCTCCATAGCCCAACGTGGTGGCGTGAGAGAAAGCAGAGACACAGACTCAGCGACTACATCCGATGCACCTTATTATTATGTGAGGGATTTGTACACACTGTCTGATAAAGATTCCGACAGTAAAGGCAAGGGGTAGTGATGGGTTTAAGGGTTTCTTTAACAAGTTAAGTCTTTCTTTCTCACTTTCCACCTTAAAACTATGAAATGAACTGAACTATGAACTAGTTCAGAATTTAAATGGTGAACTATGAACGTGAACTATTCATTTTTACTTGTATGAACTGAACTTTGAACTAGTTCATGAGAGGTGTGAACTTGCACAACACTGCTAATATGTTATCAGACTGTAGCAATTGTTAAAAGCATCAAAGAAACAAATAAAACGATTCCAGCCCAGATTAAAAAAGCTGAAAGCTTAAGCTAGAGTTCACTTCTCTCACTGAACAAGAAAAGAGGGATTTTTTAGCTGTTGAGTTTTTAAAAGGTAATAATTGTTAGAACATTTGTTGAGACTGTCAAGTGATTTTTTTTTAACTAAAATTGAAAAAAGTAAAGGAAAACTTAATACATACGTTTTGGACATATGTATTACGTCATTGGACAGGGAAATTACCTTGTGACAATCCTGTACTGGGTACCTGGTGGGGTGCCAGGTCCAGGATCCCATCGCATGACATGGCGGAAGTTAACAGAGATGACAGAAACATTGAGTGGAGCAGGAAGGCCAGTGGAAGCTGTGGGAGCAACAAGTTCACATGTGATGCAGTCTGACTCAGAGGTGCGATGAAACTAGTACTACAAGGTACAAAACACACGTGACAGAGCACTATCATGAGTTGCTAGCACTGATTAAGTGGGTGAGTTGAGTAGAACGGTATCTGAGCTATTCTGAAGTACAATTAGCTAGTCTAAGTAACTCACCAGAATCAGGCAGTAACATGGAACACAGAATGAGAGCCAAACAGTGCATCCTTGCATACTCAGTAAGCACCAGGTAGAAGCCTCTATATGTATCACACTCTGGTCACTGCACTGGTGCTCTCTGCAAACATACCACAACATATTGATTTAGTTCAGTGCAGAGGAGTCAGGTGGACATTACGTCACGTTGCGTCTATTGTTGTGTAGCATATAAGATGTGTCTAATGAACTCTAGAGCCACTAAAATAAACGGAAAGTAAACATCGGTCCTGTACGTGTCTTAATAACTTGTGATCAGTGATGGTGTTTATTGTTAAAGTGTAAAATGAGCGCAGGTCAGAGGGGGAGTGAGGCGGAAGCAGACTCCGACAGAGCCTCTGGCGACCTTTGATAAGCGTCTGTCGGATCCTGAAGCAACGCTGTTTATAATTAAGTGTTGGAACACGATTAACGTATGCATCAAAGCATAGTCGTCCACGTCCGCATCGTGATGTATCAAAGATTTGAGAGATGTCCACACTTACTTTGTAATTATAGGCTTATATGTAGGCGTTACAACATATTTCAGATGATAAAATATAACTTAACTGTGTGGACACATATGTGTAAGTGAGCCAAGAACAGTTTCTCCTGACATGAGTCTAGAGTTCAGAGAACAGCGCTTTGAGAAGTTGAATGCGTCACCACAACCACTACGTATAATCAGTCACTCTGTCAAGAGTGGTTTAACATGGACCTTCAGACTTTTAACCGTAAAGACATGGTTGTAGCGACCGACTAAACGCGATCCAACATCCCTTGTCATGGTATAAATGTTCAGTGACTTACCCAGACACACCTGCCCATTCCGCCTGTCGTCTTTCCTGTAATCGAAAAGCAAAAGCGAAGGGACTCTCCTGTGGACTCATGTTTTGGTCAAACCCTGAGATGTACATCTTCCTGACTTCCTGTGTCATCTTCAAAGTAAAAGCCGGGATTAATTTGTGTTTGTTGCAACTTTAGAAACATGTTGTACCATATCTATTGATTTTATATATGTCTCTCTTCTCCAATGATGTCACCCCTATAAATACACTCAAGAAACATTTGGCCAAAATGTTGGAAATTTATTTCAAATTTCAAATAATTTGACAGTGATTTGATGAAATTATGTTAAATGTATACATGAATAAATACATTAAAAGCAAAACCACTCATGTGTGATATTTGATGGATTATATTTTGTACATTATAGAAGTGCATTGAAGGAATTGATTAGTGGAACAAACAGAAGGAAATCTCTTAAATTGTCACTATAGTCTGTGGAAACAGGTCAGAAATAGGATGCTACCCTTTCTCTCCACAGTCACATTAAAAGCATAGTTAAAACGTAAGAAACCATTTATCATTTAAGAAATATTGCAAAGATTAGGTGCTTTTTTACCACAGGGAGACAGTGAAAAACGTGTCCATGCTTACAGACTGCTTTCATATGCTGCTCATATGAAAGTGTAGATTTATCCCTTACAGCTACGCTAGAATGAAGCTACCTGTGTTATCTACCTACCTACCTACCTACCTACTCACTAACCCCCCTACTTACCTATCTAATCACCAACCCAACTTCTTACCTACCTACTCACCAACCTACCTAGCAAGCTACCTACCTACACTATACCCACCCACCTACACTACCTACCCATCCACTTACCTCCCTACACTACCTACCTATGCACTTACCTACCTAACCCTAACCCTAACCTACTTTTCTACCCACCTAAATCTCATCCCTCTCAAGTGTGTTTTAATCGAGCATACTGTTCTTGATGATGGCATATTAGAGCATTACATTTGGGCTATCTCCTCACTAACCCCCCTGCCTCCCCACCCATCCACCTACACTACCTACCAATCCACCTACCTACCCACCAACCCACCTACCTACTGTAAACCCACCCATTTATCTACACTACCTACCTATCTACATCTCATCCCTCTCAAGTGTGTTTTAATCTTGCGTACTGTTCTTGCTGATGGCATATTAGAACATTCTATTTGGACTTTCTCTGGCCACGGGATCACATTTAATCACTCAGTGTCATGTGCTCTTGAATGCCAGGGAGGTTTTGGTGGCAGGTGTACAAAAAACAGCTTGTGTGATGGAAATGTATTATTCTGAAGCAAGTCAGAGGAGACAGGAAACATTTTTATATGGCAGCTATGGCAGGAGGAGGTAGAGCTACTCATCCATTAACCAGAAGGTTGGTTCAATTTCTGTGTGCAATTCTGATTGTTGTGCCAGATTGCTGTGCCAGTGTGTAGTAAAGGAAGTGCAACAGATAGATAAAATGTATGAATGATTGTGAATGGGTGAAAGGCAAAACTATACTGTAAAGCATTTTGAGTTTAATTTCCCTCCCGGGATCGATCAATTTATCTATCTATCTATCTACACATTTTATTTGTTTAAACTTTTGTTGAATGTGAGAAAACATAAATTTTCAAAGTGTGAAAACCTGTTTAAATTCAAATTTAACATTCATGCAGTGCCACAACCCCTATGAATTCCTTTTAAGTAGTTTGCTTGAGGTCAGCTTGACCACAAGCCTATATATCAGTCAATTGAACTTCGAATGCTGATCAGATAATCATGAGAGCGAAGTATTTCAGAACCAGTATGCGATTTGTCTCTGCAGAGACAAATTACCAATTAACATAAAGTTGGCACAATGTTCATCCACCACAAATCTGAAAGCTTAACTGCTGCTGCTGGAACTATTCGGAAAGCTTCTAAAGAAATCATTACCAGTAAGACAGGTGTATATACAAAGATATGCACCCCATGTGTTGCTAAGATAATAGTAATAATAATAGCTTGAATTTATATAGCACCTTGCACCAGAAAAGAAAAGTAAAGGAATTTGCACCAAACAGGACAGAACAGCAATAATGGCAGGGTTGAGTTTTAACTGAGGCTAAAGGCCTTAGTGAATAGGTGGTGCTTTTGGAGGTTTCTGAAGTGAGTTTAGTCGATGTGGGCCTTGATCTGGAGTCATTGAAGGTGAATGAGGAGTCATTCACCTTCAACTGAAGGACATTGTCTGGTACACCGGATAGGACTCCATTGCAGTAATCTAGGCTGCAGGTAATGAAGTCATTAGCAGGGGTTTCTGCCACAAAGTCAAGGAATGAAGGCCTGAGTCTGGAGATGTTTTTGAAATGAAAGAAAAGGTGGAGTCATATAGGATATCTCCAACCTTATGGAGCAGAGCCTTAGGGCCAAAACTATGAGCTTGGATGGATGAGGGTTTGGATAGAGCTTGGTGTTGTCGGTGTAGGAGTGGAAGTTAAGACTATCTTGACAGATGATACAACCAAGCGGTACAGAGATACATAGATACGATATAAAACTGTGCCATACCACACTCTTAAAACACAGTGCATTTGTATGACCATGTACAGACTATATTGAAAAGGTAAAACCAGGGAAACATAATGACTGAGGATGGACCTCAATGACTAAACATGCTTTCGGACCTGTTCCAACCTTGAGTATCATTAATCGTCTTGGGGATCCTGAAAGCTTTAAATACAGGTGTGAATGCACCTAATATGCACTGAGACTGAGGGGGTGGCTTAGTGAATCAAAATATTTAAACCCATTATTTAATTTATTTGAAATAATAAAAATATAGTTATTAAGGCAGTGTTTATATTGTGGTGTTGACAACAAATAAATCAAGGTACAATTGTTTTGGTTTAGTGTGTAAACGGATATCAGCTGAGTAGGATGCATTGAGTTGTATTTGAGAAGGTAGGGTAGGGAAGGTAGTGTAGGTAGGTGGGTGGGTATAGTGAAGGTTGGTAGGTAGGTTGGCGAGAAGTTAGGGAAGTAGGTGGGTTGCTGAGGAGATAGGTAGGTTAGTAGGAGGATAGGTGGGTGGGTAGGTTGGTAGGTAGGTAGGTGAGTAGGTAGGTAAATAGGTAGGTAGGTAAGTATTGGGGTTAGTGAGTAGATAGCCCAAATGTTATGTTCTAATATGCCATCACCAAGAACAGCATGCAAGATTAAAATACACTTGAAAATGATGAGTGATGAGAAGAGAGAAGAAATATCTGTTTCTTTCAGGGATGTTAAAACAGCATCCAAAGTGTAGCACAAATACAATTTAGTGTCCCTAAGGAAATTCCTTCAGTAAAAGGGAAGTTTTTGTCCCTACAGTGAAACTTCAAAGCCACAACTTAAAAGAGAACTTCAGCACAGCCGTCAGTTATATGTTTCTTTACAAAAAAAGAACAAAAAAACATCCAGATGTGTTCATTGTAACTCCGGAGTATCACTTGTGCATACCTAGATGTGCCCTTGAATGGAAACATTTTTGTTTATAGATAAAAGTAATGAACAGGCTCTGCAAAAACGCTGCTACCTACTCACTAAGGCCATCGGGAGTAGCAGAGGATAGCAGTGGAAGGGGAATGGTCAGTTGGGGAAAGTGCTGGGAGAAAGTGTAAGCATGTGGTCCTACAACACTGTACACCTTCACGGTAGAGAACCCGTTACGCACTGCTACATCCAGTATGGTCACAAAAAAGAATAAGGACAGGTCCAAGGAGAGTGTCTCTGACTAACAGCATTGAAAATTGTTATTTCCTGATCGGGGTATGGTGCTTTTGGTGCTGAACTTTGAATCCTAAGGGTCTGTAGAGCAAGCAAAGCGATGTACTTTCTTCCCATTGGTTTAATTCCCCAGAAAGACAGCTGTAAATGGCCAACCTGGTTTCTGTTCAGCAGCTCATGCAGAACCCGGAGATCCTTTACCCAGACGGTAAGTCGTTCAGGATCTCTGAGCCCAGAAAGGGTCAAATCAGAGCGCAAGACAGTGTGGCATATGCACAGCAGGTTGGTAAGAGTCTCATTGCACTCCTGTACAGGTGCGGAGCAGCTACAGTTCTGCAGGTTGTAGCCTGTGGCTCCACCATCAAACAACAAGGTGGTATTGACCAGCAGGGAAGTTTCAGATGGGGGCACAATCCTTTGTCTGATCACTAGCAACCACAATAACCATAGCAACAAGGGAGAGGAACCTTTGTTTGGAGACATCTCCATGGAGATCAAACAGACTACATCTTCACCATGTTGAGGGAGCGTTGATAATACAGACTTGGACAACCCTGTTGACAGACAGAAGTAAAGTTACCAGGGGTTGTCTCTGGCAGACGAATCAATGATTGTTATTCGCACACACCCCAATAAATAGCCTATCACAGGGGTTTTCAACCAGGGGTCCGCGAAATTCGCTTTGATATTTTAACACATGTCCAGATTACTCTTGAATATCGTGAAAAATATTTAAAATAAGAAAAACATGTCTAAAATAATATAAAGGTGATGAGGGGAACCTTAAAACCTGCCTTGGGTCTAGAAACTGCCAGTAGTTTTCCCCTGTGCATGTGTTTTAAAGGTAGATGTAGAAGAGCGGTTGAGCTAGGTAGAAAAACTTTCAGGCGGTCTTGAAGATGTAGTTTGCATGATGGGAATTTTTATTTCCCCAATAAGAAGGCCCAAATGCCAAAATTTATAATGAAAATATTTAATAAAACAAAAGAGCGAAAAACAAGTACTTTGTAATGAGAAAAATAAATTGCCATAGTAGCAAAAACAATTAATTGCAATAAAGTCAACTTTACCACATCCGCTGGTGGAGAAACTATTTCTTAGGAGAGCTCTAGACACACACACAGACATACTACTCACGCAGTAGGTGGGATTTGCTGCTGGTGATCATGAGGTTAATCTTAAGTAGGCCTCAATTGTTGATAATCTATGATTATCATTTATGACATTTTCTGCATTTCTTTGTCATCTTCCCTATTGAGTTGTAGCCCAAGTTTATGTTGATTGTTATTGATCACCGTTACTTGTACATGTCTGTACATTTAAGTCATGAACGTTATATATTGACATACATATGGTCCTGAGATGCAGTATAACAACAAACTGCATTTTAATTCTGTTTTCTGTTCGGGGCCATTATTAACTTCCTATTGGTAACTTATTTAGCTTAGGCTGTGATCATGTTGTTCATTGCATCTCAATAAATACTTGAATTGGATCAGTCCGGCTCTTCTCATATTTAGGATAAACGAACACGCTTAACAATTTGGTGACTCCGACGTGATCCTAAGAGAAGTTTTGACGGACGTGATCCTGAGGAGGAATCTTTTGACCAGAAAGACCGCAGACCTCGAGGTCTAGGCTGCTCCAATCGATTCTCCGCATTCTCATAGGAGCTCCATTCAAAAGGTAAGCAGAAGCCTGTTATGACAAATTCTGCATTAGTTAGATAGGCATTGTTATAGATATGAGAGTGCGGAGAGGAGATTACATTACACTACATGTCATTTAGCTGACGCTTTTGTCCAAAGCGACTTACATTTTTAGTACACTCAGCATTTATGAGGGGCCATTTAGGGGTTCAGTATCTTGACAAGGACACTTCGGCATGCAGATGGGGAAGAGTGGGGTTTGAACCGGCAACCTTCGTATTGGAGCACCCCTGCTCTACCACCTAGGCCAAACCGCCCCGGCTGATCACCGTAGGAAGCTGTCTGCTGTTGTGTTTTTGTCTCCGAGGAGCTGCTGTTGCTGCAGTCGCCACGGTAATGCTTCCATATGTACATACATATATGCAGTGTCCTTTTTGGCTTATGTGGTTTATCATTCATGACACAAAGACCTCAGAGGATTGACTCTGGCTTAATTTTGTAAAAGTTAATGGGCCGGTTTCGGAGACAAGGCTTAAGCCTAGTCCCAGACTAAAATGCTGTTTGAGCTGGCTTAACTGAAATTCACTTGCACAGACGTAACTTAAAATAGTCGTGGATTAAGCCTGTTCTGGATTAAACAAAGCCGATTGCAAAATTGAGCATTAGAGCTACTCCAGGACTAAATTGGACTGAATTGAAGCTTAAACTAATCTGCCAAGGAGGCAGGTTTAACTCCCGCTTAGTAGGCTAGGCTACTGTTTGTGAAACTGAGCTTGGATTGTTTGGGAGCATGGACTATTTGGAATATCTAAATGAGGACCAACATGCACGACAAAGGCCAGCCAGACGAATACTGCTGGATAGGAGTGATCCATTGAATCAGTTTGATGAAATAACTTTTCGAGACCGCTTTCGTATGCACAAGGAAAATGCATTGGAGATAATTACTTTGCTTGAGCCTAGACTTTCCTCTCTGTCTCAAAGAGGAAGGCCTGTGTCCAATCAACTGCAAGTTCTGATCACTTTGAGGTTCTTGGCATGTGGAATCTTTCATCGTGAAACTGGTGATTTGTGTGGTGTCAGTGAACCAACTGTATGTAGAATAGTTCACAAAGTCTGCAGTGCCATTTGTGAACTGAGGAGTCTTTACATCAAGTTCCCTGATGCTGCTGGGCAAGCCAACTATAAAGTGCAATTCTATGAATATGGGCACTTCCCAGGAGTGATTGGCTGTATAGATGGATGTCATGTTGAAATCAAGTGTCCATCAACCCCTGATGCTGAGGAGTACAGGAACCGTAAGAACTGTTTTTCAATCAATGTTCAGGGTGTATGCACTCCTAATTTGGAGTTTTCAAACATTGTTGCCCGTTGGAAAGGTGCAACCCATGATTCAAGGATTTTTCTCAACTCTTCATTGTGTGCACAATTTGAGAGAGGACAACATAGTGGACTACTACTTGGTGATAGTGGATATGGTCAGAGTAACTATTTATTCACACCACATCTAAATCCCACAACAGCTGAGCAGCAAAGGTACAACAGAGCTCATATCCGTACTAGAGGGATGATCGAGCGTATGTTTGGAGTATGGAAAACTCGATTCCAGTGCTTACGAAATACGCTTCGTTTCAAGCCAAGAAGATGCTGCAAAGTGATCATTGCTACAGCTGTGCTGCACAACTACCTGAAGCAGCATGGCTGTCCTGATCTGCCAATGGAAGATCAGGATGATGCAGATGTGCCCATGGTGGCAGAGGCAGCCAATGACCAGCGAGGACTTGCACACAGAGCTGCTTTCACAGTGCAGCACTTCAGCATTTAAATATGGAATGTATTCATTATGGTATAGTTTTGCTTGCATACTGTTTCTGTACAAAATTACAATAATGTAGCAAAATTAAACGAGTGAACCAAGGCTGGTTAAAATGTAGTTTGTGATGATTAATACTCACTCACACGCCAAATGACAATACATTTATTTTTATTTTTCACAATTCCTCATATTCACCATGGCTACTGGTATGCAGAATTCTTTTTTGGAGCATAGACCTCTCTCCCAATTTCATATCCAGTTCAACCTCTAGAATTCTCATTTTCATTTCATGTTCTTCTTTTAAATATTCAATTTTACGCTCATGAAATTCTCTGGCTAACTTTTCATACATAGTTATCTTTTTTGGTCTCTGTTGGATGGTAGCAGCTTCATCTCCCAGGGGTGCCATAACAGATGTGGAGGGTTCAGGCTCGTTGTGAACTGGCTCTTGATTGGTTTCCTCTGGAAAAAAAGACCACTGTTCCAAACTCAAATCAACTAATATGGTCCTGTAACCAATTTACTTCCTAAGGTATATTTACCATTTGTGCTCAGTTCTCCATGTTCACTGTCCAAATGGTCATTGTCTGGTATACCATCCAGAGGTTGCTGGTGCTCTATTATACCAGACAGCAAGTCACCCAATTCATCACGTGTCCTTTATTGGTGGTCCACCACCTGTAATAAATCGCTCTCTTCTGCTTGCTGCATTCTCTTTTTTTAATCCCAGTTTAATGTTCTTCCATAGAACCTATGAAGGCAGATATCATTCATTAGTTTTCTTTTTTGATGTCACAAAAATAGTAATATGGGAAATCTGAAATACTGGTACTGATAAGGCATAATAAAAATAAGTTTGTCTCCTGATAATTTAGGTCATGGTGGAGAAATGATTTTATTTTATATTTCTTTCCCCCTCACATATAGGTATGGATTTTCCTTTGTGCAACATATCTTACTCTACCACCATGTTTAACATGCATATGCCCCTTTAAAATAGGTTACTATCCTTTTAAACAGGAAATTCATTCAATGTGAATGCTACAAGCAGCAGGAGTATTGTATTTGGGTAGGCCATAAATAAGCAGGGTATAAGCAACAGGAAACAAACACATATTTTTGTGCCTAATAATGAAGATTAACTCACCTGCAGTTGTTGTACTGTTCTTGTGGTGACATCTTCATTTGCATTGAATTCATTGCCAATTGCAGTCCAAGCACTTCTTTTCTTCTGTTCAATAGCAGCAGTATGGATTTTGCTTTCAATGACTGGATGGTTCGATACAATTAGTTTAAGAAGTGTTTTTTCATGCTCACTATAATTTTTGGAGCGAATTCTCTTTGCCTCTGCCATTGCGTTGTTGTCTCAAAATTCACTGCAACAATGGTGTTTCATACTCCATTTCAGGTTTTCATGAGCACAATTGGACCAACAGCCTGTGCTTCCACTTAGTCTAATGAGGCTTGAACCAGGTGTTCTCATTAAGCTTACTCCAGGACTCCATAGTCTCAGACTAACTAAGCCAAATTTATGCCATGTTCATGCAAGCCACTTAAATAGCCAGGATTAACTAGTCTGACTTAGGCCTACTCCAGTCTTGATTTAAGCCCTGTCTCCGAAACCGGCCCTACGTGTTGTGTCTTTCATGTTTAGAAATCAGAGCTTATTTGAGATTTTCAGACAACGACTGAAGACGTAAAAGCAGGGGAACACTGCAAATAAAAACCTGTTTAAATCGTTGCAATGACTTTTAGCTCTGTGTAAAACGCATTGATCATAGATTTAGTTTTCAAGGATATTTTTGTGACCTAGACACGCATTTGTTGCTTATATTCTGTTTACACCAAAGGTGAACAGAAGAGTTTGTTTTATGTTTTTTTCCCCCTCTCTGTGGAGAGGTTTTGGTGTTAAATATAAGGTTTTAGGAGGTCAGAATGTGGGGATTTTACTAAGATTCAAATTTTTTTGCTTTGTTTGAATGAAAGAGTGTGTGTTGGAGGAGTTGGAGGAGAGAGGAGGAGAGGAAAAAGAGTCAAGGTCACACTGAGGAATGAGACACAGACAAAACTGACTGGGAGAAAAGACTGACTGACAGGAAAACAACTTTTCCTAGAAAAATAGGTAACTAGACTAGAGGCAATATACACCTGCCATCTGATGTATGTTGTATTTATGGATGTGAGAGTAAACGTTTAAAGGACTTGCCAAAGAAACTAAAAGAATGTTGACTGAAGGTTTGAGAGATGAACTAAGGACGAGAAAGATAAAGCTATGTTTAGGAATAAGAAAGATCTATAGGAGTGAGATGTTTCAATTCAGTAATATCTTGCTCTGAGATGGATAATAGAATGTAAAACATTGAGTGGTAAAGAAAGTAGGGGAAGAGATGTGGGAATAGAAAGATTTTGTACGTGCACAACAGGATGACAGAAGGGAGATAAGAGTGTTTGGGAGTCGGAAAGCCATCTGGGAAAGGACAGAATCCTTAGAGGTTACAACTGGCGTTGACATCATAAGGAGGCTTGTTTGTTTGTTTGTATGATGTTTGTCTGTATGTTTGTTTCTTACTATTGCTTCATTCAGAAGTGAAAAATTCCCAAAGAAATTGTTAAAATTACACTTTTTGGTAACAATTTGTGGTTTCAGATTTTTCAAATATATCCAGTCCATTAGAGGAAAGGAGAAAAGGTTTAGGCCTCCAAATTTCTACATATAATCAGATCATTTAATATCTTATTTTTTTACCTAGCACCGCAGGGATAATAGTAGACACCAGTTTAATACTTCACAATTTATTAATTTGATTCATAATCTTACTTCAAGGGTGAGTGAATAACCGAACTTTACAAAATCACATTGATGTGTCGTTTAAAAGTCCATCTCTAGGTACAGTTAATGTGCAATGTTTTCCTTTCTCTGTTTTGTATTATTTTTGAGCCATTTAAACCCTTCCAAAAGTCTCATCCTCAACTATGGTTTTGTGACAATGAAGATGATAATTGTTTTTGTTTTTAGTATGGAGAACTTGATTATCTGATGCAATGAGCCCAGTGAAGCTAGACAGAGCTGGTCTGCTTTGTTCTGCTCGAGTTTGAAGATAAGTTAAAATCTATCTGTTCTCTTTGGAATATAAATCAATACTCCACCCCTTTTTATTTTGTATCTGAATTTCGTAACAATTTATGTTGAAACAATCATTGATTATGTCTGTGAGCATAATCTAACAACCGTTTCATATCAACTGAAAAAAAGGATAATTGTTTCAAAAGAGGGATTAATGTTTGTGTCTTGTTGAAATGCTTTATTACTGACTTTTATTTTTTAGAGCTGAAGTCATGTTTGTTTCTTATTGAAATGCTTTAATTCTGACTTATTTTTTAGAGCTGAAGTCATTCATGTGCTTGCTATGAACCAAAACAATCATATGAGGATGAGAAATGCAACGTAAACTTTAAACTTAATTCTGGGCTGCCTGAAATTAGCAAAATACAAAAATTTAGATCTTTGAATTAATACTTTTTCCATTTTGTCCGCTATACACCAACTAGTGTCTGATAGAGGGTATTACAGCGGGAGTGAAATGGTTTGACATCATGGATTTGCATGTGTTTAATTTTTTATTTATTTATTTAAGTGGTTATGATTGATATTAGTTTTTGGGTTGGTTTCTGTTATTGATTTAATTAAAATCTTTAAGTTTAATTTATTATTTAAAACTCTCTCTCTCATCCACTAAGAGACATTGAGGGGGAACTTTTTACAGACAGAGATACACACCCCTGACATACCACACCGACCCACCGGACTAGTTTTAATTTATGGTTCTCCAAGGGTTGCACGTGTTGCGAAAATTGGGCGAAGCCCACAAGAAGGGGTACACAATCATGCAAAGAGCACGCAAGGTGAACGCAAGAAGCTCTTGCGCTTGCGTGTCCTTGCGTGTCTGTGAAAACGCAGATGCATGCACAGGCCTTTAGAAGACAAAGGCCACATGGAAAAGTGGGACCATGTGGCTTAGGTGTGATGTTACATATGTATGTTAAGTTTGGGGTGATGTGTGTGAGTTTTGTTAAAGAATTGCATGCAAATACCCTAACTCTGTGAATAGCATTATTGTAACATAAATAACAATCTCTTGTTACCATTTCATGAAAAAGGGGGAAAAGGTAAACGATGGTATGTTGGAGTCCAGCGGCGCAAGTTGCTGTATTCTGTTTGCAAGACTTGGTGTTGTATCCGCTCTTGTGCTGAAGTACTTAGGCAGGCTCTTGCGCTGCTGCCTTTTGGAAGGTTTTAGCAGTCTGCTTTAAGGCAGGCCTGCTTGGAGGTCAGAAGAAGGAGGCTGGTTGAGCAGGAGAGGTACACCTCTCCTCCAGGAGAAATTAAGTAAGAGTGAGCGATATCCATTTCTCCTGGAGGAGAGTGAAGAGAGAGGTAGCTGGGGATTTATTAGCCTGGTGACCTCATGGGTCTTGGGGCACACAGTGACCAATAGTGGTTGAAAGTTGTGTCCAGGGGCAGGTTTAACATCTAGGTGTGAAGATGAAGGACCATGGAAGAATGAGTTGTGTAAGCTCACCTTTGTCTTAAGAACCAAGGAAACAAGTGGTCGCCGGCGTGGCTACACATGTAGACCCAACTATTGTTCTCTAATAGTAGGTCCAAAAGAATGAATTATCAACGAAATGCACAAGTCTAAAGGAACAACGATGAAAATGTTTTAAAATGCTATTTTGTAAATGCGAAAGACTGTTCATGCCATGTGCCTTTTTCTAATGTTCTTAATGGCTTAAATTTCTTTCAGTACTATGTAGTAAAAATAATCCCAAACAAAGAGGTGTATTTTTTTTGACCAGTGTAATAATACAATTTGACACTGATTTAGAGTCACTAGGTCAGATGACATCAGGGGTGTGGGTGGAGGCTTTAAGTTGGGGGTGTTGTAGTGGAAGGGGGATTTTTGGGTTTGTTCTGCCTGGGGTTAAGAATAGCCTATAGAAATCTTTTATGAAATTCCATTCAGGTCTTATTCTAAAACAGAATACTATAATATGAATAAAAATGGTCAGACCCCAGCCAAACCACATTTAAATACGTAAAAAAGGCTGTTGCATGCCGCAGACAAGAACACAGACATATGCAAAAAATTTTAACAGCAAGGGGAGAACAAGAGCAGAACATAGCAATACTGGACATACAGTCGGGCGGCTGTTGCTGAGGGGTAGAGCGGTCGTCCTCCAACCTGAAGGTCGGTTTGATCCCCAGTCTTCCCCATCTGCATGCCGGAGTGTCCTTTAGCAAGATGCTGAACCCTGATTTGTCCCAAATAGAACAAGTGCTGCTAATAGATGCAATGTATGAATGACTGAGAAAACTCATCAGGAAGGCAGAGCCTGTGGTTGGCTCTAAGCTTGTCACCCTTGAGGAGGTGGTGGAGGACAGGATGCTAGCAAAACTGCTGGCAATCATCGACAATCCCTCTCACCCCATCCACAAAACACTGGACAAACTAAGGAGCAGCTTTAGCCACAGACTCATTCAACCCCGCTGCTCTAAGGAACGATACAGGAAATCATTCCTCCCAACTGCAATAAGACTGTACAACTCATCTACCTCTGTCAGAGCCACCATCACAGAACTGCACTAAATATACCTGTCTCCTTGCACTGTGTACCCTGTACAACCCTCCGCTCCATATACTGGAACACTTACTTCACATCATATGTGATATGTGTTAATATAAACCATATTGATACTATATATAATTTTCTACAATAATATTGTCTTTTGCACACTGTCTACATATTCTTACACTCATAGTATATTATATTATCTATTGTATAGTCAAATACTTATATTTACACCTCCTATATATCATATCATATTATATCATACTCTTTGTATAGTCATTATTACTATATACTGCTATTATACTGGTATAATTACTATCATATATAATATATATTATGTTATATCATATACTATATATACTGTACTATTTTAATTTTTATATACTGTCTAACAATAACATTACCATCATATCATCAGAACTATTATTACCATCATCTTGCCACTGCACCTTATCTACCTAATATACCTGCTGCTATGACGACCTAATTTCCCTTCGGGGATGAATAAAGTAATCTATGTGCGTGTGAATGTGTAAATGTGAAACTGTACTGTAAAGAGCTTTGGGTGGTCATCCCATTTTTCAGAATTGTTTTTATACTGTAAATAAAGGCAAAAACCCAGCACTCATTTTCATAATAAAAGAGCGCCTAACCCTAATAGTTTTTTCTTATATCAGAGTTTGCTGACTTATTCCATACCAAACTTTTTAGAAAATCCTAATCTTGGGTGATTGTAACATAAATTTCTGCTGTTTAACTGTTTCAATTAAGTTTTATTACAGATTAGAGAAACTGATTATTTATCTCAGTCAAGCAATACATGAACCAACTCACTCAAACGGTCACACTCTTGTAACGGTATTAGTCCCAACAACATTGAAACTAAGGATATCTGTCTGACCACAAAGCATTTTTATTTAATGTGGTTTTATCCCAACTACCTTTCAACCTTGATGCACCTGTTAACCGCCATGTTTATAATCCTACATCTGTTAACAAGTTTTCTGAGCTTTTTACTTCTGCTTCTTTAACTGCTTTTAATCCAAATTTGAACACAGCGGAACTGGTGTCCCATATTAATCACACCTGTCACACGGTCCTGAACTCTGTAGCTCAATACTGTCACCAAAAAATCCAGGATGGCAGCCCAGCCCTGGCTAAATGAAACCACCCATGCATTTAAAAGAGACTATAGGAGAAAGGAATGCAAATTGAAAAAAAAACAAGTTTACATGTATCCTGTGACATCTGGAAAGCTGCAATGATAGTCGACCAAAGAAGCAGTTAAAGATGCAAAAGTATCATTCTTTTCGAACTTGATTTTAAGCAATTACTCTAATTCAGCATTTATTTTTCTTTGCTTCTGCACCTTACAACAAACATCATACCTTATTTTCACACATCCAAACACCACTGACGCGTAACATATTTGGTAAATGGATTTGCATTTATATAGCGCTTTTCTAGTCTTGATGACCACTCAAAGCGCTTTACATTACAGTTTCACATTCACCCATTCACACACACATTCATACAGTGCATCTATCCCAGCACTTTGTTATTCTAAGGGGGGGCCATTCAGGGTTCAGCATCTTGCCCAAGGACACTTCGGCATGCAGATGGTTCAGACTGGGAATCGAACCGCCGACCTTCAGGTTGGAGGACGACCACTCTACCCCTCAGCCACAGCCGCCGATTTAACACATCCCACTACGTAGTTAGAGCTATCTTGATTTGGAGTTAAATACATTTACTTTTGGCTTGAGAGGTTTGTGTGTGGCCTCCCTTCTTGTTGCCATCTTTGAGCTAGGTGGTAACAGTAGTATGCATGAGAGAAGACGCCGCGAGATTTGTGGACTTCTATGTGGTGTCCGCTGATAATGTAGCGGGCTGGTCTGGACAGACAATGCCAGGGCTGTGTTTTTGTCCCAGTCTACCCCTGCCCACAGCTCTGCTCTTTTTTGGATCTAGAGGAATACAGGAAATCCAGGTACGCGCTCCGAAGTGCTATTAGCAGTGCTAAGACTCTACAGGGATAAAGTGGAGTCCCATTACAAGGGCTCCAATACTAGGAACATGTGGGCCGGAAACAGAACCATCACAGACTACAAAGCTCGTCACCAAGCTCAGAGATCTTGGGCTCAACATCGCCCTCGGTGAGTGGATACTGAACTTTCTGACGGGCAGACCACAGGTGGTGCGGATCAGCAGCACCACATCCACCTGGACCCATCACACAGACTCCATCAGGAAAACAGCCAGACAGCGACTCTTCTTCCTCCGCAGGCTGCGGAGGCTCCACATGAACTCCAGGATTCTATGCAATATCTACAAGTGCACAATAGAGAGCATCCTGACTCACCGCCTGGTATGGCAGCTGCACCACCCTGAGCCGTAAGGCTCTACAGAGGGTGGTGAAGTCCGCCCAACACATAACCAGGACAGCGCTACCATCCATAGAGGACCTCTACACCTAGCGGCGCAGGAAGAAGAGCAGCCGGATCATTAAAGACCACTTTCACCCAACCATAAACATTTTTGCCTGCTGCCGTCTGGCCGACGATACCGCTGCATCCGGGCCCGCACTACCAGGCTCAGAGACAGTTTCTTCCCCCAGGCCGTAAGACTTTTAAACTCCTCTGAACTGCCATTACTCCACCAAACCAGCACCGTGACATATTTGCATATATGCACTATTGTTGTTTTTATTTTCTCTTCAGCTGTTTTTATATATATTTAGATAAATATACTTTATTTTCTATTTTAAATTTAGATATTCACATAATTGTAAATAATTGTTCTAAAAACTAAGAAAAAAATATATAATCTTATAAAAAAAAATCTTTTCTCTCTTATTAGATCATCATGCATAACTGTCCAATTTGCAGGCTCAACTTCAGCCAACTGAGGAAGCACCTCCACAAGGCCCATGCAATCGAGAATCAATACGAGCGCTAAACCTCGCCTCAGGCCGGGTTAACATTAGAAAATGCCCGTGCCTGGTAAGTGGGTGCCACTATGTGTAATCCAGGCTAGATAAGCACATAGTTGGCACCCACAATAGGATGACCAGCCGGGAGAGGGCAAGAAGTATTAAGGTGGCCAAATGGAGAGTGTCAATCAAGATCCTGAGACAACTTCAGCTTCTTGGGCCATCTCCAGAGATCAGCACTGCTGTTCTTCTTCTCGAGGAGGACATCAGTGCTGGTCAACATGAGGAACCTGAGGTGAGACTCTTTGTCTGTGCACTTGTACATGTCCTTTTCCTGTTTGTCTGTCTCTCTTCCTTTTTTTGTAAGTGTGTTTTGAATTAATAATGGGCCGATCACCGAACAGTGGCAGGCCCTATTGAAATTGTAAGGATCTACAATTTCTCAACACCGGTACCCCTCAGGGCTGCGTGCTCAGTCCTCTCCTGTAATCCCTGTTCATGCATGACTGCGTGGCCACCCACAGCTTTAACACCATCGTCAAGTTTGCTGATGAAACAACCGTCATAGGCCTGATTACCGGTGACGATGAGAAGGAGAGGAGGTCAGAGACTTGACATCTTGGTGGCAGGACAACAACCTCCATCTCAACGTCAGCAAAATGAAGGAGTTGATCGTGGCCGCAACACATAATAATTGTTCTAAAAACTAAGAAAAAAATATATAATGTTATAAAAACATTTCTTTTTCTTTTCTCTCTTATCAGATCAGCATGCATATCTTCCCCATCTGCAAGATCAACTTCAGTCAACTTAGGAAACATCTGGGACTTCCGGTGGAGAGGGGAATAGAGTAGACGCACATATCGCGAGCTCCCGCATTGACTTGCAACAACTAAACTTTTCATAACCCAAACCCGACCCGAATCCCGAGTAAAGAGGGAATAAAAATCTCGACGCTTCATGGCCTCCGGAACCAGGCAGGCTAAAGAGAGAGACTGCAAAAGACGACTCGTTTGCCATGGCTAACCAGATTAGCATGCCTGCTCTGACTAGCTTACTGGAGGAACACCGCCAGTCCATATCGGCGGCGCTGTCCGCTGAGCTCAGGTCGGTGTTCGCCTCTCTCGAGACTAAACTTGACACGGTGCAGGCCACAGTGACTGACTTTGGTGAAAGAATTGAGTCTGGAGTCCAACGCCAATTTAACTGAGGAACGCATCCAAGCTCTCGAGGCATCATGCTCCACCTTAGAGTCTTGTGCTAAACTCAGAAACAAAAACATCGATCTGGAGGGACGAAGCCGACGCAACAACATCAGGATTGTCGGCCTACCTGAGTCCATAGAAGGTCCCCGGCCTACGTCCTTCTTCTCTGACGTCCTGTTGGAGATACTCGGAGACCAGGTGCTGCAGGCCCCACCTGAGCTGGACCGGGCCCACCGCTCAATAGCTGCCAAGCCGTGACAGGGAGACCGACCCAGACCCGTGATTGTGTGCCTTCACCGACACCAGACCAAGGAGCTAATAGTCCGGGAGGCCCGCAAACGGAGGAACGACCTGAAGTACCGCGACTCACCGGTCCGTATCTACGAGGATTACTGCCCTGACGTTTTTGAGCAGCGGGCGGTCTACCGCGAAGTCATGGCCAAGTTGTACAACCTGGGCCTCCGGCCGGCTCTGCTTTACCCTGCAAAGCTTCAAATCACCAAGAAAGATGGCACTAAGAAACGTTTCTCCTCGGTCGAGGAGGCCGTTACCTTCGCGGTGTCCCAACCCGCCTCTTAAGGCTGCATCATCGGCTTGGCTCCGCCATCGTTGAACGGGCTAATCACTAGCGGCTAACGCTAACAACTTTACCGACACGGGCCTCGGGATGACTCGCCCAGCCGGTAAGAGTGTCTCGACACGATAACATTATACACACAGTGACTCTGAACTCTTTCTAGTGTCTTAGGATGCTTTCTGAATACTGGGACTTTTTCACCATTTGTAAATCTCCACCTGATACTGAGTATGGAGTCTACCTCGGTTTGCTTTGATTAGCCATGTCACAACCGTTAGTCACTGATTACAATTTTCATTTTCCAGCAGGGGTAATATCAGTTAAACATTTAATACGAAGTTGTCTGTTATATCACAGTGTGAGTCCGGATAAATGTGTGGTTTCTTTTTCTATTTGGTTATATGAAGATGCAGCCTCTCGTTTTTTGTTTTTTTTTCCTCCCGGGTCATGTCGGCCCCTACTGTTCTGTATAGGCGACACAACAGGAAAACTCGCACGGCTTTTTTCCATAATACTGTGTGGTTGTTGTTTTTTCTCTCTCTCCTTCTCTGAACGACTGTTTTTCAAAAACGCTCATGTTCACGTGTGAGTAAATTGGTTTTATGCCTTATAACATGGGAGGCACTGAAACTTTTCGGTTAATGTTGGACCCTCTGTATTATCTGGGTTACATTTAATCCAGCGGGAGTGGAGAAGTTATGGGGATAAGTGAGTATAAAGAAACTGGAAGCTATACAGGGGTTTTGAATGGTTGTTTTGTGTGTATTTCTTTGTTTGTTTTGTTGTTTTTTTTGTCGTCAAGGGCATCACCACCGTACATCTCCGCTTGACAAAGGGTTAGAAATTAATGCATAATACAACTAAACCTCCAAATCATGGCTGCAGGTTGGTATCAATCAAGAGGGGCTAAGGCCTTTTCATTCTTCTCCCACGTCCATATTCTAGAATCGATTTTTTTCTTGCCGATAACAGGCTACTGCATTGGGTCAACTCTGGCGAGTACCACAGTACAGTGATCTCAGACCATGCTCCTACGTCCGCTGTCATAAACTTTCCCAACCACAGTCCTCCACATACTCAGTGGAAACTCTCACTTTTTATTGAATAACTCACGTTTTAAAACATTTTTTCAGGAGGAAATAGCTATTTTTTTCAGGCGAACGACACCCCAGACGTCTCAAAAAGCACTCTTTGGGAGGCGTGTAACGCTTATCTGAGGGGATTTGCCTCTCAACAAAAAAAAGCGGACGTGGAAAGGTTGGTCTGGCTCTCAGAGCAACTAGTAAGTATCGATACGCAACATGCCGCCGCCCCTACTCCCTCACTTTATGACCAACGTCTTAAACTCCAGGCTGAGTTTGACCTCCTGTCAATATCCAAGGTTGAAACAAAATTGTTAAAAACAAAACGCTATTTCGAAATGGGAGATAAGGCGGGCAAACTCCTCGCCCATCAAGCTAGAGCCGCAGCTCTTTCGAGACTGATCCCTACGATAAGATCTCAGTCGGGGTCAGTGGTCACCGATCCCAAATTGATAAATGATGCGTTTTTGAATTTCTATTCTGACCTGTATACCTCAGAGTACTCACCTGAAATCTGGAAGAACCACAATCCCCTGGAGGAGCTCTCATATCCCAAAGTCCTCTGTCTGGGTACCAGACAGGGATGCCCGCTCTCCCCCCTCCTATTTGCTCTAGCTATCGAGCCATTGGCCATCTGGCTTCAGGGGGAGGGGCGAGTTGAGGGCATCACCAGAAATGATGTCACCTACAAGCTGTCCCTTTACGCCGACGATTTGTTATTATATGTGTCTAACCCAGCCTCATCCATCCCTGTTATCTCAGACATTTTAACCCAATTTGGCAGACACTCTGGTTACAAGTTAAATTTTAATAAAAGTGAACTCCTTCCTATAAATGAACTGTCCAAGAAGATGCCACCATCCTCTTTCCCATTTAGAGTTGTTTCAGAGGGGTTTCGATATCTTGGCATATTCGTGACTGCATCTTTCAAGGACCTTTTTAATAAAAAATGTCGCCCTCTCTTTGACAAATGCAAGCTAGATCTGACTCGCTGGTCCTCCCTCCCTCTCTCCCTATCTGGCAGAGTTAACCTGGTTAAGATGGTGATTCTCCCCAAATTTCTTTATTTGTTCCAACACATTCCGATTTTTATTAGACGGTCATTCTTTCAGCAACTAGACCAGACAATTTCGTCGTTTCTGTGGTTGAATAAGCCGCCCCGTATTAGAAAAGCTGTTCTACAACTCCCCAAAAAGCAGGGCGGTCTTGCACTACCCAATCCTATACAATACTATTGGGCATGCAATATTAACAAAATTGGTCATTGGCTTGACAAAGGAGCCAACGCTGGCCAATCATGGGCTCTGACAGAACTACGGTCCTCAAAGTTTTCCTTACCGTCCCTCCTTACCGCGCGGCTCCCCCTCAAGATCCATAACATCTCACAGAACCCTGTTGTTACTAATTCGCTGAAAATCTGGAATCAATTTTTGAAAACATTATGGCTTGAATGAACCTTCAACTTTGGCCCCGGTTGTTAAAAACCCATCTATTCCCTCCCTCCTCATCTGACCCTACCTTTACTATCTGGCGAAACAAAGGTTTATTATATATTAAAGACCTTTACAAAGGAAATACATTTACTGATTTTACAGAGCTCGCAACCAGGTTTGAATTACCTCACTCTCACTTTTTTTTTCTGATTGACTCCTTGCTCGCCCTCGATCCTGCTCAAAAGCGCTCCGTCTCTATGATTTACAAGTCCATTGACTCCCTTAACCCTGACCAAACAGCTCGCCTGAAGCAGACCTGGGAGCAGGAGATAGGAGTTCCAGTTTCAGACGAACAATGGGACCAAATCCCTAAGCTAGTTCACAAGTCGTCTATATGTTCCAGGCACAGCCTATTACAATGTAAAGTTCTTTTCAGAGTGCACTACACAAACGTCCGATTGGCGAAGATTTACCCAGGCACCAGTGACAGTTGTAATAGATGTAAGCAGTCGCCATCTAATCACACACATATGTTTTGGTCCTGTTCGAACCTCACCAGCTTTTGTTGCCAAATTTTTGATAAACTTGCAACAGTGCTTGAAGTGGAACTTAACCCTGAACCTTACGCGGCCCTGTTTGGCCTGCCTCCACTTATGACACCTTGTCTCCCTGCATCGAAACGCCGGGTACTGGCCTTTACTACTTTATTGGCAAGACGCCTTATTTTGTTTAAATGGAAACAAGTTACTCCACCTTCACACAATAGCTGGCTTAGAGAGGTCCTCATTCATATCAAACTTGAGGTTAGATTCTCCCTGGCGGGTTCTGGTAACGCTTTTAACAAAACCTGGCAGCCTTTCTTAGAGTACTTAAACAGAACTATTATTCACCCAGAAAGTGACTAGATAATCAAATTCAAATTAGATAGAGTTGACCATAATGAGCAATTGGCACGCAAGTATCGACATCACCTGACGGACGCAGGAAGTGAATTTTTTGTTAGCTGTTCAAATAAAATGACAAACATTTGACTAAAGCCACTCCAACATTGGGAGTGTGTGAAATCAGACTAGTTTATCTGTGGTTCTTGAAGAAAAAGCTTGTCTAAAAGTTTTTTGCATGATTCTGTAACAGTGGTTGATTGTGCCCTGTCCTAACACATTGCTTAGATGATGGAAGCTGTGGACACGGCTCCTGTGGTTGCGGCAGCTTCCAGCCCTAACCAGGAGTTGGCCCTACCCGGCCCCTCGAAGAAACGCAGGATGGAGACGGAGGCTGAAGTCAGGCGAAAGTAGGAACCGAGACATGCACGAACAAAATATTCCACCCTTACTTGAAAAGTGCACATATAAGACATGCAAACACTAACTTATGCACATGTGTGATGGTAATAAGAGCCCGAGCACTGACAGTGACGATTATTATTATTGCCTGAGCAGCGAACAGAGTGAGACAGTGTGAGGACCTACTGAAATTGTAAGGATATATTTTTTCCTTTTCAGGCAAATGAGTTGGCTTTCAGAGGGCTTTAACATGCTCAAATGCTTAACAAATTTTGCAGAAAATTTGAAAGTGGTGAAAATTAACGTATTCTGGAGGACTTTTCAATGGGCGTGGCAAAATGGCTTAACGGCGCACCCCGGAACACGTTCACATTGACCAATCTTCACAAAAATCGATACACACGTGTATCATGACCACACAAATTAATTTATTTTCTTCTGGCAAAAGGCAAAACGAATGCAATGCTTCAAAATGCATGTGATCGAGCCCTCTCAGTAAATGGATTTGTATTTATATAGCGCTTTTCTAGTCTTGATGACCACTCAAAGCGCTTTACACTACTTTTTTTTTACATTAACCCAATCACACACACATTCATACAGTTCATCTACTTGCAGCACTTTGTTAGTCTATGGGGGTGGCATTCTGGGTTCAGCATCTTGCCCAAGGACACTTCGGCATGCAGATGGTTCAGACTGGGGATCGAACCGCCAACCTTCAGGTTGGAGGACGACCACTCTACCCCTCACCCACAGCCGCCCGTTCAGTGCTGCTTTGCAGTCCTAGTTCATCTTGAGATTTGAAATAATGAAATTCTCAGACTGGTGTTGCCTTTGAGTCTTTATAATAGTAAGCTCTGCAGAGGTTACACAAGAAGCATTGATAGTCAAAGTAGAATAACTGGCCGCAAGTTCCAAAAAAGCCAGCACTTATACAAAGAGGTGCTTCATAAAACCTTATATGAAAAGAGACATGAAATAATCATCTTTGTCTAACTTCTGGGTCAGCTCTGTCTGCTGAGATCACAGACCTGGACTGGGTCTTGGAGGAGCAGGACCGGTGGCTTGCATCTACCTCTGCTGAAGAAGAGTGCAGCGAGGCAGAGCTGCAAGTCCTAAATGTAGAATGTCAGGTGATATCGGGGTTGGGTCCAATAACTTTGAAATGTGAATTATTGATAAATACAAAATCACATGCCATTCTAGCTCCATTCCTCTTCACCATCTACACCTGGGACTTCTCATACAACTCCACTAACTGCCACCTGCAAAAGTTCTGACGACTCTGCCATCGTTGGCCTCATTTCCGCCGGTGATGACAGGGAGTACAGAGAACTGAACCAGGACTTCATAACATGGTGCCAGCGGAACTGCCTCCAGATCAACTCTGGAAAAACCAAGGAGCTGGACTTCTGCCTTGAGTAAACACTCTCCTCCGACACCAGTGAACATCCAGGGTACGGACATTGACATCGTGAGATCTTATAAGTACCTGGGTGTTCACCTGAACAATAAACTGGACTGGACTGATCACACACAGGCTATCTACAAGAAGGGACAGAGCTGACTATCTGCTGAGGAGTCTGAGGTCTTTTGGTGTGCAGGGAGCACTCCTGAGGACCTTCTTCGACTCGGTGGTGGCATCAGCCATCTTCTTTGGAGTGGCCTGCTGGGGCAGCAGCATCTCGACAGCCGACAGGAAGAGACTTAACAAGCTCATCAGGAAGGCCAGCAGTGTGCTGGGGTGTCCATTGGATACGGTGGAGGTGGTAGGAGACAGGAGGATGGTTGCTAAGCTATCCTCCCTGATGGCCAACTCCTCCCACCCCATGCGGGACACCCTGGCAGCTCTAAACAGCTCCTTCAGCCACCGGCTGATTCACCCCCGGTGTGTGAGGGAGAGGTACCGCAGGTCCTTCCTGCTGCCGTCAGACTGTACAACCAGCTGTGATCCCATTGAACACACAACACAATTCGTGCAATTTATTTAATTATATTATTTAGTTGTTCTACTACTTACTATTTATTTACTTGTTTCCTATTTACTTTTTTGCTCATTATTGTTTTTGTTTCTTACTATGTTGTTTTGCTTTTTATTTTTGCTCTTGTTGCATTGTACTTGCGCTGCTGCTGTAAACACTCAAATTTCCCCACTGTGGGACTGTTAAAGGATTCTGATTTTTACCTAGTCGAGTGGAAAAAAACTAAAGTCCCCTAAAGTGCAGCCCCGGCACTACGATTGGCCGACATGTACAAAAATCGATAGGGACTTGTGTCTTTTCATAACAAAATAAGCCTCTTGGATAGATATTCTAGACCAAACAGGAAGCCCACCATTTTGGCCATATCCACATTTTTACTTTGTAGTACCTGTCCCAGGGCTTTCATCAGATCCACTTCAAATTGATTGTAATCACAAGATGGAGATACAAAATAACCCAAAGATCGATTTCGTCACACTGTGTTACCCTGGCGTGGCATCAAAGTTTGATTACACGCCATCAAAACACGAGGCTCTTTATCTCAGACACATTTGGGCCAATCGAGTCCAAACTAGTCATGTAAGACAAAGTTTCCTGGCCTGATGACATCTACGTAGAAATCATAACTTAAAATCACAGCGCCACCTGCTGGATACAGGAAGTGACATGTTTTATACTTTAATGAACTGCTCCTCGATGCTTACAATATACAGCTCAAATGAGCTCAGTCAAGTCATTGGATCGTGTTCAGAATTGTGACATTTCCTCAAACTGTATAAACATTGAGGTGCGGCGAAGGATCATCCTTCGCCAAAGGACACGATGTTGTCATAACTACAATGTGCATTGTCCTATCACTACCAAACTTGTCACATGATTAGAGTCCAAGCCTGAACAGCTCTACATCTCAATATTTACTCAGTGTCATAAGCCACCTACTATTTCACCATGAAACAGAAAGTACTTTGTTAATCCCTTCTACATAATCCAACTACTGACCATGATCACAATCCTGACCTGAACAGCTCCATATATTATTAGTGCAGGGTCATACCACCTACTGATCAGTGTGAAAATTAAGTTGTAACATTGTCCAATTGACACAAAATTGCTCACGCTACATCAGAGCCCTACTTAAACATATATTGGCAAAAGGACATTAGCTTTGTTTTACAATTATCATTCAATTTACAAAAAACTTTCAATTTGATATGCAACCAGCTGAAATTCAACCTTGAATAACAACCTTCAGAAAAATGTTCAGGTGTGTGTCAGGTTTATTTCTGCTGCTCATCAAACCTAATCAGGTTCAGACTTAACTCAAATACAATAAGTTCTAAAAGTCAAAAGATCTCTAGAATCCAGAAGATCTGAAAAAAACAGCAATAAATGTCAAATACCCTGGAAATATTTCTACGTAGTCTGTGGTTCAGTGTCGATCTGTTCTCTGCTCCCTCCAGGCCCACGGAAGCCCAGGTGCTTTCTGGGAGGCAGACATGGAGTTTCTGGTCATTATTATAGACACGGAGAACAAGATTCTTAATGACCAGAGAAAGGACCTGCAGAAGATGTTAGAACTGGTCGGTTCACTGTCGTTAGGCAACTTCAGTTTTCCTCCTTTACCTTTGTTTGTATGAAACTTGTTCATTTCCTCTCTTCTGACGTCAGTTGGAGAAGAATCGGTCAAAGGAACAGAAGATACACAATTTAAATCAAAACAACGAGTATCTGAGAGTTCAGATAAACAACTGTCGGACTCTACCTCAGTCCGTTAATCTCAAAGTAAAGTTAAATCGAACTGTATTAACTGAAGGTCAGGGTTCTCAAACCTTACGCACGATTGTGGCGCCACCTGCTGGAATTTTTCCGACTGTTAAACTAAATAAATCAAGTCAAGTAGTAAAATGAATGACTCATAATTTTGAACCTCAGAACACAGGATATTTATTCACTTTTTAACAAGTTTCCCTGAATCTGAAAATACATTTATACTCAGGATAAAAAAGTTTTTGTTCAGTACCCCTTTACAGTCCTAGTTAAGGCCCGAGCACCGAACGGTGGGAAGCCCTATTGAAATTGTATTGATTATTATTAGGACCCGAGCACAGAACCCAGTGGTTGGCCCTACTGAAAAGATTTTTCCTATTCTTATTATTAGGGCCCGAGCACCTACTGTTGGAGACCCTATTGCATTTCGAAGGATTTGTATTTCATCACACGGTGTGATCGTGGCATGGCGTAAAAGTTTGATTACATGCCATCAAAACATGATGTTCTGTTTCTCAGACATACATGGTGCATTCGACTCCGAACTAGACATGTAAGACAAGATTCTGGGCTTGATGACATTTCCACAGAAATTATGAATTAAAATCACAGTGCCCCCTGGTGGCAACAGGAAATGTCTTGTTTTTTGAACATCTTACACTTTTGATGAGAAGTATTCCTCCTCATCAGTGTCTCAAGTCATTGATAATGGCATAAGATTACTGTGACATTTCGTCAAACGCCATATTAGTGGCGTGACGTCAAAGTTCATCAATTCTTATTAAAGAATATACTTTGCCTAAATCCAAGTAGTCCAGTATTATGAAACCCAGCAATAGAAACTCAGCAGAGTTCAACTGTGGATCCAACATTTTTGAGAGAGGTAAATGTATAGTCTAAAATGGAGTCTCTGTTCTACTGTTGGTCACTCATTGATAAGCTGTTAAGTCAGACAATTATTATGTGACCTACCGCCTGTTGGTCAAGGTCATAAAATGTGTTAAATTCAATGTAACAAATGAATGTTTGATAAATATGTTTTTTCAGATTCAGGCACATCACTGCCAAAGGAACCCAATAAAATGTTATCTTACCCACCAAATTGAGCAAGAGGAACTATTAGTTTGTGTAATTAGTTGATCTGTTTCTGGTTAGGTTTTAGTCTAATGCTTTACTAGCCAGCTTGCTATGGGTTATGGAAGTTTTCTGGAAGCTGGTGAAAGGAGAACTCATGCAGCAGCTAATGTCTTATGCTGAAAGTTTTAATGTAGACTTGATGCATCTAGGAGACCATAAAGGTGAAACAATGTACAAACGCTAACAGAGTAGGGATGGGACTTTACAGGAGTTTTCATGTTCGAATATTCATTTCTATTTTTTATTTATTTTATTTTTTATTTTTATTTTAATTTCTTTATTAGTGCAAATAAACAAGATTAAAAAAGGCAAGAAGATTTGCATAGACATACATAGATGCACGGGTGGGACAAAAGAAACCCCGAAGGGCTTATTAAAGATGTCCACCTGACATTAAAATACAGTAAGGTAAAGAAAATAAGAGAAAAAAAGACAAACAAAAATAGAATTATAGAGATAAAACAACTACAAAGTCATTTTACAAAAATGAGAATACATTTGAGTAAAAGTAAAAAAAGCAAAGTAAAGATATAACTAACAAGCAAAAAGACAATACAGCATACATTCAGTTTATCATATTATTATAGGCTTTTAAAATTAGGTACTTTTTAAGATATTTTTTGAAAGTAGCTAAAGATGAGTGTTTACGTAGAGTAGCTGGAAAACTGTTCCAAACGACTGGACCTCTTTCTCTAATAGAAAACTGTCCCAGATTTGTTCTGAAAAATTGCCGGTGAAGGAGATCTACAGATCTGGTCTGATGACTATGGATCTGTGACCTGGTTATAAAAAAACTGCTAAAAGAAGAAGGAAGTAAATTATTGAAAAACTGGAAAACAAAAGTGCCGATCTGAAGAGTATTCACATCATATATGCTTAGCAACTCCAGATTCTGAAATAATGGAGCACTGTGAGCGTCCCAACTGGAGTTGGTTACAGATCTAACAAATTTTTTCTGTAACAGAAAAATCGAATTTAAACTGGTTTTGTATGTACTAGCCCATACTATATTACCATAGGATATAAAAGGGATAAATAAGGCAGTAATATAAATCCATACAAATTTTCCTTGACAGCACGTGTCTTACTCGTCTAATAACCCCAATGTTTCTAGCCAATTTATTGGACACCTGTGATATGTGATTTTTCCATTTGAGCTTATGGTCAATAAAAACCCCAAGGAACTTAACATTGGAAACATTAGCAAGTGCATTGTTCGCCATAAAAATTGGCTGGATAGGATCGGATAGAATAATATTTTTAGGCTTAAATATCATATAAGCACACTTCTCTACATTAAGGGATAATTTGTTGAATTTGAACCAGTTATCCAGCCGATCGAGTACGCTATTCATTCGATCTATCAACTTGTGTTCATCTTTATCGGTAATGAAAATATTTGTGTCATCGGCATACAAAATAAAAAGAGCTTCATCAGATATTAAATGCAAATCATTAATATAAATAAGGAATAAAAGAGGTCCAAGTATGGAACCTTGAGGAACTCCACACTGTAGATGACTGTAAGTCGAGTTAGCACCATTCCATACTACATACTGTTTCCTGTTGAACAGATAACTTTTAAACCAATTAAGCTCAGTCCCAGAAACCCCATGAGCCTGTAGCTTAGCTAATAATATATTCGGATCAACGGTATCAAAAGCCTTGGATAAATCAATGAACACTCCAATTGTGAGTTCCTTGTTGTCCAAAGCTGTAGATAGTCTGTTAACTAATTGGATCAGGGCCATAGAGGTAGAATGTTTGGCACGGAAACCAAACTGATAATCATACAATAAGTTATTATCTTTAAGATGTGCAATTAATCTATTATATACAATTTTTTCGAGAATTTTGGAGAAGCAAGGTAATAAAGAAATTGGTCTATAATTTGAAAATAGTGACGGATCCCCCTTTTTAAATATGGGAATAACCTTAGCCCATTTCAGTTGGTCTGGTACTACACCTGATTGAAGAGAACAGTTAAAAATATGACAGTGGTTTTACAATGGTGGGGAGACACTGCTTCACTAATTTCATTTTGAGATCATCAAAACCAGCACTTGTTGACTTTAGACTTGATACAATATCCCATATTTCTTTTTCGTCCACAGTAGAAAAATGAAACATTGATTGACTGGAAGGAGGTCCTGTACTGTTAGAATAGAGTGGTGTTAGAGGGATTTTTGCAGCCAAAGCGGGACCAATATTGACAAAATAAGTATTGAATTCTTCAGCAATTTCAATGGGATCCTCAATACTAGAATCGTTATTATAAAATATGCTCGAATATTCATGACGTTATTGAACAATTAAATTGATTATTCGCTAAGGCATGACCCCCTCCCCCAGCCCATGACTGACCGACTTAGACCAATGGGAAGAGACAACACTTATGGAGAGCGTTGGGGGGGGACTTCGAGCAGAGCAGAGTGGGAGCCAGTGAGAAGTTTAAAGAACAAACTTAAAAGCTGTAAGTCGCGAAGAACCGGAGGATGGCTGGCGAGTCTTAACGAGAAGATGGCGTCGGAGTCCACGGGGAACGGTGATTCGCATGGCAGAGTCAAGTTTGTTGCGCTCACTGGGCTTGAAGTTAGCTCCTGCTACAGCTCCTGCTACGGCTACAGCGAAACATCTCCACTACCGGCTGCCCGACAAGTGAATTGGATACTGTTGACTGACTTTACAGAGCGAAATGCACAGCACAAACTCTATGGACAATTCCATTGCATCATCTGGACTGCATGCCCACCGTGGTGCAGTGCACTTAAATGACGTGTTGAAGTAATATTTGGTTAGTCTCTGTTCGCTGATACTAAATTCACATATATACTGAAGTTCGATTTTGTTGCTTGAATTGAGGTGTTAAAGAGGCTCACTGTGAAAATATGTTCCATTATCTGAATGATAAATAAATATATATATATATACACAATAAATAGATGTGTTTATTTTTCAGTTTAGGAACCCTGCTCTGTGAGTTTAAGGGAAAGGATGGGGCGGTTAGAGTGAATACATATTTTCTTTAGATGTACACATCACTGACCTGAACTAATAGTCTGTTAAGATATCTGACAGGGATAGAGAGATATGAAAAAAAGAGTTGAAGGCTGTAGGAGTTGAAGTCGTAGAGAGTTGAAGTTTGTGCCTCTCTGTCTGGTGCATCTGAGTTAGAAATGAAAGTCCCTAAGCATAGACGTGACAATGTACTGTTGTTTGGTCCCTTATCTATAACCTGACGTTGGTTCTGATAAAACAAAAATACTTCAACACTATGAACATTCAATTAAACAGATAAGTGGCTTAAGAATGAAGTGAACTCGTGATGTTTAGAGCCACTGCGTGGAATTACTGATGAACTGTAATCGAAACGACATGTTTTCACTTTGGTCTGTATTTCAACTCCAAGTTTGGTCTTGAATTCAAATTAAAGTGCTATTATAAAGGTCTTAAATTCAACTTTTTTTTTATAGCTGTAGACCAGCTGCAACCAAGTCTTGTATACCAGGAGCTTGTTTTGGTTAAGATTTTGGCAGCAGTAATATAAAATGTAGTTTCCATTTGTTTAGCCTTGTAACGACTTTAAAACTCCACATGTTGACCACAGGTCTTTAATGACGCAGCTACCTGACACACAGTAATTTGTTTTTTTTGTAAACTTTTTTTTTACTCCTCTTCTCTCTTATCAGATCACCATGCATCTGTGCCCACTTTGCAAAAAGTCATTTTGAACAGCTGAGAAAACATCTCCTGAAGGCGCCTCTGGTAAAAAATGTCTCAGAAAGGAAAATACTGCTGAACCTGGCTTCAGGCAGGGTAAATATGAGACTGTGACAGTGGTGCTCGCCTAGGGGTTCTCCAACACACAGCCATAGACTGAATTTGTCTTCTTCAACATCTTTACTTGTCCCCACACATGTGATCAAAAACATAAACTTAAATCACACGAAAAGTATCAAGCTTTCCAGCTTCGTTCGGCTTCTCTCAGGGATCCTCCGTCTCTGAGTCTCTGAGGCGCCTTGAGGCAGTGAAGACGCTGCCCTTTTAAGTGTGAGGATCATCAGCTAACAGCTCTCACCTGCGCTGATTGATCCTCTGTGGTGCAGGTGAGGGTGCTCTCCTTGCCCCCTCACCTCCACAAAGCCAATGCGCAGTCAGAACCAGAAAGTATTCAGTGGGTCAAAGTCATAAAATGTGTTAAATTCAATGTAACAAATGAAAGGCCTTGTTAAATATTTGTGTTTTTAAAAATTCAGATTCAGGCACATCACTGCCAAAGGTACCCAAGAAAATGTTATCTTACCCACCAAATTGAGCAAGAGGAAATATTAGTTTGTGTAATTAGTTGTTCTCTTTCTGGATACGTTTCATGTTTTAGTCTAATGCTCTTCTAGCTAGCTTGCTACAGTTGCAATCAGAAATATTCAACCCCCCTGAAGATTTTAAGTATTTATCAATTTCAGTTTTTTCAAAGAGCAAGATTCTGCTTCGGATGACTTCTTTAGGAGTTAAGTGATACATAAAATCAACACATAAAATGCGTGATGTAGGATTTGTGTGTAACAGTATATTTTGTTAAGATAGCCATGTCACAATTACTCAACCCCTATATAATATTGTTGTTTTTAAAGCTGCCTGACAGTTTTGATGGCCTAAAGTGGAGTTGAAACATAATTAAGCCTTTAGGAACTCTATAATGATCCTTCATTTGCTTCAGCTGTGATGCATATTCAAACCCCACCCTTGAAGGTATTCGAGGTGAGTTGCAAGCATGGGAAAGACAAAGGAGCTTCCACAAAAGCTGAGAGAGGAGATTATTTCATCAAACCTGAAGGGCCTTGGGTATAAGAAGATTTCCCCAAAATGTATATTCCAAGAGATAGCATTGGGAGCATTATAAAGAAGTTTAAAACTTATGGAGCAGCTTCAAACCTGCCTGGCTGTTGAAGAAAGCTCAACATTTCATCAAGGGCCCTCAGCAACTTAGTCAGAACAACTAAGAGAAACCCCTGTGTGACTGCAAGACATCTACAGGATGACCTGATGAAAGCTGGTACAAGTGCTTCAGTGGCAACTATAAGACGTGCACTGAATAAACAAGGACTTCATGGCCGGATTCCAAGACGCACTCAGCTCTTGATTGGGTGGACCGTAATGTGTGATTAGTGAGGGTAGACCCTGCAGACATTCAGAGGATTTTAAGGAATGGGCATGGCATAATAAGTGACTAGCGCTTGGAAAACTTGGACTATGGCCAGAAAAGGTCTCTGGTTCGACTCTAGTTCGAGTCCACGGAGTAACAACAAATGAGGATTCTCCCTACCCTGTCTAGTGCCCCTGAGCAAGGCACCTTACTCCCCCAACAACTGCTCCCCGGGCGCTGTACATGGCTGCCCACTGCTCTGTGTGTCCTGCACCAGATGGGTTAAAAGCAGAGGATACATTTCCCTAAAACTGTATGAGTGTATCTGTTGCTTGTGTTTGGGATAAATAAATGTACCTTAATCTTAATGGGCAGCCCCGGCACTCCGATTGGCCAACATCTATATGGGATGGGTATATGATTGAGGACCCGTTTATTCTGTCTGGTTTTAAGTTATTGTACTTACATGATTTTAGCTTTTCTGTGTTTGTACCCTCATAGTTGAATGCATATATTGTAAGTCGCTTTGGACAAACGTTTTTAGTGTTTAATGGAATACTGAGAAAGTTTAATAAGAAGTTCAAATTAGGAGTTTGGAGTCTACAGGGCACAGACACATCATATCCAGCATCATTTCTTCCTGTTGAGCGGATTGCTGGTAGATGTGTGGTTAACACATCCACTGTGAATTTAACCAGCACATTTGAAAAGGTGACTGTAATCATGCCACTCTGTACAGTGGTTGAGATTTAGGATTGTGCTTTGGATAATAATAAAATGCTCAAATAATGTCCATTGTTAATGCATTGATTTTGCTTGTGGTATACAATGTAATAATTATAGCACACTTACTTACTTAAGAACAATTTAGAATTTCAAGTTTTATATTTATTTTAAGCCTGGTGTACTTTCGCCAGATAGTTTAGAAAAAGGTGTTATCTGCTCCGAGGGAAACTGTCCTGATTTGCATTTGTAAAGCGCAGAGCATTGTCATTTGCATGTGACCCCTAGGAGAAGGGGGGGGGGTCACCTTCCAAACTTCTCAGGCTTGGAAAACTGCAAGAAGCTGGAAACAGAAATTTCCCCAGGAATTTCCTTCGACATGTTCTGGCACAAATTATTCTTTTCATGCAGTGGTAATATTGAGAAAGGGAGCATTACTCATGATCAAGCCTAAGTAATATTATCGTTATAACTTCAACTCCTCTTCTACATATGAAACCAGTGTGCCTTCAAAACATGAAAATATAAGAATTTATATCCGTCCTCTCTAGAACGGAGACGGAGCTCTCCTAAATCCCTGTGCCCATTAATTGCACAGACCCCACTCACACTCTTGCAATACACTGACATTTTCGGACAACTTGCATTGATCCTTAACTAAGGAGCAGATACAAACCATTGAAGAAAGTTGGGTGGTACCCACGTCCGGCAGAAAGTATTAAGTATGAAAAACAAAAAGTAAACCCAAGTATGTGTAGTTACTGACCCATGACATTATGTAAAAAATGAAACCAAAAGTATTGATACTATCAAACAGAGAGAGAGCTATAATACAGCCAATGTGATACATGATACTTATCCAATACAGCTTAGTCTATGTCTTTCATTTATTTTGGATCCAATCGTGATAGCGAAATCTAGCTAGACTCACGCACGCCATTGTCCCATTCAGTCTGAGACCGTTCTGTCTCGATCTCATGGATGAAGGCCTCTACCTCTGATGGAGTAAGAAAAGTCTCCACTGATCTGGTGAGTGCTAGCATCTTTCTTTGAGTGGCTGCAGAGACACAAGCTAGGTTGTTCAACTGGTCCTCAGCGGAATTTATACGGGATTCCGCTCCACTTAGTCTTTCTGAGAAGGAGTCTAAGGCTTCTTTGATCTCGTGGTTTGAGGTGATAACTTCTTTGAGCTGGGCAGAGAAGTCTTTTCGATGAGTGTTAATAGCTGCTAAAATTCTGTCATCCCTAGCTTGGGTTTCCGGAACTTCAGCTGGCCCATGAGCAAACTCCACATCGCCATCTCTCTTCTCTTTACCTCTTGAACTGGGTTTACTCTAATTCATTTTGGATCCCACTTATATCGTGCACTTATATCACTCGCTGTGACTTTTTACAAAATCAAACGAATAGGTTTACATTTATATATGATGTATTTTACCGGACCACCTGAGCTTTGCGACTTATCACGTCCACGTCATAACCGTAAGCCCCAGATTTAAATCAAATACAATAAGAAGTACTAGAACTTAAATATCTCTAGAATCCAGAAGAAGAGCTGAAAAAACCAACAGCGAATAAATATCAAATACCCTGGAAATATTTATACGTAGTCTGTGTGTAACCCAGATCTCAAATGATTTAAAATAAATATAATCTTAAAAAAAAATTCTCGCACCGGAAGTGTAACTACTTCCGGTTGCGCCGCTATAAACATCCGGGTCGGGAGGGTTACTTTCTTCTCCCCGGTTGAGCAGTGTGAAGCAGCATCAGCTATAAGTCTCCGGTAAACTGGTGATCAGAGGTGAGTTTAACTGTGTTGTCTGTGTGTATATGATTTAGCATAGCGAGGTGCCAGTGTAACCTGTGTGAGTGTGTGTTGCCTCGGTCGGTGTCCGTTAGCTTCATGCTAACCATGCTAACGGACACCGAATCACTTATCATTTAGTAGTGTTATGTGTGCTTAACTGTTAGGCATGCCCTTTAAAAGCTCTTGATGTATTTGTTTGTATTTCGATTTGAATGTTTTATACTTTGTAATTGGTTAATTTTTATAAGATTGATATTAGCATTAGCCAAAGGTTTGTATGTTTGTAAATTCTTACATCTTTGGAATTATTCTTTTTCCTACATGACCTTTTATAGGTTGGATTCCTGTTCATGCATTGGGCTCCAACCGAACCTATATTTCTTCGCACTGGTTACATGTGGTTCAGTGTCGATCTGTTCTCTGCTAAGTACTAAAATTCCAAGATCTCTAGAATCCAGAAAAAGAGCTGAAAAAACCAACAGCGAATAAATGTCAAATACCCTGGAAATATTTCAACGTAGTCTGTGGTTCAGTGTCGATCTGTTCTCTGCTCCCTCCAGGCCCTAGGCAGCCCAAGTGCTTTTGGGAGGCAGACATGGAGTTTCTGGTGATTTATTATTGACATGGAGAACAAGATTCTTAATGACCAGAGAAAATGGAAGAACTGGTCGGTTCACTGTCGTTCACCAACTTCACTTTACCTCCCTTACCTCTGTACCGTTAGAGCTACAATGTAGCCCTAGTTATTATAATTATAATAAACAAAACGTCCAACAAACTATATTAATTAACCCGTCACCTGACACAACCTTGAGGACACAAAGGAAACTGCAGCATCAGTTCATACCTGATGTTATTTTCCTGTGTCTCAGATGCATATTAGTATATTAATGTATATTATATATTGATAGTTATGAGTTTTGTGCTTCAGGGGGAAGTGGAGAAGCTGTCTGTTGAGCTAGAGGTTTTCAACCAACTCACAAAAAGAGCTGTGAATTCCACCATGAATGAAGACCTTCAGAAAAATATTCAGGTGTGTGTCAGGTTTATTTCTGCTGCTCATCAAATCTAATCAGGTTCAGATTAAATCAAATACAATAAATACTCAAATTCAAAGATCTCTAGAATCCAGAAGAAGAGCTGAAAAAACCAACGGCGAATAAATGTCAAATACCCTGAAATATTTCTATGTAGTCTGTGGTTCAGTGTCCATCTGTTCTCTACTGCCTCCAGGCCCACGGCAGCTCAGGTGCTTTTTGGGAGGCGGATATCGAGTCTCTGGTCATTATTATAGATATGAAGAACAAAATTCTTAATGACCAGAGAAAGGCCCTGCAGGTGATGGAAGAACTGGTCGGTTCACTGTTGTTCACCAACTTCACTTTACCTCCTTTACCTTTTTGTTTTTATGAAACTTGTTCATTTCCTCTCTTTTGTTGTCAGGTCGAGAAGAATCGTGCACTGAAAAAATGAAATGCTCAATTTACAGCAGAAGAACGAGTACCTAAGAGACCGGATAAACGACAGCCGGACTCTACCTCAGTACGTGCTTCTCCAAGTAGAGTTAGATTCATTTCCTCTCTTCTGTCTTCAGTTGGAGAAGAATCGGTCCCAGGAACACAAGATATGCAATTTAAATAAAAAGGAGTATCTGAGAGTCCAGATGAACAACTGTCTGACTTTACCTCAGTCCATGATTCTCTAAGTAGAGTCTTGGGCACATAGGAAGAGTCACCTCTGATGTATATGCACCTTTATTTCCACTTTTGTTTACCGTTACTAACAAACTATAATTTACACAAGATCATATTTAAATGCAAGTAGACCCCAAAGGCTCTTTACACACAATAAGGTCCACAAATCTGGAGGCAGCACTGCTTTGGTCATTGTGCATGACTCTGGACCAGTAGGCTTAAGTTTCAGTGGTCAGTGATATTTAAAGGGGATATCAATGATATCAAGCTGTCCGTGGTATTATGTAAAAGGTCTAAAATTTCCCTGAGTCTTTGTCGTTGCTAACATATAAAATTCTGCCTCTTTCTTGTGACCTGTGTCCTTACCTTTGCAGTAAGCATGACTAAGACTGTCAGAGGGCCTTCGTGTCTGGTGTAAAAAGAATATATGCTGTTCCAGTTGCCTTATCCTTTTTTAAATCAAAATTAAATAACAGCTGATCACAGGAGTCACCTGCTGCTTCATATATGTTTGACAGTTAACCTCAACTTACCATACTAACTTTACTCTAATCACCTTTAAGAAATGTCTAAACACTGATGTAAAAGTTAGATGTTTTTGCTGCCAATCCGTCTGAAGCTGAGTCAGTCAGACTCCCATATAAATGTATGTAAACATTGATGCCCCTAGAGAGAAAAGAGTTTGTATCTGTCAATAAACAATCAGGTCTTGGTGAATATCGATTTTTGATTACCCACCTTTGCCATTGGAGTAAATATCCCCCCCACACTTCTTGGTTTACTTAATATGAATGGTTTTGTGTCTATGAATAATACAGATCAGGCAGATCAGACGAGGTGTCCTTTTTGTGTTGAAGCCCTGCTCTTACCTCCGTGTCCACCATCATCTGCATTTCATATCTCTTAAGTCTGCTGCCTTCATCTTAACAATATCAGGGACAGCTATGGGCTGTGGGTTTCCACTGTGCTTCAGACTATCACTGTTAAACAAATTATTTAATTTCTTAGGTTTTAACAGTGTCTACTTTAAAGCCAGACTATGTGAGAGCTGAAAGAGGATACACGCGTATGAAGTGAGGCATCTTGTTTTTGTTGGTGTGATTAACACATTTTTGTTCGCACTGCGTAATTCTGTAAGATTGAGACCTGACAGAATTATAGAGAAACTCAACAGTTTCCACACTGGTCAAACACATGGTGACTGTAGAGAGAAAACTCCCTTTTAACTGGAAATAACCTCTAGGCGAACTAGACTCAATAATGACAACCATCTGCCCCGTACGGTTGGAGTGAGCGGAGTTAAATGGGGGGATAGGAGAGGTGGGTGAAAAAGAGGGAAGAGAAAAGAGAGAGAGATAGGGGGCAGAAAAGGTCATATAGCTGTTACATTTTCAATAACATAAATAATTGTTGGTTTGAGAAACCTTCAAAATTAATTAGAGGGGGTCATTAAATTCAAAGTCAAGTTTCTTTTGGCCCTATAATGTTTATGTGGCTTGTTTGTTTGAAGTATTATTGAAGTGCTTTTACTTCAAAATGCTGTGTGTTATTTAATCTGCTACTTGAAGTTTCTTAGTAATTATGATTCATCATTTTGATAAGTAATTTGTATCATTCAAGCCAAGTAAAATATACTACCCTTATATATTGACTGCACGACCCGACAGCTTGAAGTGTCGTGCAAACCAGAATAAGTCCTATATTCTAGATTCTTCAAAGCCACCTTTTGCTTCGATGACAGCTTTGCACACTCTTGGCCTTATTTCAATCAGCTTGATGAGGTAGTCACCTGGAATGGTTTTCCAACAGTCTTGAAGTGTCCCCAGAGGTGCTGAGCACTTGTTGGCTGCTTTGCCTTCACTCTGCGTCCAACTCATCGCAGACCATCTCCTTTGGGTTTAGGTTGTGTCGTTGTGGAGGCCAGGTCATCTGACGCAGCACTCCATCACTCTGCTTCTTGGACAAATAGCCCTTACATAGCCTGGAGGTCTGTTTCGGGTCATTGTCCTGTTAAAATACAAATGCTGGTCACACTATGCACAAACCAGATGGGATGGCATGTCCATGCAGAATGCTGTGGTAGGCATGCTGGTTAAATATGCCTAAGGCATAAAGCCCCCCCACACCATCACATCTCCTCGTCCATGCTTAACGTTGGGAACCACACATGTAGAGACCATCCGCTCACCTTTTCTACGTCTTACAAAGACATGGCAGTTGGAACCAAAAATCTAAAATTTGGACTCATCAGACCGAAGTACAGATTTCCACTGGTTTAATATCGATTCCTTTTCTTTCTTGTCCCAAGAAAGTCTCTTCTTCTTGTTGTTCCTCCTGAGTAGTGGCTTCTTTGCAGCAATTCGACCATGAAGGACTGATTCACGCAGTCTCCCCTGGGCAGCTTATGTTGAGATGTGTCTGCTACTTGAACTCTGCGAAGCAATTATGTTGGCTTTAATCTGAGCTGCTGTTAATTTGCGGTTTCTGAGGCTGGTAACTCTAAGGAACTTACCCTCGGCAGCAGAGGTAACTTTTGGTCCTCCTGTCCTGGGGTGGTCCTCATGAGAGCCAGTTACATCAGTGTTTGAGGGTTTTTGCAACTGAACTTGAGGATACAATCAAAGATCTTGAAATTTTCTGGATTTACTGTCCTTCCTGTATTATCATCTCAAACACATTAAGAAGGCAAGAAATTCCACAAATGATCTCTTGACAAGGCAAACCTTTTGATTGAAAACCATTCCAGTTGACTACCTCATGAAGCTGATGAAAGAAGGCCAAGAGTGTGCAAAGCTGTCATCGAAGCAAAAGGTGTCTACTTTGAAGAATTTAATATATAATACATATTCGGGTTTGTTGAGCATTTTTTTGTTTACCACATAATTCCATATGTATTCCTTCATAGTTTGGATGTCTTCAATATTAATATGCAATGTAGAAAGAAAGAAAGAAATATAAGGAAAAACCATTGATGAGAAGATGCGTCCAAACTTTTGACTGATACTGTATAATTCTCAAACAGTGGCTTTAAAACAGACTTCTCAGAAGTTGGAAAGAAGTGGCATTTAACCAATCAAGATGATTTTCATCTAACCTGGAAAGAAAGTCTAATAACAGAACTATTTATATAGAGCTTTTCTAGTCTTGATGACCACTCAAAGAGCTTTCGAGTATAGTTTAAGCGCTTTACCTTACAGTTACGTACAAGAAAGAGCTCAGAAATGCCAAAACCTATTATTCTTCATTAATAGAAGAAAATAAAAACAAGCAGTTCCTCTTAAGCACTGTGGCCAGGAAGAAAGAGTCATAGCTCTACTGATCCATCTATTCCTTTAACTCTTAGCAGTAATGATTTCATGAGCTTCTTCACAAATAAAATTGTAACAACAGGAAAAAATGCACCACCTCCTCCCCACAAATAACACAGATGCACTGTATAGTAAAGTTCTTCAAGAGATATTTCATTTCACAAATGTCTTCCTCTTAACCATCAACATGTCAACTAGACCCTATCACAAATATACTTTTTCCTCTAATTGACAGTTCCATATTTAATCAGATTAAAATGTATTTATTAACTGGTTACGTACCACAGACTTTTAAGGTAGCAGTATTTAAACCTCTGCTTAAAAAGCGCGCTCTTAATCCAGATAATTTAGCTAACTATAGACCCTAAACAAAAAGTCCCTTTATTTCAATAACTCTTCGAAAAGCCGTATCTCAGCACATATGAGATTACTTTTACAAGAAAATCTGTATGAAGACTTTCAGTCAGGATTTGGATCCATCACAGCACAGAAACACCCCTTTTTAAAAGTTACCAATGACTTGTCAGATAGATTCCAATTTGTTTACAAAGTCTTTGTGTTATTGTATATGCCTGCTTTGGGGAGCATTATCAGAAAACATCCCATACTGTACACTTCCATTGTTACGCAGATGAAAACCAACTTTACATATCTATGAAGCCTGATGTGACTTATCGGTTGGTTAAAATGCTGTATCCTTGTAATGATAGTTATGGCTTGCTTAGAACTTGTCCTTTCTAAATTCAGACAAACCGCTTTCTTCTACCTGAACATTATCATGAAAATTAGAAACATCCTTTCTCAAAAGGATGTTAAGAATCCTAGTCCATGCTTTTGTTCCTCTTTTTGTTGAGATGGTGACTGCCTCCCGCACCCAGAGTGGGAGCTCGTTCTACAGGAGAGGAATCTAGTAGCTGAAGGCGCAACCTCCCATTTTACTCTAACAGACTCTACAGGAAGGAGTTGTAACAAAGCCAATGTGGCCAGTGAGCCGAGCTGCAATTTTGCTGTGAAGCAAATGTGGATCATTACCACCTACTCGTCACAAGAGGTACAGGCCACCGAATGAGTGCTATACATCTTTAACTCATAAAACTGCAGCCAACCCATTATTGTCTTCTGCTGTGACCCCCCTTCTCTGTGTTTGGATCACCTCTAATATGTATCTCATTCACCACCAGTGTAGTGTCCCAGTGGGAGGTTTAAGAGCCACTTAGTGTCTCTCTTTTGTCAAAACAGGATTCCACAGGGATAATACTCACCTAAAACCCTCATATTTGTTCTGTCAACATTTAAAGATTTTTTTGTGAGCATAGTTTAAGAGCTTTTCTTTTTTCTTGTTGTATCAGAGAATGTTGTTCAGATTTCTGGCTTTAACTTAAAACTTAAATCTGTTTCATAATGCATGTGTGGCAGACTTTTGTACAAAAGTATGCGATATTAGTGCATTAGTGAATCTCAATTGCATGCCAGTTCTGTGCAAATTTGTTTTTGAAAATGCTCACTTGTTTGTAAATATATGAATGTAGTGGATGAAAAACCTAACCTTTAATGTTAAAGATGATTTTTTTAGTGTGAACTTTGATTAAAATCATGAAAAAGTCATAAGCAGTTCATGTTGTTTTTTTGTCCTTGTGTTTGCTTCAGTCACTTTATTTCCACTGTCGCTACAGTCTGAGCATGGAGCCAATACAGCTAAATATTTTTTTTTATTTCAGGCACCGTCCTCTCAGAAGCAACATGACACCACTCAGTACATTTTGTTTGTTAATGATATCACTGCTGTGAACATCAACCAAAATCTTTTTCTTCAATTCCACTTCACTCTCAAGCTCCTAAAAGTCAGTGTCGGAAAAAGTTGAGCTTCTTCTTGGTTGATGAGGTGATTCACCATAGAAACCTGCGGATCAGCAGGGTTATTTAACATTCATGAGATACTTTGCATTGACTATTTATGGCTGAATGTGGGTGTATAGTGGGCAGAAAATGAGGCAACTCCATGTTTCCAGGTAAACAATGCCTTCAGGTGATTATGCATGCATTTCTATAAATCACAACTTATTGTCAAACGCCATTTTTAGCTTCTCTGCGTATGTACTCGTTTAGTATGAATCCTACTCCATGTTTGATAAACAAGGTCCCTTCTTTGATTACTCATCACAGAGCATTACCACAGACTGATTAGACAGCCTGAGTAACTCCTTGCACAAGTTAGATGACCACAGTCCATTGCATCACATGGTGTTTTGGAGAAACTTGTCAGATATTTCAGTTTGGGTTGAGTGAATAGTTCTTTAAGGGGTTCCCTCATTTTCTCAATCCTCTGCTGGAGATGTACTACAACATAATCTGGATTTATGGGAATCTTTGGATCAGAGGTTAATATCCTGGCCTCCTGTCTTTATTCTATGACCCAGTTAGACAACATTTAGTGGACTTTACCTATAAGGCCTTTGTTTTCACAGTATGTTGTTCCGACCAGCCACCCCACTGCTCAGTTAATGTCTTGGTTTGGAAACAAACTCAATAACAGAGAAAAGCCACTCACTTTATCTTTTGACTTCTCTTTCCAGGACGACCTGCAGCGTTCTCAAGATTTCTACCTTCAGAGGTCATTTCTAATCCTTTTTCAGAGAAGGTATTAGCTTCCCTCCATGACCTAAAGCCTGAAACATGCTTCTGCGTTTTCACGGGCCCGTAAGCGCAAGAACCCTTCCGGGTCCCTTACGTGCTTATGTATCCCTTCTTACGTGCTTACGGGCGTCGACCACTTTTTCTAAGATTTACGGCAAAGCTCCGCAAGCTCACTCAGCCCGCAAGGCTGTGATTGGTCAGCTCTACATCCCGTCTGGAGCTGCATGTCCGGTTTCATGCCCCATAATACAGGCAGAAACAACGGAAGATTTAAAAGAACGAATATGGACCAAATAGAAGAGCGGTTGGCAGAAGAGATCTGAAAGTATGACCACTTGTATAACCCGTCACTGACTGGCGGTTTTGTCCGCCAGAAAAGGCTCAGAGGAGCCGCGCTGGCGATGTTAATAAACAGTCGACGAAGAAGAAAGAAGTCGTCTTCGACAAAACACGTTACTCCGCCTAGTGTTCTGGCGGTGAACACGCGCAACGGTTGGGGAAGCATGAATGACAACGAGTCCTGTGCCACAGCGCAGTGAAAAGCCGCAGACGCAGTTGCAGAAGCATGTTTCAGGCTTAAGGATCTGTCATGGTGTTCATGTACCAGTGACCTGCTCGCTGATGCCTGAGATGCTTGTACCTACATGCACTGTCAATAGGAGCTTTGAGGTGAAGATTATAGCTCTGTAGCAGCTAGACTCTTTTATTCAACTACGTCAGTAATTATAAAAGTTGGGAACCAAAAAAAGTTTCTGTTTTAACTCGATCAATTTGTTTAGTACATTTCTTAATTTAAAAAATTGCCTTATGTCTGATTCAGTTTCATTTCACTTCAGACTTTTTGACTTTTGTTTAGTGTTTTTTCAATTTTTTTTGGATCACTGGCTGCTCAGGTCTTCTCTCCTTTGCACAGCTTTAGAACAGTGTGATGTTGATGGCCTGTATTCCAAGCAAATTCAACATATCCAAGATATATTTTTGTTGTCCAGCTTCACTGAACCTCATCAGCCGTCCTAATGACCTGTACTACGGAGTTCGTTAAGTGTCTCAGTTAACCTTGTTTTTTTCTTATCAAGCTGTGAGCATCTTCATGCGACAGAGGCAGAGCTGTGAATAAAGTTCTCATTACAGTATGAGAAACTAGAATTACCGCACACAAATAAACATGTGCGATGTGAGGTGAGGTCACGACAAATTCTACCAAATCAAGTGAGTTAATCCTTGACTCCAAGTAAATGCTTGTGCCAAAAGTCAAAAGAATCCTTGATGGCATTCCAGATATCACCATCACAACGCAAACATTATTTGTGAGGTTACCATGACCTTTGACCTTTGACCACCAAAATCTAATCAGTTCAATCCTTGTGTCCAAGTGAATATTGGCACCAAATTTTAGGAAAATCCCTCAAGGCATTCTTGAGATTGTGAATGAGCTTCTTAGGACTAAAAACTCACAAGTTACCTTGATAACCACAAATCCTTTAAATGCCCCCGCAGGTGAATATAGTCAAGCATTTATTAAATAAAGACACAAGTCTTTCCTTTCAGGATAAAGCTGTGAGTAAAATAAATAGGTAATATTGGACCTGTATTCATCAGGTGGACACAAACACCACTAGTGTCAAATAGTGATACAATAAAGCCATTGCAGGTAAAGGTGTTGTCCTGGAGCCAGCTGTTCCTGGGATAAGGGATTAGAGGAGAAACAGGGGTGCAGGCCAGTTGAAATTACAAAGACCTCTGAACAACTGCATGTTCATATGTGTATGCGCGTGTGCAGTGTCGGACTGCACTATGATAATTACTGGTGCCTTCCGTCAAGTTTGCCAACCAGAGGCAGTGTGGCTCATTACAACTCTCAGTAATTCAATGGAATTCCTTGTGTGAAGGTCTAACAGGATTACTATATGTGGGGATGAGACGGAACAGGGCTCCCAGCCACGTCAACCAGTGAATTACACAATGAGAACTCTGGCTCCCAGCAGTCACAACCGACACAAGTTAACCTTTTTACATTTTATTTACAATCAATCAATCAAATTGTGTTCATATAGTCCATCTTTACAAATCACAATTCTTCTAATAGGTCTTAATAAGTTCACATCATCTGCCCTGAACCCTCATCAAGAAAGTATAGAGTATAGGGAAGCTGGCTCATGAGCTTTTAAAGGAACATGCACTCAAAACAGGTCAATCTGAGGAGGGCTGTTTTAGACAGGGTAAAATGGTTCTGTTTTAAATTAGCCTTGTGATATTTTGACCAAAATTTGTTACAGACATTTCTTTAAGACACACAGGAACCATATTAACTTGTGGTAAAATGGCCATAATATGTCCCCTTTAAGCAATCTAGCAAGTTACAAAAGTAAATTAATTCGGTATAAGTTAAGAAACAAGAAAAGAGCTACAAAATGAATGGCAGTAACTCAAAAAGAGGTCAACTAAGCAATAAAGAACTTAAGGTTGACTCAACCAAACAACCAAACTGACCCCTTCACAAATAACACAGGGAGCTTATAAAGACACGGAGTAGTCCTAAACAAACACAAACTGACTGTACTTACTAACCACATTGATTAACTAACAAACTAAAGATGTGACAACATAAATAACCTATCAACAGAAACCTATTTACAAGGACATTTTTGTGTCAAGTAAATGATAAAGAAACCAAGAAAGCATTTGAGAAAACTTTAATCAAAGCTCCACCTTCTTGTCTCTGATGGCCTCTTTTAAAAGGCCATCTTTGTCTTCAGGCCTTTTACCAGGGGAGCTCAGTGATAGAACAAAAAGGGTAAGTGTCAGCAGCTACTCAAAGACCATGTGACAGAATGTTAACTCAATTGTGTGCACCCAAATTAGAAAACAAACTGTCAAACAGAATAAAGAGTGTTACAAAGGACTATGTGTTTTTTTATTTGTTAATGTTTGGGTGTTAAATGTGATGTAATCTAATTAAATACTAACATCGTTGGGCAGATGCTGATATGGCCGCCACACACTCCCCCGCCTCTGGACAAAGTAGTCTGCAGTGTATTCTGTTTGCCTCGTAAATCAAGAACCTCCCACTTTAAGGCCATGTGGTCCGTTTACAGGAAGAATTGTCTTCCCAAGACATAATACATTAGAGAGTCCAGGGCCCATGCATTCTTTCTCCATCATAGAATAGATGGCAGCCTCACTGGAGCCCCTCTTAAAAAAAACGAAGGACTACGACCTCAGAGGACTAGTATTTTGGGGTAGAGCGGGATGAAAGTTGGGGAAAGGTGGAGTGGTCCCAGAGAACTGTGTCAGGGATGTTTGCCTCGAGTACATTGGTCTGCTCTTCCTTAAAGCTGTTCAACACAGTCTCTATTCAGCAGTTCAGCAGAAATCCGCCAGATGTCCTCCTTAACCCTTTGATAAAAAGGTATGCAACCCCTTCTAATGCACAACATGGATGAATTCATATTAATAAATTAGTAATAGTATTAATTTCCTAAATTTTTTGCTATTTATTTTAAATAAATGTATTTCATCATTGAATACTCCAGGTGTTCAATAAATATCTTGTTTTTGATTACCATAAATTATAATTTTTATTTACCTTTCTTACTTTAGGAACAAACATAAATGTTATATTTCTACATCAGTTTTACACATGGTTAAAAACAAGCAGACTCACAAGTGAGAATGCTTTTCATAGACTTTAGTTTCACTGGCGAAGAAAGCCCAGCGGCGCCTCTACTTCCTCCGCAAACTCAAGAGAGCGAGAGCTCCCACACCCATCCTGTCCAGCTGCATCACTGTGTGGGGCAGTAGCTGCACTGCACACAGCAGAAAAAAACTGTAACGCATAGTAAACACAGCTGGTAAGATCAGCGGTGCCCCACTCCCTTCCTTGCAAGACACTTACACAACCCGCCTCACCCGGAAAGCCACCTCGATTGTCAGTGACACCAGCCACCCCGCACACGGTCTGTTCAGCCTCCTACCCTCTGGAAGAAGGTACAGGAGCCTCTGTTGCCGCACCACCAGACTCAGAAATAGTTTCATACACCAAGCTGTCAGGAAGCTAAATTCTCTCCCCTCACTCCCCCCAGCCACATCCTCCAGTCTGAGAGGAAGCTGTATTCCCCCCCACATTAGGAAATGTCTTATCTGTTGTGCCTGTGCACTTTATATGTTAACTGTGGGAGAGCGGGAAACGTAGTATTGATTCCTTGTATGTCTTGAACATGTTAAGAAATTGACAATAAATCTTCTTTATCTTTATCTATCCAGACATTGCAAATACTTTGTAAAGCGGAGAAATTCCCAAGTCAAACATCACATGAATCAGTGTTACTCCAGGCATACAACTACACGCGCCACATTCCCTTTTACTTTTGAAAAAAAGTGGAACAGGAACTACAACTCCTTGAAGACTAGGATATCATTGAGAAGGTAGAAGTTGAATCTGTGTTGATAACCAACATTGCTGTGATCATAGAACAACACATTTCACCAACAGAGGGGGACATTCTGCATAATCTCAATGATGCGGTGTTCTCGAAATTAGACCTAAATACAGGATATGATCATTATCAACACATTGGATTAAGACGATACACAAGACTCACTCGGAATATCATTGAATTTCTGTTGACCCCTCCCATCTGGTGACTATCTCCTAGTAATTCTGGATAAATACTCCAGATTGCCATTTGTGGAGTGTGGAGGTAGCTTGTCACAGCACCTCCAGCTGAACCAGGGAAAGTTAGTGGCACAACTGACTCTAGTTGACCAATTACTCTCTGGATCAAAAGGCATCAGAGAAAGCTGCCAGAAAAAGAGAAAGACAAGAGGGAGAAAGACACTGGACAGAGCTGAGCTGCCAGAAGCCAGCAGAAACTGATTGCCAATTTATGTCAAACCTGAGTAGGTTTTCTTTGGCTGTATCGGGGAGACCCCAGTAGCAACATCGTTTGCCACAGTTTCACCCAACGTGGGGTCCAACACAGAGAAACTGACCTGCAGTTTAAGACGGCGCTGGTTTGAATGGCAGAGGCGTATGTGGACATGTACTGGGAGGTGGCAGTGAAGAGTAATCTGCAGCTGGAGGCTCTGCAGAGGCAGTAGGAGAGGTGGACTACGCTACTGGAGCATCTCCTTGCCAGGTTGGGGTCGCTCCTGTTGCTAGGTCAGACCTGATGGCTACCCGGCCTTTGTTTGGCCACGTGGGTATATCAACATTTCGCCTCATGGTTAATTGGCTTTTAAGGAACTGCCCTAAGCTGGTTTGAATCTTGAAAATATTATCAGGAAGCACTGAAAAAATGTCATCGCTCTGCAGACGTACATATCCATGAAACCAGAGGAAACTCAACAGCCAACTAAACTCCAGGTATGTTTAAAGGAAATAAAAACCTGAGTGACCCAAACAAATTTCTGATTAAACTGAGACAAAACAAAAGTTGTAATACTTATATACTTAATACCCTCTGACATTCCCCACAGCTGCACCCCTCCCTCAGGTGATCACACAGAGCCACCCCCTCCCCCCTACCATCACTGCGGAGCAGGTCACGGGAGAGCTGAGGAGACTGCGCCCTAGGAAAGCAGCCGGCCCTGATGGGGTCTGTCCAAGACTTCTCAAGGCATGTGCTGTGGAGCTGGGTGAGCCTCTGCAGCATATCTTCAACCTGAGCCTCCGACTGGGAAAGGTCCCTGCGCTGTGGAAGACATCCTGCCTCATCCCCGTTCCAAAGAAGCCACACCCCAGTGTGCTGAATGACTTCCGGCCAGTTGCATTAACATCCCACATCTCTAAGACTATGGAACGACTGCTTCTTCACATCCTGAGACCCCAGGTTCGACATGCTCTCGACCCGCTGCAGTTTGCCTACCAGGAGAAGGTGGGCGTGGAAGTTGCCATCATCTACCTCATGCACAGGGCCCACTCTTATCTGGACAAGGGGAAATGTGCTGTGAGAATCATGTTTTTTGATTTCTCCAGTGCCTTTAACCCATCCAGCCCCTTCGACTGAGTGACAAGCTCTTGCTGATGGGGGTGAACGTCCACCTGGTATCCTGGATCACTGACTATCTGATGGAGAGACCACAGTTCGTCAGGCTGAAAGACTGCGTCTCTGAGACTGTGTTGTGCAGCATCGGCGCTCCACAGAGGACTGTGCTCTCACCAGTCCTGTTCACCCTGTACACATCGGACTTCAACTACAACTCGGAGTCATGCCACATCCAGAAGTTCTCTGACGACTCTGCTATTGTGGGATGTATCTGAGATGGCCAGGAGGGGGAGTACAGGAGCCAGGTGGATAACTTTGTGCAGTGGTGTACGCACAACAATCTGCAGCTGAACACCATCAAGACCAAGGAGATGGTGGTGGATTTCAGGAGGTCTCAGCCTCCTCCTCTCCATCGAGGGGGTCAGTGTGGAGGTGGTCAACACCTTCAAATACTTAGGAGTCCATTTGGACAATAAACTGGACTGGTCAGCAAATGTGGATGCAATCTACAAGAAGGGTCAGAGCCGGCTCTACTTCCTGAGGAGGTTGAGGTCGTTCAACATCTGCAACAAACTCCTGCGCATGTTCTACCAGTCTGTTGTTGCCAGCGTCCTTTTCTATGCTGTTGTGTGCTTGGGAGGCAGCATAAAGAAGAGGGATGCGGCACGACTGGACAGGCTGGTGAGGAAGGCGGGAGCTGTTGTTGGCTCTGAACTGGACTGCCTCACAACAGTGGCAGAGACTAGGACCCTGAGTAGGTTGCGGACTATCTTGTACAATGAGCACCATCCACTTCACAGTACTCTCATAGGACAGAGGAGCTCATTCAGTGGCAGACTTCTGTCACTGTCATGCTCATCTGAAAGGCTGAGGAGGTCCTTTGTCCCCAGGGCCATTCGGCTTCATAATAACGCCACACATACATCACATACATACCATCCATACATACATCCATCACATACATCCATACATACATCCATACATCCATCCATACATCCATCCATCTATCTATCCATCTATCCATCTATCTATCTATCTATCTATCTATCTATCTATCTATCTATCTATCTATCTATCTATCTATCTATCTATCTATCTATCTATCTATCTATCTATCTATCTATCTATCTATCTATCTATCTATCTATCTATCTATCTATCTATCTATCTATCTATCTATCTATCTATCTATCTATCTATCTATCTATCTATCTATCTATCTATCTATCTATCTATCTATCTATCTATCTATCTATCTATCTATCTATCTATCTATCTATCTATCTATTCTATCTATCTATCTATCTATCTATCTATCTATCTATCTATCTATCTATCTATCTATCTATCTATCTATCTATCTATCTATCTATCTATCTATCTATCTATCTACTTAGCCCTAAACACCAAGGAGTGCATTATTTAATTATATAGCTACTCTGGATGATATCGCCCCACTTTCATATATCACCCTCACTTTCAGTTGGGGAGGCAGACACCCTCGCTATATTTAAGAGTTGGCTCAAAACCTTCTATATTATGAGCTGCTTGGACCTGATCTTTGTTATGCTGCTTCTCTTCTCTACATCTCTTTCCTCTTCTTGGTCTTCATCACATTAATGTCTTTTCTATACAAGTTACCTTCTTGACTTCTTATCTGGAGTCCTTTATTGTTGCAGATGCAGGATCATGGCTGCGGCCACATCATGGCTTGTGATTGTGTATAGTGATCGTGGGGGCAGCTGATTGTGGATTATGATTATAACTAGATGCTTGGATTTACAATATGCCTAATACCATTTTTGGCAATACCTCTATCATTAGGATTGTTATTACTGCTCCTTTCACCTCTGTTAGACTTGTTTTTTGTATAAATACCTCTAATTATGTTAGGTTTGTCTTTTCTCATGAATGTTTTGAATATAGTTATTTTGTTGACATGCTCTGCAACACGCAGCATCTATTGCACATTGCACTTCCGTCTTGACATCTTGCTATTTGTCGCTGCACACTTCCTGTCAAGAGGGTGGAGTAATTCTATCTACACAGTGTTGAAAACAGCTTTTAACCACAGTCTTCAGCTGCCTCTTCCTTTTTCTGGTAAGTTTTCTTTAACAAGAAAGAGTTTTTGCAATTACACATTATGTTGCTGACTTTTTTAACCATTTGTGGCAATGTCCACAAAAAGGATTAAATCCATTTTATATACAAATGTTTTGAGAGCTATTGTATTTCATGGTGTCAGAATAAGTTAAGTAACTATGAAAAAGGGCTTGTGACAGTTTATATTTAGACAAAAGAGGAAGACAAGCTTCTTTTTTCTTGGAAGGGAGTTGACTGAGCTAACAACTGACACATTTTCGAGAGAGGGTAACAGGAACTGTATTTTCTATTTAGTTTTTGAATCCAGAACTTTTAAATTATATTATGTGAATTTTCCCTTTTAAACATTTGATTTCAGTTTCTATTTTTCCAATTGGTCCCTCCTTACTTTGTGGTCCTCAGCAGTTAGCATTCCTAAATAATCACAGAGCACTTTCTGCCTCAGATAAAGCAGGAGAGATTCTACATTTGTGTCTTTTGTTTTTCTTCAACAACCCTGCTCCTGATTCTTCATTTGGTAAAAATGTGATGTTGTCTTTGCTGAGTATATCAAATCAGAGGAGGGAGTGCTAAGTTACACTTGGCACATAAATAAAATTAGTAACATCTCATTATTAAACAAATTTGTATTGTATCACAGTAATGTGATGGAGTTATTTGACTGTAGCAAATCAAGGTGAAAGTCATTTTAACTATTTTGCATCCTCTGTGCAGTTTAATAATACACATAATGTCATGTTTTATACACTCACTACAGAAACAAGTCAAAAGATCTGTTCCTTTTTCTGCTTTTAAATTGTAGTTTTGATATTTTCCTAACCCCTGATTTAATGATCCATTGAATGTTGTGGGATCTTAATAAAATTGACCGAATTAAATTCAGTCTTTTGGAGTGATGTCATATGAATGTCTGAGCAGTCAGTAACAAGGCTCCTGAAAGTGAGTCAGGTTCAAGTCTGTCATTGAACAAACTGCAGACACATCTTTTGTGAACCTTTAACTCTCCAACTGTTGTACACGCATTCCTCCACCACAGTCTGGTATTTTGAAAGCTTTTGCCCAAAGCTGACCTCTATCCTCTCTTGTCATAGGAGCTTCAGCTCAAGCATGGTGATAGTCATGTGTTTTACACCATATTGTTTAGTTTGACTTACAATTAGTCTGACATGTAAGAGGTGTGTTGCTGCTTAATGGTATTCAATATGGTGGTTACCAGCCAGTCATTCCATCTGACAAAGTGGATCAAAGTTGCTTGTCTTAGTTTTGGCTCGGGGCCTCTTATGCAAAACACGTTAAGCATACTAAAGATATATTACAATATTTGGCTTTTAAAAAGTGATACGTAACAAAGTGAAACATGAAGTATAATCACATGACTATATAAACAAAACTTACACAAAATAACTGCTTTAACGCCAGCCTAAAGCAATATATTAGAAAAGCACAGGAAAGAGTATTTTTTACTTTTGAAGTGAGAGGAGAGAAGTTCAGTAGCTAATGTTTGATGAGTTCAGTCTGAATGATTGTTGATCATCATTGAAATATTGGACAGTGTGTGAATCATTTGTCTAATAAAGGTCATCAGGGGCTTTAGTCTTTATTTCTCCTTTTGTTGAGTCAAAGCATCAACACCTCAGGTGTTTTGTCCAAATAAAATTATATTTTCTTGATTAAAATTAAGTTTGAATAGTTGTGTTGAATTTATTTAGTGTTTAACTCTCCCTATGATTGTCAGAAAAATCTGTAAAAGCAAAATCATTCCACTCTTCTGTAAAAATATATATTCTGCTGTTGATTGTTTTCTGTTTTGCTGTCAACTAATTTCACAAAATGGAAGTGATGGACATAGTTGGGCTTTTGGGAGGTTTTGATCTGATCCTCTAAAGCCGTGGTCACCAACCTTTTCGAGACCACCCTGATATCTTCCAAAAGTCCCAGTAAAGACGATTAGGGATGGAGAAGAGGAAGGAGAAGCTGGAAAAAGAAGCTCTGTGTGTCATATGTCATTAAATAGAGCAAGTTACGTTCTGCCTCACTAATTAACTCTAACTATAAGCTTTATCAAAAAGAAAGGTTTTGAGCCTACTCTTAAACAAACAGATGGTGTCTGCCTCCCGAACTGAAATTGGTAGATTATTCCACAATACTGCCATTGTTATCTGAAAATGTAATGTTAACACATGAAACAACTTATTGTGATTCCTCATGAGATTAGACTGAGTCTGAAAGAGGAAATGCACCAACGACCCAACTTCTCACTCTTCTCTATTGCCTTTTATGGTGTCAAAAGTGTAGAGGGAAGAGTTATATTTACATTCGGTACGGTGGCCTGAGCTCTGACAGGGGGTGGACTCTTCACATAAATTGAAAATGACAAATTATTTCATTTTCATATCAAGTTCACTGTTACAGTTTTTGGACCTTTGACATTTTTAACTTCCAGTGTTTTTAATTGCAATTGTGAGCTGCTCCTCACAAGTTAACATCTCCCCAAGGGTAAGGTTTTTTTATATTTTATTATCAAGCTTGTGTATTTGGATGATGTTGATAAGTGGTTTCTTATACACACCTCCTATAGCATACGGCCTACTGTATCTCAGCAGAGTGGCATTTTAGTGTATCTTTACACAGGCAGACCTAAATGTGACCTATATCTATCTGTATCTTTCACTTTCAGTCTTGAAACTAAGATTGGTGAAACCTTTAATCCAAAGTTGTAGTTTGCTGGTCTATCATACTGACAAATGTTTTGTAGGTTTTTGTCCTTCCCATTTATAACACCTGCAGTATAGAACAATAGGTACATCTCTGAACATAAGGCCGTCCAGTATAAAACTACTACTTTGTAGGGAAATTAAAGACTCTTGGATAGTCTCAGCCAGAACTGAACATTAGTATCTATAATGATGTAAGGTAACATTGATGGTAGTCAGGCTGTAATGACTACCCTTTTAGATTAGGTATTGGGCATGATTTGATTCTCAAGATTATTCTGGCACCCACCCAATAATCATTTCACCTTCCCGCCAGGTAAAGAGGCTGCAGACATTTTGTTAGCATTTAGTTATGTAGTATATTCTTGTCTGAACATTCATGTATACAGAAGTGACCCATCACATTTTGTTCTGATATCTAGTTGTTGGTCATTTCCAGTATAAATGCCTCAATGCTTAATCTACCAACGCCCATGTCAGAAGTGCCTCAGTGATTCTTATGAGCAAACTTTGGTCAAGAAGCTGGGTCGGTCAAATTACTCTCTTCATATATATTTGCTGTCAGGAGCAAAGGGGAAAGTTAGGAGACGTTTTTACATCTACATACATAGAAAACATTGGCTTTACAAAGTGAGGCCATCAACTTATTCCTCCTGTCCAGTGTGTATTCTTTTTAGCAAGGTGTACAATAATATTGGCTTCAATAGAAATGTATACTGAATTTCAGAATGAAAGCTTTTTGGATAAATAATTAAAAAAAAAGTTCCACCATCCCTTATTAATATCGTTTATTCAATAGCTATATAATCATATTGAAGAGTAGGCATAACTCTAGAGTGAGTCTTCAAACCAAGGTAACTGGCACCCTCTGCTGGTAAGCCGCAAAAGATGCACTTTACGTCTCTTCAATTTAGCCTCTAATGCAATGAAAGCATGTCATCACCTGAAGTCACACCTTGTAAGTGTTCCACTGACTGAAATACATTTGTTTATTTTATTTGGGCTCTTATGTCTTTGGTCGTTATCTCTATGTATAACCAATAAACACCTAGCATTAGCTGTAAGAAAAAGTTTGGCTATATTTTACATTATTATTTTTCTCCTTTCCTTGACCCAATAATAATTAACTATGGTCTGATCTACTAAGTAACACAGCCAAATCTGAATGTATACCATAAATCATTATATTTGATGTTTGCAGCCAGGTGTAAGTCATTGATAAAGTACTTCTACCTCAAATGACTATGATATTCAGCATAACGTGGTCCTGTCATGATCCTAGTGAATCTCGCTCTAAGAGAAAATGTTTTTCTTTTTGTGAACAGGAGATGGATCACTGTTTGTTGTTTCTTCTACTCCTGTTGATGGGTGGAAGTGGTAAGATAAACAAATTTAACATTTTGCTACCTTTTTGGAAATCTTGAAGTTCATAAAATGATAAGTTAATATTGAATCAATTATTCAATTGTAATATATCAAAAGACTATGCTAAATACCACAGAGATGACTGACTAGCTAGGTGGTGGAATTAATTCAAGAGCAAAAAAGGGAAAAAGAGAATTTCAATAATAAAGGATGTTCAGTAATTTGTGTCCATAACATATTTTCTCAGCAATTTGTGCTGTTATGTATCTGTGTTGTATAGAGTTTGTGGTTTTCTTTGCAGGTTTGTGTCAACAAGAGGAAGTTTGCTCAAAGTCAGTGATCAACACCTGCAATGACTGTATCAGATCTGGGCCATACTGTGTGTGGTGCGAACAGCTGGTGAGAAACGTAATGTAACATCTGTCACTGCTCAGGGTTTATCATTATTTGAATGATGGCATTTACTTGAACATTTTCAGGATAAGCTAACTTAATACTCAAACCTGATGCAAGGGAGAAATAATGATATGCATGAGTGAACTTTGAATAAAGAGAAGTTTCTGTATCTTGACATGTGTTTTTGACTTCCCTTTGTCCAGAATTTCACCAAAGCTGGTGAGAGGGAAACAGCACGCTGTGACACCAAAGCTCAGTTGATAGCAAAAGGCTGTAAGAAGGAGCAAATCATTTCCCCCCAGAACAATGTCGTCATCAACAAGAACGATGCTCTCACCAGTTCGTTCAAGGAGCAGGGTGCTGTTCAGCTCAGCCCACAGAAGATTAGTCTGAAACTGCGCCCTGGTAAGTGGAATCAGTTAATGCAGACATAATATGAGAAATTTAGTGGTGGGTTACAGATCAGAGAAGAATATTGTTTTGCACATGTTTTCACAATAAGCTCATCCCAACTGATTTGATTCAATCCATATCTTGTGTTTACAGGGCTTCCTGCAACATTCAATGTTTCTTTTAAGAGAGTTCAGGGTTATCCAGTTGATCTTTACTACCTGATGGACCTGTCTTTCTCCATGAAAGATGACTTGGAAAATGTCAAAGGACTTGGACAAAAACTTTTTGCAGCTCTGAAGAATATCACTGCACATGCTCAAATAGGTATGAGGCAGTCTTAATATGAATTGACAGAATCCTAATGTTTCTTATTTTTTACTGCTTTAGAATACAGCCACAACCTACGATGTAATTATCTTTACTACTATACACCAATACTATGGTTCCGAGCGCTGAAGATACTGAAACCCAGTTTGCACCTGACCGCTGTGCCGTATATGAATGATGTGTAGGAGAGAAAGTGCTGCACATGGATGCAGTGTATGTGTGTGTGAATGGGTAAATGGCAAAACTGAACTTTAAAGGGCTTTGAGGGATCATTCATACTAGAGAAGCACTATATAAATAACAATCATGTACAATTATCCTTCAAAAATTTCCTCAGTACAATAAGAAGAGCTGGGTGGCACTAGACTGATGCGCTAGAATCTATTATTCTATTGGATCTTTAATCCAGTTTCCTTCAGGCCAAAACACAAACTCCTAAAAATCTATGTCCTTCCCTTCTACTATACTACTTCTAGAAGTATAATACTACTACTGAGTCTTCTACTTCTGTATAATGACTTGTTCTGAATGTTTATTGACCAGGTCCAAGCCATACGTTTCTCATCTTTCCTAGGATTGTATGGTAGCTTTATTAATGTCAGCTGCTTGTTGGGTGTTCTTAGATACAGTACAGTATCGTTTTTGAAAAAGGCTGCAAAGCATTTACTTATTTGGCTAAATTGTAGGCAATGTGTGAATCTTTTCATTATGGCTGTAGTTTTTTTACTTTCCTTGCCAAAATGTTACTTTAACTTTGACTGACTCCTTCAGTAACCTTGATTGGGACAAGCTCTAGATTTTCCAATTTCAAAAGCTTCAATAATTGTTCCATATTCGAGGATACATACTGTAGGATAATATGTTATTGAACGAGTGATGTTGTGATTTCACTTTGCTTCTTAAGTGAACTGTCGATGTTGCTTTGGTTAGTGTAATCATGAGAAGACAGCTGCATTAATCCCTTATTATACCTCTGATATTTATTTTGATGTTGGTGCATTTTGATTCTCGAATGCAGTGTTGTCATTTAAGAAGATGAGATGCAACATTAGATTTGATTTGATTGATTATTAGCTAAACTAAGTGAAGCTTGATGTCCATAACACCTGTCAATATGCGGTGCTTCATACAACACTTCCCATGATGCCGCGCGGCTCATCTTAAACCGCTAGCTGGTGCACGCCCACGCTAAATCAACCCGTCACCTTTAATCCTTGGTCCACGCAGCTCGGTCCTATGCAGAATTTACACTTTGTGCACATTTCCCGCGTCCCCCCTGAATCACTTTGTGTACCCCTGGGGCGACGTCGACCCCAGTTTGGGAACCGATAACCTAGATGATGCAAATTTTACACAAATTCAGGAAGCAGATTATGATATGATTACAGGCTGTATTCTAAAGTGTTCTGACATGTTTCCTAAATATTTGCTGTATCACAAAAACAAAAATGATTAATTTATTAGCAAGTAATACACATTTCAATAACTACAGGGTTTGGTGCCTTCGTTGATAAGACAGTCCTCCCTTACACCAACACCAACAAGGACAAACTGGAGAGGCCATGTGATGAGAACTACCAACAGTGTCAGGCAGCCTTTGGCTACAGACATGTGCTCAATATGACATCACAGGAGGATGATTTTAGAACAAAAGTGACACAGCAGTTCATTTCTGGAAACTTGGATTCTCCTGAAGGAAGTCTTGATGCCATGATTCAGGCTGCTGTATGCGGGGTAAGGACTTAACCAAAGAAATTACTATATACTGTGAGTAATACAAGATAAGTGAGTATGTTTTAAAAAAAAAGAGTATAATTCAAAAACCCACTTTTTGTGTCCACTCAGGTAGAAATAATTCATTTTACAAAGGTCATGCCTTTTAGCAGGGGGTATTAGCTTAAATTGATAGTGACAGCTGTTCAAGGTACAAACCACCATTGACAACAATAGGTTTGGAAAATTCAACCAACAAAAGAAATCAAGACAATAATTCTTCTATGGGCTCACACCTTTTGGTGTAAGTATATTCATTGTAGTGCTGCAGGAATAAATACAGGGATTTATATAGGCTACTGGAAATAGAATTAGATCTTCCCTCATGGGTCCATGAAGCACTGATGATGCATCTGAACTAAACTGAATAAGAAAACAAGAACCCTACTGGCTTAAATCTATTGAAATAATAAGGGTCAATTGATTAGACCTTATGTGACCTTGGCAGGTTAACAAACACACGTTATGAAAAGTCAGTTGAATAGTGATGCCTGTGTTAAACAAAACAAAGAGGAAACAGACATTAAAAATGGGTTAGGGTGAAGAAGAAGTGAAAATAATCAGTTAATGTGGACAAAGGATTAGTTGAGAGCACATCATGTCCTCATAGGAACTTGTTTTTCATTATGTGAGTCCCCATTGCTTTACACGCAGGTTTTTTTCACACATGAAGTACAGCCCACTGAAGGCAACTCCCACCCAGTCACTTTATAATTTTGTATGAAGTGCAATCCTGTTTCCTAGAAGATCTGTTCACAAACTGTCAAACAAATGTCTATTTATACTTTTTGTTGACATTAGTGCTGCCCTTCACATTAACATAAAGACAAACCAAAGTTGCTCTGGCAGCCAAAGTCTTTGGGGTTCCTTGGTTCCATTTGCACAGGTCAAAGTTTGATGTCTATGAAAACATCAATGCTGACTTGAAATGTAAAGCGGGTCCTGTGTTATTCAAACCACTACCACATTTTTTCCCTAACATTAAAACTGAACACTGATCCCGGGGTTCTACACCTATCACTCCTCTCCTCCTTCCATTGAAATGACAACAACACACTCAAAGCAGGAATCATCTTTATTCTCAAACATGTTTGCATTGCAGATTAGTGAGGTTTAAAGTTTCTTTTGAAAAGTTTTTTTTTCCAAACCAATATGATAAAAGCCTATTTAAACCGGCTTTAACTAGCTCCCTCACACATAATGCTGTTTAGGAAAAAATTGGATGGAGGAAAAGCAGCACTCGACTGATTGTACTGACCACTGATGATGGATTCCACATGGCTGGTGATGGAAAACTGGCCGGAATTCTGGAACCCAACGATGAAAAATGCCACATGGAGAACAGCCTTTATACCAAGAGCAGTGAGATGGTAAATATTGAATCACAACAGGGAGTCAAAAATTTAAGTTATAATAAAATTTGTGGGCAGAATGTGAAAAAATTATCCATATTGTGTTATTATCAATCATCATCATCACAATAATTCCAAACCGATTTTCTTGAAAAACAGCTGTTCCATTTTTTTCACCTGCACTTTTTTAAGAGCTGTAACGCGGATATTATGTTTGCATGATTCAATTGCTTTGTGCAGGACTACCCTTCTGTTGGACAATTAGCTATGCAGTTGGAAAAAAACAATATTCAACCAATATTTGCAGTGACAAAAAATATGGAGGTTGTGTACAAGGTAGGTAAAATTGACGCTACATTTATTTACTTACCTACAGAAAAAATGATGATTGTTTATTTCAACTTATGTTTTTTTAATTCATTTATCCAAGCAACTCTCTCAAATGATTCCAAAATCAGAGGTGGGAGTTCTGTCATCAGATTCTAACAATGTTGTTCAGTTGATTGAAAGTGCCTACAATGTAAGTTGTTTCATACATTTTGCTAATATTCTCCTTTTGTATACAACCATATCTCTTCTCCTGATTTTGCGCTTTTTGGTGAATATAATTTTCCTAAATGTGTGATCTATGACAGCGGTTGTCCTCCAAAGTAACTGTGACCCATGACAATCTCCCAGACAATGTAAGAGTTGTCTACACACCTATATGCAAAAAGGCAGGACCAGCAGGGGACAGCAAAGGAGTGTGTGACAATGTGCGTGTGGGAGAAGAGGTCAGTTCTTTTTATTTATACATACCAGCATGTTTTTCGCTGTTGAATATGTCCATTGCACAAAGTTCTTGTTCCATCTGTTTTGGATTATATCTTTGTAGTGGAGTCACCCATGTACAAAGGCATCCCCAGATCAGATGGGATATGTAAACTGTTCACTATGTTCAGAGTCTTTTTTGTTTCCGTCTAGTCGGACATGCTGTGTCCATCAAATGCCCAAACCCACATTGGCTATCAGCTTATTCAACTGACTGTTAAACCTCAGCTTCATGAAATGTTGATATATAATTTAATTAAAAATATATTTCTATAGCTTTATGTCAGAACATAATTATATTAAGATAATATTCACTTTTCATAGAAAGGGCATGAGTAACCCAACAGTTCCAACATTTTAACATTCGGTCTTAGAAGAGAGAAAACAAAGAGGAAGAACCAAAATCAAAATGAAACTATAGAAATAGGAGTGCTATTGAATATCAATACAAGTGAAGATGAAGAATATTTGAGTTTTTTTTAAATATATTTTTGTTTTTGTTACGTTATTACACCTCTGCTTTACTCGCCATCTATACAAATACTTTTTCTTCAGATCTCCTTTGAAGTCACTGTCACAGCACACTCATGTATGGAGAACAAGTCTTTCACTATCAGACCACTGGGCATTAAGGACACATTGACTGTGAGCTTATCTACAAACTGTGAGTGTAAGTGTGAGGACCCTTCTGACAAAAGCCACACACACTGCAGTGAGAAGGGAGGAGTTCACTGTGGTATCTGCAGGTAAGGTTTACAACCAATTAATGTAAGAGCACCTCAACAAATGGGAGAACCCTATAGCAATGGGAAGCACTATTCTATATGATATCATTGTAAACAGCTACCATCTACTGCCTGGGAAGTGAACTACTTAGTTTTCTGTTATTATTGTAGCAACAGGACTTCACAGAGCTGTGTGTGTAAATGATGAGCGTAATTTGTAATGTTTTCAATATTTCACTTTGATTTTAGTTTTAACTGCCTTCTTTATTTTAATTACAGCTGCCATGATGGCTTTGTTGGTCAGTTCTGCAACTGTTCCATTGGCAATAAAGACGAGTTGTCCTTACGGGCATCTTGTAAGAGGCAGAATGGAACAGACTGTGAGGGTCGTGGAGACTGTGTGTGTGGCAGGTGCCAGTGCCACACCACAGAGAATGGACTGCGTTACCATGGCGACTTCTGCGAGTGTGATGATGAACACTGTGAAAAGTTCCAGAATAAACTGTGCGGAGGTAGGGTTTCAGTCATTTTGTTACTCTCTGCATTGTTATGCCTTACCCTATCCAGTACCTTAACTGAAAGAAGGTGTGTGTGTGCGTGCTAGCGTGTGTGTGTGTGTGTGTGTGTGTGTGTGTGTTTGTTTTTGGGGGGCGCCTGTGTGTTTGGGGGGCGCCTGTGTGTGTGTGTGTGTGTGGGGCGTGTGTGGGGGCTTGTGTTGGAACAGGAGAGTATTACATGATTAGGTTATGAAGTTGATTTGTCAAAGGTCAAGGTAAACAAATGTGATCCAATGAATACATTTTCAAAGATATGTACACATAAGAGTTAATCTCATTTATTATAATAATATGAATGACATTATTATTCATATTATTCAGAAAGTTATACCCCACCATATGATTTACATCATGAAGTCTAATAACTCAGAAATGCATCCTATAGGACTATAGAAACGACATGACGCTTATATAGATTAAAAAAATAATACATTATGATATGACATTATTAATGTATTGTATTGTATCTTATTGTTTCTCGCAAGATAGCAGCACCCGTATGTGGGATATTTCAGCTTTGTACAACGGCATCGTCAATCTATTTATACAGGCTACATGTATGTGTGTTCCTTTCCCTCCTAGTCAGTTCTTCTATTATTGTCCCTAGAGTTCCTGTCTTTCGATTTTGGGTCTTTTTTCTTGCTCTTTCTTACCAGTGTCAGGGGCGGACCTCAACACTTTATGTAACTTCACCTTTCTTCACCTCGTCTTGCACTCTGAGTGACTGGAGTTGGCTGGAGCAGATTCCAACTAGATTAGCAGCAGGTTGGACATCTGCTCGAAGTCTGCAACACATTGGCTAGCTTCTCTTATCGTTCTTTGGAAGAGTTCATGCATAGCGATTGATGACTGCTGACTGAGGGCTGATCAGGGGTATGAGCCGTGCAAAACTTGATGGGGACTGACAAATTGGGCTGAAAATCGCGTAGTATGTTTGCATTTCCACTGCATTGTGACATTTCACCATAATGCCATGAACCACAGGATGTTATTATTAATATATACTAATGTTTTGATAAGGAACCCTTATGCTCACATTCACCTCTATATTTGAGTCTGCTGGTCCACTAAGCTTTGCATGGTTCACAGTTTTCTCGACCTATCATGCAGTCTATCATTTTATGCATCAATAGGTCATTCCTCCTTAAGATCCTCCAACCATTAACTTCCATGCTCTAACTCTCCTTTTCATTCAATACAATTTCCAGGAAATGGTAGGTGCAAATGCGGAAGATGTGACTGTAACACAGGCTATGAGGGCTCAGCCTGTCATTGCATGGTGTCTGAGGAGGGCTGTCGAACACTTAACAACACCGTGTGCTTCGGTAGAGGATCTTGCAAGTGCAACCGCTGTCAGTGTAAGGAGGGATACCAGCGGCCACACTGCCAGCACTGCCTCGGCTGCCCTGACGCATGCCAGACCAAACTGTAAGGATTCCAAACTCAACTAAATATTAAAATACTTAATAAAGGTTTAGTTCACCGAATTACAAAAGAAAGACTTACCAGTATTTTGTCAAGACTTAATCTCTACTTATAGCCTATGTTGAGATATTAAGGCTTACTTTAAAGTATGAACTGTTTCTATTAATTTTTCAGGAACTGCATTGAATGCCTCGGCTTTGACTCTGGTCCCTTTAAGAAAAACTGTAGTGTGGCTTGCAGCAAGAGCATTTTTCATGGGATGGTAGAGCAGTTCACAATAACAAGCAAGCTGTGCCAGCAGAAGGACTCTGAAGGCTGCTGGATCAAATATAGGCTGGACCAGCTGGTTGGAGAGGATTACTACAGGGCTGAAATTCTGAAACAGAGAGGTAAGCTATTAATTAAAAAAACAGATAACAACTTCAGAGCAATTCTATTTAAAAACTATTTTGTTATTTCATTACATGTGGATATGCTGTTTTGAGTTAGGGTTAAATATACCGGACAATGGGATCTATTTCAGCTCCTCACCATGTACCATGTCATGTAAACCCCATGTGGTGGTTCTTGGCATGTCTAAATCCACTTTTGCAGGGCAGAAAAAGGGTGACAATGGTGCATGGTTTAAATAGGGGTTCTTATATATCACTCCACCTTTCAAAGGCAGGTGTCCCCACACCCTGACCCATTGCAATTATAATGGAAGAGTTAGCAGGTAGAGGAAGAAACATCTGTGTGTATCAAGTCCACATTGCACACATTCCTGTTGCTAAATATCACTATCTTGCACCATTTAAATACTTCCTGCAGCATCAAGGTTCCTGAACACACTTAACTATAAGACCAATATGCCCAAAGATGGATGCAAATGTATTTGTCATTTAACCACATGTGTGTTGGATGGGAAAAATCTAAATTGTTTCAGAAACTGGCAAAGACATGTGACGATAGTTTAAACCATGTATAAAATGGGGTCCAGAGATCATCTTTTTCCTCTTTTTGCTGATGACACCAGTATTTGCACTTCAGACTTTAATCCATTACAAATCTAGAATTCTTTATACTCTGAAATAAACTTGGTTCAAAACTGGTTTCTAGCAAGGAACCATGTACTGAGTAAAAAGTCAGCATAGGGTTTTGTATGCTTTACTGTCTTCGTTTGATTTGTATATTATTTACTTTCATCAATGTAAATACCCTGCCAGATGCAAAGCGCCCTCCTTCTTATTGTCCTGAGATCTATTGCAGATTTCTAAGGCTTCAGGACAATTTATATTTATTCTGAATTATGTGTTTTATCCAGGTTCATGTATTTATTTTCTCAATGCTTGAGGTCTGGGTGAGGCAATGAAGTAGCTGTATATATGTATGTATCAGCAGTAAATGTTATGTAATGCTGATTTGTGTTTTATAATTTTGAAAATGAGATACTTCATCTCTAGAGTTTATTCATTGAGTACGTTTTATAAACTGCAGTATTAGACTTATATAGACTAGAATTTTTGAACCAAATTCCAATTATGGCAGATTTTCAAATTATAGTTGATGACATTTCAGTCGTTACCCAAGTGTACTGAGGCTTACCAACACTGCCATCTAGAGTCTGAAAAAGGCAGCAGAAATACATGTACACCTCCTTACATTTTGGATATGTGTAAAAGCTAAATGATTTACAACTCTTCCTCCAGACTGTCCCAAACCACCGAACGTCATAGCTATTATCGGAGGCTCCATAGTGTCTGTGGCTCTTATTGGAATCTTGGTGCTGATGCTCATCAAGTTATTATTCTACATGAGGGACCTGAAGGAGTTCAGGAAATTTGAAAATGAAAGGAAGAAGTCACAGTGGGCAAAGGTGAGACACTTCTTTATTACTGATAACACAGCTAGAAATAATCACCATTTAGGGATTTCATGGTGTTAGTGTGAACTTAAGTTGCAGAGAGGCACATCTTATTTTTTGTTTGAAAGAAAGGCTACAAAACCCTGCAGTGCAGCAGCAGTATGGTGTGCTGTACAGCATGACATACTGTTATTGTATTATGTTGACACAATGAGGCTGCGGGGGTCAGGTAAGGCTGTGGAAGTTTGATGTTCAACTTTAATGCTGACAAACAAGCATCCATTCATCTCTAATATGTTACAAAGCCCTCTGAAAGGTTCAACTACACATTCTAAGTCATGGAGTAGATATACATGTTAAGACATCAATTGATGAGACCATGCACCCTGGGCACCGTGTCCCTGGGCGATATATGACAGTATTAATCCACAATAAGTGTTTTTGCAATTCTGGAGATCCAACATGGTCTGCGGTAATATGACATGATAAAAGCTGAACATGGAAATGGAAGTTAAAGAACCATCTGGCTTTCTCTGTCACCAGGCTGACAACCCACTGTTCCAGAATGCCACCACCACTGTGGCCAACCCAACATTCACTGGAGAATGAGGTCTTCTACTGCAGCAAGGCAATAGCTCTGCATTGCTTTGTACAATTATAATTGTGTGAGACTTATGTTAGTTGAATTTCTTTTGTAATGCTCATGCTCAGGAATATTTTACACTGAGAGCTACCCATTAACATTACCTGCACACTTAATTTCCTTGCCCATTTCACGTGAAATTATAATTTTCATTTTCAATTCTCTTTTTCATTCATATCAAAACTGTTGTAATGCTTTGTATAATGTAATTATATTTTACCCTGTCTTTGTCAGGTATAGTACAATCCACTTTCTGAGGATTGTATTTGTGCAGGCAGAGGCAGATTCTTTTTAATAATAAGATAATAATCAATAAAAAATTAATAAATCACATTTTGGTAATCCAATATTTGCTATCAGTACACACAGCCACTGTTTCCTAGTCCAGAGTTGCAAACTGCATTTAAAAGAGTTGAGAGATGAATGTGGAAAACCTGCTGTTCAAATGTCTCTCTCACACACCGTCTGATATCCAAATGTCTATGAGTCTGAGTCTCACCATATTAGATATATATATTATGTACCATCAGAACATATTTTTCATTGGAAAACAAAGGCAATTGTATAAGCAGGTGTAGTATATATCGGACTGAACTGTCCGTTTCATTCGTGTAACACTTAGTCTGAGGAGGAAGTTGATGCAGTTTTCAGCTTTTAATAAAAAACACTTAAATAATTACTAAATAACACTGTTAACCTTTTCTGCAGATAAATGAATCATTTGCTTTTAGGAGCTCATATCTGAAGTTGACTAACAACCATCTACAATGACCTGACTTGATTGTGTGATCCATGCTCCAGAAGATATCAGAGGACATTTAGGCTAAAAACTGTGTAAATAACCTTTTTTCCAGTCGAATTTGAATGCGGGTGCTTAAGGACACTTGGATGACACCACAGGAGCAACATGGAGGCCTTTAATGTTTGGTTCTTTTTACATTTGAAAAATTGGTCATCACTTACCTCAACTGTATTGGATTTGGCTGCAACACTGCTTACCGCTGAAACTCCAGAAGTGTTTTGTGGACTCAAACACTTCACCTGCCCCTCCTTCCATCGACATAGTGGTCAGTAGATATAATGAGTTAAAACTATCCCTTTTTGAGTAAAGCTTTGCAGATTAGATAAAGACCAATCCAAATGGAGTTTGGAAAACTGTGGAAAAAAAAGATACTTGCTGCATGGTCTGTGACCAAAAGACTTACCACTTCCCACCAGGACACATAATACTGAAGGACTTTTCGTCTAAATGTATCATTCATGAAATAAGGGAATCATTTTATATACTGTTGTAATGTGTTCATTGTAATGCCACCAAGTTATTATTGGGGTCAGATGTGTTTACTTATAATAGTTTTTAACAGGCTGAGGTAATATGACCATGTCGCTTTATTTCAAGATAAAAGAACAATTATTCTAGTCAAATGTCAAACTACGGGCTTAGATAGGTTCACCCACGTGTGAAGAATTGGGATCAGGTCAACAAAGAACAAATACAAAAATTTGAAAAACAGACTGCTTTAATTTTAATTTTGTAATAAGGAAACATCAGTAGTTGCCCATTGTCAGCTCGTAGAAACACATGATGCCTAGGTGTGCGTGCTGTTGTACAGCCTTCTTTGTGAAGAAAAGTTTGAGCCTACAGCCTACGTTTGGGGAAAATTTTTGAAAACTTTGTTAACCCCCCCTTCAATGGACTGTTCAGGGGCTTGGTTTAAGGTAAGAGTTAGAATTAGGTTTACATTAGGTTAAGCATTTAGTTTGGATGTTTAGGGTAAGGAGCTAGGGACTGCATTATGCAAATTAGTTTATTTACCGAGATAGTAGTACAAACATGTTTGTGTTTACGGGCCACCTTTGTAGATGCACAGTCCTCTGCCAGCAGTTTGCAAGCTGTTTGATGAAATGTTGTATACATCCTAGACCTAGACAAAAGTGTCTTCAATTTGCTGCTTGATGGAATAAGTCCCAATCACATTTCAAAGTTAGACATTTCTAAATTGCATTTACTCCATAACAATGCATCCTCGGGTCTGATGGTTTTTAAATCAGTGTGGTGCCTGATAGTTGTTGTTAATAATTAACTTAATTATCATCTATCTGACAATTAACTACTGAGATCGAAAACCCAAAGAGGATACTGGTGTAGCATTAACGCACTCTGTGAAGCTGCTGTATTCTGAGCCAAGGTTAGGAGAAAAAGGAGGGCATACGTTTGGGACACAGTATAACAAAGGCCCTGTTCAGACCTGGTATTAACATCAGTCCTGATAATCTCAAGAGGACAGCATTAAGTACCTGTGTTTGCACCTGGAATTAAATGGTTCCTGAATGTGTCTCCAGTGAAAACTTGTCATCAGATCTCACTTCCCCACTCTATAATGCTAATATTCATGTATTTTAAAAGGCCAAATTATGTATTTTTTACCCGGTCTGAGTTTAAATATGTGTCTGATGTCACTGTGTGTGTCTGTCTGTTGGGAGAAGCTAGAGAGGGGGGCACAAGAGTTGCATCAATTATTATGTGTTGATATTGTGATAGTTGCCACAAACAAATTGACGTATCAGCACTGAGAAACAACAAAATACATTTGATTCATTGAAACTGGAGCAGGTCAGAGGATGTCAGCTGGGTAGGTGGTCCTTCATATGTGGCCCAGAGGGCATGCGTTCACAGAGCGAGAGGAATGCGTCCCAGACCACCTCTAAATGTGGTTTGAGTGATCGGCTCTCAGGATGAATTCAGGACGCATTTGGGCGAGTTCAGACCTGAACTTGGTGTTCACCACTTGTGACTGGATCACTCAGGATGGATGTTTTTACCAAGCATGAATGGGGTAGAAAACAAAGCATCAGCCGGAGCAGAAACCCTAAACAGACTGAATTACTTCACATTTTACATCTGCTGGGTAGAGTTCCCGTTCCAGGTGTTGTTCTCATCCTCACTGTCCTCCTGAGTCCTCAGACTACAGATTTTACCCTCTTTCTTGAAGTCTTTGGGCCGCTCCTCCAGAGTGTGACTTTCTCTGAGTGGAGATAAAGGAAAATGGCATGACAATTAACACATGAACATTATGTGTGTACAGTATACAACAATTAAAAAACACAGATCTCCCTAAATCTGCTGATGGAACTGAACTCTAATTAAAGAAACTTCCCGCATGATAGAATGAGTAACAGAAGAGTCAAAGTCACCTAGCTGATTCAATAGTATCCCAAAGATATGCCACACAACAGTATCTATCTTAAATTTAGCTATCTTTGCCCTGCTGGACATGAGCTACTGGTCCAGCAGGGCAAAGAGTTGCACAATGGAGCAACAGTGAAATACAGAGACTTTTTATATGATTGACGAAAGTGTGAAAACATTTTAGCTCCAGGTCAGTATTGTGCATGAACCGGTTCAATGAACGCAATTCATATTTTGGTATTATATTACAATATATTTTTTACATATGATGAACGTGAGAGTGAACAGCGCTCAGGTTTTTTAGGTAGAGCAGTAGCTGTCCCTTACCGCTTTGCCTTGTCGGAGGCCGATGATGAGTTGGTATACGAACTGGACGGCTGGGTGGAGCCTTCGGATGCCGGTCCAGGAGGGGGGGGGGTTGTAAACAGAAAGGTGCTGAGGAATCTCCATACAGCCAGTAGAGGATAGAGGAGTGTTCCAAGAACTGCCCGAATGCCATCCCCAGAGGACTGGACTACAGTGTTAGCAGACCTGCCTGAATGCTGAGTTGGAGAGAATACGAAATAATATTGACTCAAGAAGAACGATTATGGAATGCTTTAACAGTTATGGACATCAGTGAGTTTATTTTTCTCTGCTTCCCTTTGCTACGCTAATCTAACCTCATTCTGACTGTAATGAACAGTAAGAGGCAAATGTGAGCCTGTCTCTTACACACTTTCCTGCCCCTTCTCTCACTCCCATTTAACATGGTGTAAATGACACCATTTTGAGTCAAATTTGAATGTTGGGGTTCATGGATACTTGGATGACACCACAGGAGCAGTATGGAGGCTTTTTTTTTCCTATTGATCTTTTTTTTCCGTATGAAGAAATTGTCCCCATTCAGTTCAATTGTATTGGGTTAGGGTTAGGGTTAGGCTTTCGTCAAACTATCCCTTCAACTTCATTGTTGCAGATGACGCAATGCCCCATTTATCCATGAACATAAATAACAATTCAGCAGATTTTAAAGTTTTAAATGAGAGTGATTATACAAGAGAAGAGGGCAGAATCACCGGTGCTGAGTTACATGCTTCATGAGTGAGGGGCTAATTAAATTAAAAGATTAATAATGTGTATCACCATTCAGCGAAAACAACAAAGATTTGATTTTGGTTCATATCAACCAGCCCTACTCTGTTATAGCAAACATGCAATCTGGGTTTGCTCACCGGCAGAAGCACAATGGAAGCACTTGGAGCCAATTCCAGCTCTAGCAGAGTTTTGTTCAGGTCTTCAGTTGTGAACTCCCGCCGAGGGAACATGGTTGCTAGGGAGAAGTTGCCGTAACGGTTTCCCACTTCCTGAGACATGATCAGCACAAAAACATTCAAAGTGATTAGACATGAAGAAATTTACAAGGTTACACATGTCACACTTCACAGCCAGGCCACCCTTGATGCATTAGTGGCGCATGACTTTTTCAAGGAACATCTCTACTTTCTTGATTCTTGTTGTCCTGGGTCTTTACCCTCGGGGTTTCATGCACTTATTGTAAGTCGCTTTGAATCAAAGCGTCAGCTAAAGGAAATGTAATGTAATGTAATCTCTTTTTTCATTTCAGTGGCCGCATGTTATCAGCTTAGAGTGACCACACCGCCTGCTGCTCTTAAAGAGTGAATGTCGCCCATCAGCAAAATAGACATTGAAAATGAACAGTTTAAATTAGAATATCTTTTGAATTTGTTACAAAAATAATTCAAAAAAGCACTAATTTCTGTTGACTGAATCCATTCATTCAAGGAACAAGGTTTTATTGTGCAGTTTTCGCACGACCAGATGATGCTTGACTTCATAATATAGTAATTTGAGAACATAAGCCTACTTTTATATGCAGCTATGTAGGAGACCCACCATGTGGGAACAACAGATGTCCAAGAGGTGCAGCAGAACAACATTCTAGCCATCACGTACTGCACGTACACCCAGTTTGGGCCAGACACTACACTACAATTTCATTACTCAGAAATTATGCTGAATGACGTGGAATCATTTGGAAGTTTGACTCAAAAGATTCTGCAATACCTGTCTATTGTTAAAAACTGGTAGGTAATTGGAAAGCTTAATTTTCATGTCTAAATGGAAGAACCCCCTGCTCCCACACCATCAACATACAGCCACATACCTTGGTACACATACATAAGTACGTAGGATGTGCTCATAATTTATTAATATCAAATAAGACATTCGCAAACATTTCTTTGAGTCACTTCTCTTTGTAGCAAATTATTTGTTCTTTTACCCATTCTAGTTTAAATAAAACAACAATTTGTATAGTTTAGATGAAACACACTCGCGAAAACATCACTAGGATTATTATATAAAATGTCTCAAGAGATCCCTTTCACCTAAATCTTACACACTCGACCTTTAATAGACGTGTAGGCTTTAAATCAGAAAACAAAGCACCGAGTGGTAAACATCATCCAAATGGTTCAAACCATATGTCTTACCATACATCCAGCTGAACAACACTGCTGAATGTGACGAGTGCAGTTGCTAACATGGCATCAATGGTATGGGAAAATGCTACTTCAAACTGGCAATAGAGTTTAGGGATGATATGATATTATAATGACATAACCCTAGTTCTGTGTTTAAAATCCATTTCATGGTTCTTGTGAATGAAGACAGTAAAAACATACAAAAAGAAGAGTGACGACTTATTAGAAATAGATTGGTAAGACAGACCTGAACAGCAAAGTGACGAGCCTCCTGCAGTGTGCTCTGAGAGGGGAACTGGTTGGTGAGAGATGACCCGTCTGGGAGGCGGAACTGTATCCTTGCTATGGTACTACATACACAAAACAAATTTAGGGAATACAATTCGCAAACACTGCATCCAACAAAAGTAAGGGATAAAAAGGTTTGACGGTAAAAACCTTAGCTGACTAGTCAAGATGATTGTTTGATATCGTTAAAATGTGTATTCTCGATCCTCTTGGTATCACTTCAATTTTGATTTAAAAAGCCTACGAGCTGCTACCTGCTTCACACTTTTCAGGGCTCAGATTGTAATGGGACAGGGTCACATGAGTGGCCAAAGACAAAACCATATATATATATATATATATATATATATATATATATATTTACCTCCTCTGCCTGACCAATGTCTCCTTCCTGGCCTCCTGTTCTGCCTGTCGGGCCTGCAGCAGAGCATCTTTAACAGCTTTGTCCTCTTCCTGGGTTTTGGAATAGCGGGCTGCTCTGTCAGCTCGGTCCTGCAGGTCAGAGAGGACAGACAGGTGCAACAGATCAAGTTAAATCTAGTAATCTTACATTGTTATCAGACTTTTGTATCATTCTAGTTATAGAGCTGACACCTCAATATATATTTGTGACAACACTAGCTTAGAAAGGGCAGATTAAGAAATTATATTATAATAGCTAATAAGGCACATGCTCGATTAAAAGGGTCTCCAAAGCTCTGACTGATACAAAACCAGTACCAAGTCAGTCTTGGATTCCAGATTAGCAGTTAAAATTTTACAGGGAGGAAATGTGAAGTTTGTAAGAATAGCAAATAACAATGAGAGCCAATGAGAAAACAAAAAAAACTTTTATAAAACATGAACAATTAAAAACAATCAACTAGTATAGTGTCCCCTTCCCAGCTCTCCGGGGTTGGTGAACTAGCTATGTTGAGCTATAATATTGTTACCCAACATTATCAACTTTTTTGAATGTAACTTCTTATATATCATTTAGCAGCCAGATAGCCATTTTCCACACTTCCTCAACATTAAGAAGATAGAGGTTACCATGGCAATTTGAAGTTTGACCCGGTCCCTGGCAGCCTTCTCCTCTGCCTTCTCCCGATTCCTCTCATCCAGGAGACGCTTAGTCTTATCGTCTTCTTGTTTTTTTTTAAGTCCTGCACGTCCTTCCCAATCTTCCGCCGCTCCATTTCCTTTCTGATCTCATCCTGAATAATGAAACACACAGGCTGTATTGGCCACAATAATGATGTGCAGTAGTTCAAACTAACATAAGGTACAAATAAAATAAAGCTCTAATGGTCAGTGCTGCACATTTAATGCTGTGCCTGTGCTCGTATAAACTGAGGTTTACTGCCCAACCTGCTCCGGCAGGTCAGCACTTTTCATTACATAAGACAGTGTGACATACAGCAAAGTGAAGGTTACCAATCACCTCAGTGTTCACTCAGCCTCCGTGTTCGTACCCAAACAGACACCACAAAGTCAGTATAAGAGCTGCTTGTGTAAAATGTATAAAACACAAGCCATTACTGTGCATTTTCAGTGCCTGAGTAAGAAAAGTGCGATAACAGAATTACAGATGCTGTGAGTAATTCTCCTCATAGTGTGCATCGTTATTCTAATTGGTGGTAAACACTGTTTTACTTAGACAAAGGGGAGGGAGCACGTCTTCAAGTAAGCTCAAATGGATGTTATCAATGTTTTGTACAATTAAAAATGTGTCACCTCACTCTTTAACCAGCAGCAAAATGTTGCTAGGTTGTTGCAGTAAAACACATTAACTTTGATAAAATGCTACGGATATATCCCACCCCCTCCCGCTTCTAACAGGTGAGCCCATATATTTGTTATGGCAGTACAAAGACAAAAAGCCTCACCTTTGATTGTTACTTTGCCATCTACAGTATAAAACTCTAAATACTTCCACTTCTCAGATGCTCTGGTGTCATGATTGTCTGCTCAGGATGGCTTTACTTGCTAGCGCCCATCGAAAACAACGTCAAATTCCTTAACAGTATCTTTACCTCTTCTTCTCCTTTCTTCTTTTGCTCTTGTCTCTCCTCCAGTTTTTTGTTTAACCTAACAGAATAGAACAATGTATGATACAATAAACACACTTATCTTGAAAATATGACTACAGCACTGCATGGCCTTTCTTTCACTTTTTTTTTATCATAATTTACCAGCAGAGCAGTTAATGGCCTGGACTATGAACAAGGGATGCACGATATATCGGTAATGTATCGTCATCGCGATATCAACATGCACGATATACATATCCCAAAAAGCAGTTTGAACTGCGATAAATGACATTCCATGTTCCATGTATTCACACTCTGCATGTCAATATATTTGGCAAATTAGATGGAGCCCTGCTGACCTACATTATAAATTTAAAGTATTCAGATCCCATCAATTCCGAGATTCCGTCAATTAATCATTGTCGGAAGAAGAGATTAATGAGGGACAGAGTATTGCAAGACGGCTCAGTCAAGTGTCAGTCAGTCAAATTTAGCCTCCTCCCAACTAAATTCTACTATGGAAACTTCTAGTGACCACGTTTGACCCGGGTCAGATTAATTACTATGAGCGGATGATTTTGTAAAATAATTCCGTATTTATATCAACACTGATCATCACATATGATAATACTTTTCTTAATGAGATAAATCTTTCATCAGAGCAGCATGCTCAATCATCAGCTGTCCCACTCTCTCATTTCCTCAAACACACATGTAAACTAAGAGTGGCTAAAACATCCACATTTGTAAACTTAGACAATATATGGAGAGCCTGAGGTGACGGCGGAGACGCTCAGTTTGGCTTGACGCAGTTGGTGCCGCGCGAGTGATAGAGACACAGAGAAGAGCAGAAAATTACTGACAGCTTTTCTCAAACAAAAAAATCTATAAAAATCATGATCCGAAAATATACACTGTAAGCGGACTTAGTAGATCTGTGCATGGCTCCCTGGGTGTCTGCCCTGGACTTTGTGGCACCTTCTCCCTAGGGCTGTGGAACTGTCTGAGGTCCCTGTGTTCGTAGCCAGGTGGAATTTTCTCTTCAATAAAACCATGTTGTTGGAATGGAAATAATGCATTCCATCTTTTTTTCGTGTCTGCATAGACCACTTACTGTATGGTGTCTATGTTAGCAGTGAAACCAAAGCAGAAAAACTTCAACACTCTATAATTAATAATTTGTATATTTATCGCAAGTCATATCGTCTTCGCAATATTCAACAAGATTAAAGCATATTGCATGTTTTCCTAATATCGTGCAGCCCTACTATGATCTTTCAATGTCATTGTATAAGCTCTTGAGACATTTATACTTTGTTACAGGTAGAATTATGTACCCTGTAATTTAAATCTTGTTCATGAAATCAGAGTGTAGGCGATTCAACACTGGTGTTTAGCTGTAGTTAAACCTTTTATTATTGTGAAGTATAATGTGTGGTAATGCTTGTATACTCATTAATAGTGAAAAAAAAATGTTTTGCCATAACTGAAGGTTAGCTGTATTTTTTTTCTTTTGGCTGCCATTTTTTGCTTAAAAATATGAAGACTACAGTGTCAACACCTCAATACAGAACACATTTTCTGTCTAGAACAAATATTTGATCTTCTACCTTTGCACTTTAGAGTCCAGGTTTTCCTCACTCTGAGCACAGTGAGTATTATCATCTGAAGAAGCATTTTCTGCAAGAGTCACTGGGGCATCTTCTGAGCTCGATAGAGGTGCTACACACAACAGAAACACAAAAGGAAAGCACTGGGTTAACTGGCAACTCCACACCATGTCAGCACAAAGCAAAAAATGATTTCCATATTCACCCTTGAATTCTGTTTGCAATCATTTCTCATCTACTTAACTCAACAAAAACATAAATGCAAAACCTATATTTTGTTCAGGAATGGAAGTTAATGACGTAAGATTTCAGACAGAATAATTATTTTTTAATGTGCAGTTTATCTTGAACAAAGACATTTATTAGGCACTGAACAACAGTTTCACTGAGTTTGATAGAAAACCAGTATGACAACCATTTGCCTCTTGCAATGAGACATATCTTGTTCGCATTGAGTTGATCAGGTTATTGAATGTGGCCGGGGGAAATTTGGTCCAGTCCTCACCAATGGCTATGCAAAGTTGCTGGATATTGGCAGAAATCAGAACCATATATATATAAATCATATAGCCATCGCGATATTCAACAACGTTATCGCATATTGCATGTTTTCCTCATATCGTGCAGCCCTAATCTGGGAAGTGAACAATGCCATAGAAACGGGGCGTTTGCCTAATCAAGTCGTAAATGACGGCGTACTGCAGTCAGGTCCATACCCGGTAAGGCCTGTGAACACTCAGGCAGTCTTTCTTGAGACAATTTCTGACCTTTAATGCAGAAATTCTGCAGTTGTCCAAACCAAACCAGTTGTTTAATCATCTGTCTGGGTAGCTGATCTCAGACAATCTCTCAGTTGAGATGCAGGATGTGGTGGTCCTGAGCTGGCGTGACTAAACGTGGTCTGTGGTTGTGAGGCCAGTTTATTGTACTGCTAAATTTTTGGACACGATGATAGAGCTGGCTTATGATAGTGAAAGGAAAATTAAGTTTCTGGGCAGTTCTCTGGAGGGAATTCCTGCAGTTAGCATGCCCAGAGTGTCCTTTTATTGTGAGCAATTCACACTTGTGCAAGAATCATGTTCCTTAATCAGCATCCTGATATACCTCACCTGCCAGGTGGATGGATTCCCTTAGCAAAGGTGAAGTGCTCACTAATACAGTTTAGACTAATTCCTGATCAAACTTTGAGAGAAATAAGCCTTTTGTGTGCAGACAAACGACTTAGATCTTTGATTTTTGAATCTTTGATTAACATCACTGAACGCATCAAGACTGCCTGCTCTCTCTTTAAACATTGAAAAGTGGTAAAGAACTCAACCATAAGGTTAATAAGTAATTCACTTGCCTGTGCCTGTCTCCAAAAACAAGACACAATTTCTTATAATCTTCAGGGACCATGCACCAACATCTCTGTGGTACATTGCTCACTTAACAGGCTCCTCCAACTTTTTTAGAGAACACTGACTACGGTGCCTTTTTCACTTCTTCAGTTTAAAAAAGATTTTCTCTCACTGCCAGAACAGCAGGTTTCACTTTGAATAATGATGATTGACACCTCTTTTCGCAGGATGAATGCATTTCATACACATTATAATTACAGTGAGCTGAAACATCTTTTCTGGTGTGCATTCTGTTATGTCACATTGTGAACGTGGTTGTGAATAATTACTTTCTTCTTTCTGTTATGCTTACACTTTATTGGAATTTTCATGAATTTGATATAAAAACACAACTAATTTCTCTGACATGAGTTTGAAAGTAAGAAAAAATAAATGAAAGGAAACAGACAATGAGATGTGCTCTTCAGTTACCTAACGAGTGGATTCAGACCTTTTCATTCATTTCAAAAGTTAGATTTAAAAACTTTCACCGAACTATCTCTAGTTGCTTTGGCCTAACTCTGAATGTACACACATATGTACTGTAATCTGGTCCAGAGTTAAAAAATACAATGTATCTGGTTGTGACAAACTGAGTGGCCTTTTCTTATTGGTAAAAGGATAATTGGTAATAGTTGTCAGGGCCAATGCAGTGGCTGGTTGTCAGGCTTGCTTCCGGAGACAATAACTTGCTGTTGCCACAAGAGGGTGTAAATTAAAGATTACTACAAATAGGCCACATAATGTATGTTGTTAGCACAGGTCTGGGATCAGATTTAAGGAGAGATATCACTTCCACTTATATATTGTTTTATTTAGGTCTATTTTTAGATTAACGGGTCAAGCAGTGCTTGAGACTTCCTTGCCCTGACAGCCGACTCAATCTCAGTGCAGATGTTAACACCAAATCTAAACAGGATCGGAGTGATCCAGGCTCACTCACCTTTTGCACTTCCTGATACTGCTGCAAGAACTGTGGCTTCTGCTGCTGACCTGACAGGCTTTGCGGGAGCTGAGGCTACAGCAGATTCTGTGCTTTTCTGTGAGCTGGTCTCCACAGGAGTACTTGCCTCTGGAAACACTGTGGCACCTCCAATCTGATCAGTATGCATCTGTTAGATGACAGGGAGGAAGATCATTACCCGAAAGAACATCATGTATATTCTGTAGCTCAGATTTTGAAGGATCTTGTCCAAGTCCTTAGAAATGAATACAGTGTATTGTAGCAAAATGCAATTAGGCACATTGGGACATTATATCATGATGTAAATGTAAGATTGCCCAATGGCCACTGAACCAAAAATGAATTAAACAATAGAGGAATGTTAAGAAAAGATCAAGTTTGTCATCACTGGTATGTTACATGAACCTAGTTTGTGAGGCCACAGAGACCTTAACCTTTGGCTACCGAATCAAAGCAGTTACTGATCACAGAGGTTGTTAACAACAGTTCAACATATGTGTTACCATCTAAATGAGGTCCTGCATATATGGTGTAAAAACAGGAAAATGTCTGTATCCAAAATAATGTTAGAAATGTACCTGCAGGAGATTTTTTTTTCCACTAAAACATTTCCATTGCACATTGCAACAAACACACAAATTTGTGCTAGATAAAAATATTGGAAAACAGTAGTGAGATCCCTGTAAACTGCATACAATCCAACCTTTCAGCCCATACCTGCTTAACTCTGTTGATTCTTTTCATCAGTTCTTCGGCAGACAAACTCCCAGCGATGACCTCAAGAGGAATTCCATTCTCCCCAATAAAGAAGCAAGAGGGAATGCAAACTACTGGATCTTCATACAGGGGGAAAGCTTAAGGAAAAAGCCCCCAACAACTATTTTAATACTGACTTTTCACATCGGCATTTCTGCATTGTCGCATCTTTTTTTTAATGCATCCTCCAGCCTGGGAAGCTGGCAACCAGTTGCATGGTCTATCACAGGCCAGAAGCACTGTTCTGGTCCTTATTAAAAACAAGTATGTCATGTGGGGTTGTGTCAACAGTATATATTGTCCTAGTGAATACAGGAATGCAAGAAATATCTTTTCTCAGAGATGAAACAATAAATACACAAAAAAATTCTGTTGAGTTCCACAAAAGTTCCACCCAAGAGGAATGGCCGACAAAAGGATACAGAACTGGGAGAACTGCATACATGCTTCACTGTTGAGAAAAAAAGACAACATTGTGTATATAGTATACATATTAGCATGTCTATTCCTTAAATTATTGAAATCAAACACGTATTAGATTGATCGCAGGTAAAAGGTTGTGGATTTGAGCAAAATTTATAAGTTATTTGTTTTGCTGAGAATCACAGAATATCTAAATAATAATATCAAGAAGAAGAAGTATAAGGAAATATAAGATGGTCTTCTTAATATTGGGCATAGATACTTTAGTTAGTTGTAAAGACAGGTCAGCTCAATTCAAGCTTTGGGCATATACAGTACATAATATATACACCAGTTTACAAGTCAAAGAGAAAGAAGTGTGATGGGTAGTAAAAATCAACATGTATTAATAATGAGTGGTAGATGGTTTGGATTTGTCTCAGGTGGTCACTGTTACAAGATACGTGCAGTTAGATACTTGTTTTTCCCAATTAGGGATAAAAGAAATCTGCACATGTTGCTGAAAAATACCTTTTTAAAGACCAGTTAAATTGGGTAAAATATTATTATGGCATTCAAATGATGATAGAGCCGGCTTATGATAGTGAAAGGAAAATTAAGTTTCTGGGCAGTTCTCTGGAGGGCATTCAAATACGATTAAATTTCGGTTTACAATCTAATGAGTAAATATTTTCTAGAAAAAAACCAGACTCCTCAGGCACCAATGATTCAGAACAACGAAGATCAACTTCATGCTTTACTTCCGCAAGACAGCAGTGGTGAGTGCTGGAAACATCTTGAGGACAGTGACTTTCCCTGCACACAAAACGTCATTAGATACACTGTGCATGTAGTGAGTTAATTATACCTCTTGGCATCGACATTAATGGCCACACAGCAGTTGAGTGCTGCCTCTGAGACTGTGTCGTCCTCCCAGCTGGACATCAGCAGTGCGGACTGTTCATCTTCGCCTGAGAAGACAGTGACAGTGTTGACACTGCCCATTCATTAAAACACCCTGTCACGTAATGGTGGAACAGCTGACGAACTGCTACTGCTGCCTATGATTCAATAATGGCCCAGCACAAAGTAATAACATTTACCTGGCTAAGGCATCACTTCAAGTGTGAACCGACTGTATCCACCCTGCCAGGGGGTACTATCAATTATGACCAACATATTTGTAGCCGCTGTGACGTAGCCTGTGCTCTTTGGAGTGAAGTTAATCTGGCAGGGTTAATAAAGACAACAGACTATGTTACAGGCCATCCGTAGCCAACAGCACAGGCTAGCATCGTGTTTGTTTTACTACGTTTGACCTCTTGTTTTCGTTGTCACGATGTGACGACACTCCTTGTATCCTTTACAGCTGGTCGAACATGCTAACTTGCTAATGGTTAGCTGACTGGCACCCTATTACTTGTTACCTATACAAGCTAGCGTTAGCATCAGGCTAATTGACAAACACATACACATACGTTACCAGTAATGACGACGACAAAAACGAAGCCCCGCTGCTTAGCTGAGTTAATGGCAGCAGAAATCGAGCCTTCGAACCAAAGCATGTTTCCGATCTGTGTTTTCTACCGCTGCTCTGGTGACGATGTCGGCCAGCTAAGCTAAATGTGACATGGGTTAAGGAAGCTCAGCCTGAGACATTGAGCAAGTATTACACGGCGCCGCCGCTCAGCTCTACAGCACTAATATCCACTGTGGCAACTTGCGGTATTATAACAACTGTCAAAACAGCGTCGTCACCACAGTTGAAAACACATGAAAAAGAAACCAAAACTGTTAACGTGGAACCTCCAGTTATTCGATTAGTCTTAACATTGTATATTTATGATCTATGCGGTTTAATCGTCAATAATCTCCCTCACAGCCCAGAGAGCTGGGTGTCCCCCGGGTGGAAGCAAACTCTCTCTGTATTAAAGTTAGGAAAGATTGCATAAATTACTCACTCAATGCGAACCTATTTCACACATTAGGATGTCTTGTACTGTGATTTGCTTGTGTATTGTTTGCCTTTGATCTCAAACTTTTTTTTTATCGAGTAACTGACATGAAGTAGGTGCTATAGCTACATTAATTATTCTTCAGTGTAGTTTAATGACGTTTTGAGTCGACCAGTGTCTCATTATTTGGTGCAAACAATCACATTAATGTATAATATGTTATGGCTTAAACAATGTCAGCGTGTGTATGTAAAAAGGTCCTGCACACCAGATGGCGCTATATTCTGTTGCGTGGCTTTAGAGCCACTTTGAGTTTCACTTTTGATTCAGAGCTCAGCCACTACGAGGAACTGCTGCTTTATTTTCCATTTTGTCTGCCTCAGGACACTTAAACAGGAAATCAAAGCAGAAAATCATCATAAAACAGGTAGGTAGAGCTGTGCTCTGTTAGTTTAAGATTGACAAAAAACGTTTTAATTTGACCTACTTAAACGGAGTCTCGTTTTTGTCGGCCAGGTTATGACTCGCATGAACTGGCCGATAAACGAAAAGTTAAGAAGTGCTCCAGTATTTGAGGATACTCAGTATCTAGACGGTTGCTAACATGATTGTTTGTCACTGTCAAATGGACAGTGCTATGGAGGAGGACAATCAGTTCGAGGAGGCCAAGAAAGAGCTGGATACATGGAAGGTAAGAAAAAAAAGCCATTTCAATCCCTTATTATTGATAATGATGTTATGATTGTCACTGTAAATGTAGTAATCCTCCATCATCATCCATCTTTCTCCATGTCTACTTAAAAACCTCCCAATTGTCAAGCTTTTCTCCCTGTTCTTGTTTTGTCTCTTAAGACTAGAGCGGAAAGAGCTGATGATGTCAAATCCAGGCTCATAATGGAAAAACTGGAAGAAGATGAAGCCAAGAAAAATGCCAAGATGGAGATGACAGCTTTGGTCAAAGAGGGAGCTGAGTGTGTGGAGGACTTCAATCAGAGAATGAGTGCAGTCAAGGTAGAGTAACTATCCATTGTGTAACATTTACAGAACAAGCTGCTTGGGAAAAGTAAGGTGGAAGATCAAAGAAGTAATTTCTACATATTTGTGTGTGATTCTTTCATTTAGGAGGAAATCCTGAAACTTTCTAAACGCAAATCGGATTTGCTGGATAAATTGAGGGGATGTCAGGCTGAACTGCAGAATAAGAGGGCAGAGTCCACCAAACTGAGGCAGAAATTCAAGGTGAAAACCCTCAGGATAGCTCAACGGCTTGGAATCGACTGCTGCACAACTGTACACCACAATATGTTGTGATAATATAACAATACCCTGAAATATAAAAAAAAACAACATTATTATTGTGCTGTACTGCTATTTAGATATATGCCCAGATTCCAGACAAAGAGGTAAGGTTCATCGCTCAGGACAAAGAGGAAAGTGATGATGGCAGTCAGCCAATCAGAGGAGTGTTCATCATCAGCCAGAGGTCAACTGTGCTTCTGCAGGGAGGACAGGCGCTTATCACCTTCGAGGAGGAGAAAGGTACACATGACCTGATCTGTTAGTGTGAGAGAATATAACAGAGTAGTTCTGCTTTTCACTTGTGTATGTGAATAATATTTAATACAAAAGCATATCAGGGTGTTCTTGACTGACTGGTGGTCACATACGCATACTACCCCACATTGAAAAGAAGAAGATAATGTGTTCGCAGTTAGACTGAACTCAAAATACTGAAAACAAACTTAAGGATAAGATTTGCTTGACTTTTACTTTCTTTCATAAGGATGGAGAGTTATTAGCAGAAAACAGATTGTGGTGACAGACTGCTATAACTGTGATTGATTCGTTAGGTCGGGTGTCATCCATGTCTCTTGATGGCATGACAAGCACACAAAACTCACTTCAGTGGTCATTCAAATCATTATTCCCTGTGTTGCAGTAATTTCCCTAAAAGTTAATATTGTGGAACATTTATTGGCTCCAACATGATCCTCTCAGTTTTCGTTACTATGGTTTGAAGTACACATACAGTGGCACGTAAATCCCACCACCTAATAGTCTTTGCAGATTTTATTTCAGAGTAACACAGACACACCATTTTATACTCAAGTATAAATTCTCACAACAGTGTAGGCTACTTGCATTAACTATGGTAATGGCCCTGTGTCAAATATGCACAAGTATACATCAGGATTAACCCCTGTTTGTCTTGTGTTAAAGATGAGTCTTATTTAAGCTTATCATGTGTAAATTATTTAAAAACATACACACTTCAACTCAGCATAATAGGCTTTTTACTATCATGTTTCCAATAAGACATTCTGTGTAAAGGGTATCTAAGGCATGTATCATAATAAAATATATGATATAATATATCAATTACTAGTTATACTATATATAAATAATGTTGAGGTAAAGATAATGGCTTAACTAGAAATTTAAGGTAATGTATACAAGATTTTAAACAATATAGCAGCAAACTGTTTTTTCTAATGTAAATATATACTATAAGCAAGGTTATGTGATTCCCTCCATGTGAAACCGCGAACCGCAGGCATACAAAGTGAATTCATGAGCCACTCAATAAGAACACTAGGAGTTTTGTCAGGAGGGAGTTCAGTATTTTGGTCTGATGAGCTGGTGCTGGTGCCGAATAATGCGTGTGTGTTTGTGTCTGTGTATAATATTTCATTGATCATAAACTTATATTTTTGAAATTGATTTTGAACTTTTAAAGAATGATTTAACATTTCTTTGCACAGAGGCAAATCACCTGTAACTGAACATCATGTTTCTTAAGATGTTCATTTCCCATCCTCCTTAATTGTTCAGTGTGATAATTCCATCAGCAGGGGGTGCTGCTGTGAACATGCATCAGAACATAAAAATGCTTTCCCATGATCAGACAAACTTGGCCAGTGATCTAATTTGGGACAGACTTTGGCAATGCTGCAAATATACAATAGTGGCACCAAAGCCAGTCTTGAACCACATCATATATCACATATATATACATCACATACTGTGATGAGTATATCTGTTATGTTTTCTCTCCTCCAGTGGCCTCTCAGATCCTGAAGATTGCCAATTGCACTGTGTCCTGGGAGGGCATGAGTCTCAATGTGAAACCAAAACGCATAACCTTGGATCCTGCTGTGAAGTTTGAGGTACATTCTTCTTATGATATGTAGTATCACAGGAACAAACACACACATACACACACACACACACACAAACTCTGTATGTGGTTATAGTTTCCAAAACTAAACGTTGGCCAAGTCTTTAGGACAGCAAAAGATTTGATTACAGAAAATTAGCTTTTTTGTGAAAAAAAAGATAGTAACCTGAATCCAACTGACTGTATTTAATGTATAAAATGTGTCTTTAGAAACTTTGTTAAATGATAAGCTAAAATCTCATTTACAAAAGTATTCGGACCCTTTGCCATGGCGTCACAGACTTCGGTCACATCCATCCTGTTTTGATTAAATCACGTATTACGCATTACAGGGCTTTGCTTCATCTGCAACAGTGAAGTTACAAGTCGCTTGTCATAATCTTTGGGAAGAACTTCTGTCTGAAGGAGTGTGTGTGTGTGTCTGTCTCCTCGTCTCTGTCCCTCTTCACAAACAAACTGATAATCACATGGGATATTCACCATCTAGTCTTATATTCTAAAATTGTTCTTATCAATGATGACGATGTCGCATCATGACCGCGATTGTTCGGGTCAGTTCATCACTGATATTCTGACTTAGTGTGTCACGTTACGTTACACGTGTATCCTAAACTCTAGAGCAAATCAAACAAACACAGAGTAAACATCATTATTGTACGTGTCCTAACAACTAGTGATCAGTGATTGTGTTGAATGTTAAGTGGAAAGGGAGCGCAGGTCAGAGGAGGAAGCAGTGTCCGACAGAGACATACAGGAAGACCACACCTTTAATGATCGTCTTTCCTGATCCTGAAGCAGAGTAATCATTCAGCGGTGGATTCAGCGGTGAAGTAATCATTCAGCGGTGGAAAACAATGAACTAAGCAGATAACATGAATCGATTATGTTCAGTCACTGCATCAATGCAGAGTCGTCCACCTCTATGCAGGAGCTCAAACATTAGCATGTGCTCCTTGGACACTCAGTGCTGTGTGGGTCTACCTAACCTGACGTGGCTTTAACCTTATTCCAACTAGGGGTGTCACGATACCAAAAAGTCAGTTATCGTTGCCAATACCAGAAAAATAACATTATTCTCGATGCCAATTTCGATACCACGGTAAAAAAAACGCTTCATGCATCCTCCAGAGCAGCGGTCGGCAACCTGCGGCTCCGGAGCCGTATGCGGCTCTTCAGACCCTCTGCAGTGGCTCCCTGTGCAGGGTTGTGCATGTTGCGCATATTTTTCGCGAACGGTGAACTTAACAAATCAGTTTTCATATGTTGAACGTGAGTGAAAGTCACCTTCACGTTCATTTTTTAAATCATCATAGTATTAGATTAGATTAGATTAGATTTCTTTATTTATCCACACAATGGGGAAATTCACTTGTTACAGCAAATAAGAGAAAAGCAAATAAGAGAAAAAACGAAACAAACAACCAGCAAAAACAGACACTGTGCAAAAGCAGGTACTGGGGAGAAGGTGGAATGATGTAAGTGTTATTGTAATGAAAACAAAAATATTATAAGTAATATTGCAACAGTAGTGACCATGATACAGAAAATAATTAAAAGGTAAGTGACCATAATATAAATAATACTACAAGATAGCATAATGGAAAATATAAATATTGCAATGTAACCATTATAAGTGACCATGATATAAATATAGATGTAAAGTGTTGAATATTATTGTGCATGGTAGTGATCTGAGTAAAAAATACAAAATAAATAAATAAGAAAAATAAAAATACAAATAGAGCTATGGTGAGAGGTTGAGTGGAGATAGAGATAATAGACAGGGACTACAACATTATCAGGTGGTGCTGGTGTTGTAGAGCCTGACTGCAGCCGGGATGAAGGACCTGCGGAACCTCTCCTTCTTACACCGTGGGTGTAACAGTCTGCTGCTGAAGGAGCTGCTCAGGGACCCCACATTGTCGTGTAGGGGGTGAGAGGTGTTGCCCATGATGGACGCCAGCTTGGCTAACATCCTTCTGTCCCCCACTTCCTCAATGGAGTCCAGAGGACAGTCCAGGACAGAGCTCGCTCTTCTTATCAGTCTGTTGAGCCTGCTCCTGTCTCTGTCCGTGCTACCCCCCCTCCAGCAGGCCACAGCGTAGAAGATGGCTGAGGCCACCACAGACAGGCTGTCATGAAATACCAGGAGCGGGCAATGTGGGACTGTGTAAATTAACGTGTTTTTCCGAAAAAGATTTCTGGGGCCGATATTATAATATTATAAATCAAATACTGACAGCCGATACCGATTAGGGGGTCCATCGCCTTGGGTGATCCAAGTGACCACTTGTGATCTGCTTTCTTTTCCCCACTGTATATGCAAATAAACACTACAGGGCTGGATCCTACACAGAATTTTGTTAAAGGTCGGAGTCGGAGATACTTCGCATGTGCAACTCTCAATAGAGATGAGAACAGATGTAATTGAAAAACGAGCGAGACATCTCAATTCCTTCTCATCTCTGCTGAGAGTTGAATGTTTTGCCTCCTCTGATTAACTCCTCTCAGCTTTTATAAAGATCAAGATCAAACTAATCAGAGGGAATAATGGCCGATACTAATCAGTAGTTGATCAATCAGAGTACCATTAATATAAATACAGACCATTTACCATTAGATTGGAATCTCCTGTAGCAAACTTAATTGGTAGGACATAGTGTCAAAGGGCAGTCATATATTAGAAGTTAAGTTTAGAACTGAGGGAGGGATGAATGTATTATTGTAGTATTAGAGGATCTGTTCAGAAGAATGAGATAAATGGCCGAAATTCAGTTGTGCATAAATTGCAGACATACCCAGAAGACTGAAAGCTGAAATGAATACTTAAGAGGTTTGGTTGCGTGTCTGAGAGATTGCAGTTTTAGATTTTTTCCATTAAATAGTCTAGTCTGTGAAGGGATCTGAAACTTTCTGAAGCCACTGTAAGTCTTGAGGCAGTGGTAATGTATGTCCCTGTATATCTTAGTCTATTTTGATCATTTATTTCAGTGTTGTGTCATATTGTATCCATTCTGTCCTCAACCAACAGAATGAACAAAGAGTGGGCCACACCCCTCTCCTTAGTAACTGATTTACAGAACAATTAAACTTTATGTGTCACCCTGTTATTTAATAACCTACTGTAAATATGGTTAGGGTTAGGGTTATGTTATGTTATGTTATGTTATGTTAACACTCTACTACGTTTACACCTTAGAAAACGTTATGCTGCTACACAAAAAATCTGTATACTTCTGCAACAAACTGTCTTGTACTTTTTGCACTTTTTATCACATTAATGACTATGTTTACATCTTAGAAAACCCTATGCCGCTGTACTTAAAAATCTGTATGTTTACTTCTGCAGCAAACTGTCTGGTACTTTTTGCACTTTTATCACAAATGACTACGTTTACACTTTTAGAGAACCTTATGCCGCTGTACTTAATATATCTGTATGTTTACTTAATTATAGAAATGTCTTGTGTTATTTGTTGTGCCTGTGCACTTTATATGTTTCACCGTGGGAGAGTGGGAAACGTCATATCGATTTCCTGTATGTCTTGTACATGCTGAAATTGACAATAAAGCCACTTTATCTTTATCTTTATCTTTATCTTACTGCTAGTACTTGTGCTAACTCCCCTTTACTGTGTGTGCTGTCATCAATGTAGGTCCACCTTGATGTCTCTAGAAAGGACCTCAAGGTTTCCAACATCCCACCTTCCATGCCAGAGGAGAGAATGAGGGACCGACTGGAGATAAGTTTCTCTAGGCCCAGCAGAGGAGGAGGAGAGGTGGAGGGGGTGGAGTACGATAAGAACAGCGGGACAGGACTCATCACCTTTCTTCACCCTGGAGGTACAGCTCTCTTATCCAAACTTTCTAAGACAATGCAAATCTGCAGGGCAACTAAGGTTGGAGCTGGAGATGGAGTGGATGTTCCTGTTCGAAGATTCAGATGATGCAGATGCAGATGCATTTTATTATCCCAAACACATGCACAGACATGCAAAGGCACACTCATGCAGGTAGGGAAATCTCTGCTTTTGACCCATCTGTGTGCAGGACACACAGAGCAGTGAGCGACTATGTACAGCGCTCGGGGAGCAGATGTTGGGGGAGTAAGGTGCCTTGCTCAGGGGCACTAGACAGGGTCTAGACAGACTTTTGGATTTTTGGGCCGATCAATCCAGGTTCGTCTTTTGTTGTCTTTCCGTGGAATCGAACCAGAGACGAACCAGAGACCTTCTCTGCCCATAGTCCAAGTTTCTGCCACTAGACCACCGCCTCTCCTATGAAACGCTATGTTGTAGCTTTTGGCCTGCCTTTAAAAAAGCCCAGTCTGCTCTGATTGGTTAGCTGGCCCACTTAGATTGTGCACACCAGCCCTTTATAAACCTCTGTCCCTAGCGTGAGAGTTTTCTCCTCAGTGGATACATTGTTAGTGTCAGCAGGGCATCAAACCCTATGCATCGAAGTGGACAAGTTCATTTCTTTGAATTAAAAGAATGTAATATGTTAACACGGTGTGTGTGTGTGTGTGTGTGTGTGTGTGTGTGTGTGTGCGTGCGTGCACAGTTGCTGAGGTCCTGGCCCTGAGAGGGAAGTACCTAGTGGACCTGGATTCTCAAGTGAATGCTCAGGTTGGACCTGTTTACAAACATGAGCTCCGTAAGTTCCAGGTAAGAAACATCAGTGAGACTTGTTACTGTTGCCTGTATTCCTCCTGCAGAGAAGAACTGATCTACCCTTCTTTGTCTGTCGCATGTTAGAAACGTCCTACTTGTATGTGGTGAATCCTGCGTAGGATCTCCTGATGTTTTCTCACATCTGTCACATCGGCCCCTCCGGTCCGTCTGCGGACTTTATACTAGAGGGCCAGGTAGAGAAAGTACAGAGGTTCTAATTACGAGTGTGGGTTGGAAAGCAGCTTAAGATACAAAACCCCTTCTTTCATTTGAAGAGGTTTTAAAAACACAGCCTCAGCACATTGTAAAAACCAGACACTGTGCACATACTGCTTTAGTCCTTTACCATGTCAACAGAATAATACATTTCCAAATTTAACATAATTTAAAATAATATGATAATTGGCCCTGTTGCACTATACAGATGCCTTGGCTAGTTTCAGACCAAAACAGTTGACATGTTCCCATCCAATAACCATGTTGTTTAAGTAGCGAAGAGCATGTTGGTCCTAAAATTAGGTGTGGTCATTTGCATTGTTTGATTGTTGATATATTGAGGCAGTGAAATAGATTGGCCAACAAATACCTGGTCAGAAGTCAGTTATGCAGTATTTAACTGTCAAAGCTCATTATCTGGCTGTTAAAGGTAATGAGAGATGGCACAACGACACTCTGAGTGGCTTATTGTATATTTTACCCAAAACACACCCATTCTTTTCCACAATTAAACCCCTGAAGTGGATTTGAACACCTAATAAATTAACCTGCTCTGTGTGCTTCAAGCCAAGTTCACACTCCACAATTTTCACTGAGTGGCAATGGGGGGGGTCCAACACTACATGATATTTCACCAGCAAAAACCCTGACTTTACATTTAAACTACATTTAACCACAAAAGCACTCAAGAGTAGAAACAATCTGTACGGAAAGCCAAAGAGTCCAAACACTAAATTTGTGACATGCATACTACATGTAAACAAGACAATGACAACACATTGTAGACGCGCAACGTTACAAATGTGTGAAGTGAACCCTATAAGCAACATGTTGAAAAAGCGTTGGTGACATGTGATCTTAGACCCATTCAAATTAGCCACTGGCAACAATGCTATTAGTGTGAAGTGACGAGATCATTGATCAAATATCAATTATCTTTTGTCAGCTTGACATGACCTCAGTAATAATACTCAGCAAAACTCTGAGGAAGCTGTGGAACAAACAGTGATGTTTGTGATTCCTGACAGACCTTCTGTGGCTCTCCGAAACGAACAATCCTCCTGACTGACATCAAGGACATCAAGGACATCATGGACGAGGAGGACGTGCAGGACGTAATAGAGTTCCACTTCCAGAATCCCAAAAACCGTGGGGGTGAGATAGAGAGCATCAAGTACGTATCTGGGGGGAAGGCTCTGCAGGCCTTTTTCTGTGGGGATGCTGGGAAGAGAGAAGACTGATATTTCACCAGCAGGGTCAAAACCAAGAGACAGCTACAACATGTAAAACCAGTCTCTTAATGTTGTTAGAAACAGAAATGTTTATGAATATGTAAGAAAAGCTCGTTGAAAATCTATAATGCCCAAATTAAATAGAAGAATTTGGAAAAATTTGTTTATTCTGAGAGTAAAATTTCAAAATGAAGTAATTTAATCTCTCCGTGTTAAAATAGAGTAACAGTGTCCCTAAGCACTTGACTGTGAGCCGTAACATGTTCCACTTTGTCCCACAATTCTGACTTAATGAGGAGAGAGTAGTGACTAATGTCTTCTTGCTAAACGATGTACAATGTGTTATGACATGTTTCATTAATCAGGTCGGGGCTGTCTGAAGGAACAGCCTCACTTCTGAGGTTCTGGTAGTTACAGAAGGCTGCTTGTCCTCTATCTGTATAATCATGCTAAAGTGTAGAAAAAATGCAGCCCTTACACTATTCTTTTCTAATACAGCGCTGTTGTAACTCAGCCTTCATCTAAATCTGTGCTGCTTTCACACCGACCTGTTATCTGTCTGTATATCTAACAGGTTTATAATTGTTACTATGCTCTTCTCTTCTTCACTTGGCTTATTAAAAGTTCTAAATCAATCACAGAAATTATTTTTTATGAGTCATTTAGTACCTGTATGTACAGTGTTAAGTTAAATAAACACAGCTCTGTATATACTCTAAGTGATCACTGTTGTAAATGATATAGGATTGTAGACAAGACCTGCAGCTTGCATAAATATAAAAAATTAGGATCATGGTAGGAATGATCAACAGCCAATTAATGAACCAATCATTCATCATAGGTTATTAATGACATCACGATGATGTCTTCACAAAATGTCACCATAACAATATTGTAGCATTGCCCAATTGCTGGAGGTCAAATATAAAAAAGCTGAAAGTGCTGAATTGGCAGTGGTGTGCAACACAGGAAGATGTGAGGGCACTGAGGTTTTGAGGTGGTTATGGAATCATTTCGCTTTACTACAGTGTAAATCCAGGGTCGAATAAGTCATTTTCTTTAGTGTTGACTTTCGATTGTTATTTCAAGATATATTCCATTGAGCAAAAGCGCATGAAGCAGTAACATTTTTATAAACTAAATTTATCTTGGCATTACAAAACATTTTTAACAAAGATTAGTGGTACAAAAAAAGTCACCAGAAACATCACATTATATCATCACATGCAAGACTTTGATATCCCAACATCAGAGAAAGTATCCTTTAATTATTCTACCTCACCTTCCTGCCTCTCAACCCGCAGAAGAATCCCAGTAGGATATGTCAACTTGTTGAACAGGTTATACACCACCACAAAAAGGTAAGAGGAGAGCCAACAAAACAGAGTCACACATATCCAAACCCAGTCGGTCATTCTGTTGGTAGTTCTTTAGCTTCCACAGCAGAATATTCTAAATCATTTGGTATCTCGTCATGATATTGAGTGCATAGAGTGGTGACACTCCCGTACACATTTATTTCAGGTGAACCTCCTAATGAACTCATGTATGCATATGTTGTAGCTAGAGGAAAAGGTCCCAAAAGATAAACTGTCAGCTCATTGAATGGTTTCACGAGTATCAAAATAATGTCAATCTGAACATCTATGCTGACAAACTTACAGCGTGTCAGACCGTCTTTTAATGAAAAGGATGTTTTAGTGGACACACTTTAGTAAGATAGTTAATGTTGTCTCCACGGCAGCTCTCTGTAGTTACAGGTGATGGCTCTTTGAAGCACACAGTACTTTCCCAGTCCTATCTCAATAAAGTCTGCATTGGGCATTTTCATCATTGCACGAAATCAATCATCACACCTGCTTCATGTGTAAACGACATCTAGAACCACAGAGACTGCAGGACTGACCCTCCACATGCTCTGTTCTTGGCAGTGTCTGAATCAGTATTTGTGTTTACATAACAGTACAGCTCTTAGCTTTGTGCTGCTGAAAGTGTGTTGATGCTACAGGGGACATGTCTCCTCCGCTGTGAGACATCCTCTTAGTGGCTCTGGAGGACTTCCTCCTCTTCATGTTCTTATTGTTCTTGTTGACACACGCCAGTGTGGCCACATGGAAGATGTCCTTGACGCTGTTGTCAGACTGCAGTGAGGAACACTCCAGGTAGGGGGTGCTCAGCTGCTTGGCTGTGTTGGAGCCCTGGGACAAGAAGCACCAAAAGGATTAAGAGTATGTCGAAATTATGCTCCAAATTCCTAAAACTTAGTAAAGTCTTTATACTGAGGATGAGAGCCAACACAAATATTTAAGAAATGGATGGTGGAGGCTTTGTTCGAGCTGAAGTCAGCCAGAAGGGCCGGCTGTTCAAGCTCTCAATGACTTGAATAGACGGGCAGCCCTGGATTTGTCCATAGACACAATTAATCAACACAATTGATCAGCTAATGACCTAACAGGTTATGTTTGCTGTTTCAAACGTGACTTTTATTCCTCACTTATGCATTGTATCATGTAGCTCAGTCAGTGATGAGGTTGTACTGGACACATTGTATTCAGGGGTCATCCCAATATTCTGGCCGCCTTATGTGTGTAATTAAAACAGCTCTCAGGATAATTCAGTCTAGTACCACAGCACCTTTAACAGTAAACAGAGGGTTTTTGACAACATCAACAAAACACACCAATGTTTTATATGGATGTGTGATGGACACATTCCTACCCACTCATAGAATTGATACATTGAATTCAATTGTTTTTTATTAAATTGTTTCACGAAATTATGTCGTTAGTTAAAAGCAAAATATTTTACTTTAGAGTGACACAATGATTGTAAATTGTGCCAAATCAAGAAAATACTTTGGATCAACAATACATTTTGAAGCATGCCTAAATTACATCATGGACTTAAAGATTAAACTAACAGGTTACATGTCTTAAATTAGATTTTTTTAAAGTATATCTAATCAATAGAAGTTAACTGTTATAATTAAGTTCAGTTATTAAAGAAAGTTCAATTATTAAACAGATGGGGTTGATCAAATCCAATGACTACTGAAAGTGTTTCTGCTCGTTCTCTATTTGTTTTCGAAGTAATTCGACTTGCATTAAGTACTTTCCCTCCTTTCAGCTCTGTTTTATCTTCCATTGAGACAGACAGTGGCACTCAGGATATAAGCCTCCGATGTCTAGGAGCTGAGCCAGTTACAGGGACTTATACATTTTTACCATCCATACTATTCATATACAATAAAGCATATTTTTGTACTTTGCTCAATCCATGTACAAGTATGCACTTGTAAATCAAGTACTTTGCATACTTCCCTTTTCCATCACGCTTTTCAATTTGTTAAGCCATCATTAAAATATGGAAGTTCTCAATTAACAAAAGTATGACTTTCCATTCGTCTATTGCAGGGGTGTCCAAACTTTTTACCCTGAGGGCCACATACAGAAAAAAATTAGAAGGTCTGGGACACTCACGCCGCCACACCCCCCTGCCCTGGAGCGAATTGTTGACAGTGCGCCTCAATCGCGTTGCATAGGGCGGGGGGCGTGGTGGCGTTCTGAGGGACAGCTGGCAGGTCAGGGGTGAGTTGGGCGCCACCTAGTGTCAAAACTGAGAAGTACAATACAGTGGGCCATAGTCCATTACATTATAATTCATTAAACTGACGCTTTTATCCAAAGCGATTTACAATCAGTGCATTCAAGGGTAGGGGAGAGTGGAGTAATGTGAGACATAGGGTAATGTGAGACACCCCTGTATCTAGGCAACGGTCATGTGATCATAATGTTTTCAAGCCACTCCCATTCCACCCTTGCCATGAAGGAGAAGTTGGGGCTGGTGCTGTGGTTAGAATGTTTTTTCACAAAAATGTGCTTTTTGCATGTAAACCGACATTTTCTTGCTTTAAACTTAATCAACTGTTGCGTCAAAAAAAAATGTATTATGGTAGAAAAACCTATATCATACATGTTGATGAACTTCCAACATATGAAACCATTAGATTGATGCTAGCTGAAGATTAGCCGGAATTGCTAAGAGATGGTTTTTTTTTAAATGTAGGCTGTGTGGTAGAGTGAGACAAATGCTGTGGGGTAAAGTGAGACATGTAGCAAAAGTTAAGTTTAGTCTTAAACATATTTTAGTGTAATATTATATTACATATGTTTTATTTTTAATGCCATAAAAATTGTGGAAAAGCCATCATGCAAAGAAACTACACCAGGAAGAATACCTGGGGCCAAACACCCCTCGCAGAGATTGAGAGTGCAGCCGCTGAGGTCATGCAAGGAAAGAAGTCCTTAAGAAAAGCTGGAAGGGATAGAAGTATTGACAAGACAACCCTCAAAAGATTCATAAAGCAAAAGAGAAAAGGAAAGTAAAATCAGTAGCTTGGAGTGCAGTAGCTGAGGCAAAAAGAATATTCACAGATGAGATGGAGGAGGAGCTGGCCAAACACTTGAAACTACTAGCTGACCAGTTCCATGGCCTTGCTCCAGTTAAGTGCCGTGAACTGGCATTTGAATACGCAGAGAAAAACCATATCCTTGTCCCTTCCAATTGGACAGAGAAACAATGTGCAGGTAAGCTGGGTGTGCAAGAGATCACATGAATCATAATAATCATAAATGTGATTAATTGACCTAGTATAACATGTGTTGTTATGGTAGTTTTAAAGTGGAAAAGGTAAGTGGATCACTTTACCCCCTTGATTTCTCTGGTCTGTCTCACTTTACCCCTAAACTGGGGTAAAGTGAGACACAAGACAACTTTTTTTAAAACAATCATATGTTCACTGCCCTTTGTCCTGAAGACATTCTGATCATTTATATTGCTAGGAAACATCCTGAATTAATGGGAAATGTGTAAATTTTACTGATATATAATTTTTGCTCGCCTAGAGGGGAGCAAATGTAAAAAATGTCTCACATTACCCCGCTCCCCCCTCCCCGAGGGTACAAATCCAGAACAACAAGAATCAAGAAAGTACTATTTCTTCAAAAATAGAGCGAAACTACAAAGTGCTATAAGTAAGTGCCATTTAAGTGCTACTAAATTGTTAGTTAAATTCTTTCTTTCTTTTTTTTTGAGGCGGGCCAACTTAAAATGCTTGGTGGGCCACAGATGGCCCGCGGGCCGTAGTTTGGACACCCCTGGTCTATTGGATTTTCCACTCTCTTAATTGATCTAACCTGACTCTAGACCGTTTCATCCGATTCAGCGGAGCTGCATGATTCATTAGTCCCCCCTTGATCACCACTGGATTTTGTCTTCTTTCTTTTGAAAGCCACTTTCTGCCGCTACATGCCCCCATCATCCCAACCTTCATCCTCACTTACATAAGCCATGTTTATACATTCACAATACAGCTGTTTGTAGTTACCGGATTTATAACTCCACTTCCACCTACCCAAACTCTCTCATCCACAATTTTTTAAAAGCAGGGCTGTTTTTTTAATGCCCCAAGCGTTTCATGGCAGCTCATATTTCATACAGATAACGAAAGAAATTACTCGGACTCAATTATGTTAACCTCACAAATACAAGTATTTTAAGTTAGGTCAATATAAAAAAGAATACAAATTGAACAAACCACCTTGTTTACTCTTTTGAATGTAATAGGTTAAACACATGCTGAGTACATCTGTGTCATGTGTGTCTACTGTGTGGAAGTGTGGAAGATATTTACCCACCTGGTCATATGATACTGGAGTGTGTCTGCTGTGAGACCTGGTAAAGAGGTCTGCTCTGAGGTCTGACTTACAGCCTACCAGCAGCATCTTGGTGTTAGGGCAGAACTCCTTGATCTCTCCTCTCCACTACAAAGAGAGCAAAAAGACCAGGAGAGAATAGATAATCATGTAACCATGATCGACAACTGACTTTGGTTTGAATAATTAGTAAATACAAGATAAGGTAAAATAAGAGTCAGCAAGAGATGACATGTTCCCCTGGCACCCTAAAACATTATTGACCAGTTCAGTCATTTGAATTGTTATTATTTCCAACACATGAAAATCTAATTTGATTGGCATAGGAAAGGGAAAGGGGAAAGGGTACAATCAAAGTTTATTTATTTATTTAAAACACAGAACAAAAATTTTGATTTAAAGAAACCCCAAATGTGAAAGAGCACTACTTATATGTCAAATTAACTGTTAAGTCTCATGTAAAAGAAAAATCGTAATTGTCTGCAAAATCATTATGATGATTATTACAGGTGTCAAACATACTGATCCCTGTATCCCCTGCATTATATGGTGGGGGATAAAAATGCATGTAAATGCCTTACTATGTATGGAGTACAACAGACCCAGGATGGATCCCTACAAGAACCCAACATGACACGGCAGGAGACCAGTGAAGGGAAAATCTTTAACCACAACCGGGAGGACCACCCTTACACTCACCTTTTTAAGCACGTTGTCTAATGTCTCTGGTCTGCTGATGTCAAAGCAAATGAGGACTGCGTCAGCATCCGGGTAGGACAGGGGACGCACGTTGTCATAGTAAGAAGAACCTTTAATTACAGAAATATTCACACGTTAATTTTCCATTATATAAGGCAATGATAAAATGTGTTATATATGAACCAGAGTTTCATTCAAAAGCTCAGTACAGCTAGTTTAATAAATGTTGCTGTTTCCTTATATTTATCTCTTCATCATTGTTATTATTTAATTATGTTTACTATTAATATGATGATCATTATTAAAGTGATACCGTTATTATTTAGATTTATTTCAGAATTGTAGGCCCATGAGTACAATGAAAAATGGAAGCATTTAGCATGAGAAGATACTGTCATAAAAATAAGCACTTATCACAGGATAAAACTGAGTCTGATGGGAATACAAGTATGTTTGCCCATATTTGCCACATAAACCAACACGATCAATGTGAAGTAGCTGAAATGTGTAGGCCTATCCACTGTGTACAAGTAGTAGCCCAGTCAAAGTACAGTCTGCTCTCTGCTGCAACAGTCAAGTCCAGCATCCAGTCCTGCAGGGAAAAGCAGCAGACTTTGCTTCACAGTGAAACAATATGTTTTTCGCACCAAAACATGGCTAGAGTTACAGCAGCGTACATTCCAACAGAGGATCCAAACACTCCACCCTCCCTCCCATTTTCAAACAAAACCCTAGTGTATTACTTCATTTGGACTGTGATTGCAGCGGGACTGCATCAATGCCGCTAAAAACTTTAAATCTGTATAATGTTTTCTACACGTGGCATCTATTGCACTTCTGTCCGTCCTGGGAGAGGGATCCCTCACATGTGGCTCTCTCTGAGGTTTCTACGTATTTTTACCCTGTTAAAAGGGTTTTTAGTAGTTCTTCCTTACTCTTGCTGAGGGTTAAGAACAGAGGATGTCACACCCTGTTAAAGCCCTATGAGATGAATTGTAATTTGTGAATATGGGCTATACAAATAAAATTGAATTGACTGATTGATTATGAATCTACAGCTCTGTAACCTTTTGCAAAGTGGTAAATGGATACCGGAAGCTGGAATTAGATACGTGTATGTAGCATACGACTCAATCTGGAAGCCTGTATGGTCATTAAAACAAAGACAGACTTCAGCATTACATAAATATTTAAAACAATCACACACACACACCTTTGTATTTTTTGTGATAAATTACTTCATGAGTTCTACAGAGTTTGGTGTTTCTACTTTCCGCCTTCTTAAGCAAAAATAGGATGGCTCTATATCATGAGATTCGGCTCAATTCAGGGAATGTATTCTTTGCATGCATGACCTCCAGCCCACTTTGGCTTGGACCCTACACACCTCATTCAAAGTAGTAAGTTAATTTCACATCTGAAAAGCACAAGGCTTAAGTGCTTCAGTCAGTCTGCTGTAGTATATGATATTAGTATATAAAAACACTGTGAAATGGTCTTGACATTGCTGCAGATCAGAGGAGGAAAAATTAAAAGAAGAAGACAGGAACCCCTAAAAAGGAGTTGCCTGCAGAGGAGCTTGCTCTCAAAATGGTACTCTTGAGTGACTGGGGGTCCCTCAAGTCATCAGGGAATGCCAAAGGGGTTTTGCCAGTCTCTGAACATGCTGCTCTCCTACGAGACACTCTCATCATCCACCCAGCAAGCTCGCTGGGATCTTCTATGCATGGTGATGACATTTTACAAACAAACTGCTCCATCAGTAGGACTAGGGGGCAATGGATTGAAACGATCCATAAATCCATAAAAACAAATTCAAACTCAGAATTTGTTTTTATTATTGTTTTAGTTTGTAAATAATGTTAAAAGGTAGAGAAGCAGTAAGTTATCAGTTTAATTTGTCCATCTACTTAAATTGTCCCTAGTGTTGACTAGTTATCCAGGAGGCCTCTGTGGTGAAGTTTCCAGTGTTTTGTGTGTAAATGGAGAATATGTTGTTTCTCTTAAAATTCAATGTGTAACAAACAGTTTAAACTCCTACGTACACTTGTACCAATTCTGAAGATACCATGACCTGGATGACTGAGAATCTTCAAAGATAATCTGTTTAAAAGCTACAGTTAAGGCTAAATAAGTCAGTTGCAGTATTTCATATAAGTTGCAATATCCCAGGGTAATAATTTACCTGATTGTGTTCATTGTGTTTAGAACATCGACTCTGCTCATGTGTCAACTCCTGTCTTCCAGTGTCTCACTGTGTCAGGTTCATTTACCAGTTTGTATCTGTGCAGAATGCCTGTTCAATCAATGTTCGTTAATGCATTCCTGAGTAATGCAAAAGTAGTGTGTATATTATAAGTAAGTATAAGTTATAAACTTAGAGTGAACCTTTGTTTGGCCTCTGCTCTGGCTAAATGCCATCTCCTCAGGAGCACCAGTGTCTGCATCAACAAACAACTATCCTAAGTTCTGTTAAACACTTTCCCCACACTGTTGCAGACACCCTGACTGTTAATCAGTTTCTTTTTTCTTACAATTTACTTCGGTGTGAAATATTACCTTCCACATTTTTTCCTTTATGAAAGATTTGCAGATATTTTAGAGCTGGTTTCTTATGTAAAGCAAACAGAGTTAAGCAAACAAAATGTTTCTGCCATCCTTCAGGAGCTGTGGTATGAAGGTTTTTCCATGGGAACCTTGTGAGAGAGAGCAGATGCTGAAACTTCATACAGATTCCCAAGGTTACAAATTAAGGAGTACAATATCTGGTACTATTTGACAAATGTGTATTATTGAGATATTGATTTATTTAGTACTATTTTTTCATAATTTATAAATAATCAACAATTTACTTTATTTGTTTCTTCCCTTTATCTCTCCTTTTTTATTATTTTTCAAAGTTGTTTACTCTTAAAAACATGGTATCGAACGATCAAAGTATTACTTTTATAGTTATTATACTATTACTAGTTTTGACAACTCTAGTCAGAACACTTCCAATTCCATTGGGAATAACATTCAGAATAGACGTTTAATATATTGTGGTTGAGAACCCATTAACAAGGGTGATTCAGTCCTTCAGTCAATCTCCAGCCTTTCAAACAGGGGAGCGGGAAACACAATCTGAACTCTGAGACTGAGGGGTGGGTGGACTGCCTGTTGAGAAGCAGGGGTGTAAGCTGTAATTTATCCAACACAAGTGAGTTCCACAGAAAGACTATGACGCCGTCTGTCTGGAATGTAGGCGAAGTGCTGGATTGAAGCTACGAGTCAGATTTCACTGTAGTCAACATATGAAATGCTCCCACCAGGCCCCTCCCTCATCATGCACTCACATCTATCCAGTGCCAGGGAATCATTGCTGCCATTAAAATGAATAACTTCTTGAATCAAGATATACAAAGTATATTTGATTCAAGGAATCCTAAACACTACTTGATCCTATCATGAGTAGTTTTCTTTTCAGGGAGTGAAATCTCAGTCCAGCAGTCCACAACCTGGGGGGAATTGCCTCTATTAGACCTTCTGGGAGGGGAGCAGGCAGAACCATAAACCCTTATGTCCCTATAAAAACAATAAACAATGTGTTCAGTACTAAACATCAGTGTAGATATGACTTTGGTATAATGTCCATTGTGCTCTTTATGCCCTCTGTCACCATTTGTTAATTTTTATCCTCTGAATGATGATTACGATATAAAGCAGATTAATGATTAAAAATGAGAGGAGTTAACTGTGCTGTTTTACTGGAAAAACTCTTGTGTTACAGTTGGTACTGAAACTCAGGTCGAGTTACACAGCAGTCACACTCTTAGACCTTATCCTAACCAAGCTCCCAGGTTCAGCCCTTAAATAGGTCATCGGCCACCCTGGCATCATTTTGTGATACATCTTTATTACAAAAGGTCTTGTCTTGGGTCTACAAAATATTGTCAAATCTTATAAATAATGTCAAAGTAATCCTCAAATGTACTGTAATGTATTTGAATGCTTTGGTATAAAGAACTAGTTCACTGTTTAAACAAATGTCAGAAATACTCCTTTAAACTCTGAGCTTCTGAGGAAAAAACTTTTTCCTTCGCAAGTCATATTTGAATATTCCAGAGCAAAACTCCATCCACCGCATTCTGAAACTGCTAAAAACGTTGCTCACTTTACAGACTTTTCCCCTCCAGCATCCTCCTAAAATGGGCAATAGTGTAGTGGAGGACAGCTTCACTTGTGCCTGAAGCTGGAGCTCTCTGAGCCTAGACAATGCAAGTGCATGAAAGGACAGCAGCCGAGTGGTGCAACGTAACTTTAGTTAGAAGTCTAATGTTAGCTGTTATAAAGCTATCAAATTAATGTGAATATTTTTTCAGTTATTATAAAACAATGTCACACAAATCAAGAGCAACACACATGCCATCCCTACCATTTACCCAGGTGTGTGTGCTGCAGCAGCCTTTCAACCTGAGAGCATTTGTGTTGTAGGGAGGTGCCAAGGGTAATGCTACGATACTGGAATAAGACTAGACCACAGTTTGTCTATAAACCCTATTTCCTCAGTCAGATAATTCACCTAACTAAGGGCGTTAACTTTAATATATATATTTGATTATACCCAAACACTTGACCCTATGTCAGCATAGTCTGTTTAACATACTGTCTTGTGTTATGAGCTATGTTCAACCAATGAAATGCTGAATTTGTATAACCTTTGTAAGAAATGTGATTTTGAAACCATTATTAATGTGTTTCAAAAACAGATGTAAGTGTGCAGTATCTCTTTGAATAAGCCAGTGTTAAGCATCCAAAACCCAAACCTCAAACAAACTATTATATTGGGTGTTTGCTTGTTTGTCTTTTCAGTTTCATTTAAATTTAAATAAAAGATATGGAATCAGAAGACAACGATGTGTTATAAAAACTGCTGCTGTACAGTGAAACTAAACCAGAAAATTTACAATATGAGATTTTGGCCTGCTTTACACAGTTAATATTAACATAAGTAAGATCATAAATATAACATAAATGTCTACTGTTAATTTGTCCTTTAGTAATTCCCATCTTAAATAACACATTATATTTATACTAAAGCAATTTATAAAACTAACGGTATACTGCCTACCTTGTCATGATTATAGCTTTAATAGTAAATAAAATCAGGATCCTAATCCTAGTTTTATCCCTTCTCTCTGAATATTCTACTGTAATACAGTAAGAAAATAGTCTGTACAAGGTACTTTTGATATATGATTCAAAATAAATATATTTTTCCCCTTCATTACTTCTAACAGTAATGTTAATGTTGAAGAAAGCACACTTAATAAGTGATATCATTCATATAGATGTGCAAATTCAAATATAAGCTGTATTTATTTACTTAGTAGGTTAGTAAATTAAACGTATAACGGGTATAGCTTTACACACTAAAGAAATCCAGCTAGATCTTGAGGTTAAGCGTTGGCTTCTTGTTAGGACTGGACTCATTGGCGGTCCACCGCCGCTCAGTGTGGGGGAGCGCTCACCTGAGGTGTCCCACAGCCGGAGCTCCACTCTCTGCAGGTCCAGGTCAAAGCTTGCCGAGTAGTTTTCAAACACCGTGGGCACGTAGCACTGCGGGGGACAGAGACGGATAGAGAGCCAGAGTCAGAGGCAGCTCGTCACAAGGGGGACACGAGCAGGACTCATCTTACCTCAGGAAAACTGTCTTTGGCGAACACGCTCAATAGCGCGCTTTTCCCGCACTGACTGTCTCCCACAACCACGAGTTTACACTGGACGGCGGAGTCTGAGTCCATCCTGACCGCAGACAGAGGAGACAAGTCTCGTTGATGTCCAAGGAAAGGAGTCAGTCCAATGCGAGACTCGGTGTGGGTGTCGCTCTGCTCCGGGACACTCACGATCCTCCTGTTTCCAACTGCGGAGGGCGGGGCTCCACCGTGGGAATCCCGTCAGGGATTGTTATCCTATGACGGGAATTCTCTCACTTGGCGTGTTTTAATTTGGTTAATTGTAAAGGTTTGGCTTCTCATATGTCTTAATGTTCTACATTGCATATTCAATTACATTCTTGTGTGCACTATGTTCTGTCAACCAAGTGTGCTGCTATTGAACCACGGCTGCTACCCAATGTGCAATACGGTTGTATACAGGTTTCCTGTTTACTACAAAATATGTAGGATTTTAATGTATCATGCTGTACTATATTTTCTCTAATATCCCACATTATATATGACATGGGCTAATATTGCTGCGCTGACCTTTTTTCTCATCTATCTCACATTTAATATACCATTGACCCTTTGTTAACATAAACATGATAAAGCAGAATTGATTAGTTAAAACATTTACCTTGTATATAGTTGATTTTAGTGACCTCCCTGACCGTCTGTTTAAATCAACCATTTAGAGCACTCACTGGAGAAGTGGTCTGAATTTTTGCTAAGAGCCCCAAAGCAGATATGTCTTCCATTTTAGGGTACTGAGAAAAGAGCAGTGAGAAGGGCCCGGAGGGGACAACCAGCCCATCCACCCCCACTGCTCCTTTATACTGCTGTGTGTTGTTGCTGCTCATACTCATCCCTGCTAGTTATATATATATATTTATACCATCATGTACACTTCAAGAGTTGTATTGACTGAATGAGTGAGAGGACATCGTCCTAATGGAACTCAGAGCCTCTAAAATGGCTTGCAATCACTGAGAGCAGGAAATGTGGGTCAACCAACAATACAGAACATCTCCACTTAAGCCACTGTAAGAGCGAAAATAAAGAATATCAACCAGTTCCTATGATGCATGCACCTTTTGATGATCTTCCAACATTGTGTTGTTACAGTGACACTGCATTGATAATGAATAGACTGCATTTCTGAGGTAATTTTGAAGAGACAGTTTGGGTGTGGTGGACTGTTAAATTGTTTGGTCCAGTGGAGTTCTGTGGTCTCCAGTGTTGTCACTGTGGGTAGAGAGCATGGCCAAACATGTCTGTGTTCAAACTCTAACCAGATGCTCCACCACCACAAAAATAAAGGAGTTACCAAGGTCCTCTCTGTCATAATGAGGTGGGGCAGGGCCTGTGTCCCCCACTTACCCTGTGTCTAATAATGACCAAGTTAATCCATGTGTAAATGCAGTTTAATTAGCTTGTATTCAGAATACAATTATTGAATTTTATATATATATATATATATAATGCTAAGAATGATGGTGTAACTTCACTTGCTTTGTTGCACAAAAGTATACACAAACTAGGGCTACGTTGTAGCACTTGCGGGCCCGAGCACCCGCACGTTGAAGCCTGTTGCGGTCGGTGAGAGAGCGATCGATGACTAACCGCACGTCTCCGCGTTGCATGCGTATTGCGCACTGCGGCAAGATAAACGCTTCACTTCCTGCTTCTGTCACACGATTTCGATCCTTGCCTGCTAATTGCTCATTTCGGTCCACGCTATCAATTGCACCTCAAACTGTGAAAATGTTATGTAAATCGAGTGATACATACTTCGACACCTGACCCCCACCAGCCCACCCCCACCCCATCTCCAGATCATCATCCCCCCTTGAGACTCTCACCACTCCTCACCCCCACACCCCCACCCCAGTCATCCTCCACCCCCCTCTCTATAACAGATGATCAGGTGAGAAGCCAACTCAAGAAGATCAAGGCAAGGAAGGCCCCGGGCCCGGATGGTATCAGCCCAAGACTGCTCAAGGACTGTGCTGACCAGCTCTGTGGTGTGATCAGGCATTTGTTCAACCTAAGCCTGAGCCTGGAGAAAGTCCCAGCCCTGTGGAAGACCTCCTGTGTGGTCCCGGTGCCGAAGACGCCGCGCCCCAAGGAGCCTAACCACTTCAGGCCAGTTGCCTTGACTTCTCACCTGATGAAGACGATGGAGAGGATTATCCTGAGACACCTACGACTGCTGGTGGGCACACAGCTGGACCCCCTGCAGTTTGCTTACCAGCCTGGGATTGGGGTGGATGACTCAGTTACCTACCTGCTGCACAGATCCCTGCTACACCTGGAGGACAGCAGGAACACTGTGAGGGTCATGTTTTTTGACTTCTCAAGTGCATTCAACACCATCCAGCCTTCACTGCTCAAAGTGAAGATGGAGAACGTGGGAGTGGACCAACACCTGGCTGCATGGACAACGGACTACCTCACCAAGAGACCACAGTATGTGAGGCTCCATCACTGTGTGTCTGACGTGGTGCTCTGCAGCACAGGTGCCCCTCAGGGTACGGTGCTCTCCCCTTTCCTCTTCACCCTCTACACCTCCGACTTCACCCACAACACCACCCACTGCCACATCCAGAAGTTCTCCGATGACACAGCCATCGTTGGATGTGTTCCTGAGGGGAATGACCTGGAGTACAGGGCGGTCATCACAGACTTCGTCAGCTGGAGTGAGCTCAACCAGCTTCAGCTGAACACCAGCAAGACGAAGGAGATGATCGTGAACTTCCGGAAAAAAGCATCCAATTTAACACCAGTGAACATCCAGGGATTGGACATAGAGGTGGTGGAGAACTACAAATTCCTGGGTGTTCACCTCAACAACAAACTGGACTGGTCTGACAACACACATGCCCTCTATAAGAAGGGCCAGAGCCGCCTCCATCTGCTGAGGAGGCTGAGGTCCTTCGGAGTGTGCAGGGCTCTCCTCAGGACTTTTTATGACTCTGTGGTGGCCTCAGCCATCTTCTACGCTGTGGTCTGCTGGAGGGGGGGTAGCACGGACAGAGACAGGAGCAGGCTCAACAGACTGATAAGAAGAGCGAGCTCTGTCCTGGACTGTCCTCTGGACTCCATTGAGGAAGTGGGGGACAGAAGGATGTTAGCCAAGCTGGCGTCCATCATGGGCAACACCTCTCACCCCCTACACGACAATGTGGGGTCCCTGAGCAGCTCCTTCAGCAGCAGACTGTTACACCCACGGTGTAAGAAGGAGAGGTTCCGCAGGTCCTTCATCCCGGCTGCAGTCAGGCTCTACAACACCAGCACCACCTGATAATGTTGTAGTCCCTGTCTATTATCTCTATCTCCACTCAACCTCTCACCATAGCTGTATTTGTATTTTTATTTTTCTTATTTATTTATTTTGTATTTTTTACTCAGATCACTACCATGCACAATAATATTCAACACTTTACATCTATATTTATATCATGGTCACATTGCAATATTTATATTTTCCATTATGCTATCTTGTAGTTTTATTTATATTATGGTCACTTACCTTTTAATTATTTTCTGTATCATGGTCACTACTGTTGCAATATTACTTATAATATTTTTGTTTTCATTACAATAACACTTACATCATTCCACTTTCTCCCCAGTACCTGCTTTTGCACAGTGTCTGTTTTGCTGGTTGTTTGTTTCGTTTTTTTTCTTATTTGCTTTTCTCTTATTTGCTGTAACAAGTGAATTTCCCCATTGTGTGGATAAATAAAGAAATCTAATCTAATCTGATAGTTGTAAAACAAAGCTTACTTCCTGTTGCCAGTAAGTGACGCCATCACTTTTGTTACACACAGACATATACAGTATCTGTTCAAGTAGGCGCTCTGATGTGGCGTGAGCAATTTTGTGTCAATTGGACAATGTTAACAAAATTTAATTTTCACACTGATCAGTAGTTGGCGCTATGACCCTGAACTAATATTCATATATGGAGCTGTTAAGATCACAATTATGACGATAGGTCAGTAGTTTGGAGTCGGTTAGATAATGAATAGTGGATTAACAAAATACTCCCTGTTTCATGGCGAATCAGTAGTTGGCGCTATGACACTGAGGAATTATTGACACATAGAGCTGTTCAGGCTTGTAGTCTTATCATGTGACAAAAGTTTAGTAGTGATAGAACAATCCTTTGGCGAAGGAAAATCCTCCACAAAACACTGGACAAGCTAAGGAGCAGCTTCAGCCACAGAATCATTCAACCCCGCTGCTCTAAGGAACGATACAGGCAGAGATGGGCAAAAATACATCAAAATGTATTTTGATACAAAATACCCCTCAAATAAATGTATTAAAATAAAATACAAAATACTGGTGCCAGAAAATGTAACAAAATACAATACATGTATTTTGTAATTAAAATAGAGGAAATACTTTTCCGAATTTTCTGTTTTCTCCCAATTTGGTATAGCAGAGCATTCAGTTTGGGCTATATAATGTACCCAAAGCTCTAGTGAACCCCACAAAAAGGAAGAACAGTCACGGAATGTCAGTGTAACTAAGCAGAGCTATTAAAGACAACAACTTGATTGATTATGATATATACAGTGGTGGCCAAAATTATTAGGACACCTTTAAGATCTGACAAAATTGACCTTTTTTTTGCCTCCAAAACATGATTTAATTTCATATTGTTCATGAAACATGCTGATGGTTGCTCTGAACACAAACAAATTACAGAGGAAATGAGTCCTACTGTTTTTATCCACTTTTAACTTTAATATTTGGTATGTCCACCTTTTGCAGCAATTACAGCAGCACATCTCTCTGGCATAGTGTCAATATATTTCCTGAGAACTTCAACACTAATTTGATCCCATGCCTTCTGCAACTCAAGCCAAAGGCTTTCCTTTGAATGTACAATAGATCTGTCCAGTTTATTTTCCAACTCGCCCCAAATTTGCTCGATGGGGTTCAGGTCCTGACTCTGAGGGGTCCAGTCCATCGTTTTCAATGTTCCAGCAAATTCCTTCTGTCGCAGGCAGTTCCGGCAATAGTTAGAAGAATGTTTAGGGTCATTGTCCTCTTGGAAATAAATCCAGGCCCAATAAGATGACCCCCAGATGGTACTTCGTGCCTCACCAGAATGTTGTGGTATACTTTCTTATCCATTGTGCCATCATTGTTTGTGCTCAGAGCAACCATCTGCATGTTTCATGAACATTATGACATAAAATCATGTTTTGGAGGCAAACAATTTTTTGTCAGATCCTAATGGTGTTCTAATAATTATGGCCACCACTGTATATATATATAATATATATATAGATATATATTATATATATTAATGGGTAAACAGCCCGAAAACTTTGGCAAGAAAATATTCAGCACATATGAATATTAGTATATGAAGTGAAAGCCTACTTACTTCTCTTTTACTGAACCTTGGCCAGTGGCATGGTATCCTACTATTTTCTCTCTTACATTGGCCAGTGGCATGGTACGCCACATAGTTATATATTACAGTGGTAAGTGTCTAATACAGGTTCACACTGACATATTAATGACATAATAATCCTTCCATTTTGGTTCTTGAGACCCAACCACTGATATGGTATTATGACATTCACATTGAGAAGATAAAGCAAAACTTGTAATACAGTGCAAGATTGGATGGTCACACGTCTCTTGATAAGGTTATCATGAACATACAAGCTCCCAATTTCCCTCTTCCTATAGCTAGCTACTCAACTGGTAAGTTAACTTGCTAAACACTAGCTATGCATTAGACTAGCCAGCATGCTAGCGTCATTAGCATGTTAGCATCGATCGCTAGCTTGATATTAAAACCATCACCATGTAAATACAATAGCTATATAATGTAGCCAGACCCTGACATAAGTTATACATCAAGCTAGTTGACATCTGTCACACTCAGATAAAATATTTACCTTGACAGACATCCGCTGCACTTGAAGATCTGAAGACTGAACTTGTGAACTGCTTTTTGATTAGTGGAGAAAGTATTTTGAATATTTTAAATACAAAATTACTCCACTCTAAAGTATTTTGTTACAAATTACATTTGATTTTTATCGGCACTATCAAATACAAATTACAAAATACTTAAAGTGCTTGAAATACGTATTTCAAATACAAGTAATTGAAATACTGCCCATCTCCGGAAACAGGAAATCGTTCCTCCCAACTGCAATAAGACTGTACAACTCATCTACCTCTGTCAGAGCCACCATCACAGAACTGCACTAAATATACCTGTCTCCTTGCACTGTATACCCTGTACAACACTCCGCACCATATACTGGAACACTTACTTCACATCATATGTGATATGTGTTAATATAAACCATATTGATACTGTATATAATTTTATACAATAATATTGTCTTTTGCACACTCTGTCTACATATTCTTACACTCATAGTATATTATATTATCTATTGTATAGTCAAATACTTATATTTATACCTCTACTATATATCATATCATATTATATCATACTCTTTGTATATTCTTTGTATATATATAAGTCTATATACACATATTTATACATTTGTACATGTTATTATTATTATTATTATTATTATATTTACTATTATTATTATATATACTGTTGTTGCCATTATTACTATATACTGCTATTATACTGGTATAAATACTATCATATATAATATATATTATGTTATATCATATACTATATATACTGTACTATTTTTATTTTTATATACTGTCTAACAATAACATTACCATCATATCATCAGAACTATTATTACCATCATCTTGCCACTGCACCTTATCTACCTATTTATCTTGTGTTTCTGTTTTGTATTCTTTCTACTTCAATATTTTTTATTTTATTCTATTGTATTGTATTTTATTGTATTCAAATATACCTGCTGCTATGACGACTTAATTTCCCTTCGGGGATGAATAAAGTAATCTATCTATCTATGTGCGTGTGAATGTGTAAATGTGAAACTGTACTGTAAAGAGCTTTGGGTGGACATCCCATTTTTCAGAATTGTTTTTATACTGTAAATAAATGCAAAAACCCAGCACTCATTTTCATAATAAAAGACCGCCTAACCCTAATAGTTTTTTCTTATATCAGAGATGCTGACTTATTCCATTTTGTACCAAACTTTTTAGAAAATCCTAATCTTGGGTGATTGTAACATAAATTTCTGCTGTTTAACTGTTTTAATTAAGTTTTATTACAGATTAGAGACACTGTGATTATTTATCTCAGTCGAGCAATATATGAACCAACTCACTCAAAGGGTCACACTCTTGTAATGGTATTAGTCCTAACAACATTGAAACTAAGGATATCTGTCTGACCACAAAGCATTTTTATTTAATGTGGTTTTATCCCAACTACCTTTCAACCTTGATGCACCTGTTAACCACCATGTTTATAATCCTACGCTACGTCTGTTACAAAGTTTCCTGAGCTTTTTACTTCTGCTTCTTTCACTGCTTTTAATCCAAATTTGAACACAGCGGAACTGGTGTCCCATATTAATCACACCTATCACACGGTCCTGAACTCTCTAGCTCCCTACTGTCACCAAAAAATCCAGGATGGTAGCCCAGCCCTGGCTAAATGAAACCACCCATGTATTTAAAAGAGACTATAGGAGAAAGGAATGCAAATTGAAAAAAAAACAAGTTTACATGTATCCTGTGACATCTGGAAAGCTGCAATGATAGTCGACCAAACAGCAGTTAAAGACGCAATAGCATCTTTCTTTTCTAACTTGATTTTAAGCAATTACTCTAATACAAGAATTGTATGTTTGGTAATAGATTTGATCACCCCCCTCCCCCTCTCATTTTACAGATGCTTTACAAGACATGTGTGAGTTTCTTTAATGCTTTTCCAGGCAGAGTGAATCTCATTAGGCAACAAATCATTTTTGCAAATTTAAACCCGTCTCACTCTCTTGACCACCCCATTTGCACACCACACAACAACATCAACAAGATAATTCTACTTTCTGTCTCATAATAACGATTTTCTGTTTCATAATGTTAACTTTTGTATCTCATATCTTTGATCTCACAATTATGAAATTTCTTTATCATAGTTATGATTTCCTATATCAAAATCTTGTAAAGTTTCCCTTTTATTTTATTTTTCAGTGGCGGAAATGGGCTCCATAGAAAAAAGGACGCATTTGAGTTATATAAGATAAATATTATATACGATTATTATTCTTGTTGCATTATTGAATGAGCCGAAAGATAATTTCTCCATCCTATCACTGTTATGGGAGATGTAACCTTTTAATCTTTGTGGCTGTTTTGTGAAGAGTGACAGAGAGAAGGCTGAAGGGCTTCCTGTTGCTCCATTCATGGACAGAGAAAAGGTCCCCAAACCAAAAGCTCAGATTGGAGTCATCAAGTTTGTCCTCCTCCCAATGTTTGAGACTGTTATGAAGGTGAGTATTCAGGATAAAGTCAGGTTACATTTATGGCTGTTATGGGAGTTTTCTGGAAGCTGGGGAAAGGAGAACTCAGGCAGTAGCTGATGTCTTATGCAGAATAATTTAATGTAGACTTATGCATCAAAGACGAGAGGGTGGAACAATATACAAAGGCCACCAGAGTACCATGAGCAATGGTCACCCACAAGTCTGAAGATGTTTTCCAGAGCATCCCAGTATATCTCCCTCTACTTGCATCACACATTCCAACAGCACATCTATGAATGGCTAGAATTGCTGTAACTCTCAATGTTACATGTAGGTGTTTGCATACTATTGGATAGGTAAGCCTAAAGTATGCATTCCTAAATTACACTGTGTCCTTACATCTTGCCACTTATGAAATAAAGAGAGGAAGTTGATGCCTCTCTGTCTAGCTCATCTGAGTTAGATATGAAAGTCCATGAGCGTAGACACTACAAATTACTGTTTGTTGGCCCTTTGTCAATAACCTGACCTTGGGTACTGCTTAGAGAGAAGGGAGTATCTGTGGAATGAAGCAGGCCCTACTCTCCCACTGGTGTACAGAAGTAATATACAATATATACATTATATATATAGTGGCATATACAGTAATGTGTGAGAATGGTAAAAAACTCGTCAATAAACGCAACTTATTGACAGCATCTGTCTGTGGTCCTTAAGATTTGGCTAGAGTATTTTGACATTTCTAACTGTCTGAAACTGTTCACATTAAAAAATCTGTGAAAAAACATTTCACGGATAGGAGTTATAGATTATTAGGGATGGAGAAGAGGAAGGAGAAGCTGGAAAAAGAAGCTCCGTGTGTCATATGTCATTAAATAGAGCAAGTTACGTTCTGCCTCACTAATTAACTCTAACTATAAGCTTTATCAAAAAGAAAGGTTTTGAGCCTACTCTTAAACAAACAGATGGTGTCTGCCTCCCGAACTGAAATTGGTAGATTATTCCACAAGTGAGGGGCTTGATGGCTAAAAGCTCTGGCTCCTACTCTACTTTTAGAGACTTTAGGGACGACAAGTAAGCCTGAATTCTGGGAGCGGAGTGCTCTAGCGGGTTTATGAGGTACTAACAGCTCTTTAAGGTAAAAAGGCGCTATATTATTAAGGGCCTTGAAGGTGAAGAGGAGAATTTTATTTTCTATTCTAGAATTTAAAAGTTAAGTGGTTAAGGCAGAGGGTCAGGGGCCCAGAGGGTGGAGAGTGCAAGTCCCAGTGAGTTCAGATCTTTAACATTGTAATTTTCTTTGTCTTTCAGAGGGGAACTGTTGAATTCTTTAAATAATCAAAAGTCAATGACATTTAAAGTCAACTTGATGGATCAGTGGGTTGAGCCGCTGACTAAGTGACCCACTGGTCGCGAGTTCAAAACCAACAGAAGCCAAAAGCTCCTTTTGGACAAATATATTAGTGTATGCAGTGATAGCGCCACCTAGTGGTCAGTTTGAAAATGAAGTGTAAGCAATCAGCCCCAAAATCCTGTCACATGATCACTCAGATCCATGACCTGAAGAGATGAGTGTGAGTGTGTATGCAGTGTTAGTGCCACCTACTGATCAAGTGTGTCTCTCTCTCTCTTCAACCAGCCAGTCTCACTCTCACGCCGGGTTCACACCGGATGCTGAGGCGACGCTGAAATGCCACGCATCGCTAATAATATCACCAGTTGACCCAGTAGTATAAAAGCATATACTTATTTGTTGCTCCAACATAAACTGCAGCAGCGTCCCAACGTTTGTCATTTTTGGTGTTGTCTTTAACTGAACGGCGTCCGGTGTGAACCTCACAAAGGTTTAACAGAGGGTTGGATGGGAGGTGCTTGGCTTCTCTGGCGTGGCGCGGCGCTTCAGCATCGCTTCAGCCTCTGCTGTGAACCCGGCGTCAGTCTCTCTCATTCTCTCTCTCTCTCTCTGGGTCTGTCTCTCTCTCTTAAAGCAGTCAGTTTGTCTCTCTTCCCCAACAAAAAAGATTTGGTCTGTGGATCCGGACGCTGAAGGCACCCATTCGAAATTTCTCGGCAGGAGGATTTTTCTAGTTGTATGTTGCTAGAGCTCTAAGTGATGTTTCATAATAATGACGATCAATATGTGACTTAATAAAATAGAGTAAACAAAGTTTAATTTTATTCTGAGATAGTGTACACACACACATTATTTAATATCTACAGACTGATTGTCATGTTTTAAGCTCAGGGGACTTTGGGTGAATTTGAAAAGCTTTAGGATTGTTTTAAGTAGTTCATGGTTGGTTGAGGTTGTGCTTCGGAATATTGTACCTGTAAACAGTCTTTCTTGATATCCTGAAGAATAATGGCTCAACAGCGCCGCCTAGAACGCAGCCCCTAGGTTTTCCCTCGTCCGATCTTCACAAAAATCCTAACACAGGTGTATTGTGACCATTCATCCAAAAAGGTCTCAAGGAGCATTATGAAAAAGGCAACAGGATGGACATCCAATCGACCTAAAATGAAAAACTTTTCGTCATACCCTGTGACAGTGGCGTGGCGTCAAAATTTGATAACACGCCATCAAAACTTGAGGTTCTGTATCTCAGACATATTTGGTCAAATTAAGTCCAAACTAGACATGTAAGACAAGAATCCCAGCCTGATGACATCTACAGAGAAATCATGGCTTAAAATCAAAGCGAGGTTTAACTTCATCAGATGACTGAAATGTAAATCAGCTGAATTTGTTTTTGTCTTTTGTTTCGGGTGCGGAGAGGAGGGACACACGGTGAGAGCCTGTCCGAAGCGGAGTGACCCGGCTCAGCCCGGTCCTGATGCGGCTACGAGAACCCCCGGAGCAGGGCCCCTGCTGCTCCTCCGGTACCGGAGCGACTGGGAGCCGGTCGCCACCCCTGCGATGCTGACCGGCCCCTCCGAGGAGCCGGTCGCCGCGGGGGGGGGGCCGCCACATCTGAGCAAGGTGGTGAACGAGGTAAACAAATCCTTTGTTGCCTTTTCTGAGCCTATGCAGCTCACATGAAAAATTATCCAAAGACTCGTACCCGGCAGATGAACGAATCGTTCACCTCCCCACCGTGTCTTCAGATCAATGTTTCGTTCTTCTGCCAATAGAGTCTTCGGATCAATGATTCGTTCATCTGCCGGATACGAGTCTTTGGATCCTTTTTCACGTGACCTGCACATGCGCGGCCACGAGAAAATGAACGAACGAATCTCTCTCTGAGAGGACTCGTTACTCCAGCTCTGCTCTTTTTTGGATCTAGAGGAATACAGGGAATCCAGGTAAGCGCTCTGGTGTGCTATTAGCAGTGCTAAGACTCTACAGGGATAAAGTGGAGTCCGATTACAAGGGCTCCAATACTAGGAACATGTGGGCCGGACACAGAACCATCACAGACTACAAAGCTCGTCACCAAGCTCAGAGACCTTGGGCTCAACATCGCCCTCGGTGAGTGCATACGGAACTTTCTGACGGGCAGACCACAGGCGGTGCGGATCGGCAGCACCACATCCAACTGGACCCATCACACAGACTCCATCAGGAAAACGGTCAGACAGCGACTCTTCTTCCTCCGCAGGCTCCGGAGGCTCCACATGAACTCCAGGATTCTATGCAATATCTACAAGAGCACAATAGAGAGCATCCTGACTCACCGCCTGGTATGGCAGCTGCACCACCCTGAGCCGTAAGGCTCTACAGAGGGAGGTGAAGTCCGCCCAGCACATAACCAGGACAGCGCCACCATCCATAGAGGACCTCTACACCTAGCGGTGCAGGAAGAAGAGCAGCCGGATTATTAAAGACCCCTTTCACCCCAGCCATAAACATTTTTGCCTGCTGCCATCTGGCCGACAGTACCGCAGCATCCAGGCCCGCACTACCAGGCTCAGAGACAGTTTCTTCCCCCAGGCCATAAGACTTTTAAACTCCTCTGAACTGCCATTACTCCACCAAACCAGCACCGTGACATATTTGCATATATGCACTATTGTTGTTTTTATTTTCTATTCAGCTGTTTTTATATATATTTAGATAAATATACTTTATTTTCTATTTAAAATTTTGGTATTCACATAATTGGAAATAATTGTTCTAAAAACTAAGAAAAAAAAATATAATCTTACAAAAAAAATTATTTTTCTTTTCTCTCTTATCAGATCATCATTAATAAATGCCCAATTTGCAGGCTGAAATTCAGCCAACTCAGGAATCACCTCCACAAGGCCCATGGTATCGAGAATCAACTGGAGCGCAGAATCCTGCTTAACCTGGCCTCAGGTCGGGTTAATATTCGAAAATGCCCGTGCCCGCTGAGTGGGTGCCACTATGTGCAGTCCAGGCTAGATAAGCACATAGTTGGCACCCACAATGATGACCAACTGCGAGAGGGCAAGCAGTATAAAGTTGGCCAAGTGGAGGAAAACTATAAAGCTGCTTCGAGAGCTGAGGGTTCTCAACCCATCTCCACAGGTCAGCACTGCTGTTTTCCTCCTTGAAGAGGACGTCAGTGTTGGTCAAAATGAGGAACCTGAGGTGAGACCCTTTGTCTGTGCACTTGTACGTGTCCTTTTCCTGTTTGTCTGTCTCTCTTTCTTTTTTTGTAAGTGTGTTTTGAATTAATAATGGTCCGATCACCGAACAGTGGGAGGACCTATTGAAATTGTAAGGAATACTAGGGCCCGAGCACTCAATGGTGGCTAGGCCCTATTGAAATTGTAAGGATTTACAATTTCAGGTGCAATGGGGAAAAACGCAACAGGAAGCCCGCCATTTTTGATTTAGTGGCCATTTTGGCCGTTTTCTAAATTGTTACTTTGACGTATTTATTCCAGGGTTTTCATCAGATCAACTTCATATGGACATGAGTTTCATAACAACAAATCCTAACCCATAAAAATAAAATTCAGCAGCCTTCTTCTTCTCGGACCAATCGCATCAAAGAAACAGGTAATGACGGTGTTTGTGCAATTCTCAGACGTTGTTTGGTGATAAATTAACCACAACATTAGCGCCGCTGAAAAGTATTACGTCGCAACTGGTACGATGTTTCCTAAAAAATAAACAAACAAAAAACTCACGAAATCCGGGATTTCAAAGTCTTGCCCAGCTGACATTTGTCATGTTTAATGAAGAGAGAGGGAGAGAGATACAGGCTGGGGGCAGGCAGAACATGTAAAAGCAGTTTTAATATCATTTCATTTAAATATCTTAAATATTTAAATGAAAGGTAGGTCCTAAGTTGAGCTACATGACAGTTTGGTGAGGTATATTGTGGAATATTATTAGTGTAATGCTGCGTATGCTTCAACTCTGTTGAACTCAGTTGGCCTTGTTTTGTCTGTTTAGCCTGTTATTCATTTATTTATTCAATTTGATCATTTGAGTTAGTTTGTTAACAAAAATAAACGTATAAGTTGAAATATCCTGTTTTTAATTTTTTTTTAAATGTATTCTTATTTTTAATTTGATAAATAATTTTGGCGATGTCTGCCCTTTTTTTGGGTTTGAGCACCTGCCCCCCAAAATGTCTGTGCACGTGCCTGACATGGACTATGAATCCTTTGATGTTGAGCCGTCAACAAACAACTCAACTCCTGAAGTGACAGTGTCAGTGGTCATAGATCACAGGAATCTTTGATATTTCGCAAAGTTGATGTCTCTTTCTCTCAGTCTCAGAATTGGGACATTTCCTCAAACCTTGTAATCATTGAGGTACGGCGAAGGTTCATCCTTCACCAAAAGAGGCGATGTTGTCATTAATGTTCACAGTGTGACGTGCAATTGATAGAGTTGACCATAATGAGCAATTGGCACGCAAGAATCGACATCACGTGACGGACGCAGGAAGTGAATTTTTTATTAGCTGTTCAAATAAAATGACAAACATTTGACTAAAGCCACTCCAACATTGGGAGTGTGTGAAATCAGACTAGTTTCTTTGGTTCTTGAAGAAAAAGCTTGTCTCCAAGTTTTTGCATGACTCTGTAACAGTGGTGGATTGTGCCCTGTCCTAACTCATTGCTTAGATAATGGAAGCTGTGGACACGGTTCCTGTGGTTGCGGCAGCTTCCAGCCCTAACCAGGAGTTGGCCCCAGCCGGCCCCTCGAAGAAACACCGGATGGAGACGGAGGCTGAAGTCAGGCGAAAGTAGGAACCGAGACATGCACGAACAAAATATTCCACCCTTACTTGAAAAGTGCACATATAAGACATGCAAACACTCACTTATGCACATGTGTGATGGTAATAAGAGCTCGAGCACTGACAGGCCCTGACAGACAGTGACGGTTATTATTATTGCCCGAGCACCGAACAGAGTGACACAGTGTGAGGACCTATTGAAATTGTAAGGATATATTTTTTCCTTTTCAGGCAAATGAGTTGGCTTTCTGAGGGTTTTAACATGCTCAAATTTTGCAGAAAATTTGAAAGTGGGGACAAATTTACGTATTCTGGAGGACTTTTCAATGGGCATGGCAAAATGGCTTAACGGTGCACCCCGGAACCCCTGGAACACATTCTCATTGTCCAATCTTCACAAAAATCGATACACACGTGTATCATGACAAGACAAATTAATTTATTTTCTTCTGGCAAAACGCATTCGCGCGAGCCCACTCAGTAAATGGATTTGTATTTATATAGCGCTTTTCTAGTCTTGATGACCACTCAAAGCGCTTTACACTACATTTTCACATTCACCCAATCACACACACATTCATACAGTGCATCTACTTGCAGCACTTTGATATTCTATGGGGGGGCCATTCAGGGTTCAGCATCTTGCCCAAGGACACTTCGGCATGCAGATGGTTCAGACTGGGGATCAAACCGCCAACCTTCAGGTTGGAGGACGACCACTCTAGCCCCTCACCCACAGCCGCCCGCTCAGTGCTGCTTTGCAGTCCTAGTTCATCTTGAGATTTGAAATAATGAAATTCTCAGACTGATGTTGCCTTTGAGTCTTTGTAATAGTAAGCTCTGCAGAGGTTACACAACAAGCATGGGTGATCAAAGTGGAATAACTGGCCGCAAGTTCAAAAAAAGCCAGCACTTATACAAACTGGTGGAGAGATGGAGCAGGGACCCCCTACTATACATATTGTATAGAATTTTGTTTTATATTAAACTGTATATAAACATAGCTACCCTGTTATTGTGCATTCAATACTAAGCTATTCAAATATAACACGCGTTCATATTAAGATTTAAGAGATTAAGATAATTTATTTGTCCCAAACACATGCACAGACATGCAAAGGCACACTCATGCAGGTAGGGAAATTTAACTTCTGCTTTTGACCCATCACAGAGCAGTGAGCGACCATGTACGGCGCTCGGGGACCAGATGTTGGGGGAGTAAGGTGCCTTGCTCAGGGGCACTAGACAGGGTAGGGAGACTCTTGGATTTTTGGGTAGATCAATCCAGGTTCGTCTTTTTGTTGTCTAACCCTAACCCTATATATTCATGTTTTTAATTTAAACATGTGCTAGGTACAGGGTGGCCATGGCACTGCCATTTATAAACATACATCTTGCAAACAACACTGAGCTATATAAGTAATTCATAGATTCATGTTTTTATTTTAAACATGCATGTGGAAGAGACAGTGAATCCTTAAGCCATCTGTGGATGGCACACATACTCCCACATTAGTGAGATGTCGGACCCCGATGGGTAACACACAACTTATCTAACCTTGACGGATGCCGGTTGTCAGGGAGAGGGTCAAATAAGCCTCTCAATATGTCTGATGCATGTTAATGTATATCAAAAGACATTTCAATTTGTGGAAAAAAAAATTTGGTTTGAATTTTTTTTTAATTATAAAAAATATAAAAAATTGTCTAATCAACCAAACATTTCGCGACCCCCCCTGCAGTACCCCCCGCGGACCCCCTAGGGGTCGCGGACCCCCTGTTGAAGACCTCTGCCTTATATGAAAAGAGACATGAAATAATCATCTTTGTCTATCTTCTGGGTCAGCTCTGTGTCTGCTGAGATCACAGACCTGGACTGGGTCTTGGAGGAGCAGGACCGGTGGCTTGCATCTACCTCTGCTGAAGAAGAGTGCAGCGAGGCAGAGCTGCAAGTCCTGAATGGAGAATGTCAGGTGAGATCGGGGTTGGGTCCAATAACTTTCAAATGTGAATTAATGATAAATAATACAAATCACATGCCATTTTTACCTAGTCGAGTGGAAAAAAACTAAAGTCCCCTAAAGTGCAGCCCCGGCACTACGATTGGCCGACATGTACAAAAATCATTAGGGACTTGTGTCTTTTCATAACAAAAAAATAAGTCTCTTGAATAGATATTCTAGAATAAACAGGAAGCCCACCATTTTGGCTGTAGTAGCCATTTTGGCCATATTCCACATTTTTACTTTGAAGTACCTGTCCCATGGCTTTCATCAGATCCACTTCAAATTGAGTGTCATCACAACAAGATGGAAATACAAAATAACCCAAAGATCGTTTTTTTCTGCACACTGTGTTACCCTGGTGTGGCATCAAAGTTTGATTACACGCAATCAAAACACGAGGCTCTTTATCTCAGACATATTTGGTCCAATCGAGTCCAAACTAGTCATGTAAGACAAAGTTTCCTGGCCTGATGACATCTACGTAGAAATCATAACTTAAAATCACGGCGCCACCTGCTGGCTACAGGAAGTGACATGTTTTATACTTTAATGAACTGCTCCTGGATGCTTTACAATATACAGCTCAAATGAGCTCAGTCAAGTCATTGGATCGTGTTCAGAATTGTGACATTTCCTCAAACTGTATAAACATTGAGGTGCGGCGAAGGATCATCCTTTGCCAAAGGACACAATGTTGTCATAACTACAATGTGCATTGTCCTATCACTACCAAACTTGTCACATGATTAGAGTCGAAGCCTGCACAGCTCTACATGTCAATATTTACCCAGTGTCATAGCGCCAACTACTGATTCACCATGAAACAGGAAGTACTTTGTTAATCCCTTCTACATAATCCAACTACTGACCATGATCACAATCCTGACCTGAACAGCTCCATATATTATAAGTGCAGGGTCACAGCACCACCCACTGATCAGTGTGAAAATTAAGTTGTAACATTGTCCAATTGACACAAAATTGCTCACGCTACATCAGAGCCCTACTTGAACAGATACAGTAGTCTGTAGGTAATTCTAGTGATGGCCCCACCTATTGGCAACAGGACATAAGCTTTGTTTTACAACTATCATTCAATTTACAAGAAACTCACAGTTTGATGTGCAATTGATAGTGTGGACCGTAATGCGCAATTAGCAGGGAAGGATCAACATTGCCTGATGGACGCTGGAAGTGAAGCGTCTATCCTTGCAGCAATGCGCAAAACGCATGCAACCCTCAGACGTTTGCTTGGTCATTGATCGCTCTCTCCACTAACTGCACCAGGCTTCAAAATGCCTGTTCTCAGGCCCGTTAGTGCTACAACGTAGCCCTAGTTATTATTATTATTATAATAAACAAAAGTCCAACAAACTAGGTTCCTTAACCTGTCACCTGACACAACCTTGGAAACTGCAGCATCAGTTCAGACCTGATGTTATTTTCCTGTGTCACAGATGCATATTTGTATATTAATGTATATTACCTAATTGATACTCATGAGTTTTGTGCTTCAGGGGGAAATTGAGAAGCTGTCTGTGGAGCTAGAGCTTTTCAACCAACTCAAAAAAAGAGCTGTGAATTCCACCTTGAATGAAGACCTGCAAAAAAATATTCAGGTGTGTGTCAGGTTAATTTCTGCTGCTCACAAAATCTAATCACGTTGAGATTAAATCAAATACAATAAGTACAAAAATTCAAAGATCTCTAGGATCCAGAAGAAGAGCTGAAAAAAACAACGGCGAATAAATGTCAAATACCCTGAAATATTTCTACGTAGTCTGTGGTTCAGTGTCCATCTGTTCTCTACTGCCTCCAGGCCCACGGCAGCTCAGGTGCTTTTTGGGAGGCGGATATCGAGTCTCTGGTCATTATTATAGATATGAAGAACACAATTCTTAATGACCAGAGAAAGGCCCTGCAGATGACGGAAGAACTGGTCGGTTCACTGTTGTTCACCAACTTCACTTTACCTCCTTTACCTTTTTGTTTTTATGAAACTTGTTCATCTCCTCTCTTCTGTCGTGAGGTCGAGAAGAATCTTGCACAACAAAACGAGATACTCTATTTACATCAAAACAACGAGTAAACGACTCAAATCGATAAACGACAGCCGGACTCTACCTCAGTATGTGCTTCTCCAAGTAGAGTTAGATCTAACCAAATTAACTGAGAGTCAGAGTTCTCAAACCTTACGCACAAGTGTGGCGCCACCTGCTGGATATTATCCAACTGCTGAAACTCTCACGTCCGGGTACTAAACAAAGAAATAAGCACTAAAGTAAAGTTATGCTTAAAAAATAAAATCAAGTCAAGTAGTTTAAAATGAATGAATGACTCATTATGTTGATCACAGATCTCGTTCTGATGAACATCACATTTTCTAATATTCATCAACTTTTTAACAAGTTACCCTGAATCTGAAAATACATTAGTCGTTTGTTCAGTGCTGCTTACCAGTCCTAGTTAAGGCCCGAGCACCGAACGGAGGGAGGCCCTATTGAAATTTTAAGGATTATTAGGGCCCAAGCACCGATGGTGGGAGGCCCTATTGAAATTGTAATGATTTTTATGTTTTTTATTATTTCCATTTAGGGGGGCTTTGTGTCAAATACAGTATATTTGACATTGCGTTGCTTCCTCAGGGGACCATCACAACGTGGCAGCAGGTGCGGAAGATTCAGACCTTTGCCAATTTCATTACGCACATCTACGCAACGTGGTGGCTGACCTGTCACACGGCCGTAGATGCCACATGGAATGACCTCACGCTCTACCACCACCTGTACGCGTACAAGTCTGTTGACATTGCAACTCAGCGATCAAGGCACTGGAGAGGCACCTATGGTACCTGACAGGCGAGATGCTGCCCCTGGCACTCTTCAGCCCCAAGGTGCCAGTTGGCGAACGGCGCGCACTTGCAGATGCCATCTTGGAGCACATGCCGGCTGACCTCCCCATGCGAGCTCCACAGCTCCGCTTTGGCACTGGCTTCGGCAAGTCGAAGTTCCCAACCCTCTCACAGACCACCAGCTTGGCTGACTTCGCCAACCCAGACTGCTGGTTCGGCAGTCGACATCTCTCACTGGATGTAGAGGATTGGGCTGCCAGTGAAGCATTCCAGATGGGTGCTTTGAATGTACGTGCCATCACTGTTGTGAATGACTGTGCCGAGCGTGGCGTCAAACTCACATCAGACTTTGTTTCAGGAGCAGGGAGCGAGGAGCACCTGCAGAATGTGCTGCAGGCGGTTCAGCATGACCGCTCTAAACAGCCAAATATACGCCACTGCAAGCGCAAGCTAGACCAGGACTAGGACTCAATTTCAATGTTGTTCTTTTTGTAGTTCAATAAATAAATGTTGTTCTATTGAAAATAAATGTTCTCAAAAACAATTTCTTTAATTTTTTTGAATGCCTAGGAAAACACCCAAAACGTCCCATTTATATATTTTTCACATGCTGTGTTCTACCTCTAAATCTAAATTTGTGTAATTTTACTGTAGAATAACTGAGAAAATGAAAGATGAAATATGTGAAAGTTTACGAAAGCCTAGTCAGAGACACCATGAACAGGAATCCACTCGAAGTAACTTGTAACCTCAAGGAATATTTTTAATCAGCTTCCAAATATGGCAACATTATGAATGCATTCGTACACGTTCACAGATTTCATCTTTCATTTTCTCAGTTATTCTACAGTAAAATTACACAAATATTAGTGTGAGCACAGTCAGAGACACCATGAACAGGAATCCACTCTAAGTAACTTGTAACCTCTCAAGGAATATTTTTAATCAGCATCCAAATATTGTTACATTTCTGATACAGTGGTCCTTTTTTACAGATTTGCTCTTCAATTTGCAGTAAAAATACATAATTTAAATGAACAGATACGTCATGAAGATAAAAAAAAATATCCAATGAGAGACTATAACTAAGATAGAGTTGTCTTTTCCTTCTTTTTTAAGCGCTCCGACTATCTATACCGCTTTACTGTATGAGGCAGTACTAGACGCGCAACAAAAACCCGAGTGGCGGCTGGCTTCCCAGATGACGGCTCACTTTACTGCAGTGGGCCCGGCGACATTGCATCTAAACTTAAGTTAATGGCTAAAATTAAACGTAAATACAATAGAATCGTAATTCACATCGGCAGCAATGACTCCCGGCTTCATATGTCGGAGATCACTAAAGTTAATGTTGAGTTGTGTGTGCTTTTGCTAAAACAATGTCAGACACAGTAGTTTTCTCTGGCCCTCTACCTAACACAACAGGTGATGACATGTTTAGACGCATGTTGTCTTTTAACCGCTGGCTGTCGAGTAGGTGTCCTGTAAACGGTGTGGGCTTTGTAGATAATTGGCTAACTTTTTTGAGAAAACCTGGTCTTGTTATGAGAGACGGCGTTCATCCCACTTGGGATGGAGCAGCTCTCTTATCTAGGAATATTACAAAGTCTATAACATGACAACCCATAGTTGGGACCAGGAAGCAGAGCTGCAGTGCTAAACACTTCTCTGTGCTCCCTCTCATGAACATGTCAGTCTAAATGAATCTACTCCCCCCAGCCATATAAATGCACAGGTTCCCAGAGAATTTGGGCGAGGAGGTGGAGTTGCTGCTATTTTTAACTCCAGTCTATCAATTAATCCTAAACCTAAACCTAAACTCAGCTACAAATCATTTGAATGTCTGGTTCTTAGTCTTCCACGCCAATCCAGGAAACACCAACAGCCAATCATGTTTGCTGGAGTTTACCGTCCTCCCGCTATACTGAATTTTTAACAGAATTCCCGGAGTTTTTATCAAACTTAGTCCTAAAGACCGATAAAATTATTATTGTTGGTGACTTTAATATTCATGTTGACAATAAGAAAGATAGCCGTAGCGTAGCATTTTTTTTGATACAAGACTAAATTGGTTTCAGTCAGTGTGTGCACCAACCGACTCATTGTTGTAACCACACACTTTACCTTATTTTATCGTACGGTGTCGGAATTGAACATTTAACAGTCCTCCCGCACAATCCAGTTCTATCAGACCATAATTTAATAACCTTCCATTTTTTCAATAAATGAATATATGCCACCAATAAAAAACTCATTTTCTAGATGTCTACCTGATAGTGCTGTAGCTAAATTTAAGGAAATAATTGCAATTACATTTAAACCCGTATTATCCGTAGATATAAAGAACAAATTCTTTAAAAACCCGAGCTCCGTTGAGATCGACCACCTCGTCGATAGCTCTGCAGACTCATTACGATTAACATTAGATTCAATAGCGCCTCTAAAAAAGAAAAATGTCAAACATGGTAAATTAGCTCCGTGGTATAATTCCCAGACAAATGAGTTAAAACAATTATCAAGAAAACTAGAAAGGAAGTGGCGCTCAAGCAACCATGATGAAAACCTCAGACTCGAAGAATAGTGTTAAAGAATATAAAAAGGCTCTCCACAAAGCAAGAGCTGCCTACTTTTCAAAACTAATAGAAGAGAATAAAAACAACCCCAGGTTTATCTTAGAAAAAGTGATAGCCAATTAGCTGTGTGAGTTTCTCCAGGAAAATAATATATATGAAGACTTTCAGTCGGGTTTAGAGCCAATCACAGTACAGGGAAAGCCTTGGCAAAAGTCACTAATGACCTTTTAATAGCCTCAGATCAGGGACTTGTGTCTGTCCTCCTTCTGTTAGATCTCAGTGCAGCATTCGACACAATTGACCATCAAATTTTATTACAAAGACTCAAACAGTTAATTAATATTAATGGAACCGCCCTTAACTGGTTTAAATCTTATTTTTCTGATCGCTCCCAATTCGTGCAAATTAATGATGAGACATCACCAAAGTTATCCATGATGTTCCACAGGGCTCTGTGCTCGGCCCAATTTTATTGTCATTATATATGCTTCCACTCGGAAACATTATCAGGACACACTCTGTAAATTTCCACTGCTATGCGGATGACACCCAGTTATACTTGTCAATAAAACCTGAACAAAGTAATCAATTAACTAAACTTCGAGCATGTCTCAAGGACATAAAAACCTGGATGACCCGCAATTTTCTCTTATTAAACTCAGACAAAACAGAGGTTATAATACTTGACCCCAAACACCTTAGAGATACATTATCTAATGATATAGCTGCGCTAGACGACATTGCCCTTGCTTCCAATGAAACAGTCAGGAACTTGGGAGTGGTCTTCGATCCCGATTTATCCTTTAATAGTCACTTAAAACAAATTTCTAGGACTGCCTTTTTCCACTTGCGTAATATCTCAAAAATCAGGCATGTCCTTTCGCAAAAAGATGCAAAAAAACTAGTCCACGCCTTTGTTACATCGAGACTGGACTGCAGTAAGTCGTTAAAGACTCTACAGCTTGTCCAAAATGCCGCAGCACGTGTCCTGACAAGAACAAAGAAAAGAGAGCACATTTCTCCAGTATTAGCTTCGCTACACTGGCTTCCAGTTAAATCTAGAATGGAATAATCTACCACTTTCAGTTCGGGAGGCAGACACCATCTGTTCGTTTAAGAGTAGGCTCAAAACCTTTCTTTTTGATAAAGCTCATAGTTAGAGCTAATTAGTGCGGCAGAACGTAACTTGTTCTATTTTATGACACATGACACACAGAGCTTCTTTTTCCAGCTTCTCCCTCCTCTTCTCCATCCCTATCCCCCTTCCCCGGAATCCCTTTGCTTTATCACCTGCAGATCCAGGGCCTCTGTGGATCGCGCATCAGGGGACACAGTGGTGGATCCAGTGTGGCGGATTCTGTGTCATGTGGGCTGATCGTGGTGCTGGTGGCGGACCCTGTGTCGCGTTAGCATTGGGTACAGGAGGTGGACCAGGACCGCGGCGGTGGCTCGTGGTGGGTCCTGGTGGGCAGCGGTGGACGGTGACTGAGGACTGGAGTGACCTCTGGTCTGGATGGTGGATCGTTGTCCTGCTGGTTGCTGACCATGGACTGTGATCGCAGCGGGACTGCATCAATGCCGCTAAAAACTGGCTCTCTCTGAGGTTTCTACGTATTTTTACTAACTCTTGCTGAGGGTTAGGGACAGAGGATGCCACACCCTGTTAAAGCCCTATGAGACGAATTGTTATTTTTGAATATTGGCTATACAAATAAAATTTGGTTGATGGACTGTTACAGTTCCTAGCCGTGCAAGCAAACATTTAACTTGTTGAATATTTCTACAGTAGAGGTGTATGCCATTCAGATGGCTTTGGAGTGGGTTGAACAATCTATGGTCCCATTAATCTGGATTCCTGCATACATGAGCATTATGGATATTGTGAGATTGGAGAAATTAGTCAAGCAAACAGTTAAAAAAGAAAATAGAAATAAAAATCAGAAGCAAAGATTAGCATGTAAGGAAATCAATATAGAGTGGCAGCAGCACTGGGATCAGGAGACAATAACAGACAATAACTAGACTCAGAATAGGACAAAGCAGCCTGAATGGGACACTCCACATCACAAAGAAACATCCAACAAGGCCTTTGTGGACACTCTTTGGTACCAAAAACAGTAGAACGTGTACTAGTGAATTGAAAGAAAGATATACCTCAAAGGAATCAGAATCAGAATCAGAATTCTTTTTATTGCCATGTATATTTGCACATACAGGAAATTGACTTGGTGTGGTTGGTGCACTTTACAAACAACAATATAAAAATATAAAAACAACAACATAAAAGACAACAATATCGAACAATATAAACAACAATATAAAAACAACATAAAATACAACAATATCGAACAATATAAACAACATCGAACAATATAAACAACATCGAACAATATTAGCAACAATATAAAAAACAAAACAACAATATATACAGTAAAAGAGTTACGTGCGGTTTTAAGGTGCAGAGATGGTTTATAGTGCCAGTAATATAGAGTTATAAATTATGTGCGAGGGTGGGTCGGGGGTGTGGGGGGTCAGCAGAGTCAGTGTGATGAAGAGTCAGTGTGGTGCAGGGGGCTTGTTTTTGAGCCCCACCGCCATGGGGAAAAAACTGTTCAGGTGACGCGAGGTTTTAGTCCTGATGGCCCGGAACCTTTTTCTGGACAGGGAGTCTCTGGAACATGTGGTGACCGGGATGGGAAGGATCAGCGATGATCTTGCCTGCTCTCTTACTGGTCCTGGAGTGGAACAGGTCTATGAGAGCCGGTAGGTCACAGCCGATGACCTTCTCAGCTGATCGAATAATCCGCTGCAGTCTGCCCTTGTCCTTGGCAGTGGAGGCAGAGAACCAGACGGTGATGGATGAGGTGAGGATGGACTCAATGATGGCTGTGTAGAACTCAACCATCCCTTTCCGCGGCATGCTGAATTTCCTCAGTTGCCGCAGGAAGAACATCCTCTGCTGGGCCTTCTTGATGATGGAGGTGATGTTCTCCGCCCATCTCAGGTCCTGTGCTATGATCGTCCCCAGGAATCTGAAAGACTACACTGTTTTAACTGGGGAGTCGCACATGTTGAGGGGAGCTGCTTGGGCTGGGCTCCTCCTGAAATCTGCCACCATCTCTACAGTCTCTACAGCAATGAAAATGCAGGACTAACAGGAGTAGGTATAAAGTGCATACTGAAGTGTTGGAAGAGACAGAGGACAATGCAATAACAAGAAAGCAAGCTGCCGTTAAACCCAAAAGAAGAAGAGGAAGCAGATGATGAAGAAAAAGTAGCAGCTTAAAGAACCATAGGCTGTAGCTCAGGACCCTTCGTCCTCCGCACCAGCAGGGGCAGTAATGCGTTTTGAAGCCTTTTGCCACCTGCCCTCCATGAATCAAGGAAAGAAACGAGCACCCATCGTTACACTCATTCTCGGACTCAAGGTGAATTGTTTTCATACACACAGCTGAGTGTGTGTAGTGTGTTAATCTGTAGTTGAAGCTGTGTCTCACGACGAGTGAAAGAGGCACACCATCCGGTAAGTTCCTGCTCTGTAGTACAAATTGTCTGCTGTGACACATATGACCGTCAGACGAAGACAATTCATGTTCTTTACACTGAGCTGTAGGTTGGTGGTTATTCAGTGTATCTTACACAACGTCCGTGTATTTGCTCAGTCTGTCTTGAGGCTCTGCAGACTCTGTTCAGATTCCAGATGAATCAGATCTCACTGTTACACAAACTTTCAGCGATGCTTTGAAAAACGTCGTGACTGTTCGTCTTCCGCTCTTACAGGAACATAACTGGATCCCGCAGGTGGACAGAGACACAACAGGATGGCCAGTGTAAGGAGAGAGAGAGTGAGAGATTGAGAGATTGAGTGAGTGAGTGTATATTAATGTGTTGTGCTTGTGTCCAGGTGCTGTGCCGTAGAGCCAAGCTGGTCAGTTACCTCCCAGGACTTCACGTGCTGGTACATCGTGTGGCAGGAGCCAGAGCCTTCTCTGCTGCGGGTTCCTCAGGCTCTGATGAACCACACATAGCCATCACTCCATCTGATATGGGTAAGTCGTACATCTTTTTTGTACATTAGAAGGAGATGATGATTTTATATATATATTATACATGGTATCATGCTGTTTAGGCATAAAGTCAGTGAATTTCAAGCAAAAACACAGATTATTTAATTGAATCATATATTTGTCCTATTGTCCCCTCGCTGGTTCAGGACTGCGGACAGTGTGGCCTGATGAGAGCATGGGGCCTTTTGGGCCCCAGGACCAGCGCTTCCAGCTGCCTGGTAATGTAGGCTTTGAATGCCACATGGAAGGAATAACAAAGCAGAAGGAGAGTCTGGCACACAAGATGGTCCCTGATGTGCTGTCATCCCTGTCCAGTAGTGAGAGACATGAGTTCATACTGGCCCAGGTCATTGTAGACTTTGTAAGTGTAATAATTTGAACATGGGTACTTGTCTGACCACAGGCAGTTACAAATCACCACTGTGTTCCTCTGCGTAGTGATGAGGACAGTGACAGCTAGTGTCAGAAAATATTGAAGTAAGAGAAGACTCATTGTGTACTCACTTTTGTAACGTGTGTGTGTGTAAGGACAAAGACGTCCCAACCTCTTCTCAGAGTGTCAGTAGAGCTGAGCAGTACTTTGATAATTCCAGTGTGGAGTGTGCTATACAGTCCTGTCCTGAGTTACTACAGAAAGGTACAACATTGACACTGCACTCCTCCAACCATCATCCACAAAATCTAAATTCTTTATTTGGACTGAGAAGCAGTGGCTTTGTGTGATTTGTGTATCTTCTGATAATGTGTTTAACAGATTTCCAGTCCATGTTTCCTGAGGCTCCATCCTCTGGTATGATGGTGGTGACAGTAACCCAGAAGACCAAGAATGATATGACATCATGGTGTGCTGATGTGGAGGAGGAGAGAGAGAAGATGCTTAGCAAGGTGAGCTGCTTTCTTGTATCTGAAGGGTCTTGTTTTACTGGTGGAGACTATGGGTAGGCAGTATATGCAATGCGGTCTTTACCGTAACAAATCAACAGCCTATTCATTTAAAAAAAGTAAACCTAACCACCAACACTAATCAGATGTTTTGAATATCTGTACAGTACTGAAGGAATTACTATCTGTAATCTGATAAAGCCAGAATCACCAGAGGCATGATTAATACAAAAAAGTTCACCTGTTACAAACAACACAAGAAGTGCACGGCCAGGACATCATGGTTAAATTGACTGGAACATTCTCTTCACTGTCTCTCAGAACTGCATATATAGTCATTGACAAACACTCTGTGAAAGATTTCATAAAGTTTTAAAGAAGAATCATTATAAAACTGCCTGTTTATTTTGTGCGACACACAAAATGATATATTTATTTTTTGTGTGAAGAATTTAGACCTACTGTACTGTTTTGATGGATTTCAACCACACCCACAGCCTTATATATTCTTTACAAGCTCGCGCTGTGCAGTAAATCACTGCATTGTCACTAAAACTAATTAGGAGAACTTTAATGTACTTGTGCTGTCCATGTACAATATATTAGAAAAACTGATTTCATGATAGGTCTGAAAATTATCCATCTGAAATGATTTGCACAATCTGCTAACCAAATTGTAATTGTAAAAGAAATGTCAAGTCCTTTCCCATTCCATGAAATAAATAGCCCACATTTAAAAAGAAATGTGACAGAACGTGTTTACGGTAACTAAGGGCTTGACTGCTGTATTTCTATAATATTCCTTTTATATTCCTTAACGGATTCATTCTGTTTCTCCTGCTCAGAAGTGGGGGGTCAGATCTTTATGGTTCTAGCCATGTGTCACTGCTCCATGTCATGCTGCAGAATAAATCTGGGACCAATCAGAAGCCACCCATTACAACTGATTATGGAGAAGAATCTAACCATGGGCAGAGAGATTTGAATTAAAGTTTTTAGGGCAAGACTGAGGAAAGCAAGAAATGGGCTTTTCAGTGAGGAAGGCTGAATCTGTAATAAATGTGAGTTATTTTTCCAGTACAGAATAATTTTAATTTAGAGTAATGAGTAGATTTCACATCATAATATTTGTGTGGAATGTCAGGTAGTAAGACGTATGCAGTCGAACACAAAGGGTCAATTGTGTTCTCTTTATGTCAGAAGTGCATAAAATGATAGTAAAATTGATTTTGCTGTTTATCTGCATTTATCGCACATTGATAACAAATGGTTATTTGTATACTGGTTATTATAAATCTTCTGAGCAGTTTGTGGATGGAGCCCAGGAGATATGCTGTGCGCTGCTAAAAGAAGGATTCTGGGCAGACTTTATCGACCCTTCCTCAGGCCTGGCGGTAAGATTATAACCGTCACTTAAGTGAAACACTCATATTCACAACTGTCTGAACAGCTCAAGAGTGAATGTGAAAGACCATGTGCTGCTGTCGCTGCTTTCCAACATTAACATACTTGTTTTATCACCCTATCTGACCTAATTGTAGTGTCTCAAGTGTGCATGAAAGATTTTTGATGAGGTGTAATGGACCGCACATCCCTATTTAAATAAAATGTAAAGGTTACAGAAACCACGAAAAGACATGAATAGATACATTGCTGATGACGTGGCGTGAGATGCTAAAAAATTTGTAGATGAGATTTAACTTTCATTGTGTTTTTAAAGCATTGCAATTAGATAACTACATGATAAATGTGTGTGTTCTTCTTCAGTTCTTTGGCTCGTACACCAACAACACACTGTTTGAGACCGATGACCGGTACCGTCACCTGGGTTTCCAGATCGAAGACCTGGGCTGCTGCAGAATGATCAGACACACTCTGTGGGGGACACACGTTTTTGTGGGGACTATATTCACAGACGCACCACCCAGCAGCTTTATTATGAAAAAGCTTCAGGGCAGCTGAACATAAGTTCAGGGACTTTAGGCTGCTATTAAAGCTGTTTAAATCCCTGTCTTGACTGTTGGGTGATTGTTTTCATTTTAACACAATTATTTAAGAATATCATAAACTGACCATTACTTTTTTAGAACATTTGTATCAATATTAGCTCATATTGATTTATATTTATAGATTCAGATGTCACAGGCAAATGCTGCTGTAATTACAATAAAATGTTTCTTGACTAAATGGCAAGTGTTTCTGCAAGCGTTACCTTTTAGGTTCAAATTCCTCTTAACCACACTATTTCTGAATATATCTGATTGTGTTGTCTGAAGTGTCAAGAGGCTTTTTCTTTGAAGAGTTGTTATATTTTCAACAAGACTATGCTCTTATGTAATAACAACATCATTATCACCCACATTACTGAGCCTAAGTACTATAAACATCTGACAAACTTGAAGGTACGTGTTGAAACCAGAAGACCCTAAATCAGAAGTGACATCAGGTGGGTGACCAGTTTTGATGTGCAGCTGGGTTTTCTAGAGTTTCCACAGGCTTATCATCTAAACCCTCCATCCCTACAGAGGAGCTGTAGGTATGTTTGTTGAGTAGTGAATTGGTAAAGGATGTCTCAGAGCAGCATGTGTCTCAGTCTATTGTTAAATCATGTCGCTGGCCAAAAAGTAATGGTTAGAATCATGCCTGCACGGAGTAATGTGATTTGAATCTCTGCTAGAGCATTGATAGTTAAGCTAGAATATAACTTTTGTTTATTAAATGTTGAGGTTTTGTTTGCCATGGTTAGCAGCTGTTGTAAAAGGTCTGGTGCTGTAGTGCCACCATCAAAACCAATGAATAAAGTCTTGCAACAAACAAGTTAAACTGAACAAGTGAAATTAACACAATGGTGTGTGAGAATTCTGTTGATGAAACAACGTTTATGATCAGAAGATGAAGTGATCTCCGACCCTTTCTGCTAACCAAGTAGAGAGACCTGCTAGTGTGTTGAGGCCTGTTGTTTTATCATTTTTCAAACGGCCCCATTACCAGGGCTCCAATTCTTGTCTCAAATGTTGAACACTCAAAATCACAGCTTTGCAGTCATTTATTCAGTTGCTTTCATTTGGCAGATTTATTTTCACTTCATACTAAACACAAGTCTGACGTGAGTCAACATTTCCTACTTGGTTGCTGAGATAAAAAAACAGACTCATTCTTGCCCCTTACACAGCTGGTGATTGTCTGATTACTCACAGTAGATAATGTTAAATAAAATGGAAATTTAAAAAGAAAATACTCTGAACAAAAGATCAAAAACTGGCCCTAGCAGTGCATGATGAGCTCATTCTCACTGAAATGTTCCATTATAATCATGGAAATATCGAGAATTGTGTTGATAATTTTTCAAATAAAAGACTTCAGAAGCTTCAGTTTGTATTTCTCTCGCTGATGTTCTGAGCTGAACTGAAGAGTGAAAGCATCACAACTGTCAGGATCTTAGTAGGGCTCAAATGAAACTAGTTATAGTATATAGACATATTTATTTTGTGTAAAAAATGCTCTGTGTGTAAAGCCAGAGTCAACACATGAAATGTTTCGAACAGCAAAACCTCATCTATTGAATTATATAGATAGATAGATAGATAGATATTTCCTTTAATAGTCCCACAGTGGGGAAATTTGAGGGTTTACACAGCAGCGCAGGTAATGCAACAAGAGCAAAAGAAAATGCAAAAAAACAACATAATAATAAGAAACAATGAGCAAAAAAATAGTAAATAGTAAATAAATAGTAAATAAATAAATTATTATAAGTAGTAGAACAACAAAATAATACAAATAAATAATTATCAATTAAATTAAATAATTAAATTAAATAACTAAATTAATTGCACAAATTGTTTGTTCAATGGGTTTCACAGCTGGTTGTATAGACTGACAGCCGCAGGAAGGAAGGACCTGCGATACCTCTCCCTCACACAACGGGGATGAATCAGCCGGTGGCTGAAGGAGCTGTTTAGAGCTGCCAAGGTATCATGCATGGGGTGGGAGGAGTTGGCCATCAGGAAGGATAGCTTGGCAATAATCCTCCTATCTCCTACCACCTCCACCGTCTCCAGTGGACACCCAAGCACACTGCTGGCCTTCCTGATGAGTTTGTTAAGCCTCTTCCTGTCGGCTGTCGAGATGCTGCTGCCCCAGCAGGCCACTCCAAAGAAGATGGCCGATGCCACCACCGAGTCGAAGACCTCAGACTCCTCAGCAGATAGAGTCTGCTCTGTCCCTTCTTATAGATAGCCTGTGTGTGATCAGTCCATTCCAGTTTATTGTTCAGGTGAACACCCAGGTACTTATAAGATCTCACGATGTCAATGTCCGTTCCCTGGATGTTCACTGGTGTCGGAGGAGAGTGTTTACTCCGGCTGAAGTCCACCACCAGCTCCTTGGTTTTACCAGAGTTGATCTGGAGGCAGTTCCGCTGGCACCATGATAAGAAGTCCTGGTTCAGTTCTCTATACTCCTTGTCATCACCGGCGGAAATGAGGCCGACGATTGTCATCAGATAACTTTTGCAGGTAGCAGTTAGTGGAGTTATAAGAGAAGTCCGAGGTGTAGATGGTGAAGAGGAATGGAGCTAGAACGGTTCCTTGTGGGGCCCCCGTGCTGCAGGACACCAGGTCAGACTCACACCCCTGTATCCGCACATACTGTGGACGGTTGTTGAGGTAGTCCAGGATCCATGTAGTGAGGTGGTGGTCCACTCCGATCTGCTCCAGCTTGTCACTCAGAAGTAGAGGCTTGATGCTGTTGAAGGCACTGGAAAAATCAAAGAACATGATCCTCACAGTGCTTCCAGCTTTTTCCAGGTGAGAAAGGCATCTGTGTAGCAGGAAGATGACAGCGTCATCCACCCCGATGCCAGACTGGTATGCGAACTGGAGCGGGTCCAAAGATGAACTCACCAGGGGGCGGAGGTGTACAAGGACCAGCCTTTCTAGCGTCTTCATCAGGTGAGATGTTAACGCCACCGGTCTGAAGCTGCTGAAGTCCTTGGGTCGCGGGGTCTTTGGGACTGGTACCACGCAGGAAGTTTTCCACAGCTGTGGCACTATCCCCAGCCTCAAGCTCAGGTTGAAGATGTGCTTCACTATCCCACACAGCTGGACTGCGCTGGACCTGAGGAGCCTTGAGCTGATCCCGTCTGGACCCGTGGCCTTCCTCACCTTCATCCTACTCAGTTCATTCCTCACCTGGGCAGTTGTGAAGGACAAGTTGGGGAATGGGGGCTGAGTGCCATGGGTTGTTGGGGGGGGGAAGGGGCGCTGATTGTGGACTGTGATGTATGAGGAGTGAGAGAGGGGAGCTGAGTGTGGTGGGAGAGGGAGAGGGGGCGGGGGAGAGGGGGGGCAGTCCACAGAGGGTTGCAGCAATAGAGAGGACTGGATGGGGGGAGGGGTGGGTGGCTGATTGAATCTATTGAAGAACAAGTTAATGTCATTCGCCCACTTCTGGTCCCCCGTAGGCTGTTGGTTGGGCCCCTTGAAACCAGACATGGTCTTCAGGCCCTTCCAGACCCCGCTGATGTTGTTCTGCTGCAGTTGGTACTCCATCTTCATCCTGTAGACTTTCTTCCCGTCCCTTATCTTCCTCCTCAGCTCCCTCTGCACAGTCTTTAGCACGTCCCTATTACCTGATCTAAAGACCCTCTTCTTTTCCTTGAGGAGGGCCTTTATTTCAGGGTTGATCCATGGTTTGCTGTTGGAGAAACACCGTACAGTCTTTGTGGGAACAGTGTTCTCCGTAAATATATTATATATATATAATTATATATTGCTTTTTATTATTTCTCACCTAACTGGAACACGTTTTCCCTTGCAAGGATCCTATAGATGAAGTTTACTAGTCCGGAATTTACTTCGGAAAATTTGAAACAGTGAAAATGTTGGGATTTACGTTGAAGAATTGAAAACAGCGAAAACATTGGAATTTACTTTGGAAAATTCTAAATAGTGAAAATGTTGGAATTTACTTTGAAGAATTGAAAAGAGCGAAAATGTTGGAATTTACTTTGGAAAACTCTAAAGAGTGAAAATGTTGGAATGTACTTTGAAACATTTTAAAAAGTGAAAATATTGGACTTTACTTTGAAAAATTATAAACAGTGAAAATGTTGGAATTTACTTTGAAAGATTCTTAACAGTGAAAATATTGGAATTTACTTTGAAAAGTTTCCAATTATATTTAGTAACAATCTTTGATATTCTGTATGTATTTAGTCAGTGAGGTCCTGAACAAAGGCATATCAGTCTCTCTCTGAACTTATTGAGCAAAGCGTTTTTAGAGTACTTTGAAGTATCCTGAAATGATCTATTCCACAGTGAAAATCTGACTTTACTTTGAAAAATTTAAAACAGTGAAAATGTTGGGATTTACTTTGAAGAATTCTAAAGAGTGAAAATGTTGGAATTTACTTTGAAGAATTGAAAACAGCGAAAATGTTGGAATTTACTTTGGAAAATTCTAAAGTGTGAAAATATTGGAATTTACTTTGAAACATTTTAAAAAGTGAAAATATTGGACCTTACTTTGAAAAGTCTCCAATTATATTGAGTAACAATCTTTGATCATCGTGCTCCGCACCGTGCGGCTCCCCGTGCGGCGCACATTTTACTGCAGCGCACATCACCGTGTAGCTCACATAATCATGCGGCGCACATAATCATGCGGCGCACATCATCATCATCATCATCATCATCATGCGACGCACATCATCACATCATCGTGCACCGCACATCACCGTGTAGCGCACATCATCCTGGGGCGCACATCACCGTGCAGCGCACATAATAATGCGGTGCACATAATCATGCTGCGCACATCATCCCATCATCTTGCAGCGCACATCATCACATCATCCTGCAGCACACATCACCATGCGGCGCACATTTTACTGTGGCTCACATCACTGTGTAGCGCACATCATCCTGCAGCACACATCACCATGCGGCGCACATTTTACTGTGGCTCACATCACTGTGTAGCGCACATCATCCTGCGGCGCTCATCACCGTGCGGCGCACATTTTACTGCGGTGCACATCACCGTGTAGCGCACATCATCCTGCGGCGCTCATCATCGTGCGGCGCACATCATCACATCATCTTGCGGCGCACATCATCACATCACCTTGCGGCGCACATTTTACTGCGGCTCACATCACCGTGTAGAGCACATCATCCTGCGGCACACATCACCCTGCGGCGCACAATTTACTGCGGCGCACATCACCGTGCGGCGCACATAATCATGCGGCCCACATTATCACATCATCCTGTAGCGCACATCCCCTTGTGGGGGGAAATCACCGTGCAGCGCACATTTTACTGCGGCGCACATCAATCAATCAATCAATCAAATTTTATTTGTATAGCCCATATTCACAAATTACATTCATCTCATAGGGCTTTAACAGGGTGTGGCATCCTCTGTCCTTAACCCTCAGCAAGAGTGAGGAAAAACTACTAAAAAACATTTTAACAGGTAAAAATAAGTAGAAACCTCAGAGAGAGCCACATGTGAGGGATCCCTCTCCCAGGACGGACAGAAGTGCAATAGATGCCACGTGTAAAAACATTCATCATTAAAGTCTTTAGCGGCATTGATGCAGTCCCGCTGCAATCACAGTCCATGGTCAGCAACCAGCAGGACCACGATCCACCATCCAGACCAGAGGCCACTCCAGTCCTCAGTCACCGTCCACCGCCGCCCACCAGGACCCACCACGAGCCATCGCCGCGGCCCTGGTCCACCTCCTTTACCCAGTGCCAACGTGACACAGGGTCCGCCACCAGCACCACGATCAGCCGACACGACACAGAATCCGCCACACTGGGTCCACCACTGCGACCCCCGATGCGCGATCCACAAACAGCAATCCATGGTGCGGCCACAGAGGCCCTGGATCTGCGGGTGTTAAAGCAAAGGGACCCCGGGGAAGGGGTTAGGGATGGAGAAGAGGAAGGAGAAGCTGGAAAAAGAAGCTCCGTGTGTCATATGTCATTAAATAGAGCAAGTTAGGGATGCCATTAACTTAAGTTTAGATGCGATGTCGCCGGCTCTGGCCCCTGGGATACAGTTAACTATGGTCGCTGGTGTCACTACCCTGACGTTTCTCAGAACCGAGTCGCCAATAATCAGAGTTTGTTTATCAGCGGGTGCCTCGCTGAGTGGAGAGAATCTATTTGAAACGTGAGCTGGTGGCTCTTTAATCATGGGCTTTTTAAGACTAGCACTATGCCCCCTCCGGACCGTCACCCAGGCTCCCTGCTGCACGGGACTAGTCAGGGGACTGCTAGTTGAAGCTAAGCTACCTCCTAAGCTATGTGCTATGCTAGGTGGCTCCGACGCTAGCGGAAGCCGGCTAACTACAGCTAACGGAGTTTCTAAGCTGCGGAGCCGAGCTTCTAAGTCACTAAGCCTCGCCTCCATCGCTACCAACACACAACATTTATTACAAGTACCACTACTGTTAAGTGAGGCAGAGGAGTAAGTAAACATAAGACACTCGGAGCAAGAGAGAGCAGTGGAGGGAGAGAGAGAAGACATCGCTGATATAGAGCTACGAGGGTGAGCTCACACAGAATCACTAAGAACGCTAGAGTATGGGTTGTTATGTATGGGTGTTTAACTACAGACCGGTGATTTTAGCCGTAGTGTTACAGAGTTTAGCGGAGGAGCTAATACAGAGAGCGACCAACACTAGCAGCAAGTAAACAGGAAATGAACAGGAAATGACGCGGGACGCTTACCGGAGATGACGAGGTGTGTTCAGACACCACATTCAACTTGATGGATCAGTGGGTTGAGCCGCTGACTAAGTGACCCACTGGTCGCGAGTTCAAAACCAACAGAAGCCAAAAGCTCCTTTCGAACAAATATATTAGTGTATGCAGTGATAGCGCCACCTAGTGGTCAGTTTGAAAATGAAGTGTAAGCAATCAGCCCCAAAATCCTGTCACATGATCAGAGTCAAGCCCTGATCAGGTCAAGGCTATCGCTATCACTTCATACACACTAATAGTGATAGCGCCATCTAGTGGTTAGTGTGAAAATGACGTTTGAGCAATCAAACCCAAATTTGGTCACATGATCAGATCCATGACCTGAAAAGATGAGTGTGAGTGTGTATGCAGTGTTAGTGCCACCTACTGATCAAGTGTGTCTCTCTCTCTCTTCAACCAGCCAGTCTCAGTCTCACGCCAGGTTCACACCGGATGCTGAGGTGACGCTGAAATGCCACGCATCGCTAATAATATCACCAGTTGACCCAGTAGTATAAAAGCATATACTTATTTGTTGCTCCAACATAAACTGCAGCAGCGTCCCAACGTTTGTCATCGCTTCAGCCTCTGCTGTGAACCCGGCGTCAGTCTCTCTCTCTCTCTCTGGGTCTGTCTCTCTCTCTCTCTTAAAGCAGTCAGTCTGTCTCTCTTCCCCAACAAAAAAGATTTGGTCTGTGGATCCGGACGCTGAAGGCACCCATTCGAAATTTCTCGGCAGGAGGATTTTTCTAGTTGTATGTTGCTAGAGCTCTAAGTGATGTTTCATAATAATGACGATCAATATGTGACTTAATAAAATAGAGTAAACAAAGTTTAATTCTATTCTGAGATAGTGTACACACACACATTATTTAATATCTACAGACTGATTGTCATGTTTTAAGCTCAGGGGACTTTGGGTGAATTTGAAAAGCTTTAGAATTGTTTTAAGTGGTTGGTTGAGGTTCTGCTTCGGAATATTGTACCTGTAAACAGTCTTTCTTGATATCCTGAAGAATACTTCAGGATATCAAGAGTATGATGCATTACTCTACTGGATGCTGGAGTTACCTCCCTTCACCTCATAAATTAACAAAATATGGAATATCTTTTAGAAACGTATTGCAGTGATGATACTTACAGTGGTTTGTGTGTGTGTGTGTGTGTCAGCTGTTTCCACAGATCGAGGAGGCAATGGTGCAGCCTCTCAGAGAGTCTAGGGACCGATATGAAGAACTCAAACAGATTGATGATGCCATGAATGAGGTTGGAGGATTTCTATAAGTGTACGTTTCATCTGCCCTTGATGCAGATTGTGGCTGATAACTATGAATGTTCTTTACAGGTGCAGAAAAAAAAGTGAGAACTTGACCATGGGAGGGAAGAAGAAGTAAACATTTTTGAGAGGGTTGTAAAAAAAACTCTGTCCGTACTTCCTCCATCCATCTATCCATCAATCGAACTAAGCAATCATCTGTCTTGGGCCATCCACTTCACTTACTCATGATGTCACATAGGTTTGTCAGTGTTGGGATCAGAGAGGCTAACTTAAAGGAACACGTTATTGGGAGATTTCTTGATGAATCCACTCTGTGTTTCAGAACCAATGTGACAAGAGCATGGGAATGAAGCCATGGGACATACAGTGAAATCACCATCACTCTGTTGTGTACTGTCCTCACTTGAGCCAGCTGAAGAGCAGTGGACCACTAGGGTGTAATCTGGGAAAATTGGGTAGACCTCATGAGTCACAGTAAAACTGAATTGGGTGGATCAGTGGGAGCAGCTCTTAGATAGCGTTACAAACTAGTGATGAACTTAAGTGCAAGATGGACAATCCAAAGCCTTTTTCAGGGAGTCAACATTTGTACAGCACAGACTATTTAAGTGAAACATATTTAGATATGTAATTATTTAAATGACTTGTTTTGTAAAGATTGTCAGATTTTGAAGGTTATTTGTTCTTTGCTACAAAAAAGGTATTACTTTAATTACAAACTTGTGTCTGAACCGTTGATGTTGCTGCTTATTAGGGCCCGAGCACCGGACAGTAGGAGAGGGTGGGAGGCCCTGTTGGGAAAATAAAGAATTATTTTTATTATTATTATTTTTCCGGCAAAACAAGGGGCTTTTTTAGGACTTCAACATGCCCTAAAATCTTCTAAAGTTTGCAATAAATTAGAAAGTGGTGAAAATTGACGTATACTGTAGTATTTGGAAATGGGTGTGGCATAATGGCTCAACAGCGCCGCCTAGAACGCAGCCCCTAGGTTTTCCCTCGACCGATCTTCACAAAAATCGCAACACAGGTGTATTGTGACCATTCATCCATAAATGTCTCAAGGAGCATTATGAAAAAGGCAACAAGATGGACATCCAATCGACCTAAAATGTCAACTTTTCGTCATACCCTGTGACAGTGGCGTGGCGTCAAAATTTGATAACACGCCATCAAAACTTGAGGTTCTGTATCTCAGACATATTTGGTCAAATTGAGTCCAAACTAGACATGTAAGACAAGCATCCCGGCCTGATGACATCTACAGAGAAATCATGGCTTAAAATCAAAGCGAGGTTTAACTTCATCAGATGACTGAAATGTAAATCAGCTGAATTTGTTTTTGTCTTTTGTTTGTTTATTTTTAATTGCCAATGGCAGGATAGGGGAGATCGGGAGGCTCTGATTATTTGGGTCAGTGTGTCAGGCAACATGATTAGTTGGGGGTCAGAGCAGGTTCCTGATAAACAGGGAGATGTGTCAAACATGGATGACATGACAGCTCTCCAAAAGTGAAGCCAAGAGTTTATTGGTAGAAAATTACAGATGCAGGCTGGGGCGGCGGTGTGCTGGCTGGCTCGGATATCCAAGACGAAACGAGGATTAATGGTAAAGGGTTTTGTATTTATATAGCGCTTTTCTAGTCTTGATGACCACTCAAAGCAAAGTTTGACATTCACCCATTCACACAGTGCATTTATTCGCAGTACCTGGTTTATTCTATGGGGGGCCATTATGGGTTTAGCATCTTGCCCAAGGACACTTCGGCATGCAGATGGGTCAGACTGGGGTTCGAACTGCTGACCTTCAGGTTGGAGGACAACCACTCTACCCCTCAGCCACACAGCCGCCCAAATGAGTGAAGCACAGCGGCAAGGCACACGGGAGGTCTAGGCATTTGATGGAGAATACACAGGTAAGTAAGAATACGGGTTAGACACGGGGCCGAGAGAATACGTAGAGAGAATGCTACCGGACAGGGCGGAATAATCTGGCAGCGTAGTGGTGAGCAGATCAGGCTTTTATTGTGATAATGATGAGGTGAATTGAGAGCAGGTGTGGAGCAAGGAACCAGCTCCGCCCCCTGCAACACACACCACCTGCACAGGAAGAACAGAAAAGGAGAGGGGGAGAGAAAGAAAGGCAATCGGTTAACAGAATCATCACAAGTAAGTGTGCTTTAACGAATTACATTGTATACCATGAGCAAGGTCAATGCTATAACATTTTTTTGAAACAGTGCACTTTATTTCAACATTTTATTATCATTATTATCAAAAACAATGGGGCTCAGTAATTCTGTTTCCCTGGACAGGAGTGACAACCCACCTCTTCAATCTTAATTGTCCGTGAACACTATCCTAAATCTCCACCACTGTCCAGAGTGGCATGATTACTTTTTCACTTGTGTTGGTTAATTGCACAGTGGATGTGTTAACCACACATCTACCAGCAATCCGCTCAAAAGGAAAAAATTATGCTGGGTATGATGTGTCTGTGCTTTGTTAGCTCCAAACTTCTACTCCTTTCCTTTTCCATATATTCCGTTTATATGTATAGATGGTGCCGAGGAAGGCTGCCGTGTCTCACGCTCTCCCACAGCTCTGCTCTTTTTCGTTCAGTAAAATGAACGATTCATTTTTCGAGTCATTCGTTCATTTCAATGGGGGGTGGGGGGGGCCGTCACATCTGAGCAGCCGGGGCGATATTATCACAAGAACTCAAATAAATGCCCGTCAGTTTGGATGATTTGAAATGGTCCGGCAGATGAACGAATCGTTCACCTCCCCACCGTGTCTTCAGATCAATGTTTCGTTCTTCTGCCAATAGAGTCTTCGGATCAATGATTCGTTCATCTGCCGGATACGAGTCTTTGGATCCTTTTTCACGTGACCTGCACATGCGCGGCCACGAGAAAATGAACGAACGAATCTCTCTCTGAGAGGACTCGTTACTCCAGCTCTGCTCTTTTTTGGATCTAGAGGAATACAGGGAATCCATGTAAGCGCTCCGGTGTGCTATTAGCAGTGCTAAGACTCTACAGGGATAAAGTGGAGTCCCATTACAAGGGCTCCAATACTAGGAACATGTGGGCCGGACACAGAACCATCACAGACTACAAAGCTCGTCACCAAGCTCAGAGACCTTGGGCTCAACATCGCCCTCGGTGAGTGGATACTGAACTGTCTGACGGGCAGACCACAGGCGGTGCAGATCGGCAGCACCACATCCAACTGGACCCATCACACAGACTCCATCAGGAAAACGGTCAGACAGCGACTCTTCTTCCTCCGCAGGCTGCGGAGGCTCCACATGAACTCCAGGATTCTATGCAATATCTACAAGTGCACAATAGAGAGCATCCTGACTCACCGCCTGGTATGGCAGCTGCACCACCCTGAGCCGTAAGGCTCTACAGAGGGAGGTGAAGTCCGCCCAGCACATAACCAGGACAGCGCCACCATCCATAGAGGACCTCTACACTAGCGGTGCAGGAAGAAGAGCAGCCGGATTATTAAAGACCCCTTTCACCCCAGCCATAAACATTTTTGCCTGCTGCCATCTGGCCGACAGTACCGCAGCATCCAGGCCCGCACTACCAGGCTCAGAGACAGTTTCTTCCCCCAGGCCATAAGACTTTTAAACTCCTCTGAACTGCCATTACTCCACCAAACCAGCACCGTGACATATTTGCATATATGCACTATTGTTGTTTTTATTTTCTCTTCAGCTGTTTTTATATATATTTAGATAAATATACTTTATTTTCTATTTAAAATTTTGGTATTCACATAATTGTAAATAATTGTTCTAAAAACTAAGAAAAAAATATATAATCTTATAAAAAAAATTATTTTTCTTTTCTCTCTTATCAGATCATCATGCATAACTTGCCTATTTGCAGGCTAACATTCAGCCATCTCAGGAAGCACCTCCACAAGGCCCATGGTCTCGGGAATCCACTCGAGCGCAGAATCCTGCTTAACCTGGCCTCAGGTCGAGTTAACATAGGAAAATGCCCGTGCCCGCTGAGTGGGTGCCACTATGTGCAGTCCAGGCTAGATAAGCACATAGTTGGCACCCACAATGATGACCAGCTGCGAGAGGGCAAGCAGTTTAAAGGTTTGCCACCTTTAAACTGCTTGGAGTGGAGAAAATCTATAAAGCTGCTTCAAGAGCTGAGGCTTATATATCCATCTTGAGGAGGACAGCAGTGTTGACCACAACGAGGAACCTGAGGTGAGACTCTTTGTCTATGCACTTGTACGTGTCCTTTTCCTGTTTGTCTGTCTCTCTTTCTTTTTTTGTAAGTGTGTTTTGAATTAATAATGGGCCGATCACCGAACAGTGGAGGCCCTATTGAAATTGTAAGGATTTACAATTTCAGGTGCAATGGGGAAAAACGCAACAGGAAGCCCGCCATTTTTGATTTAGTGGCCATTTTGGCCGTTTTCTAAATTGTTACTTTGACGTATTTATCCCAGGGTTTTCATCAGATCAACTTCATATGGACATGAGTTTCATAACAACAAACCCTAACCCATAAAAATAAAATTCAGCAGCCTTCTTCTTCTCGGACCCATCGCATCAAAGAAACCGGTAATGACGGTGTTTGTGCAATTCTCAGACGTTGTTTGATGATAAATTAACCACAACATTAGCGCCGCTGAAAAGTATTACGTCGCAACTGATACGATGTTTCCTAAAAAATAAACAAAACTCACGAAATCCGGGATTTCAAAGTCTTGTCCAGCTGACATTTGTCATGTTTAATGAAGAGAGAGGGAGAGAGATACAGGCTGGGGGCAGGCAGAAAATGTAAAAGCAGTTTTAATATCATTTCATTTAAATATCGTAAATATTGAAATGAAAGGTAGGTCCTAAATTGAGCTACATGACAGTTTGGTGAGGTAATTGTGGAATATTATTAGTGTAATGCTGCGTATGTTCAACTCTGTTGAACTCAGTTGGCCTTGTTTTGTCTGTTTAGCCTGTTATTCATTTATTTATTCAATTTGATAATTTGAGTTAGTTTGTTAACAAAAATAAACGTATAAGTTGAAATATCCAGTTTTAATTTTTTAAAAAAAATGTATTCTTATTTTTAATTTGATAAATAATTTTGGCGATGTCTGCCCTTTTTTGGGGTTTGAGCACCTGCCCCCCAAACTGTCTGTGCACGTGCCTGACATGGACTATGAATCCTTTGATGTTGAGCCGTCAACAAACAACTCAACTCCTGAAGTGACAGTGTCAGTGGTCATAGATCACAGGAATCTTTGATATCTCGCAAAGTTGATGTCTCTTTCTCTCTCTCAGAATTGGGACATTTCCTCAAACCTTGTAATCATTGAGGTACGGCGAAGGTTCATCCTTCACCAAAAGAGTTGATGTTGTCATTAATGTTCACTGTAACTGTTGCCACTTTATAAAGTATGTATGTATTTCTTTTGTATTTGTATAGCATCACTGTAATTAGAGAAGACTTTTATTTTGAAGCCTCCGTTGAGCTGCTTGTTTTGAGAAGGAACACGAAGAAGAAACAAGGAGCCGGCACGGAGAAGGCACACGGAGAAGAGACAAAGTAGTCACACATGAGTTCGTTAAAGAGTTAAGAGAAGATAAGATTCCTTTTCAAAGCATGCAGCCAACGAGGTATTTTGTTTGTTTGTTATTTAATTTAACCTTGATCTTAATTATTTATACTGTGATTGCTAATGTTATATGTTATGTGTTTGTTACTGTGTAAACTTAGTTTTCACGGTTGGATTTGGAGACCACTTCATTAAAAACCCGTGGAGGAAAACCACTTTGCTGTCTGACTGTGCTTGGGAGGGAGTCACAGTGAAAACTCGGACTGTTCGTCGACGCAAGTGGGCGAAGCAGCAAGACTTCTCAAGCTAGCGAGCTAATCTCAACTTGGTGGCTAAGGTGCTTGGAACGCACGTGCAGATGAGTGAAAAATCACGGACTTTCACACAATTGAAGACGCACACACACACGCTAATTGAGCAATTGTTTGAAAGCAAATCCATAAGAACTTGGGCACTAATAAGAGTGGGCTAAGAAGAGGGCTTTGCTAATGATTGCTTAAAGGTTTATGTGTAAGCTAAAATTGAAGTACTGTTGTGTGAGTGATGAATGCAACTTATTTGCTTAGCAAGTATATCTGAATATCACCATTTACTGTATAGCCAGTTTTAAGAAGCTAAAGGCTTAAAGTTGTAAGATACATACTTTTTCATTTTGAATTTCTAATATATTGTATATGTGTATATATAATGTGTTTTGTTGTTATACTAAGTGAATGCTATTTGCCATTTGATGTTTAAGTTCTCAATAAGTGTTCCAAGGGAAACAAGATTTAATTTATACATTTTCTAAGTGCATTTACTGCTATTAATAATCATAACTTATGATAATATTTTCAGTTTAAATATTAAAACACTGCAAATACACACGTCATACAGATTTGAGTAAGCTTTAGCAATTCATCCAGACATTTATTATACACCAGAGTTCTTTTATTTACAATTTACATGTAAGCTAGGGTAAGCTATTTAAGACCCTTTGATAATGGCAGAGCCTAGTCAGTCTTTAACCCAGGTAAGGGATGATGTTAGGGATAGTGAAAGTGAGCTGGCTGAAGATCAAGTTAGAGACACTGAAGCCCAACCAGAAGAAGTGCCTCAGCCAAGACGCGGTGAACGGATCCGTAATCTAACAGAGAAAGGCAAAGAAATGCAAGACAAGAAAATTAAACCACTGCAACAAAGATTTAACTACATTTACCAAAAATGGAGAACACAAGTTAAATCTGCTAAGCAGCCATTATCACAATCATCAGAGCCATTAACAGACAGTCTGCTTCATGATATCATTGGCGACACCAGAGGCCTTTGTGCAGACATCCAGCGTGTTTATGAAGAGCTGCGCGGAGTCACAACACCGGACTATGACATGCGTCGAAGAGTGGATCGGTGTGTAGAGATATCCAACTTCATCGTGTCCAAAGCCTCGAGACGTCTGAGTGGGAAGACGCCAGAGGGAGAAGAACAAGATTGGCCAGATGCAAGCTCTCTTTGGAACTCAAGCACGAGTGAATTCGGAACTCTCCCCTCTATCTCAAAGGGCGCCTCAGAGCATTCAAACATGTCTTCTGTGAAACATCAAGAAGCTGCCGCCGACGCTGCTGCAAGCCAAGCTGTTCTGGAAGTGTTGCAAGAACAAGAAAGAGAACAATTGGAAATACAGCGCCTGGAAGCAGAGGTTAAAAAGAAGAGTGCTGCTCAAGAGGCCGCCGCTCTAAAGCGTCGTTTAGAGCAAGAAGCAGAAGAGGTGAAGAGAAGAATAAGGAGAGAAGAGGAGGACGCTGAAATAAAAGCTGAACTGGAAGAAGAGCACACAGCTCTGCAAAGAACTCTTGAGGAAAGACAGAGAAGAATACAGCATTTGGAGGCCATGAAGGAGCTCAGTGCAGCACGAGCGAGAATGCAGGTGTACAACCAAGAACCAAAAGACATCCTAGGCCATGGGTTGGTTGCAGATAACCAGCTGCAGAGCCCCACAAGACACCTGCCCCTGCCTGTGTTTCCTGCCCCTCAAGCCGTCACAACCTCCACAAGTGAAAGCACAACAGAGCTTGTCAAGGTCCTGGCAGATGCTTTAAGTGCCAACAGAATCCCAGTTCCTGAACCTTCAGTATTCAGTGGCGATCCATTGAAATACAGTGACTGGAAGCTTTCTTTCCAAACTCTGATAGACCAGAAGAATATTCAAGAGAAGGAGAAGATATACTACCTCCGTAGATATGTAAGTGGACAAGCCAAGAGTGCACTGGATGGCTATTTCTTACTTGGGACTGAATCTGCTTATGTGTCTGCATGGGAGATTTTGGAGGAAAGATATGGAAACCCATTTACAGTTGCAAAGTCATACAGAGACAAACTCCAAGCATGGCCCAGGATCGGCACTAAGGAGAGCTTTGAGCTCAGAGAGTTTGTTGATTTTCTCAGAAGTTGTGAGGCCGCAATGGTTCACATCAAAGCATTGGAGATTCTAAACGACTGCAATGAAAACAGAAAAATACTGTTAAAGTTACCTGACTGGCTAACTGCAAGATGGAATCGGAACGTCATAGAAGCTGAAGAGAAAAGCAGCAAGTTCCCCTCCTTTAGTCAGTTTGTCAAATTTCTGATAAGAGAAGTGAAAATTGCTTGTAACCCAGTTACATCATTGCAGTCACTGAAACAAGGTGAAATTGAAAAGCCAAAACAACAAAGATATCAAAGTGTTAACGCAAAGACACTGACTACAAGCTCCAATGAAGACAGTGTGAAAACCTGCACTTTCTGTAAGAAGACTGGGCACACTTTGCTCAAATGCAGGAAGTTTGTTGAAAAAGCCGTCTCAGATAGAGTCAAGTTTGTCCAAGCTGAAAGGCTGTGCTTCAAAAGGAGCGTTTGTGACACATGCAACAGGCTCCATCCTACGTGTCTTCATGAAGAGAGAGACAAAGGCCAACAAAGAGCACCACAAGTCACACAAAGTTCAAGTCAAGACAGGTCAACTACAAGGCAGGAATGGAGTAGGGAAAGGCCCCAAGCAACACAACGTGAAACAATTGCAGTAGCTACTTCAAATAGAGTAATCCTTGAGGAAACTAATAAACAAACATCTGCAATAATTCCTGTCTGGCTGTCATCTGGCGCTCAACCATCAAAAGAAGTACTTACATATGCTCTCTTAGATTCACAAAGTGACACAACCTTTGTTCTCAGTGAAGTAGCTAATGCTTTGGAGGCCGACAAAGAGCAAGTCAAGTTAAAACTCTCTACTATGACTTCAAGAACAACACTGGTAAGTTCTCAGAGAGTAAACAACCTTCAAGTCCGTGGCTTTTACTCCAACAAGAAGGTCCATTTACCACCAACCTACACACGTGACTTTATTCCCGCCAACAGAACTCACATTCCAACAGCTAAAACTGCCAAAGCTTGGTCTCATCTAGAACACCTCCAAGATAATGTAGCACCTTTACAAGACTGTGAAGTAGGTCTGCTCATTGGGTACAACTGCTCGCAAGCCTTACTCCCACGAGAAGTTGTGTCTGGTGAAGAAAATGAACCCTATGCACAGCGCACAGACCTTGGGTGGAGCATAGTCGGCCATGGGAATGCCTGTGTAGATTATGGAGATGCCATCGGAATCAGCCATCGCATAGTAGTAAGGCAAGTGACACCAGGAGTTAACCCCTCAGTCAGTCTGAAAACTGAAGTACACTATGTGAATAGAACCAAAGTCAAAGAAATCACCCCCTCAGACATCCTTAAGGTCCTTGAGTCAGACTTCTCAGAAAGAGCTGGAGAAGAGGATCCTGTGTCTCAAGATGATCTCAAGTTCCTGTCAAAGATAAGAGAAAACATCACACAAAAGGATGATGGGCACTACGAAATGCCATTACCGTTCAAACAAGAAAGACCAAAACTACCGAACAACAAAATATGTGCAACACATCGTCTTAATTGTCTTCAAAGGAGGCTAAAAAAGAATGGAGCATACTACAAGGATTACGTGAACTTCATGAACGACATAATTTCACGTGGCGATGCAGAGAAAGTCCCCGAAGAGGAAATTGACCACAGCCCTGCTTGGTATATTCCACACCATGGAGTTTATCATCCGCAAAAACCAGGGAAAATTCGTGTGGTATTTGACTGTTCTGCCAAATTTCAAGAAACATCTCTTAACGATCATCTACTCACCGGACCGGACCTGACAAACCTGTTAGTGGGTGTCCTGTGTAGATTCCGAAAAGGCTCCATCGCAGTGATGTGTGACGTTGAAAGGATGTTTCATCAGTTTCATGTGAAAAAAGAAGACCAGGATTACTTACGATTCCTATGGTGGGAGTATGGCAATCTGGAAACCACACCCTCAACCTACAGAATGAAAGTCCACCTGTTTGGAGCGGCTTCGTCTCCCGGCTGTGCCAACTTTGGCCTGAAACATCTGGCGGCACAAGGGCAGGGTCTGTACAGTGAAGACACGATCCACTTCATACAAAGAAATTTCTATGTAGATGATGGGCTGGCAAGTGTTCATTCTGAGAGGGAAGCCATCCAGCTTGTCAAGGAATCAAGAGAACTTTGCTTCGCTGGCAAGCTAAGACTCCATAAGTTTGTCTCCAATAACGAGAATGTGATGGCATCCATCCCAGAAGAAGAACGTGCCACAATTAAAGAGCAAGACATGGCCTTGAGCTTACCTCATATGGAGAGAGTGCTTGGAGTTGAATGGTGCATCACTTCTGATTCATTCAGATTCAGAGTTCAAGTAAAGTCCAATCCACTGACCAGAAGAGGTGTGCTCTCTACAGTAGCCTCGGTGTATGATCCATTGGGATTCATGGCACCTTTTGTCCTTATTGGGAAACAAATTCTTCAACAAATGTGCAGAGAAAAGATTGGCTGGGATGATGAAATTCCAGTAAACCTAAAGCCCCAGTGGGAGTCCTGGATCAGAGACCTACCCAATCTAGCTGAAATGGAAATCAAAAGATGCTACTTACCTTCAAGTTTTGGTAACATTAAGAGTCATGAACTTCATCATTTTTCCGATGCAAGCACCTCCGGATATGGTGAATGTACTTACCTGCGAGTCATCAATGAGTCCAACGATGTACATTGCTCTCTATTAATGGGAAAATCAAGAGTCTCACCAACCAAAGTGACAACAATACCAAGACTGGAGCTCAGTGCAGCAGTAGTTGCAGTCCGCACCAGTGACATGCTCCGCAGTGAATTGGAAATCCAAGACCTGCAAGAATACTTTTGGACGGACTCTACAGTCGTCCTCGGCTACATAAACAACGATGCAAGAAGATTTCAAGTGTTTGTAGCCAACCGCATACAAAGAATCAAGTCAAGTACGAAGCCTGAACAATGGTTCCACATTGCATCTGAGGATAATCCGGCAGACCATGCGTCCCGAGGATTGACTGCAGAGCAACTCAAGACCTCCAATTGGTTCAGCGGACCGAAGTTTCTTTGGCAAAAGGACCTACCTGACAGAGCGCGCAAGGTGGAAGAAGTTAAGGAAGATGATCCTGAGCTCCGCAAGGCTCTTGTGTTGAGTACCAAGGCAAGGGAGAACAGATCATTTTTAGACCGCCTTGAGAAGTTTTCTGACTGGTCAAGGGTACTACAAGCAGTTGCTAGACTGAAACGACGAGCTAAAGAACACAAAGCTGACAAGCAAAGAACCAATGAAAGTACAAGCCTAGAAGAAAGGAAAGAAGCAGAAATTGCTATCATTAAGTTAGTTCAAGAAGAAGCGTTCCCAGATGAGATAAAGAGCTTGAAAGTGAAGAAAGTGACAAAGCACAGCAAGTTGTACAAGTTATGTCCATTTTTGGATGAAGAAGGGATCCTTAGAGTGGGAGGACGTTTAAGTCAAGCCACGTTACACCCACATGTGAAGCATCCAGCAATACTTCCAAGAAAAAGTCACATATCAGACTTAATTATCAAGCACTTCCATGAAAGAGTTCATCATCAGGGACGTGGAATGACTGTTAACGAACTGCGAGCTAATGGATTGTGGATCCTTGGATGCAGCAGTGCAGTGTCGTCACACATCTTCAAATGTGTCAAGTGTCGAAAGTACAGAAGATGTACTGAAGATCAGAAAATGGGTAACTTACCTGAAGATAGAATGGAAACAAGTCCTCCGTTCACCTACACTGGCATCGACTGCTTTGGTCCAATCCATGTTAAAGAAGGAAGAAAAGACATAAAAAAGTATGGACTTTTACTTACCTGTCTATGTTCGAGAGCTATACACATAGAGATGCTTGATGACATGACGACTGATGCGTTCATAAATGCCTTAAGAGCATTCATTGCTATAAGAGGAAATGTTCGTCAACTTCGAAGTGACCAAGGAACCAATTTCATTGGTGCAAGAAGAGAGTTTGCAGAACTCATGAAAGGAATTGATGATGACAGAGTAAAGGCTCTAGGATGTGAATTTCTGATGAATCCTCCAGCGGCAAGTCATATGGGTGGCGTCTGGGAGAGGCAAATTAGAACTGTAAGAAGTGTTCTCACTGCCATTCTTGACCAGTCAGCACAAAGACTTGATAGCTCATCTCTCAGAACTTTTCTATATGAAGTGATGGCGATCATTAATAGCAGACCACTTACCGTTGAACACTTGAATGACCCATCCTCACCTGAACCTTTGACTCCAAATCATATTCTTACAATGAAGTCCACCATCATTCTTCCCCCACCTGGACAGTTTATCAAGGAAGATCTTTATCTTCAAAAGAGGTGGCGTCGAGTTCAATATCTAGCCAATGAATTTTGGATTCGATGGAAAAAGGAATATCTTTTGAGTTTACAACCAAGACAAAAGTGGCAGAAGAACAGAAGAAACCTAAAAGTAAACGACATTGTGCTTTTAAAGGATGATCAAGCCCCACGTAATGAATGGAAGCTGGCCAGAATAACAGCAGTTTATCCAGGGTCAGATGATAGGGTGAGAAAGGTCAGATTGTTAGTTAGCGACACCACATTTAATGAAAAGGGTAAATCCACTACTAAGACAGTTTTCTTGGAGAGACCTGTGCATAAGTTGGTTACTCTGCTTGAAGCAGACCCAGTTTAATATGTCTAATGTTTATCTTCATTCTATGGAAGAAGTTTAATGTTTATCTTTGCATTCCATACGTAATGGTTAATGAAAGATGAGTAATGTTTTAAGGTCAAAGACTTTAACTGCAACAGTCAGTATGTATGAGGAAATCTCAGAGTAAGGTTTTGTGATTTGGTGGGAGTGTAACTGTTGCCACTTTATAAAGTATGTATGTATTTCTTTTGTATTTGTATAGCATCACTGTAATTAGAGAAGACTTTTATTTTGAAGCCTCCGTTGAGCTGCTTGTTTTGAGAAGGAACACGAAGAAGAAACACGGAGCCGGCACGGAGAAGGCACACGGAGAAGAGACAAAGTAGTCACACATGAGTTCGTTAAAGAGTTAAGAGAAGATAAGATTCCTTTTCAAAGCATGCAGCCAACGAGGTATTTTGTTTGTTTGTTATTTAATTTAACCTTGATCTTAATTATTTATACTGTGATTGCTAATGTTATATGTTATGTGTTTGTTACTGTGTAAACTTAGTTTTCACGGTTGGATTTGGAGACCACTTCATTAAAAACCCGTGGAGGAAAACCACTTTGCTGTCTGACTGTGCTTGGGAGGGAGTCACATTCACAGTGTGATGTGCAATTGATAGAGTTGACCATAATGAGCAATTGGCACGCAAGAATCGACATCACGTGACGGACGCAGGAAGTGAATTTTGTTATTAGCTGATCAAATAAAATGACAAACATTTGACTAAAGCCACTCCAACATTGGGAGTGTCTGAAATCAGACTAGTTTCTGTGGTTCTTGAAGAAAAAGCTTGTCTCCAAGTTTTTGCATGACTCTGTAACAGTGGTCGATTGTGCCCTGTCCTAACTCATTGCTTAGATAATGGAAGCTGTGGACACGGCTCCTTTGGTTGCGGCAGCTTCCAGCCCTAACCAGGAGTTGGCCCCAGCCGGCCCCTCGAAGAAACACCGGATGGAGACGGAGGCTGAAGTCAGGCGAAAGTAGGAACCGAGACATGCACAAACAAAATATTCCACCCTTACTTGAAAAGTGCACATATAAGACATGCAAACACTCACTTATGCACATGTGTGATGGTAATAAGAGCTCGAGCACTGACAGGCCCTGACAGACAGTGACGATTATTATTATTGCCCGAGCACCGAACAGAGTGACACAGTGTGAGGACCTATTGAAATTGTAAGGATATATTTTTTCCTTTTCAGGAAAATGAGTTGGCTTTCTGAGGGTTTTAACATGCTCAAATTTTGCAGAAAATTTGAAAGTGGGGAAAATTAACGTATTCTGGAGGACTTTTCAATGGGCGTGGCAAAATGGCTTAACGGTGCACCCCGGAACCCCTGGAACACATTCTCATTGTCCAATCTTCACAAAAATCGATACACACGTGTATCATGACAAGACAAATGTATTTATTTTCTTCTGGCAAAACGCATGCGCTCGAGCCCACTCAGTAAATGGATTTGTATTTATATAGCGCTTTTCTAGTCTTGATGACCACTCAAAGCGCTTTACACTACATTTTCACATTCACCCAATCACACACACATTCATACAGTGCATCTACTTGCAGCACTTTGATATTCTATGGGGGGGCCATTCAGGGTTCAGCATCTTGCCCAAGGACACTTCGGCATGCAGATGGTTCAGACTGGGGATCAAACCGCCAACCTTCAGGTTGGAGGACGACCACTCTACCCCTCACCAACAGCCGCCCGCTCAGTGCTGCTTGGCAGTCCTAGTTCATCTTGAGATTTGAAATAATGAAATTCTCAGACTGATGTTGCCTTTGAGTCTTTGTAATAGTAAGCTCTGCAGAGGTTACACAACAAGCATGGGTGATCAAAGTGGAATAACTGGCCGCAAGTTCAAAAAAAGCCAGCACTTATACAAAGAGGTGCTTCATAAAACCTTATATGAAAAGAGAAATGAAATAATCATCTTTGTCTATCTTCTGGGTCAGCTCTGTGTCTGCTGAGATCACAGACCTGGACTGGGTCTTGGAGGAGCAGGACCGGTGGCTTGCATCTACTACTGCTGAAGAAGAGTGCAGCGAGGCAGAGCTGCAAGTCCTAAATGTAGAATGTCAGGTGAGATCGGGGTTGGGTCCAATAACTTTGAAATGTGTGAAGCCCGGGTATACACATCAGGCTGAACATAATTGATATATATCTGATAGTCAATATAACATGCTTGTTTGGGGTTAGTGGTCAGCGGTTGATGGTGGTGACTGTCACTCAAGAATGGTGACTCCCGATTGGTTTGGAGGCGGGATCTTGGGGGACTTGAGGGGACACAGGAGAGGAGAAAAAAGGAGAGAAAAGAAAGCAGAGAGACCGAGAGAGTTGAAGAAAGAGTTAAGAAAAAGAGGGAACTTAATACTAATACTACAGAAGTATTTAAAAGGTTAAGCCACTTTAAGTTTTGTATCTACGAGTTTGTCGTGGTCATTCAGCAAGCGAAGTATTTTATGTTTTTTCTCGGTTTTGGAGATATCCAGCTGGCTCAGCATTTTGCCCGGAGTCAGTGCTAGCTGAGTTAGCGGAGGTGTACCGTCGTCATCGGACAAGCTAACGCGCTGCTCAGATAGCACCCGAGCAACCGGACGCTAGTGGTTCCTCTGAGGCAGCCTCCGTGGGAGCTACGCCACCGATCAGCGCCGCTAGCTACCAGGAGCGCTAGCGGTTTTCCATTCAGCCTCATCGGAGGAGCGGTTGGCCAGGGACGAGTGCCGGTTGTTTACCTGTGGAGGAAATATCATCGGTGAACGCGGCGCCAACCGGGTGGCCGTGAGTAGCCCTCATTGGGCGAAAAATAACCCAAGTAACAGGCCTGCAACGGGGGGTTGAACCGATAGTTTTATTTTTTGTTTTCCAGTGCCGGCTGTTGTATTTTGTTTATATATATATATATATAATCTGTGTGATATTCCTGTTGTAACAGTGGAATGTTATTCAAGGTGACCACAACGTTTATGTTATTCTAGGAAGACTTTTGTGAATATTCAGTGTTTTATTATTAGCTCCTATATAGGTATTTCAGTTTCAACGGTGAAGTGCTGTTTATTTCTTTTATTACAGGTCATTGATAAGGGAGATTGATATTTTATTTATCTAGTGCCCATATCTATTGTTTTTGTTTTCCAGTGCCTAAATATAGTTTAAATAGCTTAGACTTAACTAAATCTTATTTCTGATAGCATATCAATATTATTTCAACTACATGACTGTATTAGTTAAATAAATTCTATGTAAATAATTGACAATTGTTATGGACTCCACTCATTTTCATCAGTAAACATTATTCAGGGGGTATAAAGTAAACTCAGGTAAAAGCCGAGTCTTAAGCGGGAATTGACTAAAGGGCTACATGTGAATTATTGATAAATAATACAAATCACATGCCATTTTTACCTAGTCGAGTGGAAAAAAACTAAAGTCCCCTAAAGCGCAGCCCCGGCACTACGATTGGCCGACATGTACAAAAATCATTAGGGTCTTGTGTCTTTTCATAACAAAAAAATAAGTCTCTTGGATAGATATTCTAGAATAAACAGGAAGCCCACCATTTTGGCTGTAGTAGCCATTTTGGCCATATTCCACATTTTTACTTTGAAGTACCTGTCCCATGGCTTTCATCAGATCCACTTCAAATTGATTGTAATCACAACAAGATGGAGATACAAAATAACCCAAAGATCTTTTTTTCTGCACACTGTGTTACCCTGGTGTGGCATCAAAGTTTGATTACACGCAATCAAAACACGAGGCTCTTTATCTCAGACATATTTGGTCCAATCGAGTCCAAACTAGTCATGTAAGACAAAGTTTCCTGGCCTGATGACATCTACGTAGAAATCAGAACTTAAAATCACAGCGCCACCTGCTGGCTACAGGAAGTGACATGTTTTATACTTTAATGAACTGCTCCTGGATGCTTTACAATATACAGCTCAAATGAGCTCAGTCAAGTCATTGGATCGTGTTCAGAATTGTGACATTTCCTCAAACTGTATAAACATTGAAGTGCGGCGAAGGATCATCCTTTGCCAAAGGACACGATGTTGTCTTAACTCCAATGTGCATTGTCCTATCACTACCAAACTTGTCACATGATTAGAGTCGAAGCCTGCACAGCTCTACATGTCAATATTTACCCAGTGTCATAGCGCCAACTACTGATTCACCATGAAAGAGGAAGTACTTTGTTAATCCCTTCTACATAATCCAACTACTGACCATGATCACAATCCTGACCTGAACAGCTCCATATATTATAAGTGCAGGGTCACAGCACCACCCACTGATCAGTGTGAAAATTAAGTTGTAACATTGTCCAATTGACACAAAATTGCTCACGCTACATCAGAGCCCTACTTGAACAGATACAGTAGTCTGTAGGTAATTGTAGTGATGGCCCCACCTATTGGCAACAGGACATAAGCTTTGTTTTACAACTATCATTCAATTTACAAGAAACTTTCACAGTTTGATGTGCAATTGATAGTGTGGACCGTAATGCGCAATTAGCAGGGAAGGATCAACATTGCCTGATGGACGCTGGAAGTGAAGCGTCTATCCTTGCCGCAATGCGCAAAACGCATGCAACCCTCAGACGTTTGCTTGGTCATTGATCGCTCTCTCCACTAACTGCACCAGGCTTCAAAATGCCTGTTCTCAGGCCCGTTAGTGCTACAACGTAGCCCTAGTTATTATTATTATTATAATAAACAAAAGTCCAACAAACTAGGTTCCTTAACCTGTCACCTGACACAACCTTGGAAACTGCAGCATCAGTTCAGACCTGATGTTATTTTCCTGTGTCACAGATGCATATTTGTATATTAATGTATATTACCTAATTGATACTCATGAGTTTTGTGCTTCAGGGGGAAATTGAGAAGCTGTCTGTTGAGCTAGAGCTTTTCAACCAACTCAAAAAAAGAGCTGTGAATTCCACCTTGAATGAAGACCTGCAAAAAAGTATTCAGGTGTGTGTCAGGTTCATTTCTGCCGCTCACAAAATCTAATCACGTTGAGATTAAATCAAATACAATAAGTACAAAAATTCAAAGATCTCTAGGATCCAGAAAAAGAGCTGAAAAAAGCAATGGCGAATAAATGTCAAATACCCTGAAATATTTCTACGTAGTCTGTGGTTCAATGTCCATCTGTTCTCTACTGCCTCCAGGCCCACGGCAGCTCAGGTGCTTTTTGGGAGGCGGATATCGAGTCTCTGGTCATTATTATAGATATGAAGAACACAATTCTTAATGACCAGAGAAAGGCCCTGCAGATGACGGAAGAACTGGTCGGTTCACTGTTGTTCACCAACTTCACTTTACCTCCTTTACCTTTTTGTTTTTATGAAACTTGTTCATTTCCTCTCTTTTGTTGTCAGGTCGAGAAGAATCGTGCACTGAAAAAATGAAATGCTCAATTTACAGCAGAAGAACGAGTACCTAAGAGACCGGATAAACGACAGCCGGACTCTACCTCAGTACGTGCTTCTCCAATTAGAGTTAGATCTAAACAAATTAACTGAGGGTCAGAGTTCTCAAACCTTACGCACAAGTGTGGCGCTACCTGCTGGAAATTATCCAACTGCTGAAACTCTCACGTCCGGGTACAAAACAAAGAAATAAGCACTAAAGTAAAGTTATGCTTAAAAAATAAAATCAAGTCAAGTAGTTTAAAATGAATGAATGACTCATAATGTTGATCACAGATCTCGTTCTGATGAACATCACATTTTCTAATATTCATCAACTTTTTAACAAGTTACCCTGAATCTGAAAATTCATTAGTCGTTTGTTCAGTGCTGCTTACCAGTCCTAGTTAAGGCCCGAGCACCGAACGGAGGAAGGCCCTATTGAAATGTTAAGGATTATTAGGGCCCAAGCACCGATGGTGGGAGGCCCTATTGAAATTGTGATGATTTTTATGTTTTTTATTATTTCCATTTAGGGGGGCTTTGTGTCAAATACAGTATATTTGACATTGCGTTGCTTCCTCAGGGGACCATCACAACGTGGCAGCAGGTGCGGAAGATTCAGACCTTTGCCAACTTCATTACGCACATCTACGCAACGTGGTGGCTGACCTGTCACACGGCCGTAGATGCCACATGGAATGACCTCACGCTCTACCACCACCTGTACGCGTACAAGTCTGTTGACATTGCAACTCAGCGATCAAGGCACTGGAGAGGCACCTATGGTACCTGACAGGCGAGATGCTGCCCCTGGCACTTTTCAGCCCCAAGGTGCCAGTTGGCGAACGGCGCGCACTTGCAGATGCCATCTTGGAGCACATGCCGGCTGACCTCCCCATGCGAGCTCCACAGCTCCGCTTTGGCACTGGCTTCGGCAAGTCGAAGTTCCCAACCCTCTCACCGACCACCAGCTTGGCTGACTTCGCCAACCCAGACTGCTGGTTCGGCAGTCGACATCTCTCACTGGATGTAGAGGATTGGGCTGCCAGTGAAGCATTCCAGATGGGTGCTTTGAATGTACGTGCCATCACTGTTGTGAATGACTGTGCCGAGCGTGGCGTCAAACTCACATCAGACTTTGTTGCAGGAGCAGGGAGCGAGGAGCACCTGCAAAATGTGCTGCAGGCGGTTCAGCATGACCGCTCTAAACAGCCAAATATACGCCACTGCAAGCGCAAGCTAGTCCAGTACTAGGACTCAATTTCAATGTTGTTCTTTTTGTTCTTCAATAAATAAAAGTTCTATTGAAAATAAATGTTCTCAAAAACAATTTCTTTCATTTTTTTGAATGCCTAGGAAAACACCAAAAACGTCCCATTTATATATTTTTCACATGCTGTGTTCTACCTCTAAATCTAAATTTGTGTAATTTTACTGTAGAATAACTGTGAAAATGAAAGATGAAACTGTGAAAGTTTACGAAAGCCTAGTCAGAGACACCATGAACAGGAATCCACTCGAAGTAACTTTTTACTAACAATTTGCAGTAAAAATACATAATTTAAATGAACAGATACGTCATGAAGATAAAAAAAAATATCAAATGAGAGACTATAACTAAGATAGAGTTGTCTTTTCCTTCTTTTTTAAGCGCTCCGACTATCTATACCGCTTTACCGTATGAGGCAGTACTAGACGCGCAACAAAAACCCGAGTGGCGGCTGGCTTCCCAGATGACGGCTCACTTTACTGCAGTGGGCCCGGCGACATTGCATCTAAACTTAAGTTAATGGCTAAAATTAAACGTAAATACAATAGAATCGTAATTCACATCGGCAGCAATGACTCCCGGCTTCATATGTCGGAGATCATTAAAGTTAATGTTGAGTTGTGTGTGCTTTTGCTAAAACGATGTCAGACATAGTAGTTTTCTCTGGCCCGCTCCCTAATACAACAGGTGATGACATGTTTAGACGCATGTTGTCTTTTAACGGCTGGCTGTTGACGTGGTGTCCTGTAAACGGTGTGGGCTTTGTAGATAATTGGCTAACTTTTTTGAGAAAACCTGGTCTTGTTATGAGAGACGGCGTTCATCCCACTTGGGATGGAGCAGCTCTCTTATCTAGGAATATTACAAAGTCTATAACATGACAACCCATAGTTGGGACCAGGAAGCAGAGCTGCAGTGCTAAACACTTCTCTGCGCTCCCTCTGGATCAGTCACACAACCCCATAGAGATTGTGTCTGTCCACCGTCCGATTAAATTATTGAAATTAAACAATAACAGAGCGAGAACTCCACACAAAAATCTAATAAAAATTTTTAACAACCTCTAAAACAACACAGGGAACTAAGACTTTTAAATGTGGTCTTTTAAACATTAGATCACTATCAACTAAGGCTCTTTTAGTTTAGTGAGACGTGGCTGCATCCTGATGAACATGTCAGTCTAAATGAATCTACTCCCCCAAGCCATATAAATGCACAGGTTCCCAGAGAATTTGGGCGAGGAGGTGGAGTTGCTGCTATTTTTAACTCCAGTCTATCAACTAATCCTAAACCTAAACTCAGCTACAAATCATTTGAATGTCTGGTTCTTAGTCTTCCACGCCAATCCAGGAAACACCAACAGCCAATCATGTTTGCTGTAGTTTACCATCCTCCCAGGGCTTATACTGAATTTTTAACGGAATTCCCTGAGTTTTTATCAAACTTAGTCCTAAAGACCGATAAAATTATTATTGTTGGTGACTTTAATATTCATGTTGACAATAAGAAAGATAGCCGTAGCGTAGCATTTATTTTGATACTAGACTAAATTGGTTTCAGTCAGTGTGTGCACCAACCGACTTATTGTTGTAACCACACACTTGACCTTATATTATCGTACGGTGTCGGAATTGAACATTTAACAGTCCTCCCGCACAATCCAGTTCTATCAGACCATAATTTAATAACCTTCCATTTTTTCAATAACTGAATATATGCCACCAATAAAAAACTCATTTTCTAGATGTCTACCTGATAGTGCTGTAGCTAAATTTAAGGAAATAATTCCAATTACATTTAAACCCGTATTATCCGTAGATATAAAGAACAAATTCTTTAAAAACCCGAGCTCCGTTTAGATCGACCACCTAGTCGATAGCTCTGCAGAAGCATTACAATTAACTTTAGATTCAATAGCGCCTCTAAAAAAAAATTTCAAACATAGTGAATTAGCTCCGTGGTATAATTCCCAGACAAATGAGTTAAAACAATTATCAAGAAAATTAGAAAGGAAGTGGCGCTCAAGCAACCATGTTGAAAACCTCAGACTCGAACAATAGTGTTAAAGAATATAAAAAGGCTCTCCACAAAGCAAGAGCTGCCTACTTTTCAAAACTAATAGAAGAGAATAAAAACAACCCCAGGTTTATCTAAAATCTTAGAAAAAGTGATAGCCAATCAGCTGTGTGAGTTTCTCCAGGAAAATAATATATATGAAGACTTTCAGTCGGGGTTTAGAGCCAATCACAGTACAGGGAAAGCCTTGGCAAAAGTCACTAATGACCTTTTAATAGCCTCAGTTCAGGGACTTGTGTCTGTCCTCGTTCTGTTAGATCTCAGTGCAGCATTCAACACATTTGACCATCAAATTTTATTACAAAGACTCAAAAAGTTAATTAATATTAATGGAACCACCCTTAACTGGTTTAAATCGTATTTTTCTGATCGCTCCCAATTCGGGCAAATTAATGAAGAGACATCACCAAAGTTATCCATGGTGTTCCACAGGGCTCTGTGCTCGGCCCAATTTTATTCTCATTATACACTCCTGATCAAAATCTTAAGACCAGTTAAAAAATTGCATGAATTTGCATTTTGCACTGTTGGATCTTAGGAAGGTTCTAAGTAGAGCTTCAAAATGCAAAAACAAATGGGAACAAGAGACCAAAAGTTGTGAGCAGGCAATTTATTGAAAACAACAATTTAACTCAAATAGGCTGTTCATCAGCTGATCAAAAGTTTAAGACCACAGCCTTTAAAAGCCTAAATCTGTGCAAAAATTTGGATTCCATGTCATTTCCTGTCAAGTAATCACACTGTGAAGATCTCTTGATGGTGAAGGCAAAAAAGCTCACCGTCTTTGAACGTGTTAGGATTGTTGAACTGCATAAACAAGGCCTGTCACAACGTGCCATCGCTGCTGAGGTTGGACACAGTCAGACATTTTGCATTTCTTAAAAGATCCTCAGGGTTATGGAACAAAAAAATCAAGTGGTAGACCCCAAAAAATCTCACCGGCGCTGAGCCGGAGGATCCGAATGGCTGTCCGTCAAGACACGGGACGATCCTCGTCCCAAATTAAGGCCATTACTGGTGCTGACTGCAGCCCATAACCATCAGACGGCATCTGCGAAGGAAGGGTTTCAAAAACAAGAAACGTCTTCAAAGGCCACGACTCCTTCAACGCCACAAAATTGCCCGTTTAGACTTTGCAAGGGAGCACCAAACATGGGACATTCAAAGGTGGAAGAAAGTTTTATTTTCTGACGAGAAAAAATTTAACCTTGATGGTTGTGATGGCTTCCAACGTTACTGGCATGACAAGGAGATCCCACCTGAGATGTTTTCTACGCGGCACAGTGGAGGGGGCGCCATCATGATCTGGGGTGCTTTTTCCTTCAATGGAACAATGGAGCTCCAGGTTGTGCAGGGGCGTCAAACAGCAGCTGGCTATGTGGAGATGTTGCAGCGGGCATCCCTCATGACTGAGGGCCCTCGTCTGTGTGGTAACGACTGGGTTTTTCAGCACGACAACGCTCCAATTCACAATGCCCGTCTGACCAAGACTTTTTTCCAGGAGAATAACATCCCTCTTTTGGACCATCCTGCGTGTTCCCCTGATCTTAATCCAATTGAGAACATTTGGGTTTGGGGATGGATGGCAAGGGAAGTTTACAAAAATGGACTTCAGTTCCAGACAGTGGATGCCCTTCGTGAAGCCATCTTCACCACTTGGCGCAACATTCGCACTAGCCTTTTGGAAACACTTGCATCAAGCATGCCAAAATGATTTTTTGAAGTGATCAACAGTAATGGTGGAGCTACTTATTACTGAGTCAGTTTTTGACACTTTAATTTCTGTTTTCTGTTGTTGTTTTTTTTTAGCTGTGGTCTTGATCAGCTGATGAACAGCCTACTTCAGTTAAATTGTTGTTTCAATAAATTGCCTGCTCACAACTTTTGGGCTCTTGTTCCCATTTCTTCTTTTTGCATTTTGAAACTCTACTTAAAACCTTCCTAAGATTCAACAGTGCAAAATGCAAATTCATGCAATTTTTTAACTGGTCTTAAGATTTTGATCAGGAGTGTATGTTGACTATTGTATGGCCTGCTCCTGATAACAGGATAGTATGAGTGACAGAGATAGTCTGTGCCCTGATCTGTTCAATTCCTAAAGGTTCTTCCAGGTGATCAATGAAATGTGATCGTATCTTCGTTGTCGCCATGTTATGTCAGATCAAGACTGCTGATTAAGTCTTTAGCTTAAGTCAACAAAGGCTTATGTTACGAGGACTCTGTAACTGTAATTTCGCTTGGTATATTTAAAGAGTAATTAAAACCCCAAACGACTTTTCAGCTGAAAATCTGTGCATATGGTTATTTAGTAGTGTAGTGGATAGATTCAGGTCCAAATTGACGTTTTAGTTCGAAGTATTGAATTATACATAGTGTTTTTATAAATATGCATAACCTTTGAACCGGCAATTGCAATGGAATGCTGCTATTGACTGATCTGGTTGCAGGTTACGTATATGGAGGCAGCTTTCATCACCAAACAGCTCTGTCCTCCTCGCCCCTCTCATAAAGTTAATGTGGCATAACTCTTGAGGTGTGTCTTTTGTTCTTACTCTTGATAAGAGATCAGTATATTGAGCTTCTCCCTGATGGTTTTTGTCCAAGTCTTCAATGTCCATTGACAGTGCACAGGAAATTGTAGCGCCAAAGCATCATGAAATTCGGAGCTGGTCCTCCTTGGGCCAAGCTGGCAGCCATTATTTCGCCAACAGTCCTTAAAAAAAACTTATTGACAAAAATTGTCTGTACCAGTCATGTGTTCCACCTCTGTCCATTGCCCCTGCCTTCCTTGTGTGTGTATATAAGTCTCAATCCTTCCCTTTGTCATTCTTGGTTCGTCGTCTAAATGTTGTGTCTCCTGAGCTCTAGTCCTCTGCTTCTATTTTTTTGCCTCCAGTGTTTTTGCCTGTATGCATTTAGTTGTTTCTATAAAATCGGCCTCAGAATAATGTTTGTGATTTCACTACGTCTATTTTTGTCTCAAGCTCTAAGAAAGTTCCTCAAACTGTCCCCACAGTGTCCACTCTTGAGGGAAATGTCATAGAGGTGGTTCATATCTATGAATATCTTGGTGTCTTGATTGATGATTCCCTTTCATTCAAACCCCACATTGACAATCTTGTGAAGAAATTGAAACTTAAATTGGGCTTCTTCTTTAGGCACAAATTTTGTTACTCTTTTGAGGTGAAAAAGCGGCTTGTCACTGCAACGTTTTTATCCAGTTTAGATTATGGAGATTTGATTTATATGAATGCCTCAGCTAAATGTATATATAAGATTGATGCTGTTTACCATGCTTCTCTGAGGTTTATCACTAACTGTAGAGCCCTGACCCATCACTGTGAATTGTATTCTCGAGTGGGTTGGCCCTCTTTGTCCACCAGGAGGCTGGGACATTGGTGCACTTTTATTTATAAGGCCATGCTTGGGCTACTGCCATCATATATTTGTAATTTAATCACACAGAAAAGTGTTGCTTCTTACAGTCTGCGCTCAAACAATCAGATGCTTTTGTTAGTTCCATTGGCCCGCACTGAATCAGGAAAAAGTGCATTCGTCCACTCTGCTCCCACCACATGGAACTGGCTGCAAAAAGATTTTAAATTAACCGAAATGATTTCTTTGAACGCTTTCAAATCTACGATGAGAGCATTTCAGACCACTTCTTTTACTTGCAGATGTTTTTTATAAATTTTAATCTATTTGTAATTGTAATTGTAATTGTGTTTTTTTATCATTTTAATTTCTGTTTATATGTTGTGAGTGTAATATTGTGAGTGTATACATGTTATTTGTTGCTGCCTCTTGGCCAGGACTCCCTCGGAAAAGAGGTTTTTAATCTCAATGGGACTTTCCTGGCTAAATAAAGGTCAAATAAAAAATTTAAAAAAAGCGCTGACTTTCGATCGTCTCGTGGAAATGTCAAGGACAGAGTCATACAATAACCAGATGTGTGCATCTGGGTAGGGTGTAACATACAATTAGAGGCTATGTATTTGTGCTGGATGCAATTATGTCATGCTTTTTTAGGGATGTATTGTTATTAGGAATTTCAACATGTTAGGAGCAAGGTAATTTGGGCTTTGGTGTTTAAAATGTTTAGGGCACAAAGGCCAGTGAGAGACATAAAAGGCTTTGGGGCTTGCAAATAAAAAACTTGACTTCATGATGAGAAAATACACATGTCAACTGAAGAAATATTACTCACTTTGATTCTATCTAAGTAGACACTTTAGAATATGTAAATATTTCCTTTCAGAAGAGATTTAACATTCAATTGTATGAACATCAAAAACAAAACAAACACCTTTTGAGTTATGTGGAGTTCAACATGCCAAAGTCATTGTGTTTGTGTGGGAGAGGGTGTTTAATCTGACTCGATGTAAAATCAGTTAAAGATGAAAACTTTAATTGTTATCAAACACAATGATAGCCCAAACTGCAAAGATAAAACATAGAAAGTTGCTAAAAGAGTAAATGGAAGGTTAATGGGACCCTCAAATATGAATAGACACTTTGATAATGTAAAGAAACATGAAAGGTTCCCTAGATCTGATGCTTTAAAAAGTTGCACAGTCTTATGTCACGACAGGTCCGCAAGTCCTTCCCAGCTCCGTGGTTGTCTGACTCGGAGCGTGCCGACAGAGCCGCTATGCAAGCATCTGAAAGGAAATGGCGGAAATCTAAACACCTGGACGACCTGCTCGCGTATCAATCTTTATTTCCTCTTTTTCGTCCTCTATTTCCACAGCCAAAAGCACTTTTTACCACACTGCAATTCAACCCTCATTTTCTAAGCCCAAAAAACTCTTCTCCATCTTTTTCAACCTCCTTGAACCCCCCAGTCCCCCTCCTCCTTCCTCCCTTCTACCAAGACTTTTTGTCAACGCTCTTCTGATCCTCCTTCTATAACGACACTTCCATCAACTTCATCTTCATCACCTTTGCTTTCCTCTTTCACCCCCCTGTCTCCCAATCAAGTTCTTACCTTGGTAACCTCTGCCCGCCAGACCACCTGCCCCCTAGACCCCATCCCCTTTCACATTCTCCAGTCTATTGCTCCTGACCTTCTTCCTTTTCTCAACCATCTTATCAACACTTCCCTGTCAACTAGCTGTTTCTCTAATTCTCTGAAGGAGGCAAGAGTAAATCCTCTCCTAAAGAAACCCACCCTCGACCCGTCTGAAGTAAACAACTACAGACCTGTCTCTCTTCTTCCCTTTATTTCCAAAACTCTTGAGCGCGCTATCTTTACACAACTCTCCACCTATCTTAAAAACTATAACCTTCTTGACCCTCATCAGTCTGGTTTCAAGGCAGCTCACTCAACTGAGACTGCCCTCCTTGCTGTCTCTGAGCAACTTCACACTGCTAGAGCAGCTTCTCTCTCCTCTGTCCTCATCCTTCTAGACCTCTCTGCTGCATTTGACACAGTGAACCACTAGATCCTGATGTCCTCCCTTCAGGACCTGGGTGTCTCAGGCTCTGCTCTCTCCCTGCTCTCCTCCTACCTCAATGAATGCACTTATCGGGTACCTCTGTGTCTGAACCTTGTCATCTCACTACCGGGGTCCCTCAAGGTTCTGTCCTGGGTCCTCTCCTTCTCTCTTTGTACACCAACTCTCTCGGCTCTGTCATTCACTCACATGGCTTTTGCTACCATAGCTATGGTGATGATACCCAACTAATCCTGTCTTTTCCCCGATCTGAAACACAGGTAGCAGCACGAATCTCTGCCTGTCTGAGTGACATCTCTCAGTGGATGAGAGCACACCACCTGAAAATTAAACTTGAACTACTTTTCCTTCCAGGGAAAGACTCTCCCACCCACGACCTGACTATTAACTTTGACAACTCTGTGTTAACCCCCACTCACACTGCTAGGAACCTGGGTGTGACACTTAATAGCCAACTCTCCCATACTGCCAACATTACTGACACAACACGTTCCTGTAGATTCATGCTATACGCTATATTCTCACTCAGAAGACGGTGCAGGTTCTGGTCAAGGCTCTGGTCATCTCACGCCTGGACTACTGTAACTCCCTCTTTGCAGGTCTACCTGCTACTGCCATCCGACCTTTGGAGCTCATTCAGAATGCAGCAACTCGACTGGTTTTTAACCAACCTAAATTCACTCACACTACTCCGCTCCTCTGCTCCCTTTACTGGTTACCAGTGGCTGCCCGCATCCGGTTAAAAACGTTAGTACTTGCGTACCGTGCTGTGAACAGATCAGGTCAAGTCTACATCCAGGACATGGTCAAACGTAACAGCCCGGCACGTTAACTCCGCTCTGCTTCGGCTAATCGGCTCGTTGCTCCCTCACTGCGAGCTAAACACTTATCAAAATCACAACTGTTTGCTGTCCTGGCTCCTAAATGTTGGAATGAGCTCCCCATCGACATCCGGACATCAGAAAGTTTACACATCTTCCGCCGAAAACTAAACACATACCTCTTCCGACTTTGCCTTGAATAAAACATTTTTTAATTACTAACAACTTTTTGAAACTAACAATTTAGTAGCACTTAAATGGCACTTACTTATAGCACTTTGTAGAGAGCGAGAGCTCCCACACTCATCCTTAACACTTTCTACCGGGGCAAATGTAATGTAAATGTAATGAATGGTAAAGAAGACGCCAGAAATGTTTAATTCTCTTAAAAAACTATATGGTTAATTGCAATGTAAAAAAAAAGCCATTAACTATGGAACACCAAAGTTAGATCTTGCTTTCTAAAACCTGCAGTAAGATGGTAAGGTGGCTGACACCTGCTGGCAAAACATTGTAATGCAAGTTTACCATTTTATAACGACAAAAATTCGACATTTAAAATGACTTTAAACACTTTAAATATGGGATTACTTTTATTTGAAATTTTTCATTTAAAAACAAACAACCAATAAATCTACACTGACGATTGAATACCTTTGCGTTTCTCACCTGTGCTTCAAACCCCCCATAATCGCATGTTTGGTTGTTCTTTGCACGTCCTTCACAATTTATATTTTTCTCCTCCACCATTTGCTTTGCTTTGTAGGGCATGTGAGCGTGGTGGGTACTCTGTCACAGTATAACTTTGTCCTCTCACTGTCAGCAACAACAGCCAAATCCCCCTTTAGCAATCTGCTTCCCTTTTGTGACTGTGGCCTGTTAAGTATTATATATTTATTATATACATACACACATACATTTTGGTATATATGGATTTTTTTTACAATTTTAAGTTTCTGGTATGGATACAATTTTCTGTTGTAAATATCATGTGTTAATTGTCAGTTGCTGAATAAATGGCTGTAATCTCGATAAGTCCTAGTCTCAGTTCATCTTTTACTGTCATGGGCACTATAGATGTTCTGTGGGCCTTTAGTTGGTTTGTGTCAGTATTAAAGGGTCAGTACTTATAAAACTTTAATGAAATCTGGGCCTTGACGGGGCCCATGGTCACATATACATACAAAAACCGGATAAACAAATACTAACTTATACATGAGTTTGTTATATTTGTATGCCCTTAATACTAAGCAATAATACAGGCATGTGTGCCCCTACAGGTGGTGTATCAATCCAACCACTGTGTGTCTGGATGACTACATTTAAACACACATCATTCTAAAAACGACCACAGTAAAGGTTTTGAATGCTTGTACTCATTTTTTATTTTGCAATTATTTCCTTGTGCTCTTTTGTTCAAATATTACATCCTGTGCAAATATACTTTAACAACCTGGAATCAGCACAAATGTATTGAGTGGGAGCACCTCTGTTATGTTCAATGGTTAGATTGCCATTCACACACACATTCATACAGTACATTGGCAGCACTTTTTTGTTCTGTGAGGGGCAATTCAGGATTCAGCATCTTACCCAAGGACACTTCGGCATGCAGAAGGAGAAGATAGGGGATCAAACTGACTACCTTCTGGTTGGAGGACGACCGCTCTACCCCTCAGCCGTTATCTCTATAAATTTGTCAATATGGACATGCTTTGCCTCATTAGAATGGATTTTGCACATAAAGCTGGCAGTGATGATTATTACTCTTCATGCTCACAATGCAAGGTATCATTATATTATATTATATTTGAAAGTCCGGACTGAGCAGCTGAAGAAGAGCAAAAAAGCTAAACATCAGAGAGCAATATACATAAATAACGCCTCTATTTTGTCACAATAAGCTTTGTTTTTGTCCACAACAACAGTCAATTTGGCAAATCCAATGTCTCTGTGTCACTTTGAAATTATTCATGACCGTGCTACAAGCTCTAACACTCATGGGGCTATGCCTCCTTGTTAGTTCACCAGTGTCCAAGGATCTGAGATCCAATTAAGGTGCAGAGCTGAGCTTGTCCACACAACACAGGTTACATAAATAATGGGTAAAGAAACAAACAAAGTACATGATATTAAAGTAAGTGAAAGTACATGATATTAAAGAGACCCAATAATAACCTATTTGGGTCATGAGATGTTCTTAACAATCTCTGTTTATCTCTGTTTTCCATATTTTAAATTAAACATGTGCATTATAATTTTAAGAGCGACTGCTTCTTTGATACAATCCGGAGTTAGTTCAGAAATATTCCTTGGCATTACTGAGTTCTTCTAAAGAAAGTAAAATATATATATATATTACTTGTGTTTACAATATATTGTGTTGTATTGTTGTTGAACGTGTTCAGAGCTGTTGATATACACTCCATATTGCAGAGTGAAGTGAGAAACCTTTGCGTTTTATAATACCTGGTTTATCTGCAGGGAAGCCATAGTGCGTCCATGATCCACCAGATTCATTTTTTTAGCACAGATTTTTAATTCAATGTTTTTCATAAATGAAACAATTTGGTTTATTACTGCATGTGTATGGCTTCTTTGTCAGTTTGAATGACCTACTGGTGTTATTTGTTCATACATTGCATTTCAGCAATGTCAGAGGCCTGTTCCGTAGTCGACAATTCAGCTTAATATAAATTATTGTGCTTTTACTTTGAGGACAAATTGCTAAAGAGGAGGTGATTCTATGAATGTTTTTGTAACTCTTGATTCTTTTCTGTTGCTATGTTTTGCTGTTTATCTTGGTTTTGAGAAAAAGCAGATTGGAGACTAAGCTGTTAGAAAAAACTGAAGAAATACCATGGGAATTAGCAAAACAAACACGGAGAGGATTTTCCGCATGGTCAATAAAAGAATAAAGCTGATACAGCACATTCGTATGACACTAGGGTCACACTCAGATGGACTGGAGTCAGATAAATAATTATTTAAGCATGTTTAGTCAATACTGTTTTCATTCATTTAGACAAGTGAGAGGAAAGCTAAGATGTATAACTGGTATGATTGTGATCTATAGAATATTTTCTGCAGTTCAACATTATTTCAGGTTCCCCTCACCGGCTTACAATGATTTTTGGATTTCTCACGAAGACATTACTTTTCATACATTACACAAATCAATATTTTTGCACAAAACATAATCCAACAAATTAATGTTTTAAGCCCTGTGTTCAAAAGATTTTTTTTTCTTCACTTCAGTTAGGTTCATTTGGGATAAGAACATATATTTAATTAAGAACTATTTGGAAATATATACTCCCAGGTTCTGATCCCAGTACTAATTACAAAGAAATTACATTATATTTATAATAAATTGTTCTCTCTGTCCCGTTAAAGCAGCAGAAACAAAGCTCTGTGGTTTCAATACACATAATCATACAGAAGTTACAGCGTTATCTCACTCCTGATCAGTTCAACCTCTGTGCGGGTTAGAGAGTGAGGAGAGAAAAGCCCAAATAAATACATTTCTATTGCTTTTAATTGTAAATACAATTCAACCCTGTGTTTTAGATTCAGTATTCAGATTGTTGGACTAGAAACTGGTTCTGGAACCAGGTACCATTTGAAAGGGTTCAACCCACCCACACGTCCTGACTGTTGACAAGGTTGTGTTGCAAATCATTTAGGTCACATAAACCAACATTGTCAGTTGACCAACAACTGAAGAAATCATTCAGAGTTGAGGCCACTGTGGTTCTGCCTCTTCCAACGTGTATGTTTTGATATTTGATCAAATTTGATTTCTTTCAGAATTTCTGTCATGTAACATAAGAATTAGTCCCCAAATCTGCTGCAGATGGTGCAATTTTGAACCACTATGGATTTAGAGGTCAAGTATCTGCCTGTTAGTCTTCACATGGCACCTAAAACGGATTGGGCCAGTCCTGGGATGCACTTTAGTTAGTACGCCCCCTCCTCCATTTCTGCACTCAACCTTGGAGCCCTCTTGTCTCTGGTTCCCATGTCTCTGCAGGGATTAATCCCTGAACCACAGGTGTGATAATCCCAGACAGAATGCCACTGCTGAACACTGGGAATGACAGTGCTCCGGCCCCAGTCTGCTTTGATCGGGGGCCTAACAGCTTCTGTTGCTCCACAAACTGAGTCTGTGACCCGCTTCAAAAAAGACAAAAACAGAACAAAGCACTTTTGTTCCCCAAATGCTGTTAGTGGACTGTAATGTTTCATGAAGTGGTAGGCATACTATGGAAACCCTTTTAAAAAGATAGTTATCTATTTCCATGAGTGTGCATCTCAAAAGTAAACGGTAGAGCAGAAACCAAAAATATATTCAACTTCATTTTCAGAAGCAATGCTGGTGCTTTTGTGTATATACTTGGATGACAATTAATGGTGTTACGTTTGTTAATAAGAAATCTTTATCTCTCTTGAAAGACCATAAAATATTACTAAAATATAGATATTTGTTCAGAACCATGTGTTGGTCAGGACCCTGCCAATTGAGACTCTAAAAATTCATGCTATAGTTGTTAGTTGTCATGTTGGTTGTCATTCACAGGTTCTGTGACGAAACTCCACTGGTCCATTTGTGTTCATGCATATGATCACAGTTGTAATTGTTAATTGCAATAATTAATTTCAGATTTAATTATTAATGCATTTACAAAAGTCTTGAATCATATTAAAAAGTTCCATTTAAAAAATAGAGATTGTTGAATGTAATTTTGTAAACAAAAATTTGTTGGGCAGTTTTACTAGTACTATTGCAGATACATCTGTTTCAGTATCTGTTCATTTGTCCACCGGAGGGCAGCCTTTACCAGATAATTTCTAAACGCTGTGTACACCCACCACCTCTCTCATCATTGAGTCTGTGTGGTGGAGTCAGTACCACTATGACTATATCTGGTGAGAAGTCCTTTACTCTTACTTTCCCCTCTGCTTGAAGCTGTTCAAAAGTCCTGTTATGAACTATTTAATCATCACATTATCACATTGTTTGTGTGCGACTACTTCTCAGGTAAAGCTGCAGTATTGAGAACAAAGACCTGTGATGAGCATTAGTTAAGGAACAGGCATCCAACTCAAGAGATTTCAAAGAGATGTACACACACCCACACACACACATTGGTGACTTTGTGGTAATATATCTTCACAATTGTCCTGTCAATTTGTGTTTCACACTGCCAGGGTCACCCTCTATGTCCTTGTCTAAGCCTCTTTCTTATATTTAACATCAGAACACACACACACACACATTCTGCAATCAGATTATATACAAAATGAACTTGCTCCACATCAGAGGCCCTGTTCCGACCTGGAATTAACATCCGTCTGAGTTGATCTAATCACAAGTGGACAGCTCTGAGTTCATCAGCTCCTACTTGGCATTAGAATGTGTCTCCAGTGACCACTGTGATCAGATCTCAACTACCCACAAACAGACTCATTACAGATATTTGCAAAGACGTAATGTGTTGTTGTTTTTTAGCGAGCCTGAGTATGACAGACAGGTCCGGTGTCAATGTGCTTATTTGTGTGTGGGTGTGTGAGAGAGAGAGAGAGAGAGAGAGAGAGAGAGAGAGAGAGAGAGAAGGTCCAGCAAGGAGGTGCTGAATTAATAAACACAGCTCTGCATTATGGCCATTTTATATAATTGAGGTCAATATAATTGAGGTCAATGTTAATGGTTAATGCTTTGTATTTAGATAGGGCTTTTCTAGTCTTGCTGACCACTCAAAACACTTAACAGTACAGTTTGCCATTCACCCATTGACACTTTTTTCTATCGAAACAAGATTTAACAGAGGACAATGAGGTAGCTTGTTGGATTCCAAGTGGAAGGTTATTCCATAGTCATGGAGCCATTACTGAAAACGCTCTACGGACTTCAGTGTCCCACCCTACATCAGGAACCAAAAGTAACAGTTGATCTGCAGATCTGAGATCATGAGCTGGTATCTATGGGATTAGGTCAGAGATGTAAGAAAAAAAATGTAATTTTTGTTTATTAATTCCGAGCGTGACAGGTCTGAATCAAATACTACACCCAGGTTTCTGGCCTAATGAGTGCACTGTAGACCCTGTGATTCTAAGGACTCATTTATAGCATCCCTGTGTGATTTAGATCTAAACACCAATCTTTTGTTGATCATCGACAGCATAAGGAAGTTGCAGGACCTTATGTCTCCAAGACAAGCTGTGAGTGAAGCGGTTGAGGAGGATTAACAGACCAATATATGGGTATCATCAGCTTAAAAATAAAAGGAAATGTTTTGGTTACAGATTAAATGACCCAGTGGTAAAATGCATATTGAAAACAGAAAAGGACCGAGAACTGATCCTTGAGGAATGCTACATGTGATGTCTGAGAAGCTGGAGAGAGGAATTCCCGATCTGTCATTAAAGTAGAGCAGTCCCGGTCATGCCTACCCAGTTTTCAAGCTTGTTAATTAGCGTACCATGATCCACAGTACAAAAGCCAGCTTCTGAGTTCCTCCTCAGTCAATAATAACTTTCAAAAGTGCACACTGCTCGCGCTACATTCGCTCCGCTCCTCTGCTGTGTGCGCACCTCACCAACGCTTCCAGCCCAGCACTGACCCTGTTTGACCTTACTCCCTAGCTCTGGTGTCTACAGACTCCTGTGGTTATGTCATAGCTCCAGTGCTCAATCACAGAGATACTGAAAAGACTGTTGCATTTGGAGTTTTTGCGGCTCCCATCATGTTGTCATTCCCCCAGCTCTATGGCCACAACTCGTACAACCCGCCCCCAAATACTTACCTGAGCTGTAGAGTCCAAACTCAAGGCCACACATAGAGATTGGTGGCTTGGCCTTGCTTTTTACTTATTGTTTTTAACTTAAATGGGGCCAGCAGAATTTCCATAGCTTTCCATTTCAGTGGCCCTAAAAGTAGTGTGGATGCCACACGTATCTGTAGCAGAGGTGATAGCAGTTTGGATGTAGCCCTATAGAAACATGAAAGGTGAAGATTGGGAGCAATAGTGAAATCTCTTATTGTACATTATACACATGTGGCTTAATTTGTAACAATTCATGGTATCTTGAAAAGCAGTAGGAACATGCAGTTCATGTCACAAAGTAATGTATCAATAACATGTGCTTGTTCTGAATTGGGCCTCAGAGCAAAGTTATAATGAGTATGACGCAGTTCAAATTTGACCATGTGTTTTGATGCAAATCTGGATCTAGATGCACATAAAATGATTTATTATTAATTAAAACATGGAGTATACATTTGTTCTTTATTTTGAATGCATTTTTGTCTTTTCAACAAAAGCTAAGCTCTCTCTCTCTCTCTGTGTTACTGCCACTTCTTGATAATTCCACATTTCTTACTTTTTCAGGGCAGCCTCTTCCCTTCTGTTCGCGTGTCACTCCTACTGTCCCTGCACCTGCCTCTGAGAGCGTGCAACACTAAAATATCACTGTGAGAATACATGGCCTGTTCCCATCATTCAGTCCCAGTGAAAAGGAACTTTGAGCAGGGTGGGATCATTTCCACCAGATTCCTGAGAGTAAGGAAAAGGATACTGGAAACAACGGGAAGCCAATGTTAAATTGATGGGGAGCTATGAGAACGGAGGCAATTTGCCTGAAGGGGCCATGACTGTTTATCCAGAACTGACAATAGTGACAAGTAAAAGGGTTGTAATAGTGTTAATGTAGCGACAGCCTGTTGAAATGTTCAATCTCTGAGCAAATATCTGGGTTGTGGAAGACATTTAGAAATAACATTTACAAACTACAATTGGTTTCATAGAGCAAGAAGGGCTTTATTCAAAATAAAAAAAGGTACCTTATACCTATTATAGCTCTTATAACTATTTAATATTATAATCCATTTTTTTAATCATTTCCTGATATGTGTTGGTTACGCTATAAAACCTATTAAATATAATTAGTAAGAATATTTCCCTTATAGGTTGGACATATTGAACTGGCAGATAGCACCTAAGCCCGGAAAAACATGATGTCATGGGGATCCACGGGTCAAGGTTGAGTTCACTCTTTGTGAATCCTTTGGAAAAGCTTCCACTGTTTTCTAACATGGGCTCACTCGGACAACTCCAACATCAGGAGCATTTCACTTAAGCATTTGCTTTCTCAAATACAGGAGATTTTCCGGAGCTAAGTGAATGTCCGAAAGCACTGAAAGACATTGACAATGTCTGAAAGTTCACAGGAAGATCTGAAAACACATCTGTCCAAACAGTCCAGCTTCAGTTAGTGTTTGCATCTCTCTGCCTGATAACACCTAGTTTACTGGCCCCTGTCAGAGCTGGCTCCGTATCTTCAAGTGGGAAGTCAGTGTGTGTATGTGTGAGGAGTAGTCACTTTATGGTTTGTAGTGCTCCCCAGACTCAGCCATAAACCAGTAACAGTTGTAGACTTTTATGGGGACTCCAGGGTGTTTCACTCACTAAAACCAGAATGGACACAGTTAGATTTAACACATTTCACCCAAGCAAGTGTTAGAAACAGGTTGGAAGTGTCCTGTTAAACTGTTCTATTACGTCCAAAGTCTATATTTGCAAAAGCATGAAGTTGATAGATTGACAGCATGAGTCATTGAGCAGTTAGAAAGTATTTGGGGTGATGAAGTCATTGTGTAAATGTTCCATCTGCTCTTCATTTACAGAGATTTCATTGTTGCCCATTAGAAACGCTTCTTCTCCAAAACGATAAGTGGTGGACTGCACATCACGAGCACCAGGACATTTTCTGGTGGCCTGGTGGTGTCTGTGGCGTTGAACTGATAACTTGACCAGCAATAATGTGGCAAGCAGGAATTATTGGACGGACTTTTCAAATACAGTTAATAGGCAACCAACATAAATAACGTAATGTTGATGTGACGTTATTCGGCAACACACAAAGCAGCCGAATGTATTAGTTCCGCTAAATTGTTGTAGCATCCGTGCATCCTATTCTGATAGCATCATAACAACTGCCAGGGAAATGGAAGGTCAGGGTGAGAAGAAAAGGAAAAGTGGAGAAGAGAGGAAGAGAATAAAGAGAAAGCTCTTGTCTCAGATGCAGCAAAATACAGCAAAATGAGCGTCATTTTCTCCAGGAAGGGACCAGGTCAGTCAAGCGACACTCTGGAATCGATCAACTCAAAAACACAGGGGCAAACCAGCCCCAGTTATTCACAGTGTGCAATATTCCTAAACATTAAGTTACGAGTTAAGGTCATTTAAAAAAGAATGACCACCTTCATTAGTTCAGTCTGTAAATACATTATTGAATTAATGAGGTAACATACTCATATACAATTTACAATACACAAATTAATTGGACTGAGTTAAGTAATGATAAATAATGTGAAACTATTTCAGAAAAAATTGAGACTGAATGAATAAATTAATGATTTCTCTTTGCCACTGAGAAAATAAACTTTATAATGAAAAAAAAACCTTAAATTAAAGCAACACAATAACAGACAGTCAGAATTTGTGGAAACTACCTGTTTCCACAGACTAATTTCTCTTTATAGACGGTTCAACACCTCATAGTCTCACTCTGACAATATCAGGACGTTCTTCTTTAGAATTCAAAGGTAACAGGCCTTGGAAATGTCATATTTGCACTGTTATGGTTGTTGAGAAGGAGATTTTTATGGCACTTGACAAAGATACCATAATTGAAAAGATGAAAGAAGTCTTTGTCCGAGGATCCACTGTTCAAAAATGGCTGAAGAGATGCCTTAAATGCTTAGTACTACACAATAAAGAAGTTGCTAAGTCATTTTTCGACATGACCTCCAGGTAGAGTCTGCAGAATTGAGTCCGGAGTTTACCCCAAGATTTTCAAAACAGGGCCCGTGTTTTCAAAACACTACACACAATTAGCACAACCACACACCCAATTAGCAAAACACTACAGATCCTTTGCAAAACGAAACACTCTTGTAAAAACTATACACTTCTTTTTAAAAACCACACTTTGTTACCATATGAAACACACACGTTTCACATTACTATACTCTGTTTGCACGAGTTACACTCTGGTGTGATAAACCTAAAACACTTTTAGCACTTCTACTTCCCTATGATTAGAGTAGGCTACTAACAACAAAGTACAAATATAATGTAAATTCACCAAACACTAAACAAGACCAATATTGCAGACTGAAGAAACTCATTTATTTCTCAACACGCCCAAAATGTTGACATAGAGATTCATAATACTGTAACCAAACGTCACTTTACGTATTGTAAGTTTCGCCTTTGACTAGCTGGATCTGGCCAGAGAATTTCATCAACATCGCAGTCAATGTTGTCATTAGCAAGACACCTTGGAAAGAAACGTCTTGAATGACGAATCCATCCTTGCATTGCTGCTACCTCCATCTGGTCACAGGCCTCATCCATGGCTTGGATGAGGGGTACCTCAGCCTGGAGACGGAGATCGTATACCTTCCACCGCCATGCCGAGAAACTCTTCTATAGGGTTGAGGAATGGAGAGTATGGTGGAAGATATAGGACGGTGAAATGTGGATGTTGCTGAAACCAGTTCTGAACCAGAGCAGAGCGGTGGAAAGACACATTGTCCCAGACAATAATGTATTGCATATGATCGATTTGATTTGCTGCAGTTATGTTGTGCAATTGGTCCAAGAATGTAAGTATGAGTGCTGTGTTGTAAGGGCCCATATGGGCATGGCGGTGGAGGACCCCATTCTGTGTAATGGCTGCACAGAGTGTTATATTACCCCCACATTGCCCTGGGACATTGACTATAGCCCTGTGGCCAATGATGTTTCTTCCTCTCCCTCGAGTTCTCGTCAGGTTGAACCCAGCCTCAATCTACGTAAATGAACTCATGCTGGATCTCCTCTCCATCCATTCATAAAACTCTCTGAAAAACAGTGTCAGGCAAAATTGTGTAGTTCAGTGTAGATCTAGTATACATATTAATCAATCAATCAATCAAATTTTATTTGTATAGCCCATATTCACAAATTACAATTCATCTCATAGGGCTTTAACAAGGTGTGGCATCCTCTGTCCTTAACCCTCAGCAAGAGTGAGGAAAAACTACTAAAAAAAACTTTTAACAGGGTAAAAATAAGTAGAAACCTCAGAGAGAGCCACATGTGAGGGATCCCTCTCCCAGGACGGACAGAAGTGCAATAGATGCCACGTGTAGAAAACATTCATCATTAAAGTCTTTAGCGGCATTGATGCAGTCCCGCTGCAATCACAGTTCATGGTCAGCAACCAGCAGGACCACGATCCACCATCCAGACCAGAGGCCACTCCAGTCCTCAGTCACCGTCCACCGCCGCCCACCAGGACCCACCACGAGCCATCGCCGTGGCCCTGGTCCACCTCCTTTACCCAGTGCCAACGCGACACAAGGTCCGCCACCAGCACCACGATCAGCCGACACGACACAGAATCCGCCACACTGGGTCCACCACTGCGACCCCCGATGCGCGATCCACAAACAGCAATCCATGGTGCGGCCACAGAGGCCCTGGATCTGCGGGTGATAAAGCAAAGAGATTCCGGGGAAGGGGTGTTAGGGATGGAGAAGAGGAAGGAGAAGCTGGAAAAAGAAGCTCAGAGTGTCATAAAATAGAACAAGTTACGTTCTGCCGCACTAATTAGCTCTAACTATAAGCTTTATCAAAAAAGGTTTTGAGCCTACTCTTAAACGAACAGATGGTGTCTGCCTCCCGAACTGAAATTGGTAGATTATTCCACAAGTGAGGGGCTTGATGGCTAAAAGCTCTGGCTCCTACTCTACTTTTAGAGACTTTAGGGACGACAAGTAGGCCTGAATTCTGGGAGCGGAGTGCTCTAGTTGGTTTATAAGGTATTAACAGCTCTTTAAGGTAAAAAGGCGCTATATTATTAAGGGCCTTGAAGGTGAGGAGGAGAATTTTAAATTCTATTCTAGATTTAACTGGAAGCCAGTGTAGCGAAGCTAATACTGGAGAAATGTGCTCTCTTTTCTTTGTTCTTGTCAGGACACGTGCTGCGGCATTTTGGACAAGCTGTAGAGTCTTTAACGACTTACTGCTGGAGCCTGATAATAATGAGTTACAATAGTCCAGTCTCGATGTAACGAAGGCGTGGACTAGTTTTTTTGCATCTTTTTGCGAAAGGACATGCCTGATTTTTGAGATATTATGCAAGTGGAAAAAGGCAGTCCGAGAAATTTGTTTTAAGGGACTATTAAATGATAAATCAGGATCGAAGATCACTCCCAAGTTCCTGACTGTTTCATTGGAAGCAATGGCAATGTCTTACAGTACAGTAAAAGACTGAGACAGTATGCAAGATCACACTGCTAAAGTGAATACATACCTCTGCATAATCATGCTGCAGTCGTTTCACCCTTTCGGAATTGCGCTCGAAAGGCAGTCGATAAATTTGCTTAATTTGAATATGTATATTTTTTAGTTTGCGTGCCAGTGTTGATGTTGAGACCTGATGGTTATCGTTGAAAATGGCGTGGTTATTGACAATGTTAGCTTGGAGCTGCTTGAGTGTTATAGCATTGTTGGCCAAAACCATGTTTACTATCTCCCTCTCTTGCTGTTCTGTGAACATAGGAGGCCTTCCCCCCTTGTCGTCCCTGACCCTCAATCCTATGTTGAAAAAAAAACAGTATACAATAGTATAGTAATTTCACAGGAAAAGGTAACAGAAGCGCTGATAGTGCATAGAATACAGTACTGTAAGCAGTTACTGAAACCGTGCAAATGTTTTTGATATGATGATATTTTTAAGATTAAGATTAAGATGCATTTATTAGTCCCAAACACATGCACAGGCACACTCATGCAGGTAGGGAAATTTTACTTCTGCTTTTGACCCATCTGGTGCAGGACACACAGAGCAGTGAGCGACCATGTACGGCGCCCGGGGAGCAGATGTTGGGGGAGTAAGGTGCCTTGCTCAGGGGCACTAGACAGGGTCTAAACAGACTCTTGGATTTTTGGGCAGATCAACCCAGGTTCGTCTTTTGTTGTCTCTCCGTGGAGTCGAACCAAAGACCTTTTCTGCCCATAGTCCAAGTTTCTGCCACTAGACCACCGCCTCTCAATACCAATACCTATTTTCCAGTCGAAATGTTCTCATCACACTTGCCACTGTATATCGGCTTAGATTTGGCTGTACTCGTAGTCCAGCCAAATCAGAACGTTGTCAACCAGTGTTGCGCGGCTGTGTGTGTGTGTGTGTGTGTGTGTGTGTGTGTGTGTGTGTGTGTGTGTGTGTGTGTGTGTGTGTGTGTGTGTGTGTGTGTGTGTGTGTGTGTGTGTGTGTGTGTGTGTGTGTGTGTGTGTGTGTCCTCCACTCTTCGTACCACATTCCCTCATATAGTTATTAAATTGGCTTCGCAGTTTGAACGAAACATAAATCAGGGAGCCGCAGAGGCAGTAATCTACATGGGAAAGACAGACCCCAGCTCTTTTTTAGCTAAAACAAAACTACTACAGGTAGTAGTTTTGGCAACAGCAGTTCCAAACTTCTCTTTCTCTATGGACTATAAGATGCATTTTGTGCATGGAGTATGCAATGCCCATGAGTAATCAGATGAAGAGAACTCTAAGTGAGGTGATTGGGAAATCAGAATTATCTGATTTAATCAAGAGTTGTACTCGTTATCGCACTTCTGATGGGCTCATGGATTGGCTCTAATGACCACTGTTTGAGTATAGGGTGATTCAAAATGTGCTTTGGACAGTTTTTCCTCAGATTTGTGCATGCATGTCTTGGGTACACTGCTAGTTTATACACTCTGTAAGCATGCACACAGAGTGGGGATAGACTGAATGTCTGTTGGGGGAAGTTAAGGGCATGGAATCTAAGTTGTAGTATGAACAAACATAAACAGAGACTTTTGGAATTGATGACGCTTTCAACAGCATTCACTTCCTGATTAGTTCTGATCATTTATGATGACTCTGATACAAGCTGGGCCAGGGTTGTTACAGGGACAAAAGGTCTGTTCAACCTCAGAGACTCTGTCAATACTCTTTGCACCAGACACATAGAATAGAAAGAATATGATAGCATTGTGAGGAGCAACACTGGTTGTCGATCAAGTCAAATATTTTCATATTGTCTCAGTACTTTGCTTCTTCTAAGAATGAATAGAAAACTAACCCAGAAATGTTTTGACCAGCTTTTTGTTTTTTTCCATAAATATGGTTTCCTCATAAGTAGAAGTGCTGCTCTTTATATCATTTCCTATAATTCCGAATGAAATAGCAATGGAAAATTATATTATGAGAGGCCATATGTGTTTGATGTTCTTACTGACAACCATGTAAGCATACAAACTAAGATGTTCAGAAGAAAACCTAAACCCAATGGCAGAATTTTTGAAAAAATATTTGATATTATTCCTCCTATACAAACACTATACAACTAGTATAGGAACAAAACTTAAACATAAATAGACTTTCTGCCTAAGACAGCCCCCTAGAAAAAAAATATCTGACCTGCAAGTTAATTTGTATAATTTTTTCTTTTTACAATATCAGACAAACCCAAACATTGTTGGGTGCCAAAGAGGCTGATCGCTGACAACATTTATGGATTCAACGCTACATCGCTCAATTCTGTCAACAAAGTAAAAGCACATTGTTGGATTAATTGCTGCATTACTATTTTGAGGTGAATAACAGGACTCGAAAGTTGGGAATTTTGGTCTGAATATTTTGTTTCCTTAACAGACCTCTGAAATATTGGTAGAAAAAATTACACCAGTTAAAGAGTTACTGACACATGATATTTGAAACAAAAGTTGCTTTCAAACACTCACTAAACTCATGGAGCTCATGTGTGAACACAGCAGGAGATCAGTAACCAGTTTCAACAGATGCAAAAAATTCGTATGAAAAAGGTTAAGCAACACATCTTGAAAACACCGACAAAGATGTCAAGAGAATTTTTGGGAATGAGAGCTGAAGTTGGTGTCGCTGTGCTGTAAACAAAAACATGTGATCTCTGAATCTCAGAATCAATAGGCAACGGAAGAGAGAACTCTGGAAGATTTGTTGCTGTTGTGAATGCGTCTGACCGGATAATCTGTGTGAAAGGAAACCTCTGGAGAAATCTCAGCCCCAGTTCGCTGAAGATCCTCTGCAGGTCATATCTGAAAACGGCCACATGAAGCTTCCACCCCTCACATACATACATATGCATTGCCAAGGTACACAACTGATATTAAAAAGTTTAAATTAACCATCACAGAGAATAGCATTAATTGTGGAAAAAATAGATCCACGGTCAGCTGAGTGATCGTCGATTGACAATGTAATCACGCAGGGGGGCAAGTGAGTATGAGCAAACAGAAGGGCTCCTTGCAAAGAAATATAAGTAAGATAAAGGAACTAAATGAGATTCTAACACCACAAATATGCCTGCTGTATGTAGATATAATTAAGGCTTGCATTTGTGTTTGTGAAGACCAAATGATGTTGTTTTTACCTGGTCTGAGTTTCCATATGCGACCGATGACACATTGTGTGTGTCTGTGTGCGTGTGATTATCAGTTTGTCAGCACGTCAGGTTGGACTTAAGGTTCATATATAATAAGTATAATAAGTAAAATAAATTAGCCCATCATCTAATGGCTAAGAATTGTTTTTACCCGTGACTCAAGTTACTTGCCGGCCCTTGGTTTAGTGGATCTTCAAAGACATGATTACAAACAAAAATATCATGTTTAAATGGCCTTTCATTGTGGAGGGTTTGCCTTAAGTTACACCACATTCATACAGTGTCAACTAATTACTCATTCACTCCAAATTCCCTGTAGGTGTAAAGAAAAAAGGCACTGTAACTACTGACCTCCTTACCACTTCCAGCTTTGTGAATAAGGAAACGAGTTGTAAACACAGGAATGTCTTATCCCTCTCAGGCAATGTGCTGGCCAAAGGAATGTGGAGGAGGCAAAGGAACGATTAAATTAAAAGAGGAGAGAGAACCAAGGAGGCGTCCTGTGCCTGATCCCCCCTCCTTGTTGAGAAAATCATCTCTAGTTGTCCCAGCATGAGAAAGTAGGATAGGAGGTCTGGCTTTTCTTAAAGGCCCCATGCTTTGCATCGCTAATTTCAGGAATGAGAGGAATGGGTTGATGGAGTCTTGTTGGTTGCTGGTGTTTTATTTGCCAGTCTGTGCTCGAAGAGCTCTAACACATCGACAGCTAAAAATGAAGAAGGCATTTAGAACATTTGCTGACTAGAAGTGATACTAGAGAATTAATAATAAGGGGTAAAACTGGAAAGTGGCAGCGATTATATCTTTTCTAGGCTAAGAAAGGATTATTAAAATTCATTGTCCACTAAGAAAATCGCGATAGGAGGCTTAAACTCCTCCTGTCATATGCAACTTTCTGAAGACCTTACCTCCACAAGATCCCAGACCAACAATATTTTGTCCTGCACAATAAGAGGATTTGGCAACAGCTAAAACCTTTGTATAACTTTGAAGGCAAGCAATTTACGACTGCTGTCTCTTATTAGTTTGCAACAACTAAAATGCTTGCAATTGATTTGCTGTTTATTTATAACAGCTTCTTACTTAATGTGCACCTGACCCAAAATATTAAAGGGCTGGTGTTGTTTTAAACATGTTCTCTCATTGTCCCCTTGAAAAGACAAACATTTATAATTTGTATTTCTCCTGCAAAACAATGGCAATATTTTAATATTGTAGTTTGACTCAGAAAATAAGCATTCATTGGATCTGCTGACAATAATAAATTCTGAATATTGTCTGGCCTAATCCTTTTAAAAGTAGCCTTACCTTACAACTCCTGCCTATTAACTATGTTTTAGAATGAAGATAAGAAATGTTTGTATCAGCAGGAGATTCGCTTCAGAGGCCTTGGAAAGCTGCAGAGATGAAGACGATTAACGTCATTTACAACCCCAAACCTTCCCAGGTGCAGGCTGCTGCCAGGGAACAAAGACAGGCAATACAAAGTGTATGTAGATATCTTTTTTATTTACAGGTCTAACAAACAGTCATATCCATCAGGGGTATTTGAGGTGAAGAAAAGTGATGGGAAGTGCAGTGGTCTACATGTGGCCTTCTAATGGTGGAAACTCCTCTGGGACTGGAGACGATGACTTGTCTGCGCTCCTAGGGAACACTTTGCATAACAAAAGCTATGAAGCTGATTTTGCTTTTAATAGGTTCTGTCTCTCTCTTTCGCTGTCTCTCTCTTTCGCTCTCTTTCAACTAAGGTGAAGGAAAGAAAACTACTTTAAAACACAGTCTCCCTCTCTACGTTTAGTAGGTTTAAAACCTTCCTTTACGAAAAGGTTATAGTTAGAGCCGGTCCAGGCTCTTAGTTATGTTGCTATAGAGCTAGAATGTCGGGGGACACATGACTTGACTTGAGTTCCTATAACTTATCGTCCACAGATTCAGGGCCACATCGTGGATTATGATGTAGGATGCTGTATCGTGCTGGCTGAATGTGATAATAATGGCGGATCCTGTATCGTGTTGGCATCTGATAATGGTGGTGGACCACGATCGAGGTGGCGTGTGATTGCTGATCCTGATGGCGGCAGTGGACAATGACTGTGGACTATAGTGGCATCTGATTGTGATGATGGATCCTGATCGTGGTGGCTGCTGACCATAGACTATGATTACAACAAGATTGCTTGATAAACAATATGTCTTGTCAGATACTCGACCATAACTGACAATAATCCATCAATTATATTCCTTCCATTATGCTACAAAGTGTTTATTCTAATCAATGCTGTAAATACCCTTATCTTCCTGATGTTCTCCATTACACATGGCATCACATGGTGATGGCTGAGGGGTAGAGTGGTCGTCCTCCAACCTGAAAGTCGGCAGTTCGATCCCCAGTCTGACCCATCTGCATGCCGAGTTGTCCTTGGGCAAGATGCTGAACCCTGAATGGCCCCCATAGAATAACAAAGTGCTGCGAATAGATGCGCTGTATGAATGTATGGGTGAACGTGAAACTGTAATGTAAAGCGCTTTGAGGGGTCATCAAGACTAGAAAAGCGCTTTATAAATACAAATCCATTTACCAAATCCATCTATTGCACTTCTGTTCGTCCTGGGAGAAGGATCCCTCACATGTGGCTCTCTCTGAGGTTTCTACATTCTTTTCACCCTGTTAAAAGTTTTTTTGTAGTTTCTCCTTACTCTTGTTGAAGGTTAAGGGCAGAGGATGTCACATATTGTTAAAGCCCTATGAGACAAAGTGGGATTTGTGAATATGGGCTATAAAAATTAAATTTGGTTGATAGATTAATAAATAAAACATACTGCTTTCAGATATGCACTGAACTCCGCAGTTCTTCTGTATTTCCCCTGCAAGAGGAGCATGTGTGAGTGAGAGTCTCTGCAGTTTCTGTAGACTTTCACCATTTGACCTCCTAGTATAAAGTCCTTAGAAATCCAGGAGAAGTCGGCCTGAACACAGAAGGGGAATCCCTGCTGGATTCACCGACAGCAAGTTGGGGTGATGATGACACTCTCAAAAAATTAAAAAAATAAATGAAAAGAAACATAAAGAGGTGAAAGAGAGCAGTCATACACAAAGAAGGCACCGACAACGATTTTAAGAGAGTTTGTGTTGATAAGAGCTGATCATATGGTTTCTGCAGTGAAGTTATACGTCCCTTCCTGCCTCTGTCTGCTGCAGCTCTTGCCGGAGGATTTGTTGCTGTGAACATGTCTTTACAGAAAACCTCCTGCTGTGTTGTGCATATGTGAAAGGCAACCTGAGGATAAACTCTGCAGCCAATTCTCTGGATCTTACCTGCAGGTCACGTCTGACAATGGCTAAAAAGAAACAAAGGTTAATACATAAATACTTGCAGCAGGAAAAACAAAATACAGAAGTGAACAAAAGTAAGAATACTATAGGCAAAACTGTGGTAAACTATCCTCCAATAAATGAACAATACTAGGGGTCTAAAATTTCCATGGAAATTTTAGACTCCAGCCAGCTGAGCGACAAGGAGGCCCTAACAGTTTCACGATGACACTATCAGTAGAGGGCAGCTTTAAGGTGAGTGTTCCCACGGGGAATTTAAAGTGCACCAAATGAACCAGCTGTCTGGTTGCCTGTTTCCTTATATGGAAAAGGAAAACTACGCTACAGAGATAGTTATGTTGTCGTTTGTGACCAGCCAGGTAAAAGTAGCTTGAAGCAGGCCAAGCCTGAAGACTGAGGGATAACCCTGCTTTATATGTATACTAGCAGTAATGAATCCTTTATTTTGCTAACATTTTCATGTGCAAACTCTCCAGCAATATTGATGATTTACCAGTAAACACTTTAATGCTTCATCTTCTTATTCTTATGGGAACGGGAGTCAGTTCCTTTCCCCACTGTGTCAGAATGTGTCCCAACTTATCTGTGACTTTCTATTTTTATTACTGAACAATATGAATATAAACTTGGACGTTTGTCTTGTAGTTGTGAGTGATTCAATTTTGATTTTATCTCAGTGGTTGTGCGTTTACAGCTGCGCATAAGACTTACTCACACTCATGCTGTTAATTATGGATTGTTCCATTCCCCAAAAAGTTTATGTTTGCTGACAAAACCAAGCACAAACAATGTCAAACTCTTTTGTGACCTTATCAACAAAAACAAACGTCCATCACAATTAGAGGCACAGTGCCACAGAGGGAAAACCCTTTAATGTTTGGAAATTAAAATAACTTTAATCTGGCACTGCAGACAGGCAACTAACAGGGAACTAAAACAATAATTTGTTGTTAAATTTTTTCTCTGAAGCAATTCATTCTGACACATTCTCTCTCTTTATCTCAGTTGGAGCTCATGTGCATCACATCCTGTGAATTCTCAAAGTGCCATCAGCCATCCCACCACCTCCACACAGCCACTCTAAACAATACAGTGCAATGATAAAAAATGGGATCTGCTTTCCCTTGTCCCCCCTTTTCTTTCCTAATCACAAAACAATGAGAAGCAAAGCAGTTTTGCCTGAATGACTCCCCTCCCCAATCTCACTTATATCACAGCAACAAGAAACAGACTGAAAAGTCTGTTTTTCAGTCTGTTTCTGCCTGAGGCTTAAATAGGTCAGGTGGGCAGCATAATGAAGGGAATGAGGAGGTGGAGGAGGAAGAGGAGGAGCATGTTAGCTATATCAAAGTCGGGGGGAAATTCCTGACACATTAACAATCACTGATATGATGATTGTGTTTGGAAGAGGAGGAAACAAAGCAGCATGAGACTGTAGTAAAAGTGCAGAGTATGTGTATATATAAAGTGGAGTATGCAAATAAATAAGATATGTACAGTAAGAAATAGATATGGAATTTAAAACATATTGATACTTTAACCGATCCATGATATTTTAAAATTGTTATCTGTTTTAATGCGTTTAGTTGTGTAACAGTAGTAGTTTTGAAAGGCACACAAAATGTCATGGCTGGTCTTGCTGCAAACCTGGCTCTCATCCTGCACTGTCCATAACTTTATTGACAATTCTAACCTCTTTTTGGAAATGATTATTGTAATGACAACAGCAGCTTATTCAAAACGCTGCTGCCCGAGTCCTGAAGGAAAACCCCAAAAATTGAACACACATTGAAGTTTAGAGCTTCACACTGGCTTACCATGAAACCATAATTGATTTAAAGTACTATTTTTGATCCACAAATAACTGAATAGTTTGGGGCCTATATACATCTCATACAATACAATCTCAACATAACATACAAATATAGTTGATGTAGTTAATCTAACCTCTAATTCTAATTTGCAAAACATCTTTATAATGTATTTTCCCTGTAATTCATCCCAAGGATAGTGGGGGGCAGTTTGTAAGACTTGCAGCTAAAAGATTAAAAAATGAATCTAAGAAGCTTTCAGGCTAACTGTTGCTTCCAGTTTATGCAAACGGTACATGATTAGAAAACTATAACAGAGCAATGGGGACATCTGCTGTCACCCACCCCCACGTCCAACAGACTTAAAGATTAGCTTAGAGAGTGTGCATTACTACAAAAAATGTTTTTTAATGCTATTTCATCACGCCATCATGACAGAATTTATTCCATTTGATGACTATGGATTGGTTAATCTCAATAAGCAAAATATTGTTTCACTCATCTTATTGGATGCAAAAGTAAATGAATAGCTGAAGTAGTTTTCTGACTATATGGGGACATCATGATGACATACTTCCTATCACGATCATAAATATCAGTTTCAGGTCATGTCTGTAATCATGGGAACATTAAATCCCTCCCAACAAAGCACAGCAGAGGATGTACTTTCTGGGACCGCTGAAGGAATTCAAACTAACAATTCATCCTTATCTCCTCCATCACATTTTTGTAGCTGCTGCCCTTGCACAAGGGCAGGGTGTAGTGGACCATTCGCTCTGCAGAGGTGATCGGCTGCAACCTTCCATCAGCTCCAGATAAAGGTATGTTAATGGACCCCTCCCATAACAGCCAAAACATGTTTTAAACACTCCCCTCTTGCAGAGGGCTGTGGTCCATCAGGACCCAAACCTTTTGCGATAAGAAGAGTTTCTTTGACCCTTAGTGTCCCAACTCATGGACATTGATTGGTTCAAATGTAACTTTACACAGACACAAACAAACACACACACACAAACACCAACAAAGATGCCACTGATGTACACTTGGCAAAAGAAATTAAAATAATTTTCCATCTCAGTGTCCTTGGCCTGTGCATGTACTGCTAATTTAATACGTTTGCTCATGCAATGTGAGACCTCAACTTTTATTAGAGTATCATTGTAATGATACAGTGTCCTGAGCAGCCTGGCTGCCATAAATGATTTTGATGCCACTGCAGTATTGGCTCCCAGTTGACATCATCTTAATGGCGGTTGTGGCTTAGAGGATACAACAGATCGGACACCAATCAGAAGGTTGCAGGTTCCTGGCTTCTCCAGTTCTTGTGTCAAAGACGCTAAATGCCACATAGGCTGTGTTATAGTGTGTGTGAATGATGATGAGTAGAGAGGAGCTACATATTGAGGCACTGTGTGAAAGTCTGTATGAATGGTTAAATGTACTCATACTATAAATCATATTGAGTGGTCATTTTTCAAGACTTGAAAAACACTACATAAATGGATTACATTCATCATTCAATGTCAAATACTTATTAAAGGCCTTACTGTATATATTGTTGTTCTATATTGTTTTTATATTGTTTTATGTACAGTGCACCAACCACACCAAGGCAATTTCCTGTATGTGCAAATATACATGGCAAATAAAATAATTATGATTCTGATGTATGGAACCCTTAACCTGGTTAATGTAAAAAAAAATATTTCCAAATAATTACCAAAAAGATAGATATCCACCCTGAAGCGGCTGAGAAAGAGAAATCTCAAGTCTTCCCCTAAAGTCAAAGTCGATCATAAACAGTTGTCCTAATGTGTTCTGATACCAAGTTATACCTATGAACCACCTTATGTCCGAACATGTATGTTATGGCCAATCCATGATAATCTATGACTCAGGTGATGATCCAGCCGGCCGCTCCTATCGATCATTCCTCTCCATATTCTCCCCCATTTCCCATCTAAATGTTGAATTCCCTCAGGATAACGATAGAGTCCCCAAGTTAAACCCTGTTAAGGACACCACCCAGCGACTCCAGACAGGGCGGGCAATCCCAGCTGCTGTTTGGTGCTGAAGCACACACACCAGCCAGAGCCTTCCCCTCTGCACTCTGGATGCGCAAGGAGGCCACAAACTTGCTCTGCAGGGTAAAATTCCAACAATAAAAATAAAAAAAAATAAACAAATGAAAAAGATTTAAAAGAAAAGACACAAAGACGTCGACAGAGCTTTTGATGACAAGAGCGGAGCGGACATCGTTGTCAATGTGCTCTATATAAACATATGATCTCCACAGCACAATGAATACGTTACATCCTGCTTCTGCCTGCTGCACTACCCCTCGCCTGAAAGCCCCGGAGATATCTGTGCTGTTGTGAAGGCATCTGGGCAGAGAATCTCCTGCTGCGGAGGCCTCATTAATAACTGTACTGGTGTGAAATATGCGTATACCACTACCCACACAACAATTAGGATCTGTAAAAAAAAACTTGATGGGAGAATGAGTATGCAAACTCTGACCCGTGCATACAAACATTTTTGAGATGGGTAATTGATAATGTAGATGTGAGTTGGTGAATGGAAGACAGATTTTAGACCCCCTCGTCTTAAACATCAAAACCAGCTGCAGCGAACAGGCACACCTAATGCCTTGGTACTTAAATAAAGTAAACTCTGATCATCCATCAAAGTTGCACTTTCAAATGATATGCCAGGGTGGGTTAGGATATCACTGATTGTTTTGACATGATTAATTTGGCAAGGTGTGAAGCCATTAGTTCAACTGCTGTAAACATAAATACTGCTGTGACACTTATGTGAAATGCAGCTTGATGAATGCTTGCATTGTGACGCAATTGTTTTTTTTTATTGTTATAGCATCCTTTTCTGTATTTATGAATCCATGTATCTGTTTCTGTTACATATTTCTTGCAGAGCCCCTCAAGCTGCATATATAATGCAATAAAAGTAAAAATAATAAAAGTTATTACAATTATTATTATTAATGGTAGTTGTAGTAGTTGTTGAGATGATAAGGAAAGTTGTAAAGAGGAAGACAAAGAGGAAAATTGTTAATTTGGAGTTAGAGAGAGATGATGATATATAAAGGGAAAAGTTCAGAAAGAATATAATTGATAACACATGAAAAAACGGGCATGAAGAGTGAAAATGTGGTATCTTTGTGTTTAGGTGTGTGTGTGTGTGTGTGTGTGTGTGTGTGTGTGTGTGTGTGTGTGTGCATGCATGCGTGTTGCTTTTGTCCCGTCAATTCACATTAATGTTCACGTTCTCAGGCTGATGGTGATTTCCCTAAATGTGGTCTGGCAGGTCAATAAGGCACCAACACTAACATTTAGACCACACTGCCAGATATGTACCAACCAGACAAAAGTATGACGTGATTAAGGGCAAATGAGAGAGAGACAGAGAGGAGAGGAAAGAGGGGGAGGGAGAAAAGTGGAGGAAATGTGGAAGCGGGGGACAAGTGTGGACTGGAGAAAAGGTGGTGAAGGACTAGAGAGAGGAATTTGATGAGGCAAAAAAGTTTGCAAAAAAGTTTTTATGGAGAGGAAGGGAGGTGGATATACACAGTAAAAATCTAGGGAGGATGGATGGATGGATGGATAGATAGATGGATGGATAGGCAGAAATTTCAGACAGGAAACCTTCGGTGCCTCCATATAGCTTGGGAAAACGCAACCTGTGTGTGTGTGCTCGTGCGTGCCTGTGTGGAGCCCTTTGTCCTTTTGTTGATCCTTTACTGATAATGTCTGCCGGGACAGGAAGCTACACAATGCCAAGCAGGTCCATGGGAAAGGCTGGATGAGAACAAAAACTGAAGCCAAATAAACAAGCAAATGTTGTTTGGTCAGACCAGTGATCATTAGCATGGTGACACGGTAACTACTTCTGAGGCTAACTGGTGATCTATAGTGTAAGCTGGCAACATTTTTATAGACTAGCATTATCAAGTCCCAATAGCTCACAAAGCTAGCTGACTTACTAGTCACCATTTGCAGCATCTGACAGTAAAACATGTGCCTTTTGTGGAGCAGAATTTAGTCCGGTACAACAGACAGAAAATACAAATGTTTCCTGCTCCTGTTCCATTGTCCCTCGGCTGCCCGCACTGAGGCCGCTTAAACCATAGGTTTCGTCCTTTTAAAGTTGAACTTTTTCTCTCCAGTCAGAACAGGTAATCCATGCTGTGTCGTACTTGTGTGAGAGGCAATCTCCGGAGTTTAGTTTTTGTCTGAAAGCAACTTTTTAGTATGTCAAAAACCTTGTTTAAGAGGATTTAGGAGGAATTGTGCAAATTTCTTTTGAAGTTTCCTCAATATTTCTCTTGATGTCCTGCAGGAATCCGAAGGTATTTATCCAGCATGATGACTACGCATAGCTGCTTCTCATAGATACTTAATTCAATTATTCATCTCTGTGTTTGTGGACTCATCTCTGTGTTTGTGGACTCTGATCTTCACGCCTCACAAGAGATAATCTTAGGAACTTCCCTCTTTCCATTGAAAAGGTCAAGAGAGGACTGATGAGCAGAATAGTGGGAAAAAAAAATACAAATGGATTTAACAAGAGGAGGAAGAAGTGGTTTACACAGTGCTGATCCCAGTTGATCTCATGTCATCCAAAAACACAAACAGGCTCAATCCCAAGAGAGAAAAGAGGAATAAAGGGTTAATCCATCTGTTAAAGCCTACATATAACCTGGGGAGAGAGAGTGAGAGAAGTGAAAAGCTTTTAATAGTTACAACATATTTTCTGGAGGTGGCTGCACTGGGGATCAGCTGAAACAAAAAACATGGATATGCAAATTATCAACGTTTTAAAGGATCCTAGACCAACAGCAGTGTGACATCTGTCGATAAAGCCCCTAAAGTAAGTCAATAGAAGTAAATCTTGTTCCTGAAACAAAGTGAAAGAGACCTGATAAAGAAGTTAAAAAGTGCACATTAAGTTCTAGTTATTTAGAGTATTTTCCGTAACTAAACCAACTGTAGAGTAGATGATCTGCTTGTACACCGAAACACACATGTCCACTGTAAGTGAATGGTCAAGTGATATCCAGGTGTGTTTACATGAATGCAGATGGGTTCTGGTAAAACACGTGTGTGGCCAGATGTAGTTCTAGTTTTTTGAAAATGCCTTTCTAAAAAAAATGTATTAGTATGGATGTAGGCTAGCCTGTCTCTTTTTAACTCTACATGAATATCTGATGGCTCAAGTTATCCTCCTTGCCTTCACTGTTTTGTTCTCTCCTAATCTCTGTTAATTCTGTGGCCTTTGGGACAGACAGCCATTGACAGGCACTCTAATGGCACATTAGAAACAGACAAAGACACCCTGTGGACGAGGAGGTCAGGCAGAAGCACAGAAAAGAATGAGAGTGCTAAATGAATCCTCTACTAAAAACCAGCTGGAAATAATGTAGAGAGATACAACGTGTTGAATTGAAAGGAGGAGGTAAAGAGGGATGGAGTGAGAGAAAGTATTAATGAGAGAAATTAGGCAAGATGGTCGAGGAAGGGAGGGAAATAAAATGGAGTCCTTTATTCCAGTGTCCTTTTTATCGATTGGTTAATGAGAGAAACTGAAACACTATGCATCCGATGAAAGATGCAATCCAATAAGAGCTAATGAGATATAATTTGAATCCCAAAAGAACTGGGATATAGTAGTGCGTTGAGGTGGAGAGCTGGGGACAGGCCTGAATGAGTCCAAGGGAAGTCCCAGGGAGATAGCTGGTGAAAGGGGACGGACCCCCCATTGGTCAGTGCTATTTGTTTTACCCATTCAGTCTGTTAAGTCCCTTTTCCACTCCTTTGCTGGTTTCCTCTCTCAATCAGATCCATTCTGCTCCTCTGAGTGTTAATCCACCAAACGCAGGCTGAGAAACACTCTCATTAGGCCAGCGTGCATGTGTGCGTGTACACGTGTGTGAGTGTGCATGTGGGTCTGTGTGACTTGTGACTCAAGGAGCAGGAGTGAAATTCACAAACTGAATTGAAGGCTCAAATTAAATTGTCTCTCTACTTCGGTGTCTCAATTATTTAACAGTAGTCCAATTGTTGACTGGAATTTTTAATGTCTATTTAGTCAACAGAAACATTATGGAGATTGGCATTACCCTCAAGGCAGTGTCATGAATTATACTCTAAACTTCAAGTCAAGGTACAGATCAGAAGCCTCATGAAGAACAGATGGTTATTGGAGTCAGATTTTGTAACACTGAAATTATATGAAAGTCAAATGTAGCATGAATACCAATGACAATTACAACATTATCTGACAGATGTAAAACCCTGTTTGCAAGACTAAATAAAGATTTCCGATACGTGACCAAGGAGATAGTTTGAGGCAATACAAAGATATTCTTAGTGCTCACCACAGCTCCATACTCTCGCTGGACTCACTAACAACATTCTTTTTGAATTCACAATTTCTTCCATTACAAACTAAAACACCAACACTATCCAGGCTATGCTGCAGAATGAACTGAAGCAGGACGATTGGACCCAAGGGCGCGTCTACAATAGCCACGGCGTATAAACCCTGACCTCTTACAACAACACTAATGCTGAACATCATTTGGACGACTTTCCTCACTTAAGCAAAGTGCTTTTGGGCTGATTAGCAAAGTGCTAACGGTCGCGGCTATGCATTAATCACCTGCAGGAGCCATCAGTGGCGGGGAGAGAGCAGAATAGTGGAGAGGATTTTTTAAAAGTCTAATAACAACAATGTGCATTGAGGGGCTGTGTTGCTGTTTCCCTGGGAAAGCTTAACACTCCTTTCCTGCTATACAACATTCTGTCACAGTGTGGTATTGTGCATTTGTGTGTATGAAAGATGGAGAAAGAAATTTGGAATGGCAAATGTGTGTGTCATGTATAGTTCTTAGCTCATGTGCATTTATATTTGCATATGCTGAATATATTGTAGAAGTTGAGTATCAACCAATAGTGCATGTGATTGTGTGTGTATGTTTGCGTGTGCGTGTGTGAGCACCCGCAACATTTTTTAGAGAGCCACAACAGTCTGCTGAGCTCATCAGATCAAATTTCAGGTGTGGTCAGAAGTCATCATTCCTCACTTTGAAAACGCTCCTCTCTCACCCAGCAATCCACAACACACCTTGTCACAACTTCAAAAAAACTGACACACACACACACACACACACACACACACACACACACACACAGCTGAAAAGGAGAGCTTTTAACCAGAAGGAAACCCAAGTCCTATGCAGCTGCCCCCTCTAACCTGCCTAGAAGCAATGTTATGACACGTAAGGACAAAAAGGCTTTTCACTGTGTTTAAAAAAAATAAGACATAGAGAGTAGGTTTAGACCATAAGTGTTAAAACACTGATAGTGATGAGGAATGAAAATGCCAGACATGTGGGTTGGTCACAAACATGTGAACATATTTGTCTTGTCCTTTAAAATACTAAGGAATTTTCCAAAACATATTTATTGTCGACTTTCAAATTATTTGAGCCGACAGGTACTTCAAAAGCTTAGTTTCTATGAAGTTCTGGGGCTTGGGAGAGAAAAATCCATGTTCAAATTTGCAAAGGCTGAGCTATCCAGATTTTCACACCCCCAAAAACCTGTGTTTACTTTCTGCTTCAAAAAGTATGCAAGGCCCAGCAAACGTCCGCACAAAGTACATTTTAGCGATCAGAGGGTGCATGTGAAGCTTTGCGTGGACATCTATGTACCCACCAGTTTGTTGTGTCTGCGTGACCTCTGCTTTCGACTGCACATGTGCTGAAAAAAAAATGCATGCTGAAACTGAAGAGAAGCTATGTGAAGTGGCCTTCACTACAGGTAGTCTTCCAATGAACAAGACAAAGCAACTTCACTTCTTTGTGCATGGATGTCGCCTTTTTGATTAACTTTATTTATTCATTTGCTAACAAGCATTGGTCACTGAAGTCTCTTTTTAAAAACTACCAAACAATTAATCTTACATCCATAACTCACTTCATACATGTCTCAAAATAATAATAATTAAAAACCTTGACAACAGGCAGCATCTTATAAATGATTAACTTAAAAGATCCTTTCCACCCGGGTCACAAACTCTTTGAGGTTCTTCCCTCGGGCAGGAGGCTGCGGTCCATCAGGACCAAAACCTCCTGCCACAAGACCAGCTTCTTCCCGGCTGCAGTTGGCCTTATCAACAACCCCCACCTGACTCTGACTTTTATTCCACCCCCTCACCTCAAGGATGTGTTAAATTAACACATTATATCATATTATATTATACTGCACTACATTGCATATTACAATCTGACACTGTTCACTGTTTAGCATTTTGCATTTCACTTTTATATCTTATCTTTTATCTATTTTTATTTAGAAATGTTTATGTCAAAATAAATGTTACTTGTATAAATATTGGAAAAAAGTGAGTAAATAAGAAGTAAATAGTTAGTAAATATATACCGTTTTTTTATTTGTATTGTTTTTTTTGTATGTTGTATTTATTGCGTTTTTATGTTCTATGTTCATTGTATGTACCAATTACCAGGGCAAATTCCTTGTAGGTGTTAACCTACTTGGCAATAAAATACTTCTGATTCTGATTATATCGTTTTGAGGATTTATCAGTATTTCATAATAAAATAAGTATAACAAGTTTTTGCTGTACTAAATAAAAGTAGGCTACATGTAACAAGAATAAATTACAAACTGCTTCAATATACTTTATTCTTTCTATATTCTTGATTATAGTAAATCACTTCAAATGTTGGAACCACCACTCTTAGTCTTTCTCCCCCTGAAACATTTAGAAAATCTAAAAATATTCTTATAGTATGTATACTTGTAATTGGACTTGTAGTTGTTGGAATTATGCTCTGTTTGTAAGATGTGTATTAAGTATTAATATATATTTAGCCCAGATAAATACTGAGAACATGACAACATTTTTGCATTAATGATCGCAGGGAGGGGTCAAAATTATCTTACAAATTGATCAGAATCGTTCAACTGGCCACTCTGCCCACAGCAGATCGCCTCCTAGGTTTCTTTGTAGTGCACTTCAGGAATCCACTACCTTAATTAATCTGTCCAGTCAGGGAGGCCTCTTAGGTTTGAAATATTGAGACTGTCAACGATCCCTATTGTCGGAACACACATGTTCGATAAATATGTGAATTTCAAAGAAATAAGTATCATCCCCACTGTCAGGGACAGTGAGGTGTATCACAGATTAATAAAATGCCTCCACTGCTGGTGTGTGTGCAGCAGTGTTGCCACAGTTACTTTGAAAAAGTAACTTAGTTAGATTACAAGTTACTTGATTATAAAAGTAACTTAGTTAGATTACAAGTTACTTTATTTTAAAAGTAACTAAGTTAGATTACAAGTTACTTTATTAGTTACAATTAGCAGCTGCCGACAACACCTCCGCCGCCTCAACATAAAAATGAGAACCGGTTTGCCAACACTCACTTTATTAGAAACCGCCGGAGGGTGCCCCCCCCGCGAACGGAGGGTTCCCCCAGCGGGCGCCGTAGCTGAGGTGATCCGCCAGAAGGGACAGACACTCGTCCAGAGTCGCTGCCGCCGCCGCCGTACCCGGTCCCCTCCAACCGGTCCCCGCCTTCTGCACCGGCGACGGACACCGACCCGCGGCCCAAGAGAAGGAAAGCCCCCACACCAGCGACGCCGGACGCCGTGAGACGCCGCGGACGAGGACCCCCCCAAAAAAAAACGTCGAGGCGTGCCGCACACCGAGCCACCGGCGGCGCGGAGAGGAGGGCGACTGCTCCCCCAGCCGCGGCACGTGCCCAGCGGTTTAACCACAAATACCCAAATAGTAACGCACAGTGACTTGGACAAGTAACTTTAATCTGATTACTGGTTTGGAAATAGTAACGCGTTAGATTACTCGTTACTGAAAAAAGTGGTCAAATTAGAGTAGCGCGTTACTAAGTAGCATCACTGGTGTGCAGAGTGTGACGGCAGCATCCCTGATCTGCTGCGTCTTACGGCTGTTTGTTGATCACACAGGGAGCCGTTACGGGAGGTTTCTGGTATGACCAGTGTATTTCTTTTGATAAAAGTACCGTTATCTACTCTACTAAATTCCAGAACTCTACAGAATGAAGCTGTGTATCTTCCGGTCCTGTAATAACAATAACAACCTTGTTAAAAAAAATTAAGGATTCAGTCAACAAATACACTTGCACCACCAGTTTTAAAAACGCATACGCGGAAAAGTAGGGGAACTGAACTCTATAAAGGCTGCCAAAATTATTAAAATCATACATATAAACAAGCTTTCGAGTTTGTTGGTGATCTAATTCTGGAATATTTATATTGGACGCTTAATATTTGTCGGTGGTCACTATCAAACTATAAAGACTTTTGGTCTGTATTAATATATAAAGAGAACTTTTTTAGTCTTAATGACCAGTCAATGCACTTTACAGAATTTTTTTGTTTTGTTGGCCATTTACCTATGTAGACACACAATCATACAGTGCATCTTTGGGCAGTACTTTTTGCTTTCTACGAGGGGCACTTTGGGGTTCAGTATCTAGCGCAAGGACACTTCGGCATGAAGAGCATGGCCCCCATATTAGCAGACAGTAAATTTAGAAATATGTCAGCAAGTCATAAGTCAACTCAAACAGTCCTAATAGATTAAATTATACAGAATGTTCTAATCAAACCAACCTGATCCATCAAGAATTTTAGATTTGGTCCATACCATTGAGCAATGCATCTATACTCTTTAGGCTTTTTCCATCTTCCACACATACCACAGGTGCAGTGATGGGTGACAGATGCAGCAGGGAGATGAAAACACTGAGGTATTAGCGGGGGCTGAGGGACCTGTCAGAGCTGAGCTTTACGTGCAGAGCCATGAGGACAGTTGTTCAAACAGGTTAATTGTGTTTTCCCGCCCCAAACTTTTCTGTCCTGGATCGCTTGGTGCCGTGAAGACATCTTGTGACATCCAACGTTCCAGACCGCTGATTAGCCTTTCTCTTCCACCCCCACCTGCTCACCACAGACCAACACACACTGAACACACACATGGACACACTCATGCTGACAGGGTCCACTCTGTCTGGCCCCCAGCTGTTTGGCCACAGATGGGTGGCTTCCTGTCAGAGTCTTTTACAGATGTAACTGGTTTTCACCCTTTTCTTTCAAAGCCTTTCTTCTCCTTTCTTTCCTTCCCCTGAAGTGTTTTGAGTCCGTCCCAATTTTCATCAAAGCTTATTCTAGAACTATGACTTTTCTCTGTCTTGTCATTTCTTAGCTTTTTCTCTCTTCACTCTCTCACTGCTGTATTTTGTGTCTTTGCAAATCATTACATGAATACATTTAAACGTTTTTACTCTTAAATGTTTCCTCTAAATGTGTATTTTTAATAAGTAGTCAATGTCATATAAGGAAATAAAATTCACAAGAAGTGATTGTCTAACACTTGATGCATTTGCACAACATCATACACTGAATCAGTAAAAAGCAAACCATACTCTCACTTCTGCAGACACATTATTAATACACATATTACAATGTATAATTAATGTTCTGTGCCACTGCAGCAGAGAGTGTTGTCCTCAGGAGGTCACTGGTTTAATGCTTGACAATCCATTGGTGAACAAGATATGGATTTATTGATACCCTCTCTCACAAGATGCATAAACATATGCAAACATCAGTTATACAGGTACAATTAAACGTCACCTGTCTCTTTCCACCCTCACTTCTACTTCTCTCCTCTTTCTATTCCTTTTGTTTGGTTTGGTTCGCTTAGTCTCCTCTTCGGACACTAACCGAAGCACACTGGCATATGGCTGAACAATAGCCACAAGTGTTAAAATATTAACTTGCTTCACCTCATTAAGCTTTTCTCAGTCATAGAGCCCTTCTCTGAGGTAGCGCTATAAGCCACAGTCCAACCCTTGGCCCTCCCAGCTGTGATGCTACAGCAGGATATTCCCCCTCCCAGAGCCTTCACAAATACCAGTATGGCATTGTTAATGGTGCATGTTGGCTTAAGGTCGACCTGCTGCTTAGCAGGAGATACTCTATAGCATCTATAGCGTCTACAGGGGGCCTCTGTATTTTTTGTTTGTGTGTGTGTGTGTGTGTGTGTGTGTGTGTGTGTGTGTGTGACCACTGAGATTGGATCTCACTTTAGCACTCTTTACATGCAAATAAAGACGTTCATAAATTCTGTTCACAAAGACCTCATTATGTTGTTTTATCTTGTGTTGTTAGGCTGTTTACCCAGTTCAACTCTGACAAACAGGTCTGTTGTCAATGTGTGCATGTGTGTTTGTGTAGTCTTTGTGTGTGTTGTGTTAGCGAATCAAAGCAGAGCTTCATAATGAAATAGAGATTGATTAAAAGCGATCGAGTATCCAGTGTTAGATTAGCAGGATTTCCACAACCTTCATTTTGCAGCGGCGGCCCGTCGCTCCTTCAGGATTGGGGCAGACACACATTATGAATCTGGTATCCTTGTACCATGCTGCGTATCCTTACTTGTTACACATTATCAATAAACACCATCAATAATCATAAGTTATTCGGACCTGAACAGAAGTTTACTTTGTGTTTGATCGATCAAACACATTGAAAAGAAAGTCTAACATTTGGCATGGACGCAGTTCATCTGCCACACACAGCAGGAGATGTGACACGTACTATGGTTTTCATAGTACTGCTGTACAAGCCAGTAGCCAGTCAGGTTTACGTTTAGCCTCAGTCTACGCTCAGCTTAAGCTTTTAAGGTTATTGTTAAAAGGCAGAAACACCTGATAGGTACTTCAAATTTAATTGAATACCTTTTTTTTTATTCATAAATTTTTTGCCATGTCATTTGTGAATAACTTTCTAACCTTGTTTAGATAAGTGCTATACAAATAACGTTATAGTATAGTGTTATCATTAAAGTGACCAGAACTATCCGGATTCACGATCCAACATCATCGATAAATAACTAAATAAATGTGATCAACACACGTTGACACGCACACACACAGGCTGTAGACAGCAGGGAAGTTCTTCTCGCAGATTATTACGTAACGCTGTGTTTTAAATTCATTGTTGCACAGGAAGCGACGTGGAGAGTGTCAAAATAATTAAGGTTATCATTTATTTTAATTTTTATTTGAAATGGGTATTTCTCAAAATGGGTAGGATGTAGATGTCAATGGGTTTTCCTTGATCAGTGTTAATTGTGGAAGGTTGTTGAAATGGTTTATTAGTATTTTTTCCTTACGCTTGTTGATGTTTAAGGGCAGAGGATGTCCCACCTTGTTAAAGCCCTATGAGACAAATTGTGATTGTGAATATGGGCTGTACAGTCACACTCTCTGTCTCGGGTGGAAGTATGGTGCTGGGGAGCATAGCATTTAGATTTATATTGATATGGTGTATATGTGTGTGGCAGGGTAGTGTTACTTCTCATCCAGATAAGGCAGAATTGGATGAATGCTTGAAGTGAAGGAATGTTGGCTTTCTTCTCTGTAACACTATAAAAAGTCAGGATTTGTTATTGGCACTATAGAGGCCATGGTCTAGGAAGATGCAGAGCAGAGAATTGTCAATCTTTTGCCTCATGCACTCTGTCTGACCTTTGGAATGAGGCTGCTTGCTATGGTTTTAGAGCTCAAGTGGAAAAGGTCTCCTTCTTCGTGTTGATATCAAAGCAAGGTAGTCATTGCCAGTTGAAGGGTCTTTCCTCTCTTTCCCATGAAAAGGGCACGCATCCCTTTCTTTAAGAAGCTTCTCCCTCTCCATGACCCATTGTTGGGGGATTAGCTCTCCATGTGTCAGTCAATACAATTGCCTTTCTCTTCTCTCCCCTCTGCAACCCAGTGCTTTCTCCCGTCTTTAAACTTATGCTTTGCAACGAGTGGAAGAATGCACAGTGGTGTCCAAATCAGCTAAAATCATGGAGAGTCTAGGTTTGGCCATAATCTTTTATAACAGCTAAAGTTTATCTTGATTTTGATCCAAAGGGATATTTATAAACAAGTTAAAATGGTTTAATTAGTCATTAGGCAGAATGGTTGTTAATCAGTTGGTAGGCAGCACAAGCAAATCATTTTCAAGACATAATAGGTAGGGTTAATATTAGATAAATGATCAAAGTAGGGCAAGCAAGTACATGTAACAAAGTGATATGGCTGGGAGCCACAACTGAGCGTGCTAGATGGAAGGTATTTACTTTGGGGCTAATGGGCTGATGAAGAGCAGGAGTGCAGGCAGGTGAAGCATCAGCTTAGTGTCCAAAATTGGACTCACATCTGCACTCAGTGTGTAGCTGTGTTCTTGTGGCATTAAAAGTCATGGCTTTTGTACTGTCCCGATTCAAGGTCCAAATTATAAACAAGCTCATAAGATGCTTTGGTGACTGATTTGTTCGAAAACGTTTAATATTTTTCTACAGCTGATTGGTAGTTTGGGGATTTTAGCTTTTTTTTCAGGAAGAGCACTGCTTCTCAATGCGCAAAATGATTGTATGGTCCTGTTATTGGGCCATTGTAACAACAACAACAAACCTAACACATAAATGAAGGCTATAAATATATACAAGCATTTGGCTCAGAGAATGCAAGAAGAACATATCCCAGTTCATAAAGCCAGATCATGCTGGTGTTATGCCTTTCATAAGAGGAAAATATTACATTTTAATGTATAGGCTATTAAATCCTCAACCATCTATGCTGCCTAAATGGGATACACAAACAGCTTTTGTAAGAATTTTCATTAAATGTCTATAACTTGAATGAGACAATGGTAATATAGAACATCCGTATACACAGTGGAACACACTCCTTTAATCTTCCTTTATACATATTATTGCTTTCTTTTATTAAAACTATTCTATGCAGTTTATATTTGTATCCACATATGTTTCTATAAATCACCTATGACAGCAGCACAATCAAGTGAAATATTTTGTGTAACTCTTGATCTCACTGCGTCTCTTACACAACAGCTGGTTTTTCAAAGAAACTCGTCTCGTCCCCTCCTCCACCTCTGTGTCTTACCCTCCCTCACTCCTCCTGTCTCCACCTCTTCCCTGTCACTGATCCCTTCTTTTTGTGAGGCTCCTTCCCCTCTCCATGAGCCATTGCTAGGGGATTAACTCCCTGAGTGTCAATCAATATGTTTTCCTTTCTCTTTCTTCCCTCCTCCTCCTCCCCCACTACCCCTTGAGGTTGAGGGAAAGAGAGAACTGCCAGGAATAACAAAGAAGGAGAGAAAGAAACAGAGGTGAGCAAATGTGAAAGTTGAATAAACATCATTAGCTTATATTTTTGAGAGAAAAGTAATGGTTGACAGTATGTTTGTTTTATTCCTTCTCTGGTCCAAGGTCACAGTGTTACCCCGTGACTCCTCTTCTTCTTTTTCTCCCAAGGCTCTTTTATCCAGAGACTTGTTTACAATTATTCACTATGATCAAGGTTGTCCCGGTTAATATGCCTAGACATTGTTCACACATATTTCATCATGGATGACAAGGTGCAAATTCCGCTGTGGTATACACACAGGTGGAAGTGCCTTAAAGTGTCAGAAGATGTTTTTTTTCTCTTTGCTTCTGTTGTGGTATGAAACAAAAGAAAAAGATTAAATGTCTGAAATGTTCAGCGTTAGTCAAGAAAAGGAATCATATTTATTTTCACATAGATAAAATGTGCTCTTTCTTCTTTTCAAGGGGCTTTAGTTCATCTCATTCTCCAACTGTTTCTTTTTGTGATGGGTGCTATTTTTATTATTAGAGCAGGAGGGAAAGGGCCTTTTAATGTTTTGACTCGAAAAAAAAATCAAGCTTTAGGAAGGGGAAGTTAGAATCTGTCATCCAGCCTTATCTCATTATCACACACAGGCTGCACCTCTCCACTATTATCCTATCAACTGGTTGTGTGAATAGGCTTTCCTGTCAACCAGTCAGGGTACACAGTCAATAGACTGCATTTATATAGCGCTTTTCAAATTCACCCATTACCACACACTCTCATGCATTGCTTCTACATATAGAAGGCTACATCACTCACCTATGGCAGGGGCAAGTGGATTAGGTGTTCAGAGTCATGCCCTTGAACAGTGATGTGTGAACCTTCCAGACAGGGGAATAAAGCCCCTATCAGATGTTTGTTTAGTTTATGCTTGCCTTTCCTGTCATGATGTCAGTTTCGGCTGCTCGCACACATCCAAACTATTTGATCTTTTCAATTCACAGCGCATCTAGCACAACATGGATTGAGCTGGAGGCAAGAGTCTGTGGACACCTCTACTGACATCTCCAACGCACCCTTAATAAAGGGACATAAAGCCATTCTCAGACATGACCTCCAGGTATATCGTCAGAAGGGCCAATAATCCCCCTACTTGCTCACACTGAATCCAGCAAGGATCTCCTGCTGTGTTCTCACATTGGATTCTCCTGAATTTCTATGGACTTTATACTTGGGGGCTAGGCGAAGAAGGTCCACAGAAACTGCAAAGCCTCTCACTCTGAAATTTGCGTTCACACATGCACCTCCTCCAGAAGGAATATAAGCAGTATCTGGAATTCAGTGCCTGTCTGAAAGCAGCTTAACTAGAGCCGATGGCCATAAGCATTTCTATCCTGACTCCAGTGAAATGGCATTGGCACTCCCAGTTTATCACAACTGACCACTACCATGTGTAATGTTGCATTTTCATGAATATGAGGTCAGCATCAGCTGCATTAAAAAAAACTCAGGATGGGCTTTGTCAGAGCAGATCTATCCATTCCTTTTGTTTCTAGACAATCTTCTACTCTACACCCTCTAGGGTTTCACTGAGCAGAAACACACTCCCCTGCAGTGATGACAACCTGCTGCATTAGCACTAACTGGCGCTTAGAGAGACAGAGGAGTCAAGATTGGCTGAGCTAAAATCCTGCTTGGTTAATGCCCAGGCTATTAAGAGCACCAACAACAATTAATGGAGGATCGATCAAAATTAATGAAAGTTAACATCAGAGGGCTTTTTCTTCTTAAAGGTCGGTGGGACGCTATCAGACTATCAGCAGCGTCAATATTAATCCCAGCCAGTCCGCCATGAGCCCCCAGAATAAAAAACATGTGTATCTAAATCACCTGAGCCGTTTTCAGACATCACCTCCGGATAAAGTCCGAAGAATTGGCAACAGAGTTCAGCCAGAGTTTGTCTTTCACTAATTTGTCTGCACAGACGTGTTCACAACAGCAGCAAATCCTCATTATCTGCATTATCCACGTTTGGTGGTTTGGTGGCGTCATCTCCGGTAAGCGTCCCGCGTCATTTCCTGTTTACTTGCTGCTAGTGTTGGTCGCTCTCTGTATTAGCTCCTCCGCTAAACTCTGTAACACTACGGCTAAAATCACCGGTCTGTAGTTAAACACCCACACATAACAACCCATACTCTAGCGTTCTTAGTGATTCTGTGTGAGGTCACCCTCGTAGCTCTATATCAGCGATGTCTTCTCTCTCTCCCTCCACTGCTCTCTCTTGCTCCGAGTGTCTTATGTTTACTTACTCCTCTGCCTCACTTAACAGTAGTGGTACTTGTAATAAATGTAGTGTGTTGGTAGCGATGGAGGCGAGGCTTAGTGACTTAGAAGCTCGGCTCCGCAGCTTAGAAACTCCGTTAGCTGTAGTTAGCCGGCTTCCGCTAGCGTCGGAGCCACCTAGCTTAGAACGTAGCTTAGCTTCAACTAGCAGTCCCCTGACTAGTCCCGTGCAGCAGGGAGCCCAGGGCAGCTGGGTGACGGTCCGGAGGGGGCATAGTGCTAGTCTTAAAAAGCCCATGATTAAAGAGCCACCAGCTCACGTTTCAAATAGATTCTCTCCACTCAGCGAGGCACCCGCTGATAAACAAACTCTAATTATTGGCGACTCGGTTCTGAGAAACGTCAGGGTAGCGACACCAGCGACCATAGTTAACTGTATCCCAGGGGCCAGAGCCGGCGACATCGCATCTAAACTTAAGTTAATGGCTAAAACTAAACGTAAATACAATAGAATTGTAATTCACGTCGGCAGCAATGACTCCCGGCTTCGTATGTCGGAGATCACTAAAGTGAATGTTGAGTCGTTGTGTGCTTTTGCTAAAACGATGTCAGACAAAGTAGTTTTCTCTGGCCCGCTCCCTAATACAACAGGTGATGACATGTTTAGCCGCATGTTGTCTTTTAACCGCTGGCTGTCGACGTGGTGTCCTGTAAACGGTGTGGGCTTTGTAGATAATTGGCTAACTTTTTTGAGAAAACCTGGTCTTGTTATGAGAGACGGCGTTCATCCCACTTGGGATGGAGCAGCTCTCTTATCTAGGAATATTACAAAGTCTATAACATGACAACCCATAGTTGGGACCAGGAAGCAGAGCTGCAGTGCTAAACACTTCTCTGCGCTCCCTCTGGATCAGTCACACAACCCCATAGAGATTGTGTCTGTCCACCGTCCGATTAAATTATTGAAATTAAACAATAACAGAGCGAGAACTCCACACAAAAATCTAATAAAAATTAAAACAACCTCTGCAACAACACAGGGAACTAAGACTTTTAAATGTGGTCTTTTAAACATTAGATCACTATCAACTAAGGCTCTTTTAGTTAATGAACTAGTCTCTGACTACAACCTAGATGTATTGTCCCTCACTGAGACGTGGCTGCATCCTGATGAATATGTCAGTCTAAATGAATCTACTCCCCCCAGTCATATAAATGCACAGGTTCCCAGAGAATTTGGGCGAGGAGGTGGAGTTGCTGCTATTTTTAACTCCAGTCTATCAATTAATCCAAAACCTAAACTTAACCTAAGCTACAAATCATTTGAATGTCTGGTTCTTAGTCTTCCACGCCAATCCAGGAAACACCAACAGCCAATCATATTTGCTGTAGTTTACCATCCTCCCAGGGCTTATACTGAATTTTTAACGGAATTCCCTGAGTTTTTATCAAACTTAGTCCTAAAGAGCGATAAAATTATTATTGTTGGTGACTTTAATATCCATGTTGACAATAAGAAAGATTACCGTAGCGTAGCATTTAATTCAATACTAGACTCAATTGGTTTCAGTCAGTGTGTGCACCAACCGACTCATTGTTGTAACCACACACTTGACCTTATATTATCGTACGGTGTCGGAATTGAACATTTAACAGTCCTCCCGCACAATCCAGTTCTATCAGACCATAATTTAATAACCTTCCATTTTTCAATAAATGAATATATGCCACCAATAAAAAACTCATTTTCTAGATGTCTACCTGATAGTGCTGTAGCTAAATTTAAGGAAATAATTCCAATTACATTTAAACCCGTATTATCCGTAGATATAAAGAACAAATTCTTTAAAAACCCGAGCTCCATTGAGATCGACCACCTCGTCGATAGCTCTGCAGACTCATTACGATTAACATTAGATTCAATAGCGCCTCTAAAAAAGAAAAATGTCAAACATGGTAAATTAGCTCCGTGGTATAATTCCCAGACAAATGAGTTAAAACAATTATCAAGAAAACTAGAAAGGAAGTGGCGCTCCAGCAACCATGTTGAAAACCTCATAGACTGGAAGAATAGTGTTAAAGAATATAAAAAGGCTCTCCACAAAGCAAGAGCAGCCTACTATTCAAAACTAATAGAAGAGAATAAAAACAACCCCAGGTTTCTCTTCAGCACTGTAGCCAGGCTGACAGAGAGTCACACCTCCACCGAACCCAGTATTCCTCGATCCCTAAATAGCAATACCTTTATGACCTTTTTTAATGATAAAATTCTAACCATTAGAAATAAAATCAACAATCTCCTGCCCTCAATTGGCACTAATACCCTCCCAATAACAGAAATCTCAGAAATGGCTGAGAATCCTAACCATTATTTAGACAGCTTCTCTCTGATCACTTGTGATCAGTTTACCAAAATAATCTCAGGTTCTAAACCAACAACCTGTATCTTAGATCCCATTCCTACAAAATTACTTAAAGAAATTCTGCCCCTAATTGATAGTTCGTTACTTAACACAATCAATCTGTCATTATCATCAGGTTATGTACCACAGTCTTTTAAAATAGCAGTAATCAAACCCCTTCTCAAAAAACCCACCCTAGACCCAGAGGTTTTAGCCAATTACAGACCAATATCTAATCTCCCCTTCATGTCTAAAATCTTAGAAAAAGTGGTAGCCAATCAGCTGTGTGAGTTTCTCCAGGAAAATAATATATATGAAGACTTTCAGTCGGGGTTTAGAGCCAATCACAGCACAGAAACAGCCTTGGCAAAAGTCACTAATGACCTTTTAATAGCCTCAGATCAGGGACTTGTGTCTGTCCTCGTTCTGTTAGATCTCAGTGCAGCATTCGACACAATTGACCATCAAATTTTATTACAAAGACTCAAACAGTTAATTAAAATTAATGGAACTGCCCTTAATTGGTTTAAATCTTATTTTTCTGATCGCTCCCAATTCGTGCAAATTAATGATGAGACATCTGTGCGCACCAAAGTTAACCATGGTGTTCCACAGGGCTCTGTGCTCGGCCCAATTTTATTCTCATTATATATGCTTCCACTAGGAAACATTATCAGGACACACTCGGTAAATTTCCACTGCTATGCGGATGACACCCAGTTATACTTGTCAATAAAACCTGAACAAAGTAATCAATTAACTAAACTTCGAGCATGTCTCAAGGACATAAAAACCTGGATGACCCGCAATTTTCTCTTATTAAACTCAGACAAAACAGAGGTTATAATACTTGGCCCCAAACACCTTAGAGATAAATTATCTAATGATATAGCTGCGCTAGACGACATTGCCCTTGCTTCCAACGAAACAGTCAGGAACTTGGGAGTGATCTTCGATCCTGATTTATCTTTTAATAGTCACTTAAAACAAATTTCTCGGACTGCCTTTTTCCACTTGCGTAATATCTCAAAAATCAGGCATGTCCTTTCGCAAAAAGATGCAGAAAAACTAGTCCACGCCTTCGTTACATCGAGACTGGACTATTGTAACTCATTATTATCAGGCTCCAGCAGTAAGTCGTTAAAGACTCTACAGCTTGTCCAAAATGCCGCAGCACGTGTCCTGACAAGAACAAAGAAAAGAGAGCACATTTCTCCAGTATTAGCTTCGCTACACTGGCTTCCAGTTAAATCTAGAATAGAATTTAAAATTCTCCTCCTCACCTTCAAGGCCCTTAATAATATAGCGCCTTTTTACCTTAAAGAGCTGTTAGTACCTTATAAACCCTCTAGAGCACTCCGCTCCCAGAATTCAGGCTTACTTGTCGTCCCTAAAGTCTCTAAAAGTAGAGTAGGAGCCAGAGCTTTTAGCCATCAAGCCCCTCACTTGTGGAATAATCTACCAATTTCAGTTCGGGAGGCAGACACCATCTGTTTGTTTAAGAGTAGGCTCAAAACCTTTCTTTTTGATAAAGCTTATAGTTAGAGTTAATTAGTGAGGCAGAACGTAACTTGCTCTATTTAATGACATATGACACACGGAGCTTCTTTTTCCAGCTTCTCCTTCCTCTTCTCCATCCCTAACAGTGCGTTGGCACTGGGTAAAGGAGGTGGACCAGGGCCGCGGCGATGGCTCGTGGTGGGTCCTGGTGGGCGGCGGTGGACGGTGACTGAGGACTGGAGTGGCCTCTGGTCTGGATGGTGGATCGTGGTCCTGCTGGTTGCTGACCATGGACTGTGATTGCAGCGGGACTGCATCAATGCCGCTAAAAACTTTAATGATGAATGTTTTCTACACGTGGCATCTATTGCACTTCTGTCCGTCCTGGGAGAGGGATCCCTCACATGTGGCTCTCTCTGAGGTTTCTACTTATTTTTACCCTGTTAAAAGGGTTTTTAGTAGTTTTTCCTCACTCTTGCTGAGGGTTAAGGACAGAGGATGCCACACCCTGTTAAAGCCCTATGAGATGAATGTAATTTGTGAATATGGGCTATACAAATAAAATTTGATTGATTGATGATTGATTATCAAGTCGAGAGGTGAAGCAGCTGGGTGCCTCAGACAGAGGCAGGAAGTGACATATTAACTCAGCTGCGTGGATCACTTGATCTTGTTTACAGTAGTGATGCACCGATGTATCGGCCAAACATCGGTAGTGGCCGATATTTGCCTCGTTTACTGATATCGGCGCATCGGTAATAAACTTAACTTTCACCGATATCATTGGCCGATGTTCATATTTGTAGTAAAACCGCTGGACACGTGCTGCGGCTGGGGGAGCAGTTGCCCCATCGCCCTCCTCTCCTCGCCACCGTAGGCTCGGTGTGTGGCACGCCTCGAGGTCTTTGGGGGGGTCTTCGTCTGCGGCGCCTCACAGCTGGCAGGCCGTTGGAGGGGACCGGGTACGGCGGTCGGAGGCGGTCGGCTCTGGACGCGTGTCGGGCCCTTCTAGATGATCACCTCAGCTACGGCGCCCACTGGGGAAACCCTCCGTTCGCGCGGGGGGCCCCCTCCGGCGGTGCGCCTCGGCTGGCGCCTAGCAGCTGACTTAGAACTGGTGCGGACCAGGGGAATCCGACTGTTTAATTAAAACAAAGCCTCGCGAAGGCCCACGGTGGGTGTTGTTTTTTCATAAATCTGCTTCAATTTGTGCTCATTAAAAGGTAAGACTATTAAAGGGCTCTACGAATTTAAAATAGTGCTTTTTAAATAATGATTTAATTATTTTCCTGGCACAAAAGGGTGAATGAATAACAAAAAAAACAAAATAAACAAATATCGGTATCGGCTATCGGCCAGATTGTTGTTTTAAATATCGGTATCGACCAAGAATTTCAATATCGGTGCATCCATAGGTTACAGTACCCTGACACCGTCTTAACCTCACCAAAAACTATCTTGATATCTTTGCCTGTGTCGTATTTGCCACAACGTTTTCACCGGCAGACAATTTTCTGTCACATGTTAAAAGCGTGGCTGTGAATCTAGCGGTTGATCCCCTGCTGTGCTCATACATCAACTTCTCCTGGATTTCTATGGACTGTACAATCGGAGATCAGGTGGATAAAGTCTATATAAACTCTTACTCAGACATTTGCGTTCCCACATGTGGAGAAAATATGGAGGAACTGCGGAGTCCAGTGCATGTCTGAAAGCAGCTCTAGTGATGGTTATGCTCGTTGTGTGGGACTGTGTTTTGGAAGGAGGATCATACACATACAGACTGGAGTTTATGTAGTGGCTTAGGGTGAACTGGTTTGGTGCGGAATAGACAACTAAGCAACTATTACTGTTTCACTGTAGCTTCATGTGAAAAGAAAAACATCACAATTGAAGTGGCCGCTGCCACAACAAACAGCCCTCACAAGATAAAAAATGACAAATTTGGTGGTTTGTTTAAATTTTCATTACAACCTATGTTTATGTGCACCGGATAGGGACCTCTAACTGTCGTGTGAATAGTGAATCTTGTGCTTTCAAGAGAACAAGTGCGACGGTCCTATAGATCTGTAAGATGGATGGCAGGGCTGGATGATTGGTCAATAAATGTGAATTCAAGACCCCAGAAACAGAACCAGGCTGTAATGTCACAATTTAATCAGTTTGGTCCAGGAACTCACCAACCCACACACAGTCCAGAGAGTGACTCAGGGAGCAGATAATGAGTGTGAGTTTATGACCAATTTATGACCCTACAAGATTCAGCTCAGCCATAGTACTGTAGAATATGTTGGCACCACACAGGCTCCAGTAGAAACAGAAAAATACTGACGACACACAAACTGCTGAGCCAGCGAAAAAAGAAAAGAAGGGCAAAGAAGCACGTTAAACGTTTACAGAAAACATTACAACAATTTATAAAACAAAACATTTCAGAAAACGTTAGGAGAAAACACAATTTCAGATTACTGCAGGGAAAACATTTCCCGTTTATGACTGGACAGAACCTAAGACCATTACGGAATTGAATGTTGTTTCCAGTTTCCTGTTGCTTGCTCGAATAATAAACTGAATTTAAGTGAATGGAAAAGGAGTTTGAAATAATGAGGATAGTTTTAATGAAGGACATTAACTCAATGTAATTCTCGATAAAGAATTATCAAGAGTTTGCTGAAATTGCTTCGTAGTGCAGGCCCCAGGTCCAGACACTGCTGAGAAGTAACATAAGGCCTTCTGATGTGACTTCTGGAAGCACAGCTGCCCCATTTCTTTAATGTCACTAGTGCAGAGCCCGTTCTAAAAAAGCCTTTTAGGATTGGGCTGTTTGTTTGGTCTGTGGTAATTCTCCTGGCAGCTTCCATTTTGAGGGCATTACCATATTACAATGCAAAAGCCGTTTTCAGACATGACCGACTGACTTTGTCTTTCACGCATTCAAAAACACAGCCAGAGCTTCTCTGCACAAACGCATTCACAACAGATTGCACATCTTTGTCAGAGTCTTTTAAGTGTATGGCTCCGCAGGTTTCACTGTGTGCTTTGACCCTCAGGGTCAATGCAATAAACCCCTTCTGTGACCTGAAAAAGGGGATTTAGTTTCAACAGTGACAAAATAGTTATCTAAATCAAAGACTGAACGGCTCCAGACTTTCCAGCTCTTCACTGAACCTGAAAGTAGGTGAAAGGTTGGCTTCATTAGTGAAATGATGATCTGAAAGCGGCCTGTGTTTGGGTTAATGCTTATTCTGTGAGAGCATATGTGTAAACTCAACCTGTGGTGTGTTGCACTTGATTGGTTTTGTGCACTCAGGGTTAGGAGATGCTTAATTCTTCACCGCCAGCTCAGTTGCTTTATGATGTTCACCTCTCCGAAAACATCAGGAAGAAGGAGGCTTTGAACCTTTCAGGGTGGTGTCCGGACAACAGTGTTTTTTGTCATCAATTGGAAAACTTCCTGGAGGAAATCTGGTTTTATGAGTAGAGACTGCGTTTATCCCACTTTGGATTGAGCGGCTCTCTTATCTATGAATGTAACAGAGTCTATACATCCAAAATAACAACCCAGAGTTGGGAGAGTTACAGTCCTACTCACTTCTCTGTGACCCCATTCTATTAAAATACTTTAATCAAAAAAATAAGCAGAGACAAACATTTCAGATAAAAATCGAATAGACCAAAACCAAACTGTACAACAACAACAAACATAACAAGATTATTAAAAGTGGAGCTCACCTAAGATCATTGTCATCTGTGGTTATTTTAGTCAATTAATTGGTCTCAGATCACAACATTGATTTACTGTCTCACTGAGACCTGGCTGCCTAAATCAATCTACTCCCCCCAGTCATATAAATACACACGTTCCTTGAAAGCTCAGGCCGAGGAGGTGGAGTTGCAGCTATTTGTAACTTCATTAAATCAATTAATCCTTAACCTGAACTAAATGATAACTCATTTAAAATCTTCGCTGTAAATCAATCACACCCATCCTTGGCCAAGCACTGACCTTGTTGGGCTTCGTCTGAGTTTTGACCACACCCTTGAGCTTGTTAGATCATATGGCATCAAAATTGAACATTTAATGTCACAAAGAGCAACCAAGCTACCGTGAGCCTCACCTGGTACAAGCCACAAAGTGCGGCAGTTGCATTCTTCCTCTTCCTCTCCATCACATGTATATCTCATCAAAACATGTACAATAGAATACTTGTAACTGACTGTTCACTTCTTCCCTGGAGTCCTTGAACTTCATCGTTTGCAGATCCTGGATGAGGCTGAGGTCACATTGTGGATTGTAATGGTGGATCGTGCATGATGATTCTGATGGTGGATCATAATGCTGGATCGTGATCATGGTTTGGTGATCAGCTGATCATTTGGTGGCAGCTGATCATGGATTATGATTACAACTAGATTGCTTAGTTATACCATGTCTATTCACATATACTATTATAATTGGCAATACCTCTATCAATCAATCAATCAAATTTTTTTTGTATAGCCCATATTCACAAATCACAATTCGTCTCATAGGGCTTTAACACTGTGTGACATCCTCTGTCCATAACCCTCAGCAAGAGTAAGGAAAAACTACTAAAAAACCCTTTAACAGGGTAAAAATAAGTAGAAACCTCAGAGAGAGCCACATGTGAGGGATCCCTCTCCCAGGACGGACAGAAGTGCAATAGATGTCTCGTGTAGGAAAACATCAAGATTAAAGTTTTTAGCAACATTCTGAAGGATAACTTCAATACGATCTGTAAAGCAGTCCAGCTGCACTCATAGTCCATGGTCAGCAGCTATACTCGATCCACCATTGCTACCTCTGATGCGCGATCCACAGATCGTAAATCCATGGTGGGGCCACAGAGGCCCTGGATCTGCAGGCGATAAAGCAAACGGATTCAGGGGAAGGGGGATAGGGATGGAGAAGAGGAAGGAGAAGCTGGAAAGAGAAGCGCCGTGTGTCATGTGTCATAAATTTCCTTTGCGTCATCAGGGTTTTTTGCCTTGTTCAATGATACAGGCCGAACTTGAGGCTACACTGAGGCTCAAAGTAAATCTGACTGGCTACTGGTTTTTATGGTAGTACGATGAAAACCATGTGGCCCACTCAGTAGATCTAAGGCTACAATTGCCAGACATTTTCTTTAAATATTGTTAAACCTCTCCAATAATGTTAGACACTGTCTTTTCTCATAAATGTTAAAAACACTGGGCCTCATTCACCAATATCTTCTTTATAATTTTCTTAAAGTTTTCTAAGCAAACTCAGTATCAGATACATGGTGTTCTTAGTCTTTAGAATTGTTCGCATCTGTGGAGTTATATTGATGAGTGCCATGTCTTCGAAAGTAGAAAGCGTGTACCAGTTTTCACTGGAATTCTCATAGGGAAAATATGAGAAGGGGCAATTTGGGATTTATTATTTTAGCCAAGGACACATTATATTCAAAATAAAGGTGAAACATCATTTACAACTTTTTGTGGAGTCTGTAGTTGGTCACATGTTACGACACATGATATTCAGTCTGTTCAGGAGAAATGTATCAGTTGGTGCACTCATGCTAAATATTGTTCTGTTCCTTTAGGTGCACAAACATCCACATTTAGAGATATTCTATCAAACAACAATGTGCTCATGATTTTTTATAATTGCAAATAAAAAAATCCATGCACACACACACACACCAGCATTTTCATTCTCTATTACCCTTCCAATCAGCTTGTTTATAATCCTCTGTGGGCAAATTTACACTCATGGGTAGCCCTGTTTTCACTTTGTCACTATTTGGGTGAGCATGTTGTTACAATGAAACCTTTTGTACAGGCAGGGGATGACAGCTGCGAGGCTGATTGGATCCAGGCTCAGCGTACTGATTAGAGTGCTAAAATGATTCCATCTATGATAATGGTGCACTTCAAACATAATTCAGAGTTTTGATGGAGAATCCCTGATGAACAAGACAGTTACAAATTGAAGGGAATTATTCTGGTGTTCAGGGATAAAAAACTAGAACTGCTTGTACGGCATGAGCTCATTTCACACAGATCACTACAGTAGAGTCCACTGTTTTGCCAGTACTATCAGTTGCTGGATTAGACAATGGTGTCACTTGTCACCAATGTCTTTGCTGCAAGTCATGCCACATGGATAATTGTTGTTTAATGTTCATTTGTAGATCCAAAAGGTAATCTCCACTGGGGAGTGGGGGTGTATGTCCCTCTCACATATTCTACATTTTGAAAGTTTCTATTTTTTGCTGGTCCTAGATTTACTGTGTTGATTGGTTCTAGCTGTGTCTGTCAAAAACATCAGCAGTATGGATCATCTGGATTTCCACCACCATTGGGTTCAACAATTATGAATTATTGTCAGGGACGTGCACAGACATTTTGGGGGGCAGGGGCTCAAGTGAGAAAAAGGGCTCTTTTCAGTATTATTTGTTTAAAAAATATTTTTGAACAGAGAGATAAGTATAGTAGCACATCTCTGACTTACTTACCAATTTATTTTAATACCCTCACACTCAAACAGTTGTTATACAGTACACAGAGAGACAATGGTTCTTTAGTATTTACAAACTTTATCACAAGAGCAGACAACAACAGGAAACAATGACAAAATATGCATGTTTTCTATGCTACTATAGTATCTAGTGTATATTTAGAACTACTGACTGCACCGGGGAGAGAACCAGAGGGAATTATGAATTTTCAAAAACTGCACGAATAATTTGTTTATTTTTGCACAAGACAACAAATCTCTTAAATTATTTTGGTGGTATTGAAATAAATAACACTATAAAAAAATAAGCATAAATAAGCAAACCAACCTACTCTTTAAACTATAGGCCTATCCTAAATTGCAACCATTAGGCTTAAAGAATTATGCTTTGTTGAAATCCAAACAAATCATTACAAAAAAGGTCTTGAACTGTGAAAATGAATATTATTATGAATAAAAAGATTGTTTTGACATTGTGCTGCAAGAATGATAATTATTGTTTTTTTTATGGACTGGTAATTTTTCAAGAGATTTTGGTTTATTATGTTCATGTCTTCTTTCACTCTAATGGAAAGAAAATCTTCAAAAAATACACATTTTGATGGTTTTTGTTTTGCTACCCTCTGCCTGTTTGTATCAGTAGATTTCTCCTAAATATATTATTCAATTGATATATTTGTTTGACATGGAAGCTGTATAAGCCACAAGATAGAGAACTGCTGTAGTACTGGCTGTATGGCTGTAATGGATGCTTGTTCAATAAATATATTTTAATGAATGGTGAATGGTTCCAGCTATAAGTTTTCAATTAGTCTTGATCATTTAAAAATGTAATTAAGTTCCACATGTTTGGTTAATCAAATTTGAAACAGTTTTTTAATACATTGACTTCCATATAAAACTGCACATATGAGTTGATGTGACAATGCCTTTTACTTGACTGGTGTATTAGAAAAGTGGATGCAATGAAATCATTTTTTTGTAGCTTTTCACCTCATGAGATAAAAAGGGAATGTAGGACAAGATTTACTATATTTACTGTACCTTTGGAATATAACAACGTGACAGCTTACACTGATATTCACAGTGCAGTCCGACACCATAATTGTCACCCAAAACAATGAAAATATCTTTTTCAGTCAATAGGTAAAACATGTTAATTTGTCTCAGCTAGAAGAACTCCAATCAGACTGTAACAGGACAACATTTTTCCCTTGATTATCTTATTGGGAGGAGCGTATTGCCCTGGTCACAGTTGATGCACCCACCTACAGTTGAGTGCCTTTTTAAAGCAACAGGAAGTGTGAGAGGGGAGCAGCTGCGTTGGATTAGCTTTGTTGTAAACACAAACACACAGGTATCAGATGGACAAGAGTAAGAGGCGAATACAACATCAATTCAAGAGTTAATCTTTTTCCCTGTTTGCTTCTGGATTACCATATTGCTCAACTAGTATTTGATCTTTAGATATATTAATATATTACTGCAGATAACGATATTGCAGCATCACATTACACTTGAAGATAAGACATTCCTTCATCAGTCCCACCATACCTACATTTTACAGCAGCAAAAGGTACATAAAAAATGGAAGCGTCAATAAAAGTAATAAATAAACAAACATACAATACAAACATTTAAAAAAAGTAGAAATTATATATTTAATTGGAACAAACTATATAGATTGTTGTGATAGGATTGATCAAAAGATATTTAGTTCAGGATGCTGAGCCTTATTTGGAATTGTTACATCCACTTTTAGCGTCACCACTTTAACTATGCCCTTAAAGGAGAAAAGTATTTTTGCAGGTTCAAGTAAGTAAACTAAGGTGTTATACTCAAACTGCATGGAAGGGAAAGATAAATAGGTGATCAAAAAACAAGCCTTTGGCTGGCAAACAGAGAGGAAACAATGGGCCAAAGGTTCCCATCGCAGAGGGCTGGAAGGGGAGGAAGAGGCCAGCTGCTCAGGTCAGGTCGGTTGTGTTATCATAACAGCAGCTAAAGCAGTGAAAATGTAAGAAACAAAACAGAGGTGTGCATGGAAGCATGGCGGATACAAGCAGCTCAATACTCAGATGCCATCTGGAGAAGAGTGCAGCAAAGTGTAAAGCTACTTTATTACAGGCAAATGCAATCTGCACATTCATGGGATTTATACAACAAAGCATAATAATAATGCACACTTTCACGTTCTTAGCATCGTTTGTAATTAAAGAAATGTATTACTCACCAACTGCATGTATCATTATATTTGCATTGAGGTCTGATTTCTCAAAATTGATGCTTAAAGTGGCATAGTTGTATAGTTAGGCCCCTTTAAAAAAAAAGTGTATACCCACACTTGATTTAACAGAAGTTTCTGTTTACGGTCTCCACATTCAAGTTGACCCCAATTCAATAATTTACATCATCAGTTTTTTCCCCCTAGAGATGTCACAGCTCCTGCAGAACCAGAGGACAGAGAATAAGGCAGTTTGGTCATTTAGCAGCTGGTTTTGTTTGAATGTGGTTAAACTTGAAAGTCAGCTTAAAGAAAAGACACATGGTCCAAGGCTGATTGTATCCTCTCCCTCAGATGTTCAGATCAAGACTTAAATGCTTCAATAACAAAACGCCTAATTAGATCCACTGTTGCCTAAGTCTATTCAAATCTTCATGTCTGACAGGAAATCAGATATGAAAGACAAAACCATGTTTTAGGTGTAAGTTGTGTTCTAAACTGAGAATTTATGCAAGAGTTAACAATTTCCTAATGGTCCGCTGATGTGAGACACAGTGACATACTCTAAGACCAAGTGACAACAGCCATTACTGTTATTGAAAGGCTGCATCACAGCAGCAAATGTTAATCCCCATAGCTAATGCCACTACATGCACACAAGCTATCCTTCACTGCTGCATTATGCCGTATCAATAACTGTTCCAATTGCCTAATAGGGGCATTGTGGGGAATGATTCATGATTTAAAGTTGATTTGGAAATAATGCACATAGTAGCATTCAAGAGTGTAATACAGCTCAGGAGCAGCTGAACCTGCCCATTAACGGAACTTTATTCCACACTTTCACTAACTTAATACAGTACATTTAAATTACTAACTTTACAATTCCACTGTAAATCCGGAGTCCACTTTATATATATATATATATATATATATAGGGGCATTGGATTGGCTTAAAGTTTTGAAGCAATTTATAATGAAGAAAATTATTCGTTTAAATAAATCTGACATAACTGTTAATGAATTTGTATTTTAAGGTCCAAACAATAAGACGATACACACTTTAATTTATTTGTAAAACAAATTATATTATATCAATGTTTATTTTACTTACCAAAAAATTCTGTGTCAACAACATACAGGGCAATATGACGCAACAACATAAAGTATAGAATAGAGCTGCTTTCAGACATGCCCTTTATTGGGTTCAGAATTTTGAACAACGCAGCGGGAGGTTCTCTGTTCAGATGTGTACAAAACAGAGGGAATCCTCAGGAGGATTCAGGTGAGAGGTGGTGCAGGAGGAAGAGACAGGATGATCACGTGTTTTTGTTTACAGCGCATCGACACCTTATCATCAAACACTCTCTTGACATCTTTAACAGTGTCTTCTACGTGTGTGGCGCCGCTTTTACATGCAGAGATAGTTGTGTTTTTTTTTAATTGTTGCACTTGGACATCTGATCAATCCCCCCACTCGCACGTGGTGAATCCTGCGGAAGATCTCCTGCTGCCTCGCATATAGGCTCCATGGGACTTTCTGCAGACTTTATATCAGGGGGCCAGATGAAGAACGTCTGCAGACAGTCCAGAGCTTCACACTCTGATATTTTGGGCTCACACCTACAGCCCCTGTGGTGAAAGTCATGTCTGAAAACAGCTTAATTGCAAATGTTAATGTGCAGATTTTTATCTCCTCCTGCAGCAGCAGGGTACATTTGTTTGGTAGCAGGAGCAGAAAATAACAGGACAGAGCAGGGGCTGTTAGAGAAAGATGGCTTTCAGGGAAGCATCGAAATAATACTCTCAAAATGAAAAGACCAAACTCTTGAATTAAGAATGAAAATAAACTGCATATTTAAACACCTTTTAAAGCTCCTCAGAGTTCGGAAGACAACTTGGCCTGTCTCTTCCTTCCCCAGCTCTCAGTGGAGTTACACGTCTCACAGAAATCAAAATGGAGGAAAATCCTCCAAATATGAATCATTCCGATGCCATCATCCATCAACAATGGCCCACAGCCACAACGTGATTCCCCGCCCCACTGTTGGACACAGACAGGGGGGGCAGATGTCACGCAAATGATGTCACGTAGAAAATTATACTTCTAACTAACTTTTCTACTATAACCTAAAAAAATACGGTATAGTGATCCACTGTTTATATGGATCATAAAGCTTGGGACAGAATCGTTCCTACACAAATGCTGTTTAGAGAATCAGGTTATAGTGAGGAAGTAGTCTGCTTACAGTATTCATCTTGGGTATTTTCACACAAATCCCTGACAAAGTTTTTGTCGAAAATGTTGATATATAACATTGGATATAAAATTAAGCCAGTGATAGTTGTATGTAGTTTCAAAGGTCAAGTTAAAAAAAAAGAAAAGCATTTGTAATATTTGAAAAATATAGTTGCAATGTGTTGAAATATAAACAACATTAGGCTTGAAATAACAGGGCCCATATGGTAACCCACAGTGCAAATCTCGCAATCTCGCAACATTCCCAAACACTAACATACAAACATTAATTACACTAATGACATCAAACTTACAGTTCATCAAATTGCTTTAAAGCACAGTTATTCCAATCATGCTACACTGTGCCCAGTTCATTTGTGGCCAGTGTTCCATGTCAAATTTTATGTGGTTGTCAGTGGCCACAGTACAATTATTGTACTGGTCATGTAGCTCATCCTGTGCACAAATGGTTGCAAATGAAGAAAATCTTTCTGACTGATCAACGTCTGCCCTGCCGATTCAGAGACTGAGAGAGTTGTATTTACACTCTCGCAATTGTACTTTAACACACATCACACCCCCTAGCTGACCCTATGCGAGGGGGGAGTGGAAAGTGTGAGACTGAGCATTATCCGGTCTGGGAACTAGAATAGAGGTTCTGATGCGATAGACTGGGGAGTGGGTGGAATAAATCAATCAAATTTGATTTAAATAATAATAATTGAAAGAAAAGAGGAACGTTTTTAGAATACTGAATATTTAAATTAAAATTACTGTTTAATAAGATGTTCATGTTTCATACTCAACCGACTGATTAGCTTTATACTTGAAAAAATCAATATTTTCCAACATTATTGGAATTCCATCACTCAAGTATGAGGGATTCCCATTCAATTGAATTTCCTCATACATCAATTAAAACAAATGCCTCTCTTTGTGCAGGTATATACTTTTTTCAAATCCTTTATTTCACAGATAGGTATGATGGAACCTGCAGTATAATCCTCACTAAGATTAGTATGTACAATAATGACAGAATATTGGCAAGTGTGTAACTTGGCTAGTGATGCCGTGCATGACCAGGCATGAGAGAATGAGCTCAGAGCAAGCCTGAGATGATTATTGGGCAGCATGCAACTCTGATGTCAGGGTCAAAGGTCACACAACAGCAATAGGATAGGCAGAGGACGGAGAAAAGACAGAGGTGTTCTACATGTCAAATTCTTTTGTTTAAGTGCATGCATCTTCGGTCCCAGACCCTTCCGGTTTTAAGAGAAGGAATACAAAATTGAAGCATTTATTCATAAGGAAATAAGGATATCCTTATTTTAAAGGGCAACTTAGGTATATGTGGGTAAAACAATTATCAACAATTATTAAAGGCACCGATTGTCTAAACAGTTGTCAGTGAAAGACTTACCACTCCTATAGCTTCGCTACACTGGCTTCCAGTTAAATCTAGAATAGAATTTAAAATTCTCCTCCTCACCTTCAAGGCCCTTAATAATATAGCGCCTTTTTACCTTAAAGAGCTGTTAGTACCTTATAAACCCGCTAGAGCACTCCGCTCCCAGAATTCAGGCTTACTTGTCGTCCCTAAAGTCTCTAAAAGTAGAGTAGGAGCCAGAGCTTTTAGCCATCAAGCCCCTCACTTGTGGAATAATCTACCAATTTCAGTTCGGGAGGCAGACACCATCTGTTTGTTTAAGAGTAGGCTCAAAACCTTTCTTTTTGATAAAGCTTATAGTTAGAGTTAATTAGTGAGGCAGAACGTAACTTGCTCTATTTAATGACATATGACACACGGAGCTTCTTTTTCCAGCTTCTCCTTCCTCTTCTCCATCCCTAACCCCCCCCCCTTCCCCGGGGTCCCTTTGCTTTAACACCCGCAGATCCAGGGCCTCTGTGGCCGCACCATGGATTGCTGTTTGTGGATCGCGCATCGGGGGTCGCAGTGGTGGACCCAGTGTGGCGGATTCTGTGTCGTGTGGGCTGATCGTGGTGCTGGTGGCGGACCCTGTGTCGCGTTGGCACTGGGTAAAGGAGGTGGACCAGGGCCACGGCGGTGGCTCGTGGTGGGTCCTGGTGGGCGGCGGTGGACGGTGACTGAGGACTGGAGTGGCCTCTGGTCTGGATGCTGGATCGTGGTTCTGCTGGTTGCTGACCATGGACTATGATTGCAGCGGGACTGCATCAATGCCGCTAAAGACTTTAATGATGAATGTTTTTACACGTGGCATCTATTGCACTTCTGTCCGTCCTGGGAGAGGGATCCCTCACATGTGGCTCTCTCTGAGGTTTCTACTTATTTTTACCCTGTTAAAATCAATCAATCAATCAAATTTTATTTGTATAGCCCATATTCACAAATTACATTCATCTCATAGGGCTTTAACAGGGTGTGGCATCCTCTGTCCTTAACCCTCAGCAAGAGTGAGGAAAAACTACTAAAAACCCTTTTAACAGGGTAAAAATAAGTAGAAACCTCAGAGAGAGCCACATGTGAGGGATCCCTCTCCCAGGACGGACAGAAGTGCAATAGATGCCACGTGTAGAAAACATTCATCATTAAAGTCTTTAGCGGCATTGATGCAGTCCCGCTGCAATTACAGTCCATGGTCAGCAACCAGCAGGACCACGATCCACCATCCAGATCAGAGGCCACTCCAGTCCTCAGTCACCGTCCACCGCCGCCCACCAGGACCCACCACGAGCCATCGCCGTGGCCCTGGTCCACATCCTTTACCCAGTGCCAACGCGACACAGGGTCCGCCACCAGCACCACGATCAGCCGACACGACACAGAATCCGCCACACTGGGTCCACCACTGCGACCCCCGATGCGCGATCCACAAACAGCAATCCATGGTGCGGCCACAGAGGCCCTGGATCTGCGGGTGTTAAAGCAAAGGGACCCCGGGGAAGGGTTAGGGATGGAGAAGAGGAAGGAGAAGCTGGAAAAAGAAGCTCCGTGTGTCATATGTCATTAAATAGAGCAAGTTACGTTCTGCCTCACTAATTAACTCTAACTATAAGCTTTATCAAAAATAAAGGTTTTGAGCCTACTCTTAAACAAACTGATGGTGTCTGCCTCCCGAACTGAAATTGGTAGATTATTCCACAAGTGAGGGGCTTGATGGCTAAAAGCTCTGGCTCCTACTCTACTTTTAGAGACTTTAGGGACGACAAGTAAGCCTGAATTCTGGGAGCGGAGTGCTCTAGCTGGTTTATAAGGTATTAACAGCTCTTTAAGGTAAAAAGGCGCTATATTATTAAGGGCCTTGAAGGTGAGGAGGAGAATTTTAAATTCTACTCTAGATTTAACTGGAAGCCAGTGTAGCGAAGCTAATACTGGAGAAATGTGCTCTCTTTTCTTTGTTCTTGTCAGGACACGTGCTGCGGCATTTTGGACAAGCTGTAGAGTCTTTAACGACTTACTGCTGGAGCCTGATAATAATGAGTTACAATAGTCCAGTCTCGATGTAACGAAGGCGTGGACTAGTTTTTCTGCATCTTTTTGCGAAGGGACATGTCTGATTTTTGAGATATTACGCAAGTGGAAAAAGGCAGTCCGAGAAATTTGTATTAAATGACTATTAAATGATAAATCAGGATCGAAGATCACTCCCAAGTTCCTGACTGTTTCGTTGGAAGCAAGGGCAATGTCGTCTAGCGCAGCTATATCATTAGATAATTTATCTCTAAGGTGTTTGGGGCCAAGTATTATAACCTCTGTTTTGTCTGAGTTTAATAAGAGAAAATTGCGGGTCATCCAGGTTTTTATGTCCTTGAGACATGCTCGAAGTTTAGTTAATTGATTACTTTGTTCTGGTTTTATTGACAAGTATAACTGGGTGTCATCCGCATAGCAGTGGAAATTTACCGAGTGTGTCCTGATAATGTTTCCTAGTGGAAGCATATATAATGAGAATAAAGTTGGGCCGAGCACAGAGCCCTGTGGAACACCATGGTTAACTTTGGTGCGCACAGATGTCTCATCATTAATTTGCACGAATTGGGAGCGATCAGAAAAATAAGATTTAAACCAATTAAGGGCAGTTCCATTAATTTGAATTAACTGTTTGAGTCTTTGTAATAAAATTTGATGGTCAATTGTGTCGAATGCTGCACTGAGATCTAACAGAACGAGGACAGACACAAGTCCCTGATCTGAGGCTATTAAAAGGTCATTAGTGACTTTTGCCAAGGCTGTTTCTGTGCTGTGATTGGCTCTAAACCCCGACTGAAAGTCTTCATATATATTATTTTCCTGGAGAAACTCACACAGCTGATTGGCTACCACTTTTTCTAAGATTTTAGACATGAAGGGGAGATTAGATATTGGTCTGTAATTGGCTAAAACCTCTGGGTCTAGGGTGGGTTTTTTGAGAAGGGGTTTGATTACTGCTATTTTAAAAGACTGTGGTACATAACCTGATGATAATGACAGATTGATTGTGTTAAGTAACGAACTATCAATTAGGGGCAGAATTTCTTTAAGTAATTTTGTAGGAATGGGATCTAAGATACAGGTTGTTGGTTTAGAACCTGAGATTATTTTGGTAAACTGATCACAAGTGATCAGAGAGAAGCTGTCTAAATAATGGTTAGGATTCTCAGCCATTTCTGAGATTTCTGTTATTGGGAGGGTATTAGTGCCAATTGAGGGCAGGAGATTGTTGATTTTATTTCTAATGGTTAGAATTTTATCATTAAAAAAGGTCATAAAGGTATTGCTATTTAGGGATGGAGGAATACTGGGTTCGGTGGAGGTGTGACTCTCTGTCAGCCTGGCTACAGTGCTGAAGAGAAACCTGGGGTTGTTTTTATTCTCTTCTATTAGTTTTGAATAGTAGGCTGCTCTTGCTTTGAGGAGAGCCTTTTTATATTCTTTAACACTATTCTTCCAGTCTATGACGTTTTCAACATGGTTGCTGGAGCGCCACTTCCTTTCTAGTTTTCTTGATAATTGTTTTAACTCATTTGTCTGGGAATTATACCACGGAGCTAATTTACCATGTTTGACATTTTTCTTTTTTAGAGGCGCTATTGAATCTAATGTTAATCGTAATGAGTCTGCAGAGCTATCGACGAGTCGGTCGATCTCAATGGAGCTCGGGTTTTTAAAGAATTTGTTCTTTATATCTACGGATAATACGGGTTTAAATGTAATTGGAATTATTTCCTTAAATTTAGCTACAGCACTATCAGGTAGACATCTAGAAAATGAGTTTTTTATTGGTGGCATATATTCATTTATTGAAAAATGGAAGGTTATTAAATTATGGTCTGATAGAACTGGATTGTGCGGGAGGACTGTTAAATGTTCAATTCCGACGCCGTACGATAATATAAGGTCAAGTGTGTGGTTACAACAATGAGTCGGTTGGTGCACACACTGACTGAAACCAATTGAGTCTAGTATTGAATTAAATGCTAAAAGGGTTTTTAGTAGTTTTTCCTCACTCTTGCTGAGGGTTAAGGACAGAGGATGCCACACCCTGTTAAAGCCTTATGAGATGAATGTAATTTGTGAATATGGGCTATACAAATAAAATTTGATTGATTGATTGATTGATAATGAAATGGGCCCTATGTTTATGAATGCGGGTGTGTAAATTAATTACAGAATCCCTTAAGATTAGTCCAGTAGATTGTCCCACAGCCCCTACAGGGTGGCAGTGGCTACAAAGTTATGGGGAAACTTTAACAATCCACAAAAATGTCCATTAAAACACTTAAAAGGCATAGTTCACCAAACATATTGCCTTTGGCGAGAGCTTGTGTTCATGTGAATGTGAACACAGCTCCAGAGGAGGATAACAGAGGACATTTAGGGTCATTAGTGTAAATTTCGCCATTTCAAGTCAGATTTGAATATCAGGGCTTACGGACTCCCGGATGAAACCACAGGAGCAATATGGAGGCATTTTATTTTTTCAGTTGTTTTTAAGATTTGAAAAATTAAAAATACTGGACTTCCCTTCTAAAAGTTTGTGTGGCTGCTCTCTGACATGCAAAGCGTTCGGCAGTTTCTCTGTATTTTCTCAGGTGTGAACGCAAAGGTCTGAGCGAGACTCTCCGCAGTTTTACAACGTGTCTGTGTCGGTAAACTCTGTTGACAATTCTCCGGATTTCCCTCGGAGGTCATGTCTGAAAACGGCTTTAGTGTAAAGAGTTGTAGTGAAGACCAGATAAATGCTATAGAAATGCATATACCCAACACACACATTAGTATATAATGAAGGAATGAAGCTCCAACAGCACAGGGGCCACACATTCAGAGTATGATCAATCGTTTAAAGTGGAGTGAAGCTGGGGCAATCAGAACCGGGAAGGTCGCGGGCCTGGAGCAGTTGCCCAGATTTTCCAGTAGGTCTTCTGCTCTTGGATACATCAAGATAGTTGTATCCTGTCAGTTGTCATTAAGCTATAGCAACAGAAGAAGGTGATGAGTCTCTGAAGTAAACTTTGTTGTAGCCAAATCCAATCCAATAAGTCACCATTAACTTCAATTGTTTCAGATTCGCCTGCTACAAAGTTTACTTCTGAGACTAAAGAATTGTTTTGTGGACCCAAACACTTCACCCATCTGTCCATAGGCATAGTGGTGAGGAGATGCTGAGTGAATTTTCATTTTTCTTTGAACTATCATTTTCCATGCTCCACATTCTGGATGTCCTCTTTCACAGGTTTATCAACATTCTTCTGAACCCATTTGAGGATTTTGTCGGAAGGTGCAGACAACTTTGAATTCACACAATGTCTGCAACATACCATCTGTCTAAGCCAAAAATCTAAAATAATGTTACTTCCCCTCCATTTTATAGGCATGACAAACTTTCCTGTGTTGCTCATCCAGAAGTCTGATGAGTCCATGTTATAATCATGTCATTCAAATTGAAACCCCATTTCTTCCTTTTTCTTTCTTTTTATATGAGGCTATGTGACATGGTGACTTACTGAAAATCCACATCGCCTGTCATCAGCTATCTGGACATCAGATTTGTCCCTGTAATCAATGCTCAAATGCCTAATGGCCAATCCTCGGTTTCTGCAAGACTATCAAATGAGAGCAGAGGGAAGTTTTAATTTCTCCAATTACTCTGTATCTCTCTATCTGGTAACTTAATCAATCCGTTAAGGACTGCAGGCCTAGAATGACTGCAAATCAAAATAAAATGCCTGAGAATCTTGTATTGTCTGTTTTTCTATATTTTGAGTGCTTTGCTGAAATGGAGGAGAGGTTGAGAGTGGAAGCTGAAGAGTAGGAAAGAGAGAGATAGACTAGGAAAGATCCCTCTGCAAGTCAGATGATGGAGCCGAAATTTTCTTTGGGGAATGGAATGCCACACCACCATGAAACAGGATTTTCTGCCCCCAAATCAAGAAAATGCTAGTGTGCCAATCAGCATTTTCCCTCCTCCTTTAGTTCGTCCTTTCCTTTAATCTAATTTGAAGGTTTTGATGGGAGTACGGAAACAATTTTAGGTTGCTGGATCTCTCAATGCTTGAATGCTCATAGATGTAATTAGTGCTTTCTTGGTTGGAATCTCTGTTAGTGAAGTGGTTTAGGATGTGAGACTGTGAGGTAGGCCTTTCCTGGCACTACCGTCAGGTCCCTTCACTCTTTACACCCCATCTACTGACTCACCTCACATGGTAGCTAGAACCACACAGATGATTGGAAGCAATGGTTGTATACACAATGTAAACAGGAGAGTCTACAAAGATATAAAAAACAGATAAAAAAGGAAAATAAATGTCAAATGGTCCACAGTCAGATTGATATTCTACTGCTCCTTCTGCCAGTCTGAAAATCATCTTTGTTATTCTTTTGCAATGACGCAATTTGTCTCTGGATTCAGCTGGAAATGATCAGCAAGCCAACACACTCATCATTTCTCCTTTCTTTCTCCTCACTTCCTCTCATCTCTGCTATCTCTCCATTTTTACACTGCCATGATGTTACCTTATTTTTGCTCTATTCCAACCTCACAAATGATATAGGCAATGATTATGGACTGATGGTGCCCACTGCAATGAATTGGGGAAACAAAGAAAGACAAAAAATATGGAGAAATATAAGAAAAAAGTAAGGAAACTAAGGTAGACACCAAAAGACTATTTGAGACAACTGAGCTAAAAGACGAGACAAACGGCATAGTCATATTATTGTGTAAAAGCAGCTTTTGCGTACACCTGTTTTTTTCTGAAAACAATAACAAATGTTTTGCAACAAAGTTTGACAGGCTTTGCATGATTCACAGTTCAAAATTGACTGATCTCAAATCTCTGACTGACACATGTAATATTAGCCTCCCTAAGGTTTGGTTGGCCTATCATCTGAAAGGTTGTTGAGAGACATCATTTCCAGCACAACCTCCCCTTTTTACTGGTGTTCACAGAATCTGTTTAAGACTGAAGAAGGACATTTCTGGAGGATATCAGAAAAACTGAGGAATAAAAAGGGAGAGTATAAATAGACAAGGCAAAAACAAATTGATAAAGATTAATTAAACAAACATTGTTAGAGAATACAAAAGAGGTTGAGGAATGAAGACAAAAAATGAATATTCTGTAGGTGAATGAATAGAACTTTACCCAACGGTTTAGGAAAATAAAAAAATATCAGAAATCTGGACAGAACTGCTAAGACCAAGAAATACGACAGAATCTGCTGTAGGAGAAAATATTTGATATAAATAGGCCCCAAAAACAAAATAGGAATATCGAAAAACAATAGGATTAATGAGACAATGGAGACAGAACTAGAATTACAGCATGTATGCCTCTGCCAACCAGTGCTGTTTATGGGTATTACATACTGGTTTCTCCAGATTCTAGGTCACTGTGACCTTTGACCTAAAAGGTAATCACTTTATCTATCAAAACAATTCAAGCTCATCAGATCTTTTGACCTTCGCCCATTCAAATCTAAACAGTTAATCTTTGAATCTCAAACTATGTTTGTACAAAATTTGATGACATTCCCTCAAGCTGACATCACATTCAAGAAAAACATAAACACTTTGTGAGGGTCTCGTGCAGGGGTCACAGCCCACGGGCCGGATCCGGGCCGACTGTATGTCACATCTGGCCGGCGGTTGATAAGGGGAGAATATATTTTTTCAATATATTTTTTTACATTTTCCGTGGAATCCGTCAGTTGGTCATGTTGCTGCTGCCCGCCTCAGAGGTGCTGATCGAGATGTAGTTATCAAAAAAAGGAAGGTCGACACTGAAGGTGGCATCTTTCAGGATAGATGGAAAGAAAACAATTTCTTTTGGGAAATAGGAAACAAGCCCGTGTGTATTATTTGTTCTCAACAAGTGGCTGTAGCAATGGAGTACAACATCAAATGTCACAACGAGACCCACGCCGAGAAATACGGCGAGTACACAGGGCAACTTCGGACTCAGAAGCTAAAGGAGCTAGCATCATCGCTACAGAAACAGAAAGCCATATTCTCCAAATGTCAAGATACACACAAAGGTTTCGTTTTATTTTTATACATATTGTAGCGTCCTCACCTCACAGACGTCAGGGAACTTATTCTCTGTTTAGTTACTTTATTATAGTTAACACGAACATGGCACACTTGTTGTTCTTACTCCGTCACTCCACACATCAACAACCCCTCGTCACTTCACTTCTTCATTTACCCCTGACCCCCCACAAAAACCGCCTAACAGAGAGCCTAACATCCCCACACAACCCCACCCCAATGGTCCAGAACAGTCACATGTCCCACCCCTACCCCTTCACTGACCCTCAGGATATCTCAACACTCCTTCACACAGTGTCTTACTGAACATCCGTGGGATGACAGGCTCTCATTGGCTGGTTTGTTGGCGGGTCAGGGGTGAATGAGGAAGTGGTGGGAGAATACAATATCCTCTTCAACTCTTAGTTCCTTTTTAACTGCACCGTTTCTGTAAGAGAAGTGTCTCAATTTTGTTATACCTATAATGACAATACATTTCATTTCATTTCAAGGGGCAGTGAATGCAAGCTATATCATCGCTTGGGAAATTGCTAAGGCATCCAAGCCTTTCCCAGAGGGTGCATTTGTCAAGACCTGCATGCTAATGACAGCCGAGCTAGTGTGTCCTGACAAGTGACAAGCTTTAGCTAACATAAGCTTATCGAGGCCTACAGTGACGGAGAGAGTTGAATAACTTTCTGGTGATTTGAAGAGTCAACTAAAAGAAAAGGTTAAGTCCTTCACCGCATTCTTTATTGCTCTCGATGAGAGCACTCACGTGACTGATGTAGCCCAATTAGCGATATTTATTCGCGGAGCGGTTGCTTCCCTGAATGAGGAGTTTGTGTCAGTCGTGCCAATGACAGACACCACCACAGCTAACGACTTGTTTGTTAGCCTTGTTGGGGCCCTGGACAAACATGGAGCTGGACTGGAGTTGTACTGTCAGTGTGGCTACTGACGGTAGCCTTCTATGATAGGAAGAAAGGCAGGAGTAGTTGTGAAGTTAAGAGAAAAGTTAAATGCGGCTAATCCAGAGCAAGTATTCTGTAACTTTCACTGTATACTGCACCAAGAGGCTGTGTGCTGCAAGAGTCTGAAAATAGACCATGTCATGCGTGTTGTTATTGACACTGTGAATTTTATCAGAGCCAGAGGACTTAACCATAGACCATTCAACGCTTTTTTATTGGAAAACGACATTCATCATGGCCTTCCCTATCACACGGATATGCGTTGGTTGAGCCGAGGCGCATTGCTCAAACATTTCTACAAATTACACACAGAGAAAGCAGAGTTCATGCAGGGTAAAGCCTGTGGGACGACCCAGAATGGACCATGGATCTTGCCTTTTTAGTGGACATTACGGAACACCTAAATGTGTTGAATGTTACTATTCAGGGCCGCAACAAACTCGTCACAGAGTATTATGATAGTGTTCGTGCTTTTCAAAGTAAACTGGCATTATGGAAGATGCTGCTCTCCAAGCGCAGTGCAGCCCACTTCCCCTCTCTAAAATCTTAGCCTGTCAATCATCAGAGTATGGACACGTACGCAAACTTGCTTTCCGGACTCAGGCATGAGTTTGACAATCGATTTTACGTTTTTTACTGAACTGGAAAAGGATATTTATGTGAGCAGGCCTTTTCCGTGATGAATATTAATAAATCGAAATGCGCAATCGCCTGACGCACGGACATCTGAATGATGTCTGGCCACTGTCCAGAAACTGTGGACAAGCTGATATGGACAAGCTGGTGAAAAGTTAAAAGGTGTCTGGCTTCGACAAGTAGTGTGATATGGGTGGGAGTGAATAAAAGGGGTTTGGGTAGACTGATAGCAAGGCTAGTTCCATATAGCCATATGGGTGTGTGGAAATATGGGTTGGGGTTGACTGGTGATGACTTGCAAAGTTAATGTGCCTCATCTGTTGTTGAGCCAATTTAATGTTTTTAGATAGCTCATATTTGGCTATTTTTTCAAGGACCTTTTTGTTTTGCTAATTCCTACTGGATATTCAATCACATGGCCTATTGCTGGACTACTTTATTCTGGCACTTACTTTCTGTGACTCGTTTGGCCTACTTGGCCTGGCCTTCTTTTAATTGGCCTAATGGTGCATTGACGTGTTTTCATGTGCAAGCCCTCAATAAATATAATAAAAGTAATTAACCAAAATCAAGTGATATCATATTTGAGTCCTCAGACCTTGACATTTGACCACCAAAATCAAATCAGTTCATCCTTAAGTCCCAGTGAATATTTGTAAATTTGATGAAATTCCCTCAAGACGTTCTGAAGATAGTGTTCACCAGAATGGGAGGGACGGACAGACAACCCAAAAGCATAATGCCTCCGGCCACTGGCTGTTGCCGGCGCGAGGGATGAAAAAAAAAGAAGCAGAGACAAATATGAAGATTGAAGGACTGAAGGAGCGAGTAGTGGGAGGAAAACTAACTGAAGATACAGAGAAGCTATCCGAAAGAGCTCTTATTGAGAAAAGGAGGTTGTGATGAAAATAGGAAAATAGGGAGGTGAGAGATGGTGGGGTGGGTTGTACTTGTCTGCCTGTGGTGGGGATAATTTACTGGTACCATGGTGGCCCAGGCCCAGGTAATGCTAATTACGCTCATCTGTCTTCTATAGCACTGCTGCTAAAGCATTTTAGTGTAGGCCTTGGAGCAATATACATACCAGTTTAGGTAAATATATTAATAAATGTTAAATTTAGAGTGTAGATCTTTTTCTCCTGGGCAGTGAGGTGGCTACATCAACGCCATAGCTCCACGATTGTGTGGATCTGTGTCTGTTGTCCCACCAAGAGAAGCATTATTAAGAAAAAATAATCTATGGCTGGAGATCCTTGGGTAATAATTAGATGTCCAAAAAGTTGGGGATATAGATTTAGGAGAAAGGTCAAGAGTGAAGGAGCAGCAGGGACGGTATTCAGATGTTTAGTGATTGGCAATTCCACTGAGTTCTCTTCTTATCCTTGTAAAAAACCAAGATGTATCACTGGTTATACATCATCCAGAATGCAGCTTCCCTGACTACACTGAGGACCATTCTTCTCTTCTTAAGACCTCCAATGCATAACCTTTTTCTGGTACGCAACAGACAAAAAAAATAAAAGAATATAAATATATCTGTGTGAAAAAGCTGAGCCGCACATGTAGAAGACAATGATGAACACACTGACAAAAACAAGTGATCTCCACAGAAGAATTTATATGTGACATTCAGCATCTCCCTACACCAACCCTTACCTGATCCTCCTAACAGATTTTTTTGCTCAGGGAGCATTTGAGCGGAGCATTCCGTTGATAATGTGTGAAAGGAGACTTCTGGTGAAGGTACAGACCCAAAATCTAACAGAACGAGGACAGACACAAATTCCCGAACTGGAACTATTAGAAGGTCATTAGTGACTTTTGCCAAGGTTGTCTCCGTGCTGTGATTGGCTCTAAACCCAGACTGAGAGTCTTCATATATGTTACTTTCCTGGAGAAACTCACACAGCTTATTGGATAAACCTTTTTCAAGGATTTTAGACATGAACGGGAGTTTAGATATCGGTCTGTAGTTAGCTAAAACCTCCAGGTCCAGGGTGGATTTTTTGAGAAGGGCTTTGATTACAGCTAGTGTAAAGGACTGTGGTACATATCCTGATGATAATGACAGATTGATTGTGTTCAGTAACGAACTATCAATTGGGGGCAGAATTTCTGGTTTTTGGTCAGCTAATCAAGGGTGATCAGAGAGAAGCTGTCTAAATAATTGGTAAAATTCTCAGCAGTTTCTGAGATTTCTGTTCTTGGTAGGGTATTAGTGCCAATTGAGGGCAGGAGATGGTTGGTTTTATTTCTAATAGTTAGAATTTTATCATTAAAGAAGGTCATAAAGATATTGCTATTCAGGGATCAAGGAATACTGGGTCCGGTGGAGGTGTGACTGTGTCAGCCTAGCTACAGTTCTGAAGAGAAACCTAGTGTAGTTTTATTTTCTTCTACTAATGTGGCGTAGTAGGCAGCACTTGCTTTGTGGAGGGCCTTCTTATATGCTTTAACACTATTTTTCCAGGCTGTAATTTTCAACACAATTGTTGGAGCGCCCCTGTCTTTCTAGTTTTCTTGACGCTTGTTTTAATTGATGTGAGTAGGAATTAACCAGGGAGCTAATTTACTATGTTTGACACGTTTCTTTTTTAGAGGCGCTATTCAATCTAATGTTAATCGTAAAAATTTTACAGAGCTATCGACAAGATGTTCAATCTCAGTGGAGCTAGGGTTTTTAAAGAAATCGTTGTCATATGTTAAAGACCATAGAAAGCCCAGACCCTATTGTGTGGACATTCTGCGGTGTTCATGTCTAAAAACTATTTCTTCAAAGCTGGTTTCAAAGACATTAAATCCCTGTTTGATTCCTATGGAATAACAAAATGCCCAGAATCGCTTACAGGAAATTAATTATACCTAGATCAACATAGGGGTCTCCAAGAGGAATGCAGTTAGCTCATGACCGCTCATTTCAGACATGTCATATGGAGGATCTTGAGAATTCGGTGCAGACCTTTTCTGCAGTTTGCCTTTCTCACATGCACCATGCAGAAGGAGATTCTCTGCTCAGATTCGTACACAACAGCAACTCTTCACAGGATTCAGGCGATGGGTGGTGCAGCAGACAGAGGCAGAACGTAACGTATTATTACCACTGCCTAAATCACGTTTATTTGTTTACAGCACATTGATGTAAATTGTAAATGGTCTGTATTGTATTGATGTCGGCTCTTATGTACAGGTCAACTTTTTCATCCAAAGATTTGGATACATTCGAGTTCAGTTCATGCCTGAAAGCAGCATAGGTTACACTGGTAGAGCAGATAGAACAGGATCTGGCAACATATTTTATTTTTGTTATGCTTCTTTTTGTGTGTCAAGTCCCACTTCAAACAGTATACGGACAAATTAAATTGTCATCCCACAGAAAAAAGCTCCAGAATGTACTTTACACTGACCAATGTTGCTGAAGTTTATGGAGGAGGAAGAGCTCAATAATTGTGTGTTGGGGGTGATGATGGTCTGGGGGGGAGGTAATTGAGTTAAAGTGTCCCCAGGCCTGAATTGAATTAAGAGAAGATTAAAGGCCAAGTGTTATGTGCCTAAGAGACTCTCAGAGTTCGACCCTCCTCACCTTTTTGAATGTGGGTCTGAATTGTTCCCCATGTCTATGAGTATAATTGTATTGTAAGATGATGTGAATGTGGTTGAATTCAAAAGACTTTTTGAATTCAGTTTGATTCACATGTACCCTTAGTAAAAGTGTAAAACAGCTAAGGGATGTTCACAATATGAGATAGAGGTTGGATCACTGTAATATCAAACTGTACAATAAAAAAATACACAAAATATGTTAAGATGAATCATATGTCCGTAATGCTAACATCAGATTCCACAAAGGAAAGCTGCCAGTTCCAGACCCAGTGAGGATGGAACATCTGCCTCAATTAAAAAGAATTGTGATGTCACGTTGCTACTTGCCTACGTTCAAACTGTAAACAGACAAAGTTAATGACTCTCTGCTGCACACTGTGGAGAATTCAACAACCACAGCCCACTAAGAGTTGGTGAAAACCAAAGCAGCCTAAAGGAGAGATGCACAGGCAAACACATCAACTTCTGTTTTTTCTTCAGTGCATTATGTTCAACCTAACAAACACACCACCAACTGAGGCGCTCTCTCACGTAACTATTCACCTGAGGTGTCGTAATCGGATTAAAACTTGTGTCTACTGCAAAGTCATTAAACCCGGGAGGGAATGCTAATTGCATCGGTTCCAATTGCAGACAAAAGCCAGATGTTGAGGGTGTTCCTGTTTTGTTGTGTTCATGTTTTGTTTTTTTACCAGTGGAAGACAGGCTAAAGAGACCAAACCACTATATATAAAGCCAGGCTGTAATCTTACTGCTCGTTATCATCTGTATTTGCCCATGAATGGGGTATGATGCGGAGGAGTGGGAGTTGAGGGGCTACCACATACAAACAAACAATGCAGCACTTGCTGTGAGTGTGGGAAACTGAATGGAACTTCCCCCTCACTTCTTGACAAGGTGGTGTGAAAAAAGATGCTTTAAAATTATTTTTAATTGCTTTGGTCAGCTACTCACTGAAATGCATTCTGTTCACCCTGGGCCATCTGATCACAAGTGGCAAGTTCTAAGTACAGGTGTGAAAACACCTAAGACACAATAAGGACACATAAGAGATCAAATCACGCAGATTACATTCAGTGGCGGTCTGCTACCCCATTCAGACCTGGCGTGTCCTCAATGTACTCTCAATTCGGTACATTTTTGGTATAGTAGAAAAGGAACAGAAAACATTAAACAGATTTTTTATTTATTTTATTCCACCCTGATTAACTTTGTCTTTCTTACCGTAGTAATTTTTACTAAAGTAAAATAACTAAACCAGGGCAGATGTTTATAAAGGGCTGGTGTGACTTGCTGGCTGCAATGCGGACGTGAGGAAACTTCGTAACAGGACTCGATTACTTCAAGCATGTGTTTGAACCCTAAGTTCGGTTGAGAGAACTGTTGTATATCCATTGCTATAAGCACCTATGACACTCGTTATCGCTTTGACATGGTCTAATTTATTTGCAAGGAGCAGGTGGGTTTGCAAGGAACTCGTTTGTTCTTTGTCCTACAAATTTTTTTTTATTCCCTTTGTTATTGGACATCACTCTGGTGATGCCATTTCAAAAGAGTCGATAAGTTCACTCCTGTTTGTCTATGATCACGAGCCGACAGCACATCCTATCCTTTGCTTAAGTCGTCACTTGAAATCTGAGAAGCGCACAAATAAGTTCTGCACGTGGAGTCGCTGCATTCGTTCGGTGCGTGTGCGTGTGCGCACCGAAATGAAGGCCCGTGACGAAAATGTTTAGCAAGGATTAAGCACCATTAACCCCTTAGTGATTATGAATGTGTCCAGGGCAACATATGCATTACTGCCTACTCGGCTGATTTACTCTGACCTGCTGCAGTTTCCCAATGATTCAGAAAATGTCAATGTGCTGATTTGTTTGTGGCCACTGCCACAATATCAACACGGACCAACACATAAGGATTGATGCTATTCTTAAATCGCAAAGCTGTCTTCACAGCAGAGCTGATTGAGATTCATTCAGTCCCTCTCTCTCCATCTTAATACCAGTTCTGAAGAGGGCCTCTGGCATATGTGGCCACATTCTTTTAGCAGAGTGAATGTAGATATGTCCCGTTCAGACATGGAATTAACAACTGCCTCAAGAAATCCAACTCACAAGTGAGCAGCGCTGATTTAATCAGCCCTAAACTTGCATTAGAATGTGTCTCCAATGACCACTTGTGATCTCTAACAAATGGATAAGTTCTTTAAATGAGATTCAAGTCCAAGAGGGTCAGTGTTTTGTTATGCTACAGGATAAAAGTTAAGTAACAACCTTTAAACCAATTCACCCTTATTGGGAATATATATTGTTCTCATTTAACTCTAATGGTATCTTCTATGTCCTGTTTTGGTTATTTGGGAACATTTATTTGTTAAAGGGGAGTAACCATTATTTAATTTATCACTTACATATGATGGGTATTTCAAACAAGGCCGACATTATTTTTAGGGTTTCAGGTAGTAGGGTGAAAGAAAACTGTAAAAATCAAAATGCTACAAAAATAATGAAAAGTCAAGAGTCTTCTTGTATCACTAGATCAATTGCAAAACCATTTTTCTATTATAAGGAAGTGGTAAGAAAAATATATTATCACCAACCAGCTATCGGTAGCCCCACATACAGTTGAAACAGAGCATCAACTTGATTCCCGATACTCAGTGCCTTTTTTTTCTATGCACCTGTAGTGTATGCCTGGAAGCAGCTGCACAGTACAGAAGTAGAAGAGAAAGAGATTAGGTCTCTCTCATTTTCAGAGTTTCAGCATACAGGATGGCACAGATGATCAGGGTAGAACATGACTTAACAAACCTGCAGAAGAAGAGCTTTCCAAAAAGCTCAGGGAAGCCACCTCGTTTGATTCCCAGCTCCACCATTGTGCATTCCAGATTGTCCTTGTCCTTAAGTGACAGTGAAACCCAAATCAGCCCTGACGGCTGTGCCGGCAGTGTATAAGTGATGTGTGATAGAGAAAGTGAGGACATCAAAACTAGAAAAGCATTGTATAGATACAGACTATTTTCCAAAGGGGTATGGGCCTATTTTACATGAATAGTTTGTACACTTTGCATCACAGATATGGATGAATATAACTCAGAGTAACATGTATTCCTGCTGGTGCCCTATTGGATAATGACTTACTCAAGGAGCTACTTTAAAATTAAAGTTGTTTTGATGTAATCGTTCACTCCCTTTCCCTTCTCTCCCCTTTCACACACAGACACACTCATATGTCAGTACATATGTTTACTTTGCTTGAGTGGACTTTGCTTGCCACATTAACTCCATTATGTCACTCATCACCAAGTGATGGTAACACTGTGGCCTCTCAGCGTGCAGACTGACGTATCATTACCAATCCACTACAAGAGCGTGGGACTCAGCTCACAATGGGCCTCCAGCTACAACCTATTAGACAGTCATCAAACAGCATTCAGTTGATGACCAAATCACTCCCTTACGGTGTTATACAGCCATTTAACGAAACTAATTCACATTCACAATTTTAGACTTGGGTACCACCCCCTCTAGCATCCTGAGACAAAAAAATAATAAAGTCCGGACCACATTATCCACACATTTCCAGAATTCACGTCTGAAAACAACAACAACTTGGTTTATTTAATTAAAAAATATATTTTGGGATTATTTTTATATAAATTGCTACAAGCTTATTAAACAGTTATAATTTGATAAAATTGTTGGTGGTTAGTTAGTAACTGTCTCAAACCTAAGTACACCATAATTACTGCAGGGGGGGGGGAGGGGTTAATAGCAGAGCTGCTCTGGCATCAACCATCGCCAAATTGCATACACTATTAGCACTGATCAATAGAGTGCAGATTTCAACTTATACATTTGACTGTTGCTGACAAAAGTATCAAATCTTACCAGGGAACAATTGCAAACATTAACATTATTCAGGAGTCTTCAGAAAATGAGCCAGGGGTCAAAGTTTAATCAGTCTGGAACGTTCCTATTACCTTACCTTAGCATCTTTGGCCTCAGCATAGTGGGGGTTACCTTAAGGCAGCCCATGGACACACACTGTTTTCCATGTCCTGAGCATAATGCAGCTCATTTGTTAGTGACAAGTCCTCAAGTGTTTTAAAACAATATTGTCTCAAACATTAATCAGGTGCTCACACCACAATAAAGTGAAATCAAAGCTGTTAGTAAAGTTTCCTAACTCAAATCACTCAGCACTTCACTGGAACCGGGCAGTTTTGGTGAAAATACAATTTGCACAGTCTCTCATGATTTCAAATAACCAGGCTCAGGGCTCTGCAGGCTAGACAAAGATTACGTAGTAAAACAAATGCTTCAGCCCCTGTCCATGACTATCAAAACAGCCATTAGCATTTCCGTGGCTGGTAATGACTGGCGTTGACAAAACAGGGAGGAAGTCCTCTCGGCTGGCTTCCCACATATCGTTACAAAGTGGGCTTAAGCAGGCCTGCCACACATGTTTGGAGATATGTGTGCGCAAACCCCTTGTACACACATTGATTCACACGTAACACATTCACATTCTTATGTGCAGACATTTACACACCCAACTTGCTCAAAAAAAAACACACACACACTCCCACACTCCCACACCCCCACACATACACACACACACACACTGCTGTGTCACCAGATTCCATGCTCTTAGACTTTTGGGAGACACAATGAGTTCCCAGGCGCAGTTTGAGACCAGTAAGAAAACAATTAGGCCATTGGCATTAACTTTGTGAAGGACGAAAGGAGGGTGCCAACTATTTTCTTTTTTCTTATTTTAAATATAGGGGCAGTGCATTAATTAATATGAGCAGAATGGTTCAAATAAATATACCAAACTTAGCCTTTCAGACAAGATTTCAGCTGCAGTCCCTGACAGGTTGATGTTAAAAAGAAAACAGAGTACTGAACAAACAAGCAGACAACAAACTTACAACTTGCACATGGACATGTGTAAAAGGCACTTTAGCACAGACAGGTTTAAAGAGGGATACATGACCATACCTAAACAATAGTACCTTTAATTAATTTGTTAGCCACCTTTTTATATTTGTTAGCCGTAGCTGTTCATTTCAAAAATGTAATCTTTTATTGGTGAATAGTGTTGTGTAGTGAGATTGTTGTGTTTTGGCAGCATTGGCAGTGACAGCCCTGCTAGACACTTCTGACAACTTTTGTGTTAGCAAAGCCTGTACAGAAACTTACATTGAAAGTTTTTAGCTCGGATTAACTCATTCTTTGTGCCCTAAATATCATATGAAACAAATTAGCTTCTGGGGACAACAGTCAAATTCCTTCCAGTGTAGAAGGATATATGGGCCAATACTCACGGTACTCTGTTAATAGTCCAAATAGTTTATTTTTGAGTCAATTGTTTATCCATATAAAAAAAGTTATACTATTTGTACATGTTTTAGGTTCAGATAACGTTATGGCTAATCCTGATAAACAGGGATCTGCATATAGATAAATAATTATTAACAATAGCCAATGCATTGCATAATTTTTCTGCATAGGAAAGTCTGGATTGTCATTGCACAAATAGAAGCTGGGTGCGAAATACCTTGGTTGACATTTGAGTCCCCCTGAAAGCCTCAACAGCAAAAATCTGTGGGAGTCTCTGAAAAAAACATTTAAAATAGGATTTGCAACATATAATTGTCATTAAAATATGTTTGTAAAGCGTACTATGTCTTCATACTATTTTAAATTTTCAAGGCATCATTTGAGAATACAATTGCACATATTACAAAGCAGGCTTCATTTTAAGAAATATAACTTTTTCAAGTGATGACCCAATTGTTCATGTTAGTCTTAAAGTGATCAAAAACTTTGATCTTTTCTTTTTTTAAACCTAGCAAATGCACACAAATGTGGCGATTGAGGGTGGTTTATTAATGCGTAGTAAGTTACTCTGTGAACTTAAGTCTTGTCCTGAAGCCAGTGATGGTTGTTGGTGGAAAGGTCAACAGTGAAATATACAAGAGTGGCTGGAAGAGTGGCTGGTAGAGTTGCTCTTAATTGAGCATTCAGCTTTTGAAAGAAGGGTGTTGAACACACACCAGTACAGACTCAGTCACCCTACGAGTACACAACCTTACGTCTGTCTGCCCTGGTCTATCACCCTTAACTGCTAATTGTTAATTTATCAACCTTTTGTGACTAATGGTGTTTTGTGCGCTTTGATGTTGGTTTAATTCCTGATATATATCCATTACATTACGTAATTTCATTATATCCACATAGCAGAGTCAATGAAAAGCAAAGCTTCTTATCTAAATATCGCAACTGTATATTTGAGTAAAGGCAAAGTGACATTTAACAACAGAGCCATGGATCAAATCAGCAGCATCAGGGTCTGTAGACTTCAGTAGATCCAGTAATGATTATGACCATATCACTCTCTCTGTCCCTTTATTAGTTTCTGTGTTCTCTGAGCATGGCTCGCACAGATCTGTCCTGTGTTTATATGTTTACAGTGAGTCCAGTGGGATAGTTGAGCCATCTGTCTTCACCACAGTGAAAGTCATGAAGCTGTCAGACCAGCTCAGTGTGAACCCCTCTCATCATCACTTCTACATCACTAATTGCAACCTGTGTGTGTGAGTTCCTGTCGATGTGTGAATGTGAAAAGGTTTTTTGCTTTTATTATTTGGTACTTTGGTCCCTATCTGAGAAAGGAAAAAGAAAGTCAAATATATCTTTCTTAATAATAAAGACATTTTTTAGAGAACGACCCTCGTAAACTTTCAGGTAAGTTTGAGTCAAAATATCTTTTTAATGCTTTCTTTTGTGATTAATGCTCCAGTATCCCTTCAGCTCTGTGTTCAGGTGTATTTGTGCTGACAGGTAAATGCGTCACAGATGGTGACATCACAGCAGGGAGGCGCTCTCCAAATCTGGTAACATGGCAGGGGGGGCAGTGCCGATGAGGGAACAGTGACAGCGCCATCACTACAAGACAGATAAACCCTTATTCTGGGTACAAACGTATCCACTCTCTTCCCACCTTACTCACTCACTCTCTCTCTCTCTCTCTCTCTCACTCTCACACACACACACACACACACACACACACACACACTACACAGTAGGGGCTCACTTACAGCAAACACCTGAGTAGGAGACAGGGTGACATTGTTGATCCAGTAAAACTTGCGAGTGTGTTCAGCCATGACACCGTGACTTCAGACGTGGTGGTAACTTTTGTGTTAATTTTGAAATAGACTTTCTTGGTAATAGCCTATGACAGACCAAATTCTCAGCATGTGGTGAAGAGACTTACGTTAAGTCTTTGGCTCCTCTGGCTTTGGATCCATATCAAAGATGAGCTTGTTCTCACAGATGGAAAAATTACCAATGTGCTCAAGCAAATGTCTGAACCTCTGGGAAAAGTGAAGGCATTTCAATTGCAAATGTAATAATACAAATCATCACTTGGAGATAGTAAGCTGACTATGTTATGATGTCATTGAGACTGAGCAATTCTCCAACTTTATTCCAAGTTCATCTTTCTCAACATAAATACACATTTTCAGAATAGGTGCATTTCAATCATCTTAAAGATACCAAATGAGGATTTCAAATTTAGGAAGACCTTGGACTGATTAAGCCGTTGTTATGTGTATGAACTTGAGGAGTCTGATTATGCATAAACGTGTGTATGTGTGTGTGTGCGTGTGTGCTTGTGTGCGTGCGTGCGTGCGTCCAGCTGTGAGCATGCCAATGAGAATGTAAGTCTGTGTGTTCTACTGTCAATGAGCCTCTGGGAACCTCTGTGTGTCTCCAAGGTCATTTCTCCTCTTCATGACCTCACTCTTTTCTCATCCCCCGCCTTATATATCACTTCCTCCTCAGGCAACAAAGGGGCTATTTTGGAACACAATGATCTTCCTCTAACATAGATTCAGAAGGACAGAGACACATTTAAACAAGTCTATCCAGGTTCATTCTCACCAATAACAGACTTGGTGATTGGCACTGGCACATAGGCGCATTAATCTACTCTTTTCACCCATGTAAACAAACACAGATCCAAAGTAAGTGATGGTAAACAAGATTAAAAATAGACGGAACAGTTTGAGGAAGCCGTTATTTTATGCAGTTATCACATTGAAGCCGGAAGAATGAATGTTCCCATTTTCATTATTTCCTCTGATGTGGCAAAGTATCTGTGATCTATACTGCAAACAAATATAAACTTCTTAGATTTAACTGAAAGGCTGCTTTTAGACATGCACTGAAGGGTTACAAAAACGATTGAAAAAAAGGAAAACATAATATCCATAATAGAGTTTTTGGTGATACTATAAGATAAGAGCCGACATGCTGTAAAAATAACACTGGAATTAATAAATCCTCAAAACTCTTCAGCAGGCTGCACCAACATTTGCCTGAACATTCTGGAGATGTTGTGAACGTGTCTGAGCAATGAAAGGCAACCTCAGAAGAGACAAGAGACAAAACAGTGACAAAAGGCCAAAGGCCTAATTCTATTTTGGGAGATGCCTCAGTTGAGATGTACACTGTGAACAGGACTATTTTCACTACTCTGGATGTTTGTGCTGTCTGTTGCCTTCTTCAGCTCCACCTGGGAGGCAAGGGTTACAGCCATTACAGCCTAATACCACCCCCACAGATTCTCCTGTCCTACTGCCCATTTCCCCCCCCCACACCTTTCCACACTTCCCGCTGCATCCTTGCTTCCTCCTTACACACAAGACTATAGCTTTTCATCTGATGAACTGCTTCTTATTCTTCCCAAGACAGCTCTTATATTTGTAGCAGAGTTGTGTTTAACTGTTACTTTTATGCATCCTCATACATGTCACAAGCAACAAAAGAGTATTGTACGTCCACACAAAGAATGCACTCTCTGGGTGTAAATAAATACTCTTCTAACCTGATGACCACTCAAAGTACCTTAAAGTACAGTTATATGTACTTGGGGTTCAGTGTCCTGCAAAAGAACACTTAGGCACTGGCTTTGTAGGTAATAGGTTCTGGTAAGTTGAAAACCAGCTCTACGTCCAGAACCCCTTGGTGTGGGAAAATTGTGCACGTGTTTTGTTTGGAAAAGTAGTGTCTTACAAAGCCATAGCTGTGATGTAGGGACCTGCGATCCATTGAACTAACCACAATAACCACTGCAAGAATGGCTATGAATAAAGCTTCATTCATGGTGAAGTGATGTAGTCCGAGGAAGTTATCATTTAAAAATTTATCACAGAACTCTGCTCAGGTGGTGAACTTCTGTCTCATGGTCCGGGAAGTAACAGTGTGCACTGCTCTGCATGGTGCTCAGGGAACAGGAAACTCAGGACTGGGCGTTTCTCCTCCGTGCAGGGATGGACACAGCATTTGTATTCTTTTTCCCAGAGGCTGCTATATTTATGTCTATTGTTTTGGACAGGGAGCTCCCTGTGTCCACTGACTGTGTGTTGCTGTCTCTGGCTGGCCACCTGGCTTGAGTCCAGTAATGAAAATAACATGTTGACCAAAGGATGACCGCAGAGGACGAAGATGACAACAGCAACTTTGTCTTTTGTTTTGGTGGGAGAGAGATTCCCACCGCAGCTCACCAAACAGTCATAAACAAAATACTGATGAGCAACACAACAATAGCTGGGAAGGTGCAAGCAGGAATTGATGTGTGGGTGTATGTTGTGTGTGTGTGTGTTTTAAAAGTAAAAGAGCTGTGTCTTAATTCTTGATTTTTGACACAGCGCATGTGTCTAAATACCGATTGCATTTTAAACATCTCAGTGTCAGATACTCACTGGAGTTTTAAGTTGTACTCAGTTTCATATTCATAGTCACCTGTCCTGCTCATGTGTTCTTTAAAGTGCAAAACGAATATGAGCCCGCAGCCTGGAGAATCACTGCAGTCTGTAATAAGTGGGACTGGTGCTGTGATGTAAGCAACAGTTTAAGGTTTGCAACAGAGAGGGATAAGACCCAAATAAGGGATGAGGAAAGGAAGAGAGGTAGGGGAGGAGATGAATGGAGGAACTATACCAATAAGCAAAGGAGGGAGGATATTAAGGAAATGTAGAAGCTTCAACAGTGTTGCATGCAATATTCACATAAGCATGCAACACACATTTAATATAACTGATGTATTTACATAATGTATGTATGTTTACATTGTATTTATGATTAATGCTATATTATTATTCATAAGTGTCCTTTCAGTATTCTTTTACTAGACGACAGTTATAACAGCACTTTTAAGACTATTTTACAATAAAAATTATGTCTCCATGGTCCTGTCTGCTCAGCACCCACCTCCATACTTCCCAGGGTTTCTTTTTATAGCAAAACCCATCGCCTGTGATTCATTAATCTACAGTGCTCTGATTTGATTGTTGTCTGGAGTCCACACTTCTGTCCACTTTTCGTCCACCTCATGATAATGATACAATGAAGCATCTAGCTACATCCCGTGATCAAAATCTTAATTTTATGTATAAAAGACAATCATGTGTATTTGAACCTGTAACCTGGACCCAGCAATGCTACACACACACACCAAACATATATGATTGGTAGCATTATAAATAGTAAGATATCTATGCTCTACAATATAACAAAATGTGCAGAATCAATACATGAAGCAAACATGTGGAACTTCTACACTCTTTTTTTTTAAATCTGCACAGCCGATCAGAATCACACACATTATGGTCTTTGCCAAAACATTCAAGCAGAATCTTCAAATAGTATCAGTGGTGGGAAAATCATTTTATGAGTGCTAAATATATTTTCTACATCCAGGGCTTACAAAACAAACAGAAACTTACTTGCATCACCCTCAAAGAATCAGCAGATGATCAAACAAAAACTAAAAGCTTCTTCACTGTTGATTGTGTATATTTTCGCACAGGCTTTTCAAAGATGCTATAAAACTTACTGTACACTCTCATGTTGTTACACTGTTATAGCAATAGTGGATAAACTGAATGATGAAATTTAGGGAAAGATTTGGTCACTTTGTTGTCTCAGCTGAAAACTAGAGGATAGGCAGTCATTTATGGGGAAGGTATTTAAATCATTCATTAACATCCATATTACTCTGTCATCATTATTCAAAGAAATTTAATAACATACACTCCTGATCAAAATCTTAAGACCAGTTGCATGAATTTGCATTTTGTACTGTTGAATCTTAGGAAGGTTCTAAGTAGAGTTTCAAAATGCAAAAAGAAGAAATGGGAACAAGAGCCCAAAAGTTGTGAGCAGGCAATTTATTGAAAACAACAATTTAACTGAAGTAGGCTGTTCATCAGCTGATCAAAAGTTTAAGACCACAGCTCAAAAAAAACAAAAACCTCCTAAAACAGAAATTAAAGTGTCAAAAACTGACTCAGTAATGAGTAGCTCCACCATTATTGTTGATCACTTCAAAAATTAGTTTTGGCATGCTTGATGCAAGTGTTTCCAAAAGGCTAGTTTGAATGTTGCGCCAAGTGGTGAAGATGGCTTCACGAAGGGCATCCAGTGTCTGGAACTGAAGTCCATTTTTGTACTTCCCTTGCCATCCATCCCCAAATGTTATCAATTGGATTAAGATCAGGGGAACACGCAGGATGGTCCAAAAGAGTGATGTTATTCTCCTGGAAAAAAGTCTTGGTCAGACGGGCATTGTGAATTGGAGCGTTGTCCTGCTGAAAAACCCAGTCGTTACCACACAGACGAGGGCCCTCAGTCATGAGGGATGCCCGCTGCAACATCTCCACATAGCCAGCTGCTGTTTGACGCCCCTGCACAACCTGGAGCTCCATTGTTCCATTGAAGGAAAAAGCACCCCAGATCATGATGGCGCCCCCTCCACTGTGCCGCGTAGAAAACATCTCAGGTGGCATCTCCTTGTCATGCCAGTAACGTTGGAAGCCATCAGGACCATCAAGGTTAATTTTTTTCTCGTCAGAGAATAAAACTTTCTTCCACCTTTGAATGTCCCATGTTTGGTGCTCCCTTGCAAAGTCTAAACGTGCAATTTTGTGGCGTCATAGGAGACGTGGCCTTTGAAGACGTTTCTTGTTTTTGAAGCCCTTCCTTCGCAGATGCCGTCTGATGGTTATGGGCTGCAGTCAGCACCAGTAATGGCCTTAATTTGGGACGAGGATCGTCCCGTGTCTTGACGGACAGCCATTCGGATCCTCCGGCTCAGCGCCGGTGAGATTTTTTGGGGTCTACCACTTGATTTTTTTGTTCCATAACCCTGAGGATCTTTTAAGAAATGCAAAATGACTGTCTTACTGCGTCCAACCTCAGCAGCGATGGCACGTTGTGAGAGGCCTTGTTTATGCAGTTCAACAATCCTAACACGTTCAAAGACGGTGAGCTTTTTTGCCTTTGCCATCAAGAGATCTTCACAGTGTGATTACTTGACAGGAAATGACATGGAATCCAAATTTTTGCACAGATTCTGGCTTTTAAAGGCTGTGTTCTTAAACTTTTGATCAGCTGATGAACAGCCTATTTGAGTTAAATTGTTGTTTTCAATGAATTGCCTGCTCACAACTTTTGGTCTCTTGTTCCCATTTCTTCTTTTTGCATTTTGAAGCTCTACTTAGAACCTTACTAAGATTCAACAGTGCAAAATGCAAATTCATGCAATTTTTTAACTGGTCTTAAGATTTTGATCAGGAGTGTATTTCGAACAGTGTGATAGAAAACCACTCAATAACTGTATTATTATTATTAATAATAACAAAGTGTAAAAACACTTGAAGCTGTAGAGTTGTGTCATGTATTTTACAATCAAACATGAGATAATATGAGTAGAATTTTGTGGTTGTATGCTGCCACTCATTTAAGTTGCAGCTTACATCTATGTCTGTCTAAACTAGTGAAGACTTTTAATCAAGTCATTTGATTACATTCAAGACTTTTATTTTAAATACCACTGTCCACGTCTGAGTCCAAGTGACAACTGGTCGAAAAAGAAGCCTAAAACCTGTTATGTATGGCCACTGTGACCTTAACCTTTTTTAACTCAAATCTAATGACTCTTTGAGTCCAATTGAACATTTGTACCAAATTTGTTGAGATACTCTTGTTTTTTTCCTGAGATGTTGGTTATATATAAAAAAACAAAACATTTATCGTCATGTAATTTTTAATTGACGACCAAAATGGAATTACTTCTTCCTTGAGGCCAAATGCACATTTGTATTTAACTTCTAGAAATCCTGCCAAGGCATTCTTAAGATATCGTGTTCACAAAAATGGGACAATCAACCTGAAAACATTATTCTTCCAGTCACTGAGTGCTGCAGGCACGGAGGTTTGAAAAGGGCTGACCAAAAGAGTCCATGCTAGCTGCTTGAATTAGCCACCAGCTGTCACTGCAGCAACTGTTATTGAGGAAATACAGCCACATCACAACAAATAGGGCCAACGGCCACCTCATGTTGAGCCACCACAAAGCACCACAACAGCTTCAATGCACCTTGGCACTGATTCTCTTAAACAATATGGGAATGATGAACACAAATCTGCCAAAAAATAAAATCTCAGTTGGTGTTTTGATGATGGTGATGGAGAGAGCTGGCAGACTCATTAATCTATAATCTCCTATAGGTTTTAAACTGGATGGAGATCAGGTGATTCAGAGACTTCCTACTATGGATGTGAACATTGTTATCCTGTTCCCTCTTTCCTGTTTCAGGTTCATCTTTAAGCAGTTTTTTAGTGTTCATCCCCTCTCAGAGTGCATCACACCAAAAGTCACATTCACCCATTATCATACAGCACTTGACTACTATACTTCATTATCACAGTAGGGGACTGGGGTTCAGGGTCCAGTTGCCCAAAGACACTTCGGGTTGAGCACTGTAGGAGATGGGGATCGAACCACCATCTTCTGGTTAGTGGAGTCTACCTCCTGGGCCAAATATGGTAGAGCCATAGCCACCCACCTTGATGAAGAGCCCTGTCTGTTTACAAGCATGTGAGAAGCCGTGAAACAGATGTGAACTGATGTTAAACGTTATCTCAGGACGCTCTCATGCTGTGTGAGTGGACTGTGTCTCCCGGGCTCACAGGGAGGTCAAAGCAGCCTTGATGGGAGCAGGGAATACTTGCTCATGTTTATTTAGTAAATTTGGTGACTTCATTGTTTGTTAGGTCGCTGTCGGGTCAGGAAAACAAGACTTTGTTGGAGGAAACTACAGCTGCTGATGGAGCAATGAGCAGGCAGAGAAGTCGAAGCTTCAGGAGATCAGTAGAGCTGAGAGGCTTTAATAAGAGTTGTGGTAGGTCTTCAACCACACCCCCCCCCCACACACACACACTTTCTCTGCCTGAACAGAAGTTTACAGGCTTCTTTTACTGAACAAGTTAGACCTCAAGCTTAACATTTAGCCAGCAAGGGCAAGTTCCTAAATGTGTGTGTGTGTGCGCGTGTGCACGGGTGGGTGTGTGTAAGTGGGTGTGTGTGATGAATGCCTCCTTTATCCTGATCAGTCTTCCTCTCTGAATGGTAGATTGATCCCCCCTGTATTGATTGCAGCTCCTTTCCTCTGCTCCTGTGCTTGCCTTCCTTCACCCACAAATTCCTCATTCTTGCATCATCCATCACCAGTTCTTACTTTCCCACTCTTTCTCACAGTACTTTTTGTCTCTTAACATTTCACCCTCTGCCCCTTAAATCTGTTTCTGCTTTTGTGCTTTGGTTAATCTTTCCTCTTCTGTGCCTCCTTTGTTTACCTCTTTATTTTGTCATATGGTGTATTTTCCTGTTGTCATCTATTTTTAATCTTTCTTCCTACATTCTCTCCATCTCTACCAACTCTATTTTTCTCAGTGCCACCCAAAGTCAGTGGGTTGAAGCAAAAACTCCATCATCAACATTTAATCAATAAGGTGACTTAATGCCAGTTGATGTGAGTGAGAGCAACATTAATCAGAATTCTGTACCACATAATGGCACAGCTACTGCAAGTAAACATGAAAGAAGGAGGAGGAATACTCAGGTGGCATCATTAGTCTGTGAACTATCGATATGAAGGCTTCGGTCTGGTATGTTCGACATTTTTGTTTTTAGTTTTTTTCATTCCATTTTATCTTAATTGTTTTGAATATAACTACAATCACCTAAAAACAACAGAAATAAATTTAGTATAAGTGAAAATAGATTTTTTAAGAGCTTTTGTCTGAGCCAAGTCCCATATCTTTCAAGATCCCAACCATGCCTCATTGTATTACAGTATGAGCCTCAGCATAGGACAAGATCGGCCTCTGCTCTCCACCATGATCAGGACCAATCAATGATGAGAAATTTTGTGTTGAAATCGGATTCTTTCCTCTCAACACTTCCCAAAAGAGGTCTTGTGACATGTGACACAGACTATCAAAACTCAGATTACAGTGTGCACATCCATCAAAGTCACTTACTGAGAAAACTAAAACAAGTCCTTTTTTTTAATGAAAGTAAACCAGCTTAAAGAAAAAGGCGATTGACTTCTTTTCGATTGCTAACAGAGTATTTTGTGATTCATGATTCACGAACGTGCTGGAAACTGAGAAGTTCTCCCCTTGCTGTCTTACTAGTGTTGCAATTTGGAAAATACAGAGTAAAACAAATCTACAGAGTTTAGCAAGATTTTGTCTTTAACACATGCACAACACAGTGGAAGGTTCTCTGCACATATGCATTCACAACGGCAACAAATTCTCAGTATCATTCAGGTGAGAGGTGGAGCAGTCGGGTTCAGCAGACAGAGGCAGGAAGTGATGTATTTACTCTGCTGTGTAGATCACCTGATTTTGATTACATCACCCCGACACTGTAATCGGCTTTATTACCACAAACTCTCCTGTCGCTTTGTCAGTGTCTTCTACATGTGGACATCGGTTTTTCACCTGGAGATATTTGCTTTCTTTTATTTTTTTTTATTTTCACGTCTGTCGCATGTTAGAAACGTCACCAACCCCCCCCACACAGTGTTGGCTGCATAGTCATTTCAACCAGAAGTGAATGTCCATTCTAACCATTACCATTGAAGGCAATAGATGTTAGGGGGTGTTTAGCTTTTACCATTGGAATAGGGGCTTAACTTATTTCTCCTCCATGTAATCACATTGTGATGAAGCAATAAAGCATTACAGTGTTTTATTTTAAGACAGGAGGCAGAGTGTAACCCTAGGCACTTCTTGTTCAGTTGTAATTGAGTTCATTTGAAGTTGATGACAAAAGTGAGTGAGTGCTGGCCTTAGTTTCCATTCACACAAACCCTGTGGTATTTGTTGCATTATGCCTGGAAAGAGTGTAACTGGCAGTACTGTCAAATGTTACCGCCACTCTCTGAAGGCGGTTTGCAGAGGAATCAAATGACCGCGTTAAGAGGGCAGTGCCAGCTGGTTGAGGGATGATGTGTCTTCACCATGGTGCTGGATCTGCCATAACACCTCACTGCTTTAAACCAGTCACCTCCTGTTGTGGCCGAACATGTCAAATCGTTGTAGATTGTTAGCTTTAAAATGACTGGGAGCAGAGGTGAGGAGGCATGACAGTCAGATCAGATACAGGAGACCCAATGAATAACTGCATATGTGTGTGTGATTGACAGCAACAGATGGTAGTACGGCCGAGTCGATCCCCTACAGTGATGAGTCTGGGGTCTTGAGTGACCCCCACCCAATGGTCACCTATCACCAGTGGACATAGTTACTTCATCATTAGTAGGGGTGATGTAAATATATCAGGTGGAAGTTCTGGTTCAGTGAGAGGTGACTGTGAAAGAGGTGGTGGTGTCTATCTTGCCTCAGGTTCCATTTCTCTTTGAATGTAAATGATCCCATGGCCAGATGGAACTATCGCGGTGCAGTGCTGTGGGCTTTGACAACAGTACATTGCTAATTAGGCTTACTAATACTAGACTGCGTAACCATCACAATACCTTATTGGTATTATAGGCAGTGATGCCAGTAACGCACTACTTAGTAACGCGTTACTCTAATCTGACCACTTTTTTCAGTAACGAGTAATCTAACGCGTTACTATTTCCAAACCAGTAATCAGATTAAAGTTACTTGTCCAAGTCACTGTGCGTTACTATTTGTGGTTAAACCGCTGGGCACGTGCCGCGGCTGGGGGAGCAGGCGCCCCGTCACCCTCCTCTCCACCAGAGGCTCGGTGTGCGGCACGCCTCGATGTGGCGGGGGGAGGATCTCGTCCGTGGCGCCTCACGCGTCGCTGTGCGGGGGCTTTCTTCTCTTGGGCCGTGGGAGGAGTCTGTCGCCGGTGCAGAAGGCGGGGGCCGGTAACAGCGGTCGGCGGCAGCGACTCTGGACGCGTGTCTGTCCCTTCTGGCGGATCACCTCAGCTACGGCACCCGCTGGGGGAACCCTACGTTCGCGCGGGGGGCCCCCTCCGGCGGTTTCTAATAAAGTGACTTTTTCAAGTAACTGTGGCAACACTGATTATAGGCATTTCAAGCTTTATAGAGTTGAGGTTGTCTTTGAGTCAAATCACTAATAATAGCAAATAGCATAAGTACATGGATTAGGTTCCACTCCAAACAGTGACCATGTAAATACATAAAGACCAATATACAGCGTTGGGCTTATGCTCCTTCATCTGTGATGTTTCATAACAAGACTGGACTATATCTAGTCATTTTGACTGTCAGGATGTCTCAATTCTCTGAAGATCCTAAGCAGGTCATGTCTGAAAATGGCTTAGGTCTGTGAAAAGCCTCCAGTTTATCAACTATGCTGCAGGCCGAGTGCTGACAGGAACCTGACGAGGAGGTCCTATTACTCCTGTCTTAGAATCTATGCATTGGCTGCCGGTCAAATTCCCTTTCAAATTCAGACTAGAATAAAAAAAACTGACTTTTTATGTTAAATAAGATCTCTCTATTATTACTCTCTTTTCAATTATTTATTTGTTTTAACCGGTGCTGCTTTCATTAATAAAATAATATATATATAAATATAAAAAAAACAGCTTAAATATGCTGAAACAATAGTCTCCTACTGACTAAAACTGCTTTCAGACATGCATTGCAACTCTTGACAGCCCCCTTGTAAAAAGTCAGCAAAGTGTCTAAAGGTTTGATAACACAGCAGGAGGTCCTACCCAGTATTAACCATGAGCAAGAGATGATGTGTCTAACACGGGCAGAAATGAAAAATAATAAAAAGGGAACAAATATCTCAGGATGCAAAAAAGCCTTCAAGTACAATGCAAAAACATTTTTTTTTCATTTGATGTGGGAGTGAATGACGATCATATTACTTCACATTGCAGACAAAAGCCAGATGTTTGTTGGAATTAGTTGTGTTTTTGACTAGCGAAACGGGGGTTTTAGTGGTCTTGGCCTTATTGTGCAAAGTACATAAATGTAAGTTGTTATGAGTTGGAACTATACAAACATTTTATTGAATAAAAGGCAGGAAATTAAACATGAAACTAAGAAGGAGAGTACTTTGACACAAGAATATGTTTCATTGATATTGACAACATGCTGACTACATGATCAAAAATCTCATCTTCCACGCCAAATTGCAGTTATTCATAGTTCATCATTGTGTCTCTTAATGTACTGAGTCATCTCATCTGCTGCACATAAGGTAGGAGCAGAAGCCAGCCAGTTTATCACAGCCATTATAATTAGGGAACCCTGCCAGAGTGCTAATGAAAGAGTGTCTGTTAACTCCTGATTCAACACCTGGTGTGAATGTGTTGGCTGGGGCTGATAAGGCCTTATCTGCTGGAGGCTGTGGGAGTGAACAGGGCTTGACATTACCCAGAGGCTGAGTAGCTAACCTGGGATGTGAAAGTGGCTAACGGGTTAGCAGGAGGTCACATACTAGGGTGAGCAACGTATCTTACCTGAAAGGGACTCCAGTAAAAGTTAGAGTCACCCCTAAGAAAATGACTTGAGTCAAAATCTTAAAGTAGCTCATAACAAATGTACTTAAGTATCAAAAGTAAAAGTACCAAAATTAAAAGTGCTAAGTACTTCTCAAAGTAGGGCTACACACAAACAAAATGACCAACAATTGTTCTCTCCAGGCTTTATTTCAGGTGACTCAAAAACAAAACAAAACAAAAAATATACATACACTGTATAATTTTAATTTTTTTTTACCCCAGATACTGAGGTTCAAATAGTATTGGACTTATATTCTGATTTTAAGGGTTAGAGTAAAAATATATTTTTTCTTTCAAATGTAGTGAAGTAAAAGTGGAAGTCCTGATGCATATAAATACCCAAGGAAAGTATAGATCCTACCCAAAACTACTTAAGTACTGTAACAGAGTTGCTTTACACCCCTGCTCACAGTTCAATTTACAGTAGGAAGAGTGCTGCGAAGTGGGTTGGGTCGGGTGGAGTTTGCAAAAGAGTGGAAGAACAGATCTGCAAAGGTGTTGTGAGAAGTTAGCAGTAAAGAAGGCAGAACTTCTTTTGAGGTGTAAATATAGAGTTGGTTGTTACACTCTGATGATGGGGCATGGCACAGAGGGGAAATGAGAGACAGACACAGCTGTCTGATGCCTGGCATGCTGTTACCCCCTGGTAAGTGGCTATCTCAAATCACGGAGAACAACGAGAGACACACTGTCACACTCCAGATGGTGAAAGTGTATTCACTGTAGCAGTGCCTGTTATTCAATGTTCCCACAGCATTTACTCTCTAATTAGGTAACTGTTATACTAAATAATGACAGGTTACCCTTTACATTTTTGATCAAAGGCAAAGTTTAATTATTGAGCAATAAATTACCATATTTGTTGTCGAGACATTTCCCATGATTGAGGATCAATTTAAGGACATTTAACAGCACTTATATTTTTGGCTGTGTAAGTGTGTATCCGAGGGCTTGAATGTGGTGGGATGACAGTGTTTACTTCAGATAGATTTATTCCAGAGATGTGAGGGAAGACATGACACCACTGAAGACTACATTTAATAGACCTATTTCTTTTCAGACATGGTTTACCTAACAATGCTGATTCAACTGTCGATAAAACATTTTTTTTTCTATTTAGTTTTAAAACACGTACAGTAAATGTTGTTTGCCATACACCCTACTACTTTAAACATTGATACATTGCTCCACTTATGCTAGACAGTCGGTACAGGAAACACAATCCCTGCATGTACTTTATACCACAGTTTGTAGTATTTCCTACAACTAAGCAACCAACAGCATAATATACAATCACATGAATGGTCATGTGATTTGTGTTTTCAGTTTAGTTAGCATGGATAAAGATTATTGCTGATAAAGATCAAACATATTGTGTGGAAAGAGTTCATTATAGTTTTAAAACAGTTTTAAAGCAAAAAAGTATTAATATGGATGTAGCCACAGACAGAGGTCTGGATGAACAGTTTTATGTGTTTCAGGAGAGAGGTGCTACTGCTGATATCAGATTTGTTGATTGATGACCATTATGACAGAGAGGGAGGAAAGATTCGCATCAATTCCATCATTCTAATTCTGCTGTCTAATATTTTCATAACTCTTTCGATTAATAATCTTTGAGCCACATTTATTACAAATTATGATAATAATACATTTTGTTTTTATAGCGCTTTTAAAAATGCTCAGAGACACTGTAACCCAAACTGGAAAAGCAAAATAAGTAAATAAGTAACGATATACACACAAGTACATTAGTGGAGAGGTGGGGTTTACATGTTGTTTTAAGCTAGACGGTTCAGTGCAGTGGTGCCATGGAGAGGGAGCTCTTGCGTTTCACCAGCATTTACATCTACTCCCCCCAGTCATATAAATGCACAGGTTCCCAGAGAATTTGGGCGAGGAGGTGGAGTTGCTGCTATTTTTAACTCCAGTCTATCAATTAATCCAAAACCTAAACTTAACCTAATCTACAAATCATTTGAATGTCTGGTTCTTAGTCTTCCACGCCAATCCAGGAAACACCAACAGCCAATCATATTTGCTGTAGTTTACCATCCTCCCAGGGTTTATACTGAATTTCTCCTCCTCACCTTCAAGGCCCTTTATAATATAGCGCCTTTCTACCTTAAAGAGCTGTTAGTACCTTATAAACCCTCTAGAGCACTCCGCTCCCAGAATTCAGGCTTACTTGTCGTCCCTAAAGTCTCTAAAAGTAGAGTAGGAGCCAGAGCTTTTAGCCATCAAGCCCCTCACTTGTGGAATAATCTACCAATTTCAGTTCGGGAGGCAGACACCATCTGTTTGTTTAAGAGTAGGCTCAAAACCTTTCTTTTTGATAAAGCTTATAGTTAGAGTTAATTAGTGAGGCAGAACGTAACTTGCTCTATTTAATGACATATGACACACGGAGCTTCTTTTTCCAGCTTCTCCTTCCTCTTCTCCATCTTCCCCGGGGTCCCTTTGCTTTAACACCCGCAGATCCAGGGCCTCTGTGGCCGCACCATGGATTGCTGTTTGTGGATCGCGCATCGGGGGTCGCAGTGGTGGACTGGGTAAAGGAGGTGGACCAGGGCTGCGGCGATGGCTCGTGGTGGCTCCTTGTGGGCGGCGGTGGACGGTGACTGAGGACTGGAGTGGCCTCTGGTCTGGATGGTGGATCGTGGTCCTGCTGGTTGCTGACCATGGACTGTGATTGCAGCGGGACTGCATCAATGCCGCTAAAGACTTTAATGATGAATGTTTTCACACGTGGCATCTATTGCACTTCTGTCCGTCCTGGGAGAGGGATCCCTCACATGTGGCTCTCTCTGAGGTTTCTACTTATTTTTACCTGTTAAAAGGGTTTTTAGTAGTTTTTCCTCACTCTTGCTGAGGGTTAAGGACAGAGGATGCCACACCCTGTTAAAGCCCTATGAGATGAATGTAATTTGTGAATATGGGCTATACAAATAAAATTTGATTGATTGATTGATTGATTGATTTAACAAAGGAAGCCACCTCTTGCAGGAGCAGCTAGCTCCACAATGAAGGTGATAAAGGGCAGTGGCTCCTCCACTGCTGTTCTCTGGATAAAAGAACATGTTGTTTAGGAAAACCTGATTTTACCAGACCTCAGGGTTTTCTGGCATCAACCCTGCTGAACCCCCTCCTGCTGTATGGAGGAACTTGATCGAAGATGCATTTGCATGCTAATGATATGATATTTAAGTGTAAACTGAAATTCTGTCCATGTAGACACATAGGTGTTTTATATTGTGCAAAACAATTGTAGTAATTTAGTTTCATTTAGAACAAAATATAATTTCTAATATAAATAATGTGATACATATAAGTAATTCAGGTAAGTTCCTATATTTCCGGTAACTCTAACAGCAGATAGGACTTGTTAAATTATTGATATGAGCGTCATTTATAGCTGTGAAATGTCTTAGGCAAATAGGTGTGGGGTCGAGTAACTCAAATCAGGTCACTGTACAGGTCAACTCAGTGACAGTGGGGTGTCCCACAAGTTAATCCGACTGTGAACAGGCTTTCTCCAGTGGACAAGGCCTCAATGTGTAGCAGACAGGGCCTACTGTTATCTGAGGGACCTGTAGGAGCGCAGGGAGGGCTACTGTTTCGGCCCCTGTCAATGAGATGGATGAGGGGGGAAACACAGAAAGAGGGAAATTCTATTTAGGCCTGGTGACGTCTTAGACAGTGTTTGATAGCTGAACACAAAATGTCACATCCCCTCAACTTCAGTTGCTATCCCACAATGAGCATATGGTGGCACCTAGGACTTAAAATCATATACAAAACAAATTAGGTCACCATTGCTGCTGATGATGACCAAATTACATGGGAATTGAGAGGGCAAAAGTGTATACACACATGAAAACACACACACAGCACAGACGCACACACAAACACACACGTGCATTACAAAGGTTAGAATTCTGCACAAAGTGGTAAAAGGAGGACACCATACTGTGCTGAAGACAGGCTGAATGATGGATATGATGGATCAATCACCCTTTCCTTAATCAGGACATCGGTTACTTAATGGATGGGATCGGGGTGATGGAAAGAGGGTGGGGGTGGTGTGTTGGTGGGGGTAAGAAAAGGGGACAGCAATAAGCTAGAGGTTCTTCACAACCACAATTAACCTCTGATAGGAATCTTTATGGGTTGATGGAATGAGGAAGCCGTATATTTAAATTGGTAACAAGCTCATACTGGTCTTGCTAAGTGCATTGAGTTAACAGAGGCAGAGGTGAGAAAATGAATTGTAGGGCATCACAGAGCAGGTTGACTCTTCACAGTCGGGGAATATGAGCTCAAATATATCAAGTGTTTTTGTGTCATTTGGAAGAACTATACTGATGGAGAGATAAGATAAGATTCCTATCACGGGATATCGAGAAACTGCTTTCAGTCTGCAGCTCGAGGAAATGTTGCCAGGCTGTGATTCCAATTTTTTATGGGGGTTGCAGTTTGGGTGGGTGGCTCGGCATTACAGATCAATACTGTCCTCCATGCCCTCTAACAGGACAGTGTTAATGAAAACGAACACAATCAGACAAACACATATTGACATATTATGTTCCCTACGAACATAACCCTCATCTGAAAAAAATTCAACTATAGACTTGATCTTACAACTCAAACGGGTTCTTACAAGGATAGGACACTAACACACAGCAAACAAACACACTTAACCATAACCTTACCTTCTTCCCCTTCCCCTTAAAATGTTTACATTAACATTATGGGGATCTGCTTTTTGTCCTCATAAGGAAGACCATTCCCCATAATGTACATGAGTAATACCTGGACAACACACACACACACACACACACACACACACACACACACACATACAGCTCACATTGTCTAATCCACATTGCATGACTGATGTATTTGTAACAGTATTTGTAATACTGTTTGGGAGACCAACATTCATCCATTCATTCTCTGCCCAATATCTGGGGTCATGTCATGGAGGGGTAATGTCCCTGCAGTTTTTATTGATTTATAGTATCGTAGCATTGTAGCACATTACAGACAATATGATCAAAATTACAAAATTATCGTATTAAAAAACGTCATCGTCTCCATCAGGGTGCACTGTTTGTACTTGGACTAATGAGTGAAGTAATTAGAAGTCTTGATTTCTTTTGATTTTCTGTGTTGGCGCACAGCCATGGCAGAGAGAAAGGGATGTGTATGCCAGCATAACTGTGCAATTACACTAAAAAGACCACTAAGTAAAAAAGCACTGATAGGGGTGTGTTTAATTGGTCAAAACGCTGCAGAGGGGTTAGATAGGATGAATTAACTCCTCTAGAAAGTTACAGAGCCAACCATTTAAAGATAAATAAAGCTGTTCATGCACCAAATAAAATACGTCACTTTTGCAACACTTATGCCTGGTGTCAAATCTACTCCAGAATTTCTCAGCCCCTAAAACTACGAGATTTGGAATGCTGCTAGCCCTTTTTTATTTTGAAAATTCCAGAGCTGCGTTTTAGTCAGGATAGACAGATACACGGAGACTTTAGAAAGCTTCAGAAACCATTCCCAATTTACTTTATTCAGCATCAACAAATCCCTGGTCATACCCTGCATGGTCTGTTGTAGCCCGGACATCACCACTGTGCATGAAGGTCATGTGAAATGTGTTTTTAGGTGTGTTAGTATGGACAGAGATCATTTCTGAAACATGTTTTTGAAAATGAAAAGGTATTTATGTGGATGTAGTATGACTATACAGTAATTAATGAGAGGCACAGATTGGAGCTAAAACCAGACCGCTGTGCTTTTTTTAGAACATTGTTCAATAACATCCATAGTCCCAAGACTATTTGGTATATTAAAAAAAATTTAACTGAGACACAATGCAAAAAAAATTATTTTTCGAGCTCTGAGTAATGTCTGCAGTCTTCTTTTCATGTTATATAGCCTAGCAAAATCTAACAAGAAGGTCAGTGCAATAGCCTGAGAGGAAAACACCACACACTGCTGTTTATTAGTCCCAAGCACTGAAAGGTCTGGTATAGTTTATTTTCTGTCTTTTGACTTATTTCTGAAGATTGAAACATGCTTTAACTTACAAATTAGGCCAATTGGCTTAACTGTGCCCTTTACACTTTTAAACATCGAAGTCCCCTACTTTAACTTCATACTATATATGAAATCTCTAAGGCCCTTCTAGCAACCTAAGAGGTAAGAAGCCTCTTTAAGCCCTACCCTTTAAACCCAAAAGGAAATCGGTTTTGACTTTATTGGTCTTTTGATGAGACCTTGAAGACATGTTTAATTTTGAATCATTGTCATAGCGCCACCTACCGGCAACAGGAAGTTATAGACTGTATTATTTTCAATGCAACCTCTACAAGGTTATTCAGATAATGTCTGTATTTAGTCAGAAAACTCTTAAGACCTTGATGATAGAATGTTGAGAAGTTTTATATTTAGAAGTTTCTGTGCTTTCATCTAACAGTGTGGTTTAATTGGCAAGCAACAAACAGTCCTAACTTGGCCCCACATCATCAGATCTGTCTGAAATGTCTCTTGTTTGATAAGAGTCCAGGCCTGAATTTAACTAAAAGCCAAATGTCACCTCCTGAAAAGGGAAAACAAATGTTTTGTCATCAATCAATTCTTAACTTGACATTTTTTCACAGTAGGTTCAACAGAATTGTCCTTATACCTTGATGATGCTCCAAAGTAAAAAGTGAAATCCCAAATTAAGAATTTTGGGTCCAAAGTCTTTGCAATGAACTTAAATTAACAGAAGGCAACTCAGATGAGTATGTCTGCATATGTCAGCAATTTCTTTCCTGCTTTCAGAATTTCAGAACTCGCTTAGATATGCTTCAGTGAGACAATCAGCTGGAAACTATAACAGTGAAGACAGATCCAATGGCATTAGGCCCTTTCATAGGCATAATGAAATGCATGTAAGGTCTGTGTTTTGGTTATGGAGTGTGAGGTGGCACACAAACATATCTTCCCTGAACTCTTATCCAGATTCATGTCTGAAAGATTGGATGGTGTGAGTGGATCAGCACGAGGAGGCAAACGCAGCCATTCACGCTAACTGTCACAGATGTCAATGCTTTGTGAGAATGATAGCACACCTTAATTTTATTTACAGCGGATTTAAATGAGAGCTAACTAGACAACGAGAGGCACAAACCTGAAACAGCCTGAGGGGCACAACACCTTGTTCACACTTGTTGTTGCTCTAAAGATGTCAAACTAATAGATTGAGTCTGAAGCCTTCAGCGTCAGTTGATTTTATCTTGGTAGGAATAATTTCCCCTCGTCTGCTGGAGAGTGAATGTGCTGCTTATGCCAGTCAGAATAAAGTGATTCCTTAACAGCAGCCAGAAAGTCCCTATCTGAGAGCTGAAGTTGTTCCGCCCTGTGAACAGATACAAATCTTTGTGGTGTATTTATACTGTGCTAATTGAAATGAGTCACACAATATTAAAAATCAGCAAACCAGAGAGCCGCACCTTTACTTTGCCTTATGCCAAGATGATGAGTGTTGAGTGAGGAAATGGTGTATTAGTATGACAGCAAATCTCTTATTGTGTAGGATTCTGAAGCGAAGTATTTTGAGTGATGGCTGGATGTTGAGTAAGACCCTGGCTCCTTCCTGTTCTCTGTTTCTAGAGCTTTCACACACTAATATCACTGTGACCCCAGTCCTCAGGAAACATCCATTGTTTAAGTCGGGACCAGTGGCAAGCACGGAAAGTGAATAGTGAACCGTGCGTCTTTGGTGGCAGGCTGAGACTTGTGATGGATGTGTCTCTCGTCCTGTTTGTAGTTTCTCAGGAGCGCTCTCTTTCCCATGCTGTGAATTGCATACACTCTGACACATGCTGCCAGACATTCTCTGTGCACAATGTGGGAGAAAAGCAGCCACAAGAAGAAAGAGAAGAGGGGAGATGAAAGAGTTACAGGAGAAAATATCATTCCCCACAGGCTAAAAGACATGTCAGAGACAAATTCAGGAGTGCTGGAGAGTCTTTTAAGTCAAATTCTGTATTTTCCCATGTTTTGACATATAACTGCAGCCTGCACAGCCAACCGAGAGCAGCTCATGTTCCTGTCAATCCTTTACCCTTTCACAGATCTTTCACATTGGTCCACCCTTTGTTCGCTCACTCACAGTTTTTAATTTTGTCTAACAATTGCTTAGATAACAAACCTTTGCTCATTTCAGTTCTGAATTGTAGGGAAGAAAAGGACCTCCGGGGTAATGCATTACAACGAGACGAGAAGCAGACTGCTCATCTCAGATAAAGATAGAGACAACAGCTAAACCAGATCAGCTTACCTGCCTGCCAATACTTCAAACCCCAACCCTTGACCTCTCCGTTTGGCCTGTCACAATCACCTGTCCACTTCTCATCCAGGCCCCTCAAGAAAGAGGATCTTCTGCATTGACCAACGCTTGTCACATATACGTGGTGGTGACAGCCAAGTTCCCTCAGAGTCGCAGAGGTCATCTCTGAAGCTCCTCTAACACTTAATTACACTCTTAAGAGGAAGGGGAACATGGTTGTCACATGTGAGGCGGCCCCAAGCATTTCACCAGCCTTGAAACATTCAAATCGTCAGGAGGAAGACATATGGTGGTTGTAGTGAATGAAGAGCTCTTTTCAGGGTTAGCGATTTTGAATTAAGTGCGTCGTCTTGATGGCCCCTTCTTAAGTAATGGTCATTCTTGGGGTAGCCATCGGGTCAGCGGTTTACTTGGTTGCAGAGAATGTGTGTCGTTAAATGAAAGTGGTATTTCGAATCAGACAGCAGAAGAAGAACGCAGTGATTCGGCTTGTTCCTTTGACATTTTTTCAGTAGCTCCTTCATCACGCCTCATATAAACTTATTTCTTGCAGAATACTTGCAAGTAACATTGCCATTATTTTATTTGAAAGTTTCAGTTTTCAGCACATGGAAGTTCTGTATAGACTCTGAAACAGAATAGTACTGTAGATACAGTTTGGAGGCTATTTTGTAAAGTGTAGTTGTAGCTTTCAGTCTAATAGTAACCAAGCCAATAAGATTATAATTTCACAAGCACTTTATAATTCAGTGACTCTGGCAGTGACTCTGCCAACAAGAATTTTAAACCTCCTACACACCAGTTAGTTTTTCTGGTACAGAGATACAGGATATGGATATAACTATCAGACTGCTTAGCCCTATACTTAGACTGACTAAAGACAGTACTGAAAAACTGTAATAAGTGTCTAGTGAGTGAGGACTCATTGTGTTTCCCTGATCACTGATCAGTGCTTTATCATGGGTAGACTCCCTGCTCACCTCTCCACCACCACCACCAGCATACACATACACACGCACACACACACACACACACACACACACACACACACACACACACACACACACACACACACACACACACACTTTGAATGTCTTTTCTTTCGCAGCTCTCCTTAAATCTCCACCTCACATCATCCTCCCTCTTTGTCTGCATCTCTGCCTCATGAAAGAACTCTTCTCAAAGGGTGCAGGGGTGTGTCCCCCTGGGCCATCCACATGACAATGTGAGAATGTGGCAGGGCTCTTAAAAAGAGGTTCCTGTGTTTGTTAAGTGTTTCCCCCCCCTAAAGAGTAGCCTAAGGCCAAAAATAAAATAATTATTTTTTTAAGGTTTGGACTATTCAATACTCTAGTTTTTTGAGTGTAGTTTGGTTAAATCTGAGTTGTCACCATAATCCATAATTGATCAAACTAAATTAAGAAATCTTTCATCAGAGGTGGGAAGCGTCTGGCCCTAGATTAGATATGACCCACAAGACAATTTCCTGTGATGCAATTACTAAGTACAAAAAGCAATTAAGAAAAATACAGAAATCTGCAAATTAAAAACACTGAAATGAACTGCAATAAATTTCCAGTTTTTCACCTTAGCCTGCAATGAAGTAGAAGGCATAATTAATAATGCCCAACAAGTTATTTCTGTGTGCAGATTTTGAAGCAAGAGAGGTGTGGCTTTCTGTACAAGCTTTGCATGGTTCTACCAAAGGTGAGGATTTTGGTTAAGATCTGCTGAAATCATCATCACAACCATCTGACATCTGCCAGGGAGAAGCAGTTCCAGCCATTGTATTTGAGAGACTGGTGTGATATATGTGTTCAATAGTATGGCCCTTTAAAGGATTCAATGAAAACTGAAATGGTCCTTGATAAAGAGGTTTCCCACCCTGTCTTACTGAAATCACTTTAAAGGGATTTGGTAGTGGGGGAACTGTAACACTTTCCAGAGTCATTGATGCATTTTGAGTGTTGGTTTATCCTAAATATGAGAAGAGCCGGACTGATCTAATTCAAGTATTTATTGAGGCGCAATGAAAGTTGAACAACATGGCCATGGACAATTATCACAGCCTAGACTAAATCAGTTAGCAATAGGTAGTCAACAATGGCCCTGATAGCTGTGGGTGGACACGCATTCATGCGTGAACAGGGAGTACAGGAGAGAACTGAGCACGCAGCCCTGAGGGGCACTGGTGTTGAGAGTCAGGATGGAGGATGTGGAGCTGCTGATCCGCACCGCCTGTGGTCTGCCCGTCAGAAAGTTCAGGATCCACTCACGGAGGGGGATGTTGAGCCCAAGGTCTCTGAGCTTGGTGACAAGCTTCAGGGGCACAATGGTGTTGAATGCTGAACTGTGGTCAATGAACAGCATTCTCACATATGTGTCCCTCTGGTCCAGGTGGTAGAGGGCAGTTTTAAGGGTAAGGGAGATGGCATCTGCAGTCAACCTATTTGGCTAGTAGGCAAACTGCAGAGGGTCCAGAGAGTCAGGGAGGGAGGAGGTGATGAAGGGTTGGACAAGCCGCTTAAAACACTTCATAATGATGGAAGTGAGTGCTACTGGGTGGTAGTCGTTCAGACAGAGGATTTTAGTTTATTTGGGAACAGGGACAATGACGGTCTTCTTGAGACTTGCGGGGACTACAGACTGGAGCAGTGACAGGTTGAAGATGTCTGTGAACACATCTGCCAGCTGATCTGCACACACCTTGAGAGCTCGGCCAGGAATGCCATCAGGTCCAGGTGCCTTGCGTGTGTTGATCCGGTTAAGAGATCTCCACACGTCTGCCCTAGATATGATAGGGGGGCAGCGGTCCTCCTGTGCCTCTTGGATCTCCACAGCCGGGGAGATACTCTCAAAGCGTGCATAAAACGTGTTCATCTTCTCTTAATTTCATCAGTTGTTCTTTTTGTTTTACCCACAGCATTTACTTTCTCGCATTTACTGATCCTATCAAAACTATCTGAGGATAAACTCAGACAGGTTTACACTTGCCGTCATGTTTACAGACCAACTTTGAAACATTATGTTTTCCCTGATATTTTTGATGGCGTAATTTTAATTTTGTTACCTGCATGAGACAAATTAAGATTAAGATTAAGATCCATTTATTTGTCCCAAACACATGCACAGACATGCACAGACACGCTCATGCAGTTTTAGGAAATTTAGCCTCTGCTTTTAACCCATCTGGTGCAGGACACACAGAGCAGTGAGCAGCCATGTACAGCGCCCGGAGAACAGATGTTGAGGGAGTAAGGTGCCTTGCTCAGGGGCACTAGACAGGGCAGGGAGAATCCTCTTGGATTTTTGGACAAATCAATCTAGGTTCGTCTTTTGTTTTTACTCCATGGAGTTGAACCAGAGTCGAACCAGAGACCTTTTCTGCCCATAGTCCAAGTTTCTGCCACTAGTCTACCGCCTCTATCAGAGCATCATAGCATAAACTGCAGCAAACAAGTTCCTTTCTAATGTCAAAAATCATAATTTAATGTTTTTAACCTAAAACTATTAATACTAGGTGTAGAAAAAACATTTACAATATATTAAAGGATTTTCAACTGGCCGATGTTGTTGTTGTACATCATAATCCGGCAACAATGCTTACAACTGAGTAGTGTCTCAAAGCATTTTTTCCTTTTGTCTCTATATACGTAGAGGTTAGTGAATTTTCCTCTATGCTTCCCCTCCACTCCCAGAGTCCTTTCAATGCTGTTTGGCGAACTCCGGGCAGTCTGTCATAAGCCTGTTGCTCTAAGTGGCTCATTTATGAATTTGTTTCATACACAGAGGTAGTTACAAGGTGCTATAGCAGAATCCTTGTGGTTCTTCCATGTCACAATTATTGAGGCCACTGTGCTCCTAGAAATGGCTTTACGTTTGTTTTCAACTGTGGGACCTCATGTAGTTAGGAACGTGCCTCTGTCAGTTATGTTTGATCAATTCATGTTGCCAAACTTGAACTCCAATCACATTCTAGACTCATATATATAAATAGGGTAGTTTATTCAAAGAGAATGCACCTACCACAATTTGCATGGGCGGACCACAGCAAAGGATTTGGATTTACACAATTTTGGACTAGTGGGGACAGGTGAAATTATTTGACTTGACATCTCATAGTCATTTATTATGTTCCTCCAAGTTTCAAATCAATCAATCCGCGATCAAGCCAGTCATCAGTTTGGCTAAAACTTCATAGACACATTCTCCTTGAAGCCTTGACTAACATCAACATATCCAGAGTGTTTCTGCTGACATTATCTTTGCAGGGCACCCTTTCAAATAAGGATTAGAGAAACACGAAACCTGCTTTTTGTGCTCTTTGAATCCCTCTCTAACACCCCATCTTCTCCGCTCATGTTTTTGCTTCTCCTCCTACATTCATCCAGAACCACTTAGCCGCAAGGCAACAAGCTCTGCAAATTCGTTCATTTAACGATCCACTGGTTCTCAAATTCAGCTAATTTTTTCCCACCAGAGCCGCACTGGAACTCTCTTCCTCTTCACCTCTATTTATTATCAATAGCAGCTTTAAACACTTCGTTTTACTCAAGCAAAAAACGAACATTTCTGCCACTTTAAAGCATATTCTGCTCATCTCCAGGAACAGACTTTGAGAATCATTAAAATATAAGACCAATCGTAAGTTACACAAAATCAACCATTTGGAAGTGGAATAAAAAGGAGAGAGAGAGCGAGTGAGGGCAGGCAAAGGAAGCCACAGATGAACCACGACCTTCCTACAAATTTCTGGTAACGTTATAACATAATATTTTTAACTTTAATTCTGAGAAATTGCATGTTCTGTGGTGGTGCTCACACACTATACAGACTTGCAGATTAATCCACAGTTACTCTACATAAAAGCCCTTTGTAAGTATGAAACTGTCCACCATCATCAGTTCTAAGCAACTGAAAGTATTCTTGATATACTCCATGTGAACAAATGACTTCTTTCTTCTAAAATTAGACTCTAAGAAGCTGTAAGCTGCAGGTAATAAGAAAAAAGTAATGAAAAAATGTTTCTGAAGTTGAAGCACTTTCCTTTTTAGCTTGACTGATGTGACCTTTTTAAAGTTGATTCTCTAGGCTTTCGAGTTATGTGTTTTTAAATAAAGTAATGGCAGTTTATTTTGAGCACATCACTCTGGGGAGACTCCTCACAATGGCCTCATTTTGCCAGAGTAGGAAGGCAATTTTTTTGTGCTGGACTGTGTCGTTGTTAAGTTTAGTTTTTTTCCCCGTGTAATCTCTTTGCTTGGTTATCTGATGCTCTTGTCGCTATTTTTACAAGCTCAGATAAAAGCATAATTTTAGCCCCTGTCAGTGCATTGATACAATAGTTAAAAATGGACACACACGCAGTTAAATATAGGTCAAACAGGGATAAGAATTGAAATCAGTGTAGTTCTGCCCTGCTTGATGTTAAAGACAGCAAAGTTACACATGTGTTCACACTAATATACACTCTGCATAAAAAATAGCCAAGCCCTTCTCTTTTATTGAAATGTATACTGATGCAGAGATGTCAGATAAAATAGGTTGAACCTGTTTCACTACAGCACGACAAATCATTTGGAAAGTCACGTAAATGCAAGCGCACATTACAAGTGGATTCATTTATATTGTCAATGCTGTGTTTCGGTTGTTTATGGGCCATAAAGAAAATGATTACCTTACAATATAAACACAAAGAAATCTCAACACTAAAACAGACTGCAGCATCCATGTGTAACTCATTCAATTTTGTTTACAACTCACTGCTCAATAGGATCGAACATTTTTTTTGTATAGCTTAAATTAGGTGCAAACTTACCTATGCTGTATGAAAAAAACGAACAATTGCACAATCTTTGTGGAAAAGAATGGAAAATCCTCTGACTGCATTAGGCCAAATTTCAGCAATATTCCACCATAACATAAAATAAAAATATTTCAACAATTTTTCACAGCAAAATGCTAACATTTTGTCACGGTGTTCTCCACACCCTGACTGCACAGACTCATACTACCTAATTATCTGTTTATTCACTTCTTTCCAACTGTACATTTTGAGAAAGTAAGCGTGTTTTCACACATGAAAATCAGAGCCAAACTTAAGATAAGATACATTTATTGGTCCAAGCACATGCACAATCACACGACATGCAGAGTAGGAAATTAGTCTTCTGCATTTGTCCCATCTGGTGAACATCACAGGACACACAGAGCAGTGAGCAGCCGTGCACAGCGCCCGGGGAGCAGATGTTTGTGGAGTAAGGTGCCTTGCTCAGGGGCACTTAGACAGTGGGGGTAGGGATAGTGTTCTTTGGACCAGATCCGGGGTGTTGTCCTGGCAGGTGTGCTGTATTGTCACCGCGAGGAATCGAACCAGTGACCTTCCAGTCCGATATCCGTAACCTTCTACCCATAATCCAGTTATTCTGCCACTAGTCCACCGCCTCTCCTAAACTTCATGTCCTTGTTAGATTGTTGACATTTGATCTCAATGATCTGATCTTAGTTTTGGTTTCGTATTGTTTCTCTGATGCAGCTATGACTGAGGGATAGAGTGATCCTCCCCATGCTGAATTATCTTTGGGCAAGATACTGAACCCCACATAGAAAAAAAACTGTATGAATGTGTAAATGTGTTAATCTTGCTAAAGACTTGACATATGTACGTCCTCTCGGCATCATCAATGTGGGTTGCTTCTATCTATACCTGATACTCAGTGCATTTGACCCCATGTGGGTCTGTGGAGTGCTGATGCGATGGGATGCATGCTGGACTAAACACAGTATGACCCTGAAACATCGTAGGACAAGACGGCTACAGTGAGACGGTCAGTTGTTTTCTCAGCTACAGCAACTCATGTTACAACACAACTGATTGACTGAAAGTTTCACAGACAAGCAAGACATGTCTTAGATTTTTATTCTATGAAGTTGAGATCCATAATTTCGGCTCGAGCACTGAAAGTGCAGAGGCCATTTTACATGTTGTGTCTTTTAATGAACTCCTGCTAGAGCTTTCATCAGATCAACTTCAAATCCAGTGAGGGTCATCTCAACAACATGGAGATTAAAAAAACTAGATTTATCGTCACACGGTGCGACTGCGGTGTGGCTTTAAAGTTTGATTACACGCCATCAACACACAAGGTTGTTCTATCTGTATAATGTCAGTGTCATTGGTCATAGATTCCTTTGACGTCTAAAATGTTGTAGTGATGGATGGCCCAACAGTGATGTCTTTGATATCCTTCTGGGAGTTATTTATTTTCACACTTTAAACTAATGTTTTAATTTTCATCTTAAAAAAAGTCTTGGTTCAGGGTTTGTTGGTGGAAGATAAGTAATGCTCTTCTAGGTTGTATTGTTATCCTTTACGTAATTTGTTCTAACTCTGTTATTGTAACATTGATCAAAACAAACATACGTCTTGCTCCAGTGAAGTATCAATGTCATGTGACATGGTGACGTTCTGCAGTACTGGACACGGTGGGATACAACGAAACAGCATGCATTATGTTAATTCTGCACTGGAACATTCAATATTTAAATTTCCAACATTCCGACTGTGTGTACTGTCTTTACACTCCACTCTTTATGGTAAAGTCACGCTGAGGTACCAAGCTTCTTCTTCTGTGACTTCAGGAATACAGCAGATACACCGCCACCTAGTGCATCGGAGCTGACTTTTATTCATGATTTTTCAGGCATGATGAGCACATTTTTTGTGATACTTCTCACCAAATGGTGATATACTTATGTCAAATGTCAAATATATAGTAAAAAAATTCATACAGTATAGTTAAGAATTCGATGATTATCGGACATCTCCCGCTGCCCACCGACAGCTTCGGGACCACACCGACTGCAGCCGAAGACCGACGGAAAATACCGATAGCCGCGGTGCCTGTTGGGAAACTTTAAAGTCGACATTCCGCCATCTTTCTTTACATAGCAAGTTATCAGGACAAAACAATAACCATTTCCAAATAACAATTTAACCCAAATAGACCTGCTAAAACACTTCCATTTGGTCCGATATTATAGATAACACCTTCAAGAAGAAGCAGGTTTGACGGACTTGTAGATATTGTGCACAGCGGCTCGGACACACAGTTTGAGAGCGCTCGATTTGTGGAGGTGGACAACATGGGCCGCTCCCGGAGCCGCAGCTCGTCCCGGTCCAAACACTCCAAAAGCAGCAAGCACAGCAAGAAACGGAGCCACTCTAGGTCGCGGTCCAGAGACAAGGAAAGGACGAAGAATAGCTCCAAGTCCCGGGAATCTAAAAGGAACCGGCGCAGAGAGTCTCGTTCACGGTCTCGATCCACCACAACTTCGTCCCGCAGAGAAAGAGTAGCCACGCCGCCGGAGCGCCTCGACATCTTCGGCCGGACACTGAGCAAGAGAAATGCCCTGGACGAGAAGCAGAGGAAGGAAGAGGAAGAAAGAAAGACCGAAATGGAAAGACAAAGGAAGATGTAAGCATTTTTAACGATATATAACCCTACCCACAGCGAACTGCAATATGTGCTAAGCTAAATGCTAGTACGGCTGCTTTCAGTTGTACAGACAACGTTAGCTCTGAGCTAAGTCAATGCTAACAAGCTAGCCGCCAGAGCATGCTAACACCAGCTCGTCTCCACAGAGCCATGACTACAAGGGAGAATATTATCCTTTACTCAACACGCAGCCACGGGGGCCAGAGCTCCTCTTGACTTAGATCCTACCCCCCAGTTTTATTTCTGCTATTGAAAAATGCAAACTAAACTAAATTCGCATGACTAATGAGTCATAACATGAGATACACTTTGTGTAGGTTTGGTGAGCTTATATTTTTGTTTAATATCTCCAAAGACAAAAAACTATGAAATTAACCATCATTTTATGCTGCTTCAATTCTTTTAAATTAGGTTTTTATTTGAGTTTCATATGGTAGTGATTTAGATTTTGATACTGTGAGGTATTGAGTACAAATATTTGATGACAAACTGAAAAGGTTTACATGCTGTTGGCATGCAGTAAAGGATGCTTTTGGTATGCAAGTTGGTCATATCGCCTTGACGCAACTTTCTACCCCAATTTAAATAATTGTCTGAATGTGCATTCCGGAGTGGATTAGCTGCTTCAGGATGTACTGATAAAATTATAAAACTGTAGTCATCAATGTAAAACAATTCAGTGTTTGCCACACACAACAATCATTGTCTGGTTATTGTTGGTCAGCGAAGCTGCTGTTGTGGAGGGGTGTGTGGTAGCCGGAGGCACAAAGACAACTGAGAGTTGAGCCCCCTGTCCCGACACCTTGCCTTCTGCTTGGCTCTTTTTATTCATTAATGTGTATTAGCCACAGGGCCACTTACCAAGGCAGAGAAGGAAGGACATGGTCCTGGGTTGTGTAAGGTCTCTGGTTTCCCATTGCCTGACTCGATGCAATTTAAACCAGGGAACGTAGGATGTGTTAACATTTGTCAGTAGTAGTATGAAAACACATCACACAAATCTGTGTTTCCTGTTCATAGTGCAGTTTGCATGTGTGGGTTCAATTTAACAACACTCTTAATTATGTATGGTGGATGACAAGTGTCCATCTGCTTCAACACCTGACTTAGCTGCTGAATCTGGTGGGTTCATTGATAATTGATTGGTAAAGGGCTGGGGTTTTGGAATACTTGGACTGCACTGGGCTACAATTTAGCCAACCGTCAATGGGGTTTTACATGTCAGTCATGAATGACATGTTAATGGCTAACACTGACTATTACTGGTCAGTAGGACTGCAACTAACGACTATTCTGATAGTTGATTAGTCATCGATTATAGAAACAATTAATCACAATGACACAAATTCTCAATTGCTCTTATTTAGCCAACAGCTTTTAAATGTAGCTTGAGGTAGTTCGACGCATGTGATGCCTGAATATAAAGACAATAAAGATTGATACTTCATTCAAGAAAAAATTATTTTAATAAACTTTGCTGCATATAAGGATACTGTTGACCCAAAAGCCAAAAAGTTTTTGTCCATTTAAAAGCAAGGACAGGCAAAGTGCTAATATATATAAAAAAAAAGATTTAAAATCAAGACTTTCAGAGATAGGAAGGAAGAAAGATGGCTCACTCCTCAGCTGCTTCCATCAGCACCTCCGGTAAAACGAAGTTTAGTTCAGCTGTACGGCACGAAAGACACGTGTTATGACGCAACGAACGAATCATCTACGAATAAATTTGTCTGCGACAATTTTTGTTACATTTGTCATAGTTCTTCTGCAGTTTTGCCCCATTTACACCTAACAGCAATGTTGAACTGCCACAGAAATATCACCACACTGCAGAATCTTTATTTTATGAAGAGACATTAGAAAAGACAAGAGGGCAGCATCTTATATCTTAAGACCCTACAACATGTTATGCTGTGGTGACATCCCGATCAATTCACACACCTGGGAATAAAGCATAAAACTTTGCCACCATTTGATAAAACAAAATAACATTACTATAAGAACGAGCACTGGATAAATGTTGACAATGAAGCAAGCAAACCAACTCAGGTTATCATTTGGTGAAGCTAAACAGCCCTGGAACTTGGAGTGAGTATTGCACATCAATATGTCTTGACGTTATAGGTTCTTATTCACTCCGATGAGAATATATATCTTTCATAAAGATGCTCCCCAGGATCCTTTAAGAACGGTGATGTCATGTTTAAAATGAATCGATTGGTCAGTGGATGGAGATTTTATACTGGTTCATCTTTATCTCTTACTAGCAGGTTAGCTGTCTAGCATAAGTTACCATTGTGATTTACCCCAATCCCAAGTGAAAGAGGTTTGTAGTACTGGAAACCCTGAACTAAACTTGAAGTTACCCCGATAACTGCAAATCCTGTCTCGTAGTACAGGCCCTGTTTTTCACGTAAAGGCACACACGTCGTCCGCTGCTCTTCTCAGAATCCCTCTTCATTCATTTATCCTTAATTATCTAATTTGCTGTTGTTGGTCATAAAGAGGCAGCAATATTTAAATCTCTTAGCGCCTTGTAGTAACTAGGGATGTCAGGATCAACTGATTTTACCATAATCACGGTTTCATAACCGTAAGAACTGTTTAATGAATGCCTCTTCCTGTTCAGTTGTCTGTATGATCATACATATTTAATCAAGCAGTTTTGATCTAATGGTGAGGGGTTGCAATCAAATCGTGAGTGACCACAATAACCAGCAACTTTATAGCCCTGTGTTCGGCCCTGCTGTGACAATTTTATTATAATTGTGTCTCTAGTGTGAGACCCAATCAGGCTGATACGTTTCAAGCCAAAATTTCCTGTAAACAATCCCACTGTATTTCTGCTCTTCCTACTCTCATTTTCTGTCTCTTGATCTGTACTCCAGTCGGCAGCTGGAGATAGAGGAGAAGCTGATTGAAGAGGAAACGGCACGGCGAGTGGAGGAGCTGGTGGCCAAGCGGGTTGAGGAGGAGCTGGAGAAGAGGAAGGACGAGATCGAAAGGGAGGTTCTTCGACGTGTTGAGGAAGCAAAGCGCATCATGGAGCGGCAGCTTCTAGAGGAGCTGGAGAAGCAGCGGCAGGCAGAGTTGTCAGCGCAGAAAGCCAGAGAGGTAACGCTTGGTCGTTTGGAATGCGGCCCCTCCCTTCCTTCCATATCTGTGCAACCTCTTACCTCCCTGTCCCCATCTCCCTCCCAGTCACTTGCTCTGACTTTGTAAGGGACATGCAGAGATGGTGGGGGATTGAGGAACCCCCTCTCCCCTTTTCTAAATGTAATCCAGCCACGGTAAAATATATTCACTCCAGGGAGAGTACATAGCAGAGCCTGGAAGCCTGAATTGGTTCAAATGAATTATCAATGATTTGCACACAGTATACTAAATATAATATATTCAGTAGGTGGAATAATGCAAGTCTGAAAATCCAGTTCTTTCAGTAGTTGTGTTGATCTTTTGGACTTTGGCTGTACAAGCTGATCTTTGCATCAGACCTACTTAATATCAGGTATCAGTTTAACTGTAACTTTCTCATTTGTGAAATCAAAAACTTTGTGCAGGAACATCTGTTACTCAATGGGGAACAAGCTCTCAAGCTTTTGCATGGGGAAGCGAGAAGTACTGGATTTTTGGTTTCACATGCTTCATACTTAATTAGGCGAGTATTGTCTCTGTTAAATGCGGCGCCTCAAGATTTATTTGTCTGCCTGTGAGAGTTTGCTATGGCTGGGTTACAAAATCGACTTCCTTCTCTAATTTGGTTAGATTTTTTACTTTCATACTTTGAAATATCTCTGCAGATAAGAGCAATTATTTTGTAGAGACTTGAATTTTATCGTCACTGGCCATTTTTCTATATTAATAAAATGTATTAATTTTCCTAAAAATGCACAACCAGCTTAAATCCATTTTTTAAAAGAATGCAACATAATCGTAATTCTGATTCACCGTATTAGCCGGCTGTCAGTTCAGGTAATAGGAAGAAGGCCATCCGGTTTGGTCTTCATAATAAAGTAGTTGAAAGAACCCTCCCAGGCTTTTTTAACATTAATATGAGCTCCTTTCCTTCTTTTTTTTCCCCCTTTTTGAACAGTAAATGAAGACATCTGTCTGACAAACCCCGTGCCCCTCCTCACCAGGCGCCATTAAGAAAAAGGGGTTTGTTTATACAACAGTAATAATGTATTATAAATGAGAGTGACAGCTAAAGCCTAGTGACCCCGACTTGCATACGGAGCAGCCAGTGGCTCAGGACTATTGGGGTGAAAAACGTAGTCTGTGTTAGAGATCTTTACCTACTTGGACTAATTGACCCCTATCCCATCTTTTGCATTGCCACTACTCGCTCTTCTACACAAATCTCCCACCCTCCAACCTGGATACGCTTATGGACGTTGTCGGTACCTTTTAGCAAAGCTTTTTTATTACTGAAATGTCAAAGACTTAAAGCTTTAACAGTAAATTAGATGCCAAGAGTGAATTCAAATAGGCATCCGTTTTGCCTTGCCCTAGACATTTTCCTTCTCTGTAACTCTCACGTTGAATTTAACTTTGTTGTGTAGAAATGTTTGTTTAATTCAAAGACAATTTACAGGTTTACACCTTTTTCATTACTCCCTTACCTTCTCTTTACCTTTCCTTATTTTGAGAATCTTCAGCCCTGAAAAACATAATGATGGACCACTACATTTTCCTCTTTCCTCTCTGAGAAGTTGAACTTTCTCTGGTCTAACCTTTATCTCTTAATATACAAACTTTCTTCAGATAAAGAGCCTTTTCTCCCAAGAAAAAACAATGTACTGTGTTTTTTTTTCACTCATGACTTGCTTCTCCTATAGGGCTGCTGTTAAATTTGTTATTGTTTTTTGTAAATACATTTGTGTTGTTTTTATTTTGGAAACACAACTCACCACCTTCCTAACTAGCACCTGAGCTGGCCTGCAGCCTTTCAGCTCATCTGTGACTTGTGTCCTGTACTGTAAGTGTACCGTGGTCCGGTCCTCCTCAAACACACACAGACACCTGTTTGTACTCTACTCTGAATCACTCTTCTATTGCCTTGTTGGGGACTGAACCACTGTAAAAAAAAATAAGGTAAATCAGAAAAAGAATGCTGCAGACACAGGCTAAGCAGTACAGAGATCAGAGTAATAAAGAGGAATGCCGAGGGCGCGGTATGGCAGAACCCCCCCATACCTACTTACCCTCCCTCCCACCCCAGGAGCGCTTCTCTGTCTCTGCAGGGGCCACAGAGTCCGGACGACAGTAAATATTCAACCGTTTAATGCCGAATGGTTTCACCAGTTGTGTAGGTACACAGGCAAGGAAAATGCGTAGGTATACGTGCATTGGTGAGCCAAAACTATTCCCTCATTTATTTGTATCCTTGGTTCTTGCTTATAATGATGTTAAAAAACAGCAATTGTTTTTTCCTCTAGATCGTATTGTCTGTCAATGATACCTGTTTTCTGTTTATGGATGTGATGAGTGGGTTTCCCCCAGTTTGAATTCTTGTTTATAAATTTGAATGTCTTTCACAGTAATCCAATGAGTTCCCTAGGTGGGGCTTGGATTGTATATTTTTAGGAAGGTTTTAACAGTAGAGGTAAGAGATAGAAGGTTCATTGTTTGTGGTTTTTTGCCTCGTTTATTTATTTTACAACCAGACAGGCATCATGTGCGAGAGGATAAACAAACTTCTCTATGGTGTAAAGAATTTGAGGTGTGTGTGAGTGTGTGGTTGTGAGACAGAGAGAGAGACACAATTAGAGGGCAAGTGTGTGTATGTATGAACAGAAAGTGGCTGTAATCTTTTCATGAGCTAACATGGCACCGTGTCACCCATCTAGGAAGAAGAAAAATCTAAGCGGGAGGAGCTGGAAAAAATCCTGGAAGAGAATAACCGCAAGATCGCCGATGCTCAGGCCAAACTGGTACGCCCTGCTCTGTGACTAGCAAAGCTGCTGTTTTAGTATTTTTCTTTCCTATTTTTAGATTTATCGTTTTGTATGCTTATTAGATCACACACTGAATGACACACTAACTGCATGACCAAATTATCCCGATCACATTCAGTGATTCCTGATGCCGCTCACTATTTTAGCAAATCTACAGTTGGTGTAGTAATAAACGGAACCCCCATGTCTGATTTATTCACTTTTAAGGTCAGGTGTGTATCTCTCAATACAAATCTTTTATATCAAGGAGGTATTCTGTTTAGTGGCTTTACATTTATGGTAATGAGCCATGGTTAGATTAAAACAGTGTTCTTTGCTAGGCTTGATTTGGAAAAACTGAAACCATAGAAAACAGCTTCACATGTAGAAATAGAAGCAGACTGTAATACTACAGCAGTTGGTGGATATTTGTTTGAATGTCATTCTTTTCTATCCTTATCTGACCTTGTTTTTTATGCTGTGTTTGCTTTGTATGTTTTTTGACAGGCTGAGGAGCAGTTGCGTATTGTAGAGGAACAGAGAAAGATTCACGAGGAGCGCATGAAGCTGGACCAGGACCGTCAGAAGCAGCAGAAGGAGGAGCAGAAAATAATCCTCGGCAAGGGCAAGTCCAGGCCCAAGCTCTCATTCTCCCTCAAGGCCACTGAATAAAACTGCTCCCCCGCTGTCCACATGTCATGCCCTGCCTTCATTCCCATCCAGCTCTCCTTCATCATTTGACCCCACTCCTCTGTGGAACGCTCGCTTCGTTTTGGAAGTGCTGAAGGAAGGCCGAGGAAAGGGGTTCAAACAGACCATTGTGTTAACTTGCTTGTCCCAATGAAGGCCCTTGTCCCTCTCTGGCCCTGAAGAGGAGTGCTCCCTCCACCCTTCTCATCCCTATGGCGCAGAGGACTTGTTTGCTTTTTTCCCCAGTTTATTTTCATATTTAGGGAACTTGAACTTTTGATGTAGAATGCTATAACACGTCCCTTGCCCTGCAAGTCTTAATTTTGGTGAACAACTGTGCACCTGTACTCTTCTTACATGTCAGCAAACTACAATAGAATGCCAGTCCCTGATATAGAAGATGTCTAGTTTGTGTAAGTCAGCTAACTGTAAAAGCTCATGGGCAGCCTGGGAGTGGACGTGTGGTTTTCCTGCTCCAATTTTTTTTTACTTTAACAAATGGCTGAAATGGTTGACACAATGGTGACAAATCACAGCACAGCCTTTCAAAATTAACTTCCCATCCAGCTGACAGGTTTGTTTCTTCCACCTTACTTCCTGTGAATATGTGATCTGATCACCATAGAAATCTACAGTTTCTTTTACTGAAATACCGCTAATATTATTTGTCACTAAAACATTTACATGGCAGATATACATGGCTATGTCCAGAGAGGATATGTATAGGTTATGTTGGCTTAAAAGTTGCTGCATTGCAAGTGAACTCAGCCTCGACTACCAAGCTGCCCATGACTGAACCACAAACCTTCAGCCGAATATGTATCCCGTCTATGATAAGTGGGCCTGTGGGTAACAGAGGAGAGGGGATGATGCCTCCTGTAGGATGTAATGTTGTTAGCCTTGCTGTGATGTGTTCGCTCCCACCCCCCTCAAGTAAAGAGTGTGTTAAGAAATTGATCCCAAATTACAAAAGGAAACGTTACAGTCATGGTAAATACTTGAGCTTTGTTTTATCAGACTCTGTGGGAAAACAGTTAAATGCACGAAAACTCCCAACTATAGACTCAATGTTCTGTCCCTGAACTTTGTTGTAGTAAATGAACGTGGCAATGTGCCTCACGTGGTAAGTCTTGATTCGTACTGGATGGACAAGTTCAGGTAAGATGAGGTTTGAGCTTAGTGTGAGTGTGTGAGCGAATGACGGTTTGTGTGGTTGTGACTGAGGCTGACCTCAGGTGGGTATAAGACTATGTAATGAGGGATTTTGAATTTATCATGTAATTTCCCCCATTTGTTAAGGGACTGAACAGTTGAGTAAATCCATCGAATGCCTATGATGTGTGTTGTACTTAATTCACTGATAATTTTTCACTATGGGTTTAACTACAATACTTTAGTTTAGGAGAAGTGGGGAGTAGACTGAAATTATATTAGACTTTAAGTATAGTTTATTCATCGTTTCCTTAAATAAAAAACTAAACAGCAGTTTGAGCTGTAGAGGGACATATTTGAATGGTATCAGTGGTGGGTTTGTACCTTAATACATAAACAAGTCCTTTCATGCAGAAACAGCTCATCAACGTCTAGTTAAAACTAAAAAGACTATTAACAAAGCAGTGCGAGTTAGCAGCTCCAGCCTCTGGTGTTTCATGCATCAGAAGCCTCGGGTGACGGATCATCTTAAACCCGCCTCAGTGCTGTGTGTACACCACGGAAACAATTTGATTGAAAGATTCAAAACACCTCAACATGTAAATCGTTAATAGGCGAGTGACGCTCGACATTTCTATATGATGAGGGAGTGGACCTACTTTTTAGAGTAAAAATCCCAGCCAGTAAGAGCTCAGCCCCAGCGTCCATCACGGACCTCCGTCGGAGAGGCTGAGGAGTCCGAGCCGCAGCGCTGCTGTATAAACATGGTCCTCCTCCGCCTGTGCGGCCCACAGTCCTCTGCTGATGTCCTCAAACAAGTGGCCTTAAATAAACGAGCAGTTTAGTGAGTAAAACGGCTCAAATAAAGCAATAAACAAAACCCTTTAAATGGAAATGTGCACCAGCTGATAGAAAGTAGACGGAAAAAAAGATTTAAAACAAATGTATAAAGATTTCATTAAGTTTGATAAAATAACGGGATTTGGGGGGAAAGTGGGCTGTTCTGAATGTCGTTAAAAATTCTGCTGGATACTTTTAACGGTTAAGTTGAAGTTGATTAATCAAGGTTTTACTTTAACAAGAAAATGTTCGACCTAATGTTTAGTAACATAAAACAACAGTAAGTCTTTCTGGTGAGTTAAGTAATGTGTGTGCGTGTGTTTCTTCGGCCTGATCTCGAGCCGGGTTGACTGAGTTGTCTCAGCCTCTCAGAGGCAGGAAGGAAGAGGTTTAAAAATAAAGAAACTCGAGCTGCTCCGTCATACACAGTTTTCCCTACATCATTTCAGGACACCGCAAACCTGTGGAACTTTACATGGAACTGAACTGTGGTTAATGCAATTTCATAAAACTCACCGCCAGAAACACACTTTAGGACTTGTAGGATTTACGCATGTTTAGGTGATGCTTTAAATGGACAAAATACAACATATCTATATAAAACTAATACCTATGAATATAACACAGACACTTGATTTACTTTTACATTGGAACCGAATGTGGAGAAAAAGTAAGTTGGGGTATAATTTCCTACAGGAGATAAATTACGAATCTTTTTGAAAGTTTCTCAGACTGTGAAAAAAATATTGTGGAGCCACTAAACGAACAGGAGCACCACGTTATGAGCAGCGTGGAGGTTTTACGCACTGTCATGATAGTCCGTCCTCCATTCACTGGACGTTCCTGATACCCGCGTCCTTGCGGTCCCTGCAGTGTGATGTCCATCACGCAGCTCTAATAAACATCCACGGTGCGAGTGGCCGAGGCCCTCACCGTGTCACGTCGACCTGCTCGGCGGACCAACACACAGCCGCTTCCTACACGATCTGATCGAATTAAGTCGTGAAAAGGTGACAACTCCTCACAGAGCAGAGGTGACACCGTGTGCGTCTGTGTGTGTTTGTGCGCGCTGCTCTAATTAGCGACCATTGACTAGAAATGCAGTGCTTCCAGGACGTGTGAATGTTTGCCATTAGAATTGTTCTGTAAGGCACTTAAATGGAAAATGGTAAATACGAGCCCTTTATCCGGTCGAATTGTATAATACAATATACATAGCGTAGAAATTTGAATAATTAAATTTAAAGTTGTTTTATCGGGGGAAAAAACATAGTTAACATAAAATGACCAACCCTGTTATTAACTGTTCGAGGATTTAAAAAAGCACGAGGAATTTCCCTTTAAAAATACCTTATGTGGAACATAAATAGAAACATTTTAAACGCTATAATTTTATCTTACTTAACACGTTGTAAATAAATTCACTTGCAACTTTAATTTAGATGTTCAAAACAATATTAGTTTTTTTGTGACTCTCCTCTACTGTGTCTGGGGTGGTTTTTCCGCTAGTGGGCGCTCTTGCCTCGCGAATGAACATGATGTGCACCATAGCAGCCCTGCCCGGGGACTCGCACCGTGGCTCAGTACGGTCATGAGAACGAGCCTTATGGGGCCAAATGTTGGCTCGTACTTTTGGGCTCATCCACCCAAACACGGGACCAAGGCTCCTCCTGAAGAGTAGAAACCATCATTACAGATGGAGTCTGCTCTGGATCGTTAGGCGGAGTCAGTCCAACAGAGGGTGTTGTTATTATTTAATAGAAGTGGCTTCACCTTTGTTATTATTGCCGTATACATTTGAGATGTAATATGTTATGTGTGACACTTTACTGTGGTCAAGTTACTTCACCTGCATATGAACAAAAGTAGGTCTGGACGGTAATTTCTCTCCGTGTCGCTCACCACTGAACCAGTTGCCCTGCTTGATTGACAGCTGGGCTCCTATTGACTTTTCCGCCCAGGGACCAATCAGCGGCGGCGCTGGGAGGGGCCTGGGCATGACCAACTCCAGCTATTATTGTGAGTCTCCGAGTCTCGCAGTTAGTTTCCATCCAGGTTCCTGAGCGTCGCCGAGGCTTCATCCCTGCGTGTGGGACGGATCTGCAGGATTCAGCTGCAGCACTTGTTCGGTGCAGCCACAGTATGAGAATTTCCATTCCAGCTCTTTTGATTTCTTTCATTCTCATATTTGATCATTTTCTTCGTTTTGACCATCCGATCCCATTGTGTAGCCGTTCTCATTTTCCGGCTGCTGTCACCCACAGTTTGTTGCTCACCACCACCACCACCACCACAACCTCCACCACCACCGGCACCAGCTGAAAGGGGAACATCTCACCATTCCACCGTCAGCCACCACAGTCCCGTTCTCTGCTGCTGCGGCGCTGGATGCTGGACTTGAACGCAGGGGGATTATACTCGTGTTGCTTTCCATCTGCCGCCCGGTGCACAGCGGACACCAGCACTTCTTCTCTCTGAGGGATGTATTGCAGCGGGTTGAAGTGTGCGCTCTGAGCGGGGAGAGTATTAACGCACTGTCTGCTGAGTGAACTGCTGCCGTGCGCCTTTCTGTGGCAGCTCAGTCTCCTGGAGATGCTCTGATCGGGCTTTGTGGTCAATGCGCATCGACACTGGATCGGGATATAAAGTGACGACATCGCCGCGTTCAGTATTTTCTGGAGCACTTGATCTCGGCGTTTATATTTTTGAAATAGAGATTAGGTTCTTTTGAGACGGATTTTGCACCAACCGGAGGCACGCAGGCTCACCATGGGGGATTCGATGTGGATTTATTATTTTGGAGTTTTGTTTATTGCCTTCAAAGTGGACTTGTGCCGGGCGCTCATCCTGGAGTCCATCTACTGGAACACAACAAATACCAAGTAAGTGCAACACACGCCTGGTGACTTGCTCTCGACGTGCCTTACGCTCCCCGTGAGCAAGACGCCGCGGAAAAATCGGTTAATTTAACGGTGCTTTGCGAGCCGCCCGTGGCATTTGATGCGTAAAATAAAAGGAGTTAACACAATTTAGCTTTACACAAACAATTCTTCACTTCAGTGTATATCAAGTGGAACAAAGAGCCCTCAGACGAGAATGATTTGAAATTAGATTTTATCTTCGCCTTTATTGTCACAGCGGCGAACTCTTGGAGTCGCGTCTTGAGAGGTCCGAGCTGTCAAAGGTGGAACGCAGATACCAGCGAACCTTTTATTAATGACTTGTAAAAAAAAATATATATATGAATCTCTGGCCGACCTGTAGATTCATGCCACACTTTTAAAACGGAGTTTCGGTTTTTATTTGTGAACATGAAGGCTCAGTTCGAACCAAACAGGATAATGTGCCCGAAACGACCCCGGTCTCGTATCCATCCGAACACCTGTCAGGAGAAGTGAGGCTCTTACTTTAGTGTTGCACGGATACAGGCCTGTTTACTGTTTGCGTCCTGTCGCCGTTGAATATTTACGCGCAGTGAACAGCTCTGGGCCGCTCCGGCCGTGCGTCTGTCTCCACGGCACTGACCCGCTTCAGAGCGAGCCGCCCGGCAGTTAGAGTCATTCTCATACCATTTGTTGTTTATGGGCATATTTCTGTGGAGTTGCAGAGATGTGTGGCTGGTTTAGCGTGTACGCAGGGAGGGGAAATTCATTTTCTAGGTAATTTTACGCCTCGCTTCCTCGGTCAATAATATCTCCGACTGTGCGTATTGCAATTCATATTTGTATCAGGTCCGAGTAAATGTGATGAAGCAGACATTTGAATTTGTGTTGAGCTCAGGTCCGTTGAGGTCCCTCTATTCCCCAGAGTTATACTGGTCAAATACCGGGTGTTCAATTTGATCCCCCATTATAAAGGTAATATTAATGAGAGCAATAAGACAAGCGTCCTGGAAGAGTGGAGCGTTAACAGAGGGAGAGCGAGGCTTCGTGGAGCTGGCGGGACGCACACAGGCCTGTGATGCTCTGTCGCTGGATCCAGCCTTCTGCATCATTTCAACATGGTTTGTTTATTCAGAGCGAACTATGCTGGAAATATGTTTAGTTAGACGCAAACTTTGAATCGACCACCAACCCGCCGCGGAACCATTTAAACCCGCGTCTCGCTGCTTTAAGCGCCTGAATTGAAAGCGCCGGAGAGCTGTAGCGTGTGGACGTGGGGTCTCAGGATGTCCCACACAGCGGTGTGTATGTTTTCTCAAGTAATGCTCTACCTGTGACCTCCTGTGGGTGATAGGGGGAAAGGCGAACAAACACAGACCTTCTACCTTACTTCTCTTTTCCTGCCTTTGTTCTTATATCACATCCCCCAACCTAAGATCACCAAGAGCATCCATTTGCCTGCCCTGTCTTCATACAGGCCAAGAAAGGCGGCTAAACCCCTTTCTTCAAATAAAAAAGGTGTCCTTCTCCTCCTCGACACCCCAGCTCTCCGCTCGACGGGGGGCGCCCCTCTTTGTGGCCGTTTCGTCATGGCCAAACTCCAAGTCACTCAATAATTCAGCTCTTGGCTCCAGCACAGCCAGAGAGCCCATCTCCCTCCCTGTCTCCTGTTCTCCTCCGTGAGGCACACACACAATAGAGACGTTATGAAGGTGTAACAGGCGTCTGCGTTGAGTGGCTTAGGCTACAACTTCTGAAAATGAACATTAAACTGTGGCGTGCTGAAAGTATTTCAGTTTATTTACTGAGAGGATTTGTTGCGTTGTCTTTAGCACTGAGCTCCACTTTTCTACTTGCACCAATGTCGGCCTTCTAGCCTCTTGACTGCCATGGCCATCTGTGTCCTGACCTCATTATGCATCAAATTATACTCTTACCTCATTCTGAGATAGAAGAGGGAAGAAAACACATTGTAGATGTTTTATACCTCAAGTTTCCTCTTTGGACACTTATATTTAATCTTAAATGGCACTGTGTTGTTCAGTGTGGCCACTTTTTGTATATTGCTACAGCTGACCATTTGACCTCATAGAAAGCCTTGTGGTGATATAAACGCCGGTGGTTGGAGGCTTTTGCTTGAGAGTGATGCACAGATAGACACATACAGTCAAAGAAAAAGTGCTAGAATACAAAGTACATCAGCACTGCAAAGACCATACAATGAGGTCCAACAGCCCGACACCAGACCATGTGTCATTTTCATGCCACGTATAGAGATTCTTCACTTTGCTTTTCTTTGGCAAAGCCTTCTTTTTCAATATTGGTATCACCCAACAAATTTCTTTGTATTTTTACAATTCAAAGCGCGAAACCTCCATTTTGGAGCAGCAGTTTTTTCTAATTTAACTTGACTTGTCACTTTTGATTTTTGAAAGAGGGGAAAAATAGCGTGTCCACCCTCTGAGCAAAGTAAGCTTTAGGCTGCCACAAATGCAGCAGGCATTCCGTGGAATTAGCTGTGCATGTGCGCATTCTTTGCGTTCTGTCTGGGTGAGGAGTTCAGAGATAAAAGGCCAGAGAGTGATATCATTGTGTGACCACACACCTCTTTCTCTTGAAGTAAACACCTGTTAATGAATTGTTTATCTAGGGGGTCGGTTAAATAACAATGTTGCATTTCAGGGTCTCTGGTGGAATTAAATGTAAATTCTTACATACGGACTAAACATATCTCACATGAAGTGCAACATTTTTGTCTTAGAGATTCCGTCTATTCTCATTACAAATTAGGATATATTGATTATGAAAAAAAAATAAAACATTGATTCCAAAATCTACTATTTTAAATTGAGTTTTATATCTGATAAATTACTTCTCTGTGATGTCAGTTGAATAAATGACAGCCACACTTTTATTGTCCTCGGTCACAGCTTGTTGAAAGTCCTCAGTTTTGTGTATCCTCTTTGGTAACAGAGAACCCCAAATGGTGAATATCTTTATTCAGCAGGTCAGCAATATGCTCAACAGACCAGGTCGTTCCTGCCTGCGCGCCTCTCCTTTAGTTTGCCTTAGTCCTCCTCTTTGATTCAAGAAAGAATGAATGTTAGAAATGTGAAGGCTCAGGGCCAGTATAATGCCTTTGTATATGTAGGCTGGGGGAAAGGATAAAGAAATAGCTGGGCTCCCTCTCTCTCTGTCACACTGTGTGTGAGTATGTGTGTTCTGAAGTGTGCGTGCATCTATTAAACACAATAAACAAAACAACAAAGGAAGAATCCATCCACAGGGCCTGCAGCTATGTTCATTAAATGTCATTATTGTTTACTATTTTACTGTCTGTATGCATGAACTCTTAACGAAAAATAAGAATGACCCCCACTACCTCCTCCCCCTCTCCCCAATCCCCCCCCAACACACACATGGACAAGTCACATCACCACACACACCTCCTTCTCCTGGTAATCCATTTTGTAGTTTGGAGGGAGAAACAAAAGAGATGCCTGCTTTACATGGTTTATGTAAAAGGAGCGCTCCCTCTTCTCTACTGCAGTTCATTAAGAGATTACATAGAAGCCTAAAGGCCCTTTGTGACCGGGCAGTGACGGGGGCACCTCTCTGGGTACTTTTGTGAATGTAGGGGGGGTTAGAGAGAGGGAGGAAGTGGGAGAGAGAGGGGGGTGGACATAGAGATGCGGGTCCATCATGAATGACTGATGAGGCCTTGTGCTGAATGTTGTAACGATGCCCTCCCTCTTCCTCCAACCAGCCCTCCCTCCAAAATCCCTGCAGTGCCTCTAATTTTGTCTTTTTTTTTCTTCAATTCATTCTGGAGCCAAAGAGGAGACTGATCAGTTGTTTTAATTCAGCTACATTGACCTGCAACATGAGTTAGGGAAAATATGAGAGAAAGTGAAATCCTGCCATGTTCGATTGAGAGTTTGCACAGCCGAGGTTATAGAGGTTGACGTGGCTCTTTTTCCGATTACTGCCAGGAGAAACGTTTATGATTAAGATTGTGTAAAGAATAGGGAAAAAGCGAGAGAAATGAAACAGAGAAGGAGAGAAGAAAGCATCTGGGCCCCTCAGGATGAGGAGGATAATTATGTCTAGGCTTGCTCATATCCCATAGGCCTGGATTACAGGATGAAAGGTAGGGCCGAAGGCATGGAGCGCAGACAGAACCAGGGAGAGCACAAAGGGGGGATAGGGTGACGATCGGTGTAAAGACCTCTGTCCCCTCGGCCGACAGAGGGCGAAAGCCGAAGCGCTGCGAAGAATTGCGGGTGGATTAACCCCTACTATGCCCCAGCTTGGCCTCTTTGTCTGCCACCATAATGAATCCTTACATTGCAGCTGGGATTCAGAGTCAAACAGTTGTTCTTGATCCGCACTAAATATTCACCTTCCAGTTCGTATCACTCAGTTTTTTACAAATTCAGGGCCAAAGGAAGAGAATGGAATGCTGATTGGGACGGGAGGATTACACCAGGACGGCCACTGTTGCTCTGTGTGGTTATACACAGATCCGACAATCCAGTGGTTTAAACAGAAAGTCTGAAAGAGAGAAGACAGGAGGAACAGTGGGGGATATTTAGACATGTGCCTCGATCTTTACACAAGGTGACAGAAGTGGTTGTTAAAACTTTAGTTAGCAGGTCTACACTGTCCTCATTGTTCTTATCTTTTTCGTTCTGTCTCTTTCCTGCCTCATGCATTTTCCTACATCTCTCGGACATCCTCCAGTAATACCCTCTACCTAAATGCAGTTCACCAAAAAATATTTAGTTGTGTGTTTGTTAGTTTGCCTTTTCAAACTCTTTTGCGCTTGGTATTATACATAGTTTATTGCCAGCAAAATGTAAGCAGGCTACTAGACAACCACTTGCCAGCAATCATAGACAGAAGTCATTGGTTTGAATCCTTTCTAAGTAAAGCTGAGGGCTTTTTGTCATTTGACAATTGTAGTGGTCTGATTTTGCTGTATCATTATGAGAAATTATAAAAGTTTTTTCCTCGTGGCTCTGGCGGAGATGTGGCGACGGTGACAAGAGAGTTCAGGCAGCTGCGGCTCTTCTCACCTTCCCACAAAATGGCCCGATGGTGTGGTTAGAGATGAGAGCGGCTTCTCCCTGCGCTGTCAGAGCAGTTGGTGTGTGTTTGTAGAAGGGGAGGGGGTCAGACAGACAGACAAATAGTGATCAGTAAAGAGGAGACGAGGTGCGCTACTGTATATATCCTTACAAAACAGGCCCTTTTGTACAGACACCCTGCTCTATTGCCGTCAAGACAAGCCTTTATTATGCCCTCTCCGCTCGTTTACACTGAACCACACAAAGACACAATAAAGCCACACAGACACAGGTCCGGCTCTCTCACTACACCTCCGCTGAGGAGCAACAATGTTCCCTTTTCTGTGTCTGTACCTTTTATGCAGAACGATGAGGTGGAATAATGGTGCAGCGCTCCTGCCTTGAACAGACTGCGTTAAAAGGGCTTGTGCCTCTTGACGTCTCTCTCCCTCCCTTGTGCTCTCGTCACGTCCTGTGATTGTCTTTCTGCAGGGTAACACTTTTCGACAAGTGTTGCCTCCATGTTGAAGAACAAATGTGCGTGACATGACAGAAACGGAGGGAAGAAGAGTGCTACAGAAGAGCTGCAACTTAATGATTTTCATTCTGTTTTTTAGTTTATCCATTATTATTAGTTCAGTTTATAAAATGTTAATTTTATAGCCACATGTTAACAAAGCTATAAGTGTTGTTTTCAGATGTTTTGTTTTGTATATGTTAAACCATATGAGGCAAACTTTGATTTGTGAGTCTGGGCTGTTAAAATAATTGTTTTATTAATTGATTTGATAAAATTAGTAAAATTTTTGCTTGATAAATTACTAAAATAACTATGGGTTAATAATTTTCACCTGCATACTTAAGTACACCGGTAATGAAGTTTGCAGCTTCTAAATATTGTCTTTGTAAATGTATTGACCTTTATCACCTTTAATTCAGGAGATATCAGGTGTTGATTTTAAATTTTGACTTTTAAATACACACCAACATGCTGTTTTACTTTTCACAGGTTGAGAGTAATTTTTTTTAAACACAACTTCAGTTTCTTTTATTTAGTCAATTACATATCACAACTGTTTCATTTTGGCTGTTGGGGCCCTTCTGATGAATCTGACCTCAAGTTTTCAAGGAATTTGTGACAATGTTGGACAACCAGACTGCTTTGAAAGTAGTGAGACACTATCAGATGTGCCACAGATTATATTTAGATTAATATACTAAATCCTGATAAAAGGTGGGGTTGCCTAGGTGGGGGCTAGGAGTCATGCAACAAAGTTAATTAACAATCATGAGCTGGCTTTTATTTGCTTTGTGCCCCTTCCATTCTCTTTCCAAAGTCATTTTTCTGAAGTTGCTTGATCAGGTTCCTCCGTCTGTCTGCGTGACCTTGTCCACCTTGTGTTTAGTTCTAATGGCTGCCATTGGGCCAGATATCTGGCATCAGACACACATTTAGATATCTCAAAACATAAGCAGGGGAGGAGACAGAGTGCAGGAGGCCGCCGCACAACAAATATTGAGTGTCCGACTTGTATTCATCACATCTCTTGTTCCTCTGGGTTTTTACCTTTAACGCCGTCAGTGTTTTTATGACACGCAGTCCAGAGTAGCACATATTGCCCCTAATCAGCCTCTTGGCAGCTCGTTTTCCTTTTTTCTAGACCTGCATTCAAAAAGTTCAATCTTTTTATTGAAGGCTTTCATTAAACAGCACTTTGTTTTAGATCAGCTGGCTAAAATACAGAAGTGTAATAGAGATGATGGGGTGTATTAGTCATTTTTGTTATGCCGCTGGCTAAGGCAGATCTCCATGTTGAATTGTAAAGACAATGACAAAACAGGTTACAGCTATTATGATAGAGAAACGTATACTCTGTCAGGAAAAACCCAGAATACACACCCATTTCCCTCAGCTCTTGTACATCTGTGATAAGGCATGTGTGTGACACAGCTCTCCCTGTGCGTAAGCTTTGTGTAGGTTTAATCTGGTTGGATTTCTTGCTAGTTGCCAGCTTCCTGTAGAGATAGCATTCATGCTTCAGAGTGGCAGTTCTGATGCTCTGGTTGATAGTATTGTCAGAAAGGTAAAGTTTGTTATCAGTTGGAAAATGATTCATCTGATCACCATGTATGAATATGTACAGTAGGTGTGGGCCATTGCCTGTAGTTACATTTTGAAAGATTTCTTCGATAAAGATAATAAATTATCATATATAGAATAAATATATGTACATAAAAAAGACACACATGAATCCTGACAAGCCGAATTCTAGATTTAAGCTCTTTAGAGATCAATAATGGCACATCAAGGTCTCTCTCTCTCTCTCTCTCTCTCTCTCGCTCTCTCTCTCTCTCTCTCTCTCTCTCTCTCCTCTCTCTCTCTCTCTCTCCTCTCTCTCTCTCTCCTCTCTCTCTCTCTCTCTCTCTCTCTCTCTCTCTCTCTCTCACAGACACAGACACAGACACAAACACACTTTTATTCACACATACAAGATGTTTAAAATAAGCACATGAATAAATGCATTCTTTCACCCTGTGTAAACACGTGCCTGCTTCCACACATGAATGAGTGTGTCCAACCATGCCCCCCCCACACACACACACAAACACAAGGTTAATGCATACACATACAGTTCCACAGCATTTGTGCAGCCCCTGAGGCTTTTCTAAGGATCTCTCTCTCTCTCTCTCTCTCTCGCTCTCTCTCTCTCTCTCTCTCTCTCTCTCTCTCTCTCTCTCTCTCTCTCTCTCTCTCTCTCTCTCTCTCTCTCTCTCTCTCTCTCTCTCGCTCTCTCTCTCTCTCTCTCTCTCTCTCCCCCCCTCCTATTCTCCCCCTCACCCGACCTCGGATACAGACCCACAGACAATAAGATGACTCCAGATGTGCTACAATCCATAGACACACACAGCCGTCCTCCTTTTCTCCACCTCTCCCTCGCTCTCCCTGTGTCCGTCACTAGACACACTATACCACCACTGAGTGTGTCCCCAGAGGGCACAAAAAAATATTTGCTCGGCCTAGTTAGGTGCTGTGTATGTGCATGCGCATGTGTGTGTACGTTTGTGCATCTGGGTGCTCACTTATGCTCAAAGAAGATGACGCACACTGCTGGAAGGGGACAGAGAAATAATGTATAAGTGTGTCTCTATCTGTATGTATAAAGATGGTATGGTATGTGCCCTTGGTCTGGCAAGATATATATATATATATATATATATATATATATATATATATTAGAAGTTCTGTATATATATACTGTGTATGTATTTATGCTTTTGTTGAATTTCCCTTGTTTCATTTTGTGCTCACTTTTAATTGGGGATCGGCCGTGCCTTGCTTCCGGTTTTCAGCGTTCACCTGCAAAATCTTGAACTTGTTTGAAATAGAATTTCATTGATGATTTTAACAGTTGTTAATATACTAAGTCGTTAATCCTCCAAAATGTTGAACATGTGAACTCAAAATTAAGGATTTACAACTTTTGATTTTTGTGTCATGAATATAATTAATGGGATTTAGCTGGGTTTGAACTGCTCGTCAGACCTAAACAAATGTATATGTCACCAAAAAGCTGAATAACTTACTAAATAAGAATGCTGGTGTTCACAGTAGGGTTGCAACTTGCTATTACTGTCAGCTCAGCTGTTGATGTTAGTGTTCAATAAGTTTAGTTTGTAAAATGTCGCAAAGGAGAAAATGAAGGTTAAAATTCCAAGATGATATTTTCAAATTTTTAGTGAAAGAGAATCTACAAAAATTGTCATAATTTCATGTGGATGCGCTAATGTTCAGCCTTTGTGTTGGAAAAATGACTGATACATTTCCCGTTTATTGACCAATCCATTTATTGTATTCAGCTCTTGCTCAAATGGGTAAATAGTCCGTTTGGCCCTCCATTGCTATATCTACACCCACCAAACACACACAGTAATACAAGTGTACATGATAAGCATCGATGTTTCCGAATTTGCTCATAGTCAATATTTGCAATGCATTCCAGTGTGTGCTCATATCAGTATTCACAGTGTGCCATGAAAAGCCTCGTGGGTGTCCATGGTTAACATTTCAAATTGCATTCAAGCGAGGGGCAAATTCATTTAGCAGGTAAATACAAGGTTTCACCTCTAACTCAAGCTCCAGCTGTGAATGCGTGTGAGAAAGCATGTGCAATCACAGGAATGCTGCAGGGGTTCTCACTACATGGAGACTAAATGACAACATTATTTCTCTTTTGGGAATAATTTAGGGAATTTAAACTACTCCCTGAGACAAACTCCTCTATGCTCTCTGTCCCTCTCTCTTTCTCTCTCTGTGGGTGTGTCTGCTGTTCATGTTGTTTTGAATTAAACTGTCTGGGTTTTTATTGATTGTTAATTTTAGTTTTGTATGCTAACTCTGTTCTGCCATTTCCCTCGCACCTGGCAAGTGTGCCACCTTCGTGTTTTTATCTGGTTAAATATTTGCTCCATTGCTTCCACAAAGCTCTGTGACTGTATCTTCAGATAATGGGGTTGACTCTGCATCGCAGAAGTACAGACACATAAAAACACACGTCACACATTCCACCATTATCCTTTATCATCTGAAATGAATGGACACACTTAGTATTTACCTCATCAATAGTTAGGCCAACAAGTTTAATGACAAACACTCCAATCCACAAAGCACAATGAATGACTTATCATACATTTTTCTGCATCTAACTAATATCCTTCTCTTTCTGCTGTTGTTCCCTGCTTTTCCTTTCAGATTTGTGCCAGGCCAAGGGGTGGTATTGTACCCCCAGATTGGGGATAAGTTGGACATTGTGTGCCCCCGCGTGGACGGTGGGTTGAGGGATGGAGTGGAGTACTACAAGGTGTACATGGTCCCCAGGGAGCAGCTGGAGCGCTGCACCATCATCAAGGCTGACATTCCTCTCCTCAACTGTGTCAAGCCTGACCAGGATGTCAAGTTCACCCTCAAGTTCCAGGAGTTCAGCCCGAATTTGTGGGGCCTAGAGTTCTTCAGGGGAAAAGACTACTACATCATCTGTAAGTACACGTTTATTCTATCACTGTAAGGGTTAAAGCCGCTGTAAACAGTTGGTCAAGGTTGAGGAAGCAGCATTTGGTGGAATACCTTGAATTTTGGCTTTATTGTGTGGATTCTTCTTATTCTAGTCAACAATGTTTCAGACTAAGAAAGACTGGTCAGGTGTTATGCTGACATGCTACCATGTCCAGACGCATCAGTAGAGTGAAACAGTATATTATTTTTCTTTCAAAACAATTTTGCACCATCAAAACAATTTTGCAACATCAAAACTATTTTGCAACATCAGTCACTGTTGCTCTCTTCGTGTGAACATTTACCACACAGCTGAATACAAGTGATTGAAGTGTATCCCCTAAAGGTTGTTGATAGATATTATTAGAAATGGAGGAAATATACTATATAAAGTAAAATCTGTTGATAATCACAGACAGAAGGAAGATATCTCAGAGAGCCTACAGATATAAGCACATAGTAAACATTTTAGATCGATTTGAAGTCATCCAAAGCAGTCTATTGTGAGTTTCCTTTGGGATTCACTTTTTAAATCTAGCTTCTAGCATGTTTCAACATGGGCCTCTTAAAGCCAAGCTACTGAAAGTTACTCTTTAAGAAAACGTTTGGAGATTTAAAGATACACATTTCATCAAGCCAAACCTTTCTGACATGGACATTTAGATTTTACACTTCTTTTGATTGAGGCATACTGATGACACCCTATGCAGCTCAAACTCATCGTCCATTGTATTGGCTTAGAAGTGATTCACCATCCAGTCCCATGGTACAGGTGTGTCCTCTTTGCTTAGTACCTGTGATACACTAGGAGGAAGCTCTGATGGGGTTTAGCGACAGCCCCCTGGTTAGAAACACTGGAGGTGGACTGAACCATCTGTGTTGCACTGATGGGGGTTGTGCCGCAGATAGGACCATCTGTGAGGCTCTGCCACAGCCATCTGTGTGCTGTCACAGTAGGGGAAGGCCATATTTCTGAGCGAATCTAAGGAAGGGAAAAAGAGAAAGAAAGAAGCAGGAAATGCTCTCTTATCCACGCCATCCATTGTAGTTACATTTTGCAAAGGAAGTGTGGAAGGTAACTAACTACTTGTACTATATTGCCTAAATCCTTAAACCTTTTAGAGTCTTTTATAGAAATCTGTTTGAAAAACCCCCGGAAAAAACTGTTTCTTCAACACAATAGGGTCTTTCAGTCCCACATAAGGTAATTTAAAACAAACCGTCAACAGTGGCTGCTCTGTCACTAATGTGTCATAGCTGCAGGATATTTGCATGGCGGGGCATGTTGTGCTATGTAGAGTCTAACTGCTAATTATGTGGTGTTGCAGGTCAGACAGATGCTCTGGAAAATAAGCAGCAGCAGTTTAAAGGCTTGACACTGTTCTAGGCAACATTGCACTTATGCAAGTTGGCTGCTAAATAAGCTATAAGAGAACATCTAGCCCATTCAAAGGGGTGTGTGTGTTTGCGTGCACGTGCACGCGCAGGGACTATATAAGCTACTGACTGAAGAGACACAGACACGATCAGCCTCCTCTTATCTCCTCCTCGGCTCCTCCACCCAAATGCAGCAGTTAATTATTTATTAGCTAATGCTGGTGTTTACTTTCCCTGGTGCTGCAAGTGTTTTGCTTTCGTTCCTACCACTGAGCATGATAACAAAGTTCAATACAAATTTATGTAGAACATAGATGAGACGGGTCAGCAAAGACAAGTGCAGGTACATATAGGTGTACATGGCCAGGTGACGTGTGCGAAGGATGACATGCAATTTCCTGTATTTGCAAATATACTTGGCAAATTCTGATCCCTCAGGAAGCTACAGCACCAGTTTGGGACAGCTTCTATGGGCACACACAGCTGTACCAGTACACACACCCAGAAACAACACTCCTTCTCACTTTATCCATCCACGTATTTCCGGGTGTGGCTCTCTACCGCAGCCTGAGCACACCGGAAAAATATTCAATTTCCCACCGCCTCACGCCAAAACTTCTCCTGCTCATCAGCCTGCTGAGTCAACACGTTATAAAATAAGAGTGGTGGTAAAGTTCAACGAAACTTTGAAAGGAGGTTCTGGAAAATCCAATTTTGCAGTTCTTGCAAATTTCCCTCCACTGGCAGCCCCTGTTCTCGAACCCCCATCACAACAACCCATAATGCTAGTGTGTAGCCTAAAGAGGGAGGGGAGGGAGCAGTTTATCTACTGGAGTGTGTGTCATTATTGCTGTTAAATGCTTCTTCTTGCAAACCTCTGGCCCCGGTTCTGCAGCTTTAACAGCCCACTCTTTACTTGTTTTACTTAGAGCTGTTCCTTATTTTTATTGGCTGTTTAGAGAAGCTTCTTCTTTGCATGGGTAAACAGCAGGAGTAAAGCACACATAAACATATCAAGAATGAGAAGAGGAATGCACAGAGGTGTGTGTAGGTGGAGAGTCCGATTCATGATTGTTTTTACCTAGTATTGTTGCACTGGGCCAATATGTGACTCTCTGCTTGAAGGTGTAATTGTGAATTTTCTATGTGCTGGGTGAACACTATAGAAGTACTGGTACTGGGCCTTGACTTGTGTGGTAGCACCTCCATCTTGTTATCTCCCCTCCAGCAGTGTCGTCCAAGGCCCCTCAGAGTGTGACTCCGCCTCAGAAAGTTCACAGTGAAGATTTCATTAGCCTTTTAGAGTGAGCACTTGATATGTAATTGATTGACGAGCGTTTAATCCTCCATTTATTCTCACAATTGCTAAGGCCCCCACATCAATGCTTGGGATCTGATTCTACGCCAATTGGATTACGGGTGTCTTGTGTTATGAATTGTCAAGGCTGGACATAGATTAGATGGATATTCAACTAAAAACAATATTATAGATTCAAAGAACTGTGACAGAAGGCCTCAGCAGAGTTAACTGTGTGTCCCCACACCCCTGTAGCAAAGACTGACAGGTTCTTGTGCAAGAAAAATAATGTATTCTACGCTAGTGTGTAATATAACTATGCTTAGTTGTATGTGTGTGTGTGTGTGTGTGTGTGTTAGTGTGCGTGCGTTTGCAGCTTTTTATGTTCTTCTTGTGATTTCTTGCATATGTAGAAGAGGCAGCTGCACAGTACAGATTTCTGTCACCACGGTTTAGTGTGCACATTCCTGCATGGGCATGTGTAAGTGTGCGTGAGTGTGTGTGTATGTGCATGTATGTTCGTTTGAGTGAACAACATGCACATTGCTGCTCCAGTTGAGCGCAGATGAGTTTGATGTGATTGTTTGTGGCAGCATGGCCTGCAGTGGAGAACCTAGTGAGCTCGATGATTACATGAGCTAAAGAGGGAGAGAGAGGGGGGGTTGAGGGAGATTGAAGGAAGGAGTGAGGAACGGAGGATGAATAAGGAGGGACAAAGGGCAGAATGAGTGAGAAAGAGAGCAAACAGGGGAGGGAGGGAAATGAGAGAGAAAGGAGAAGGGAAGAGAGCTAAAGAGAGAGGGAAGGTTGAGCTAAAGGTAATGAGAGCATAGCGACACTACAAGAGGGATGAGCTCTAGAGGGCACGAGGAGGACAAGACTGACATGCACAGAAAAAAGAAAAAATAACTTAAATCACCCTTTTCAAAAAATAGACATGTGCCCCCTGCTCTTAGGGGGAGATTTCATTTAAATTGTATTAAATATTATACATTATTTTCCAGATGTTGTCTGATTGAAAGTACTATTAATGTTTTTATTCAGCAATCTCATATTAAAAACCTAGTTATTGCATTTTTATAGATTTTTAAAATGAATGACATGATTAATCAGTAAAACTCACTGCTAATATGGTTATACAGGTTTGGTACTGCTGTGTGTGTGTGTGTGTGTGCGCGTGTGTGTGTCAGTCCAGAAGACCAGCACTGTGATGCTGGTCTCAAGCTCCATGGCAGCCGACCAATGACAATTATGCGTTGAGTTTAGATCATAACTGCTTTTGTCTCTCCTCCTCTTCTCTTTCTGTCTTTCTGGGACACATCCTCATTCTGTCCATAGGTTTATTCTCTCTGCAGTACTAATACTGTCTCTTCCTATCAGTCTTTCTGAGAGGCCTCATCAGTCGGTTATGCCTTTGCTCTGTTCCACTATTTATGAACAGCTCGCCATTGTTTTTCAGCAGTGCATTGTGTATGAATTGTACCCAAGCTTTTACTAAGCTTTTCATACTGGCCTATTAGGCTATGGCCACAATATTGGAAGGTTTTTCTTGCTACTTGCTGGTTACATTAGGGGAAAGGTAGGAACTGGGTTATTAACTGGCTTTACCTGGATTGAAGTTCACAATTGACTGTCTCGTTAACCAGAGGGTGATTTTCCACTCTGTTGATTTGATAAACAGGAGAAAATTGAGTTAGGGAGGGTAAACGAAGTTAAGGAAGGCGAGGGTGAGGATGGGGGTGGGGTGTTTGTTTGGTGTGTTTTCAATACGGGGGTGGGATTGTGGTTTGAGTGGTGCTAATTTTACAGATGGTTTAAACAGGACGTCACATAAGAGAGAGGACGCTTCTTTGACACGTCTTTACCATTTGTTTGAGACCTCATGTGACCTTTTTGGTGTGTGTGTGAGTGTGTGAGTGTGTTTGTCTGTTTGTGGGAGAGAGAGAAAGATGGACAGAGAAAGAAAATTTACTGTAATTTTCAGTTGAGATTGAGTGAATGGGGAAATTATTATGTAGCTGTTCTTCTTCTTGTCCTTTTCTTTCAAATTTTTTCACTCATCGTTGCTCTTTGTGTTGCAGAAGGTCACACACAAGCTGCATTTCAGGGTTAATCTCACCATTTTTTTCCTCCATTTTCTTTCTAGCACTCCCCTACCCCTTCTCCCCTCCCTGTCTTTTGAGTCTTAACTGGGTACTTTAATTCGAGCAGTAGTCGATGACTAAATCTATTTGTTAGGGTCTTGTATGAACCACGTCTTTCCACCCCCTGTTCCCTCTGCATTCCCCAAGCATTACAGATTAGCTGGTTAACTCTAGCCAGCTAGTCTGTCAGCCAGTGCAGTCTGGCATTGTCTGGCAGGGCCAAGCAGGGCCAAGTCATTCAGCCAGTCTTAGCAGTTTTGACAATCAAATTCGGTTGAAATCCAAGTCAGGCCTGCCTGGACTGAAGCCTTGGCATAGAGAGTGTGTGTTTACCTCCAAATTTAAAGGGGAAGAAAGTTTAAGGTTTAAAATTACAGCAGATTGAATGTTTCTTCATATATTTTCAATGTCAAGGAAATAAGAGCAAAGTTAAAAACAGGATTTTCTTTTTCTCAGTGTAGATCAGTTTGGATGTGTTACATGGTTTAATAGGACTAAGAGGGAAAGAAGATGGAAGTGGAGATGAAGGGAGGTAACACATAAGTACCATATGAGACCCAAATACGAGCACTGCCCATTTTACCTTGTGAACTCTGGACTCTCAAGCACACGTTGGTTTGAGCTTGCGCACACCTCAATATTCCATGTTGCTCATACCTCAAAATCTAAGGCACAAACACAGCCTCTTTGCACTAATTTGTTAGATTTGTTAAATATAAATAAGCAAGCACATCAGCGTACGCACAACAGCACAAGCCTGTAAGGAGCTTTGTATGTAATGTGCTTTTCAGTCTCTGCTGGAAAGCCATAGGTCAGCTAGAGAAAAAAACAGTGGGAGAGAGGAGGCAAGATTGAGGGAGGGAGGCAGGGAGTCCTTGTTAACATGCTCTTTGTGTCAACTCCCATCATTGTCTTATTGAAGCGAGGGGATTTGGTATCAAACTGATTGGTAGCTGAGGACGAGAAGAAAAAGGAGGAAAAAATTAACAACGTGGAATAAAAAAAGGAGAAAGGTGCAAATTATGCAGAGCTTCATTTTTTAGCTCAATCAGGATCTTGGGAAGCACCTGCCAGTAATATCCTCTGCAGCTGATGGAAATGCTTCAGGTGCAGAAAGACATGCTGAGGTGGCAAGTATGTTTTAAGGGCACAGAAATTCAGGGAAGAAGGTGGGTGTGCCAGAGAGGACGAATTTCGGGATGATAGGGTGTTGTTCCAGAAAGAGGAAAGAGGAGGATGGGAGAGTTGGTGTGGTGGGAGCAGTCATAGTGAATGTGGGCCACTGTGCATTGGCGGGAAGCCAAGCCGCTAAGCCCTGGCAGCTCGTTAGCCTCTATGTTACCGACCTGATAGACCACAAGCCCCACTACCCCCACATCCCAACCCCCCTCGTCCTTTCCTGTTCCCCATCCCACTCACGATCCAAGCTGCAGTTCCACCCAACAGCCTCCGGAGGCAACAAAGATAAAAGCAGGCAAACACGAAGGCGGGGAAGCAGCTAATGGTGCAGAAAACATCCAGCTGATCGAGCCTTTGCAGTGTGGCCATGGCAGTTAGTGTGTGTGTGGCCCACATTTGCATAAGACACAAGTTGATATTTTATTTTTTAAATGTACAGACCCATACATCATCTGTTTCTAGAATACTTTTTATTTCTTCCTTTCTCAAGTGGGATGTATTCGCACCGCCCTTCCAGCTTCCTCTCCCGACATCTGCTGCTGTCCCTTAAACTCAGTCTTTAGCAATGCACTTCTATTTTCTCCTGTCTTCAAACATTTTTCAGATCCTTAAGCTCTTTTCATCTTAGGGCTATTGAGGTATTTACCACCTCCCTCGGATCCCTAATTGCAATGCCTCTGGAAAAGTGCCCAAGCGTTTCAAACCATCTCTCATCCCTACCTGTTAAAGTCCCTTTAATTTTTTTATTGTCGTCAGCTGATTTTCTTCTTTTTAGCAGCAAGTTTGGCTTTTCGATCTGAGTGTTTTGGGGCTTTTAAAACCCCACAGTGTGTTCTTTAATAACTGGCTACCTCTCTCTGGGGTGTTGTTAGCAGCTTTCCAAGATGGCCACTGTCGTCGTAGCCAAAGCTGTCTCCTTCTCTCACTCTCTCCCCTCTCCTTACCTCCCATGGCTGCCTCCCTTACGAGCCCCCATCAGCACAGTTAGGCATATTACAGTCGCAATTACTCAAACTAATTGACTTTGGGGATGTGAAATATTCTGCTGGAGTAGAGCGACTGAGGTGATGAACGGGTGAATTGTGATTTTATTAAAGGGGTATGAGTCATATCCTTACTCAGCGGAAGGTTTTCAGTGCCTCTGTTGTCTTTGGGAATTGGCTGTTTTTTCGAGATAGGCTTAAGGCCTGTATGGCAGCACAATTCCCCTACACAACTTTTTATTACCAGATGCTTACAGTAGCCTCTTTTAAGCCACTGTGTTACCATTAATTTAACAGTGTTGGCCTCAAACCTGTAAGGTAAACTCTTGCTTTTACATGTACAAAGATCCAGCTCTGTGACTACCTCTGCTCCAACCCTATTCCAGGTTTGTACCTTCTATACAGAATCCTAACCTTGTCTCGCTCTCTTTTCTGTTGTAGCTACTTCTAACGGCACCATGGAGGGAATTGACAACCAGGAGGGAGGAGTGTGCAAAACCAAGTCCATGAAAATCATCATGAAAGTGGGACAAAGTGAGTGGTGTTTTATTAAATTATGGTTGTGAGCGCCTGTAGGCCCAAGCGGGCACTCACAGTTTGTGTTTAAGTGTGTGAGTCTCTGAAAATATTCTTATAAAGTCATAGAAGACTGTACAGCATACAGCTCCATTGTCTCCATGACACCTGGGGCTATGAGGGGGCAGGGGATCAAATCTAGCGGAAACCTAATGCAATGAATCATGCACACACATACTACACACACATAATTGTGTATGATTACACACACACACACACATACACATACACTGGGAATATCTGCTGATAAATGCTCTTTAAGCTAGAAAGCTTGCCACACATGCACGTCTAGTTAAGATGGACATGCACACACTTTTCATGATCTGTGATGCTGCATGTGTGACACAAACAGCCTGACTAGCAGATACTCTCTCTGAAGAAAACACTTTCACAGTTGACCCCACACACAGCCACAGTCAAATCCGACTCGGTTCTTAATTATAGTGATAATTATTCATAAACCAGTTGCCGGGCTGCCTGTCAGAATGGTGATTTCCTGGGCTCGGCCCTCTTATCAACACAAGCGTCAGTGCTATTGAGAATTGCTGAAGGTCAGAGAGCTAATCGAACCTCCAGCAATCTGAGGAAGAGGTGCTGCACAGGCCTGGAAATTGGTTCTGCTGATTAATCGGACTGAGTATCAGCTCCAGTGTTGATGAGAGTTGCTTACAAATCAGTGGATCTATTATATTTAATGTATCATTTAGTGTGGTTCTAGAACAGTCGAGTTTGACAGAGCACAACCTGAGTAGAAGTGATTATAACAGCAGATGTTCAGTAAATTACTCCAGCATTTAGTGTGATTGTTTAGTTCTGCTCAGCTCAAGGACCACACAAGATATACTGACAAACATTATAGTAGCATTAAGAACCATATGGACCCACTGCAGATCCACCCCCCAAAAAATGAACTGCACTTTATTGTTGATACAGTATTATTTGAGTCACGAAGAGCCATATCTTCACAAACAGGACCCAGTAAAAGCTGTGTTATGAGTTGCTAAGAGCACCATTGAAGCATTTAGAGGTTCTATAGATTTTCCAAACTGTTCTCTTAGACACATTTCTGATGCTCAAGGAAGCTTGGAAAAATATTATTTTTAAGATTGAATGAATAAATCAATAATAGCTTAAATGATATGTTCTGTCAAGTATATCTTAGCACAATACTCACCTGCCCGAACATAAGTTCCAAGAATTATTGCTGGGGTGATATCCATGATTACATTAGAACCGTGCAAAATATACATCAGACGTTCAGCTGAAGTTAGACAAATTAAGCGGGTATCATCCTGAATCATTCAGTTTTATTTTTCATTTTAAAGTGTCCTATTGCCATTGCTAGAAGGATACATTCTGGCCTACACATTTGACTGTGATAAATAATTCACCATTAATTCCTGTGTGTTTTATCTGCTTTTTCCCCAAGATCCCTCTGATCCTATTTCACCCAAAGACAACCCCACCAGAGTACCCTACTCTCCAAATTACCCAGATGGCAAGGACACGTACAACCCTAATGAAGTTCTGGAGAAGACAGGTGAGATCTCACACACTGAGCTCAAATCTGGGGAAAGATGTAATCAAGTGCAGAATTTATCCAACTCTAACTCTTTGACATTTGTTCAGCCAGCAAAGAGCAAATCTTGCGTTAAGTAAGGGTGTGTGCATGTGTGCGTGCGTGCGTGCGAGAGAGAGAGAGAAAGTGAAGGAAAGAAAAGGTCAGCCTGTAATTGAATGTTGCCCATAAAACTGATAGGCATCTCTGGCCTCTCAAGGACTTATAAGGTATCTTCACACTGGACCCATTCCAGCCTTAAACCTCCTCTTAAGTGACATTTTCAGGAAAATAATCTGATCGCGGTCCGCCATCTTTTTAATGACTTGTTCTAAGTAGAGACACACACTTTTTTCTGTACCAAACACAGCCTAATGTGCAGCTCGGGGCAGACTGCTCTTATCTCTGCTTTATGTTGAAGTTAAAAATCTCCCAAAAAGAAAATCAGAACGGCATTCCTGCAGTGAGTTGTGTTCTAAAAAAGAAACAGGAAGGGCCCAAGAAGAAAAACAAGCTGACCTATATAATTGCTCCTCCAGTCCTTCCCCTTGTGTCCTGGTTTGCTGTGGGCGTGGCCTGTCCTGACACTGTTCTCACTCCCAGATTTGACGTCAAGCCTGTAGATCTGCCATCCTGCCCTTCAAATTATGCCCACCAGTTTTTGTGCAGACATCAGCAAACCTCCTTTTCATGTCTTCCTGCTTTTTTATGTCGCATCCTTGTATCTCAGCCACAAGCTTGAGCATATGGGTGCTGTGGGCAGAGTGTCTGAGGTAGCCTAATCCCCTTGTAAAACTTCCGGAGGGGAAGCAGACAGGGACACACAATAATCCTGCCTGCTCAGGAACACACTCCAGTCCCGTGGAGAAAGGAACACACCCGCCCTTGAGTTTTGAATGTAAACCAGAGTGTCCATAGCTGTGAGTCAGAACACAGCTAGTGATGTGTCATGTTAACATCAAATATTTTAGTTTCTTCCTTATGGTGCTGTTATTAGGAAAATTAGGCTACCGTTTTGGTCTTTCAAAACTGCAAGTTTAAGTGCTACTTTCTGGTATCTCCTGAGCCTGATCTCATCCCATTAGGCTGCCCTTACTTCAAGGTGGCAGTTACCTGTTTGAAAGCCACCAATCGAATGGGAATTTATCATTGAATCTATTGGCAAGTTTAACTCTCGAGCCCTATGATGCCGGCCTGTGCTCTACACCTTTACTGTGACGTGATAGAAAGATTGTGAAGCATAGTGGGGAAAGACTGAGAAAAGAAACACTTCTTAAATATTTCTCCGCTTCTTTCCTTTAATTACACCGAAAGTTAGTTTTGGACAGCATGAGACCCCATCCCCCACAACTCTCTAAAATCAGATTAGGAAGGCTGTGACCGACAGTTCTTGCCCCTCACTACGACGGCTTGATCTTTACCTTGCCTTTAAATTAGGCCCTTCATACATTCAGAAATACATTCAGACAACAGATTGTTGTAGATGAAAAATAAAACGACTTTCTCACGTTGTCATTTTGGTCAATTTAGTTTGTTTTGTCTTTCAGATGTAGCATCCAGAGAAAGCAATGACAACAACAACGGTGGAAAGTCCTCCAGCATCATTGGATCTGATGTGGCCATCTTCGTTGGCATCGCCTCGGGCAGCGTCATTTTTATCATCATCATCATTATGCTGGTCCTGCTACTGCTCAAGTACCGGCGGCGGCACCGTAAGCACTCGCCGCAGCATGCCGCCACGCTGTCTCTAAGCACCCTGGCCACGCCCAAACGGAGTGGAGGCGGCGGGAACAATAACGGCTCAGAGCCCAGTGATATCATCATCCCGCTCAGGACTGCTGACAGCGTCTTCTGCCCGCACTACGAGAAGGTCAGCGGCGATTACGGCCACCCGGTCTACATAGTTCAGGAGATGCCGCCTCAGAGCCCGGCTAACATCTATTACAAAGTCTGAGATGGGACTATTAAAAGCAGAGACAAACTGGAACAATCCCTGGGCAGAGCAGGTCCTTGGTTTTGGCTGGCAATGCCTGCACACCCGCAAACACACTCTGTTTCTGTCTCTCTGTCTCTCTCACGCTGTCAGTTCCTCCTCCTCTTCTCTGTAGTTTTGTCACTTTTTTTTCTTTCTAAAAGTTTTGCTGATACCTTGCTGTCAGATTTCATCACAGTCGGGGCGGATGGGTTGAGTCGAAGGCCAGAGAGAAACCTGCTGCTGTTAATGCTGCTGCTCTCTGGGGGTTTGTTGCTCACTGCTTTGGGGGAGCAGAGTGATATGTGATCAGAAAGTTAGACAGGTGTACAGCGTGTTATTTTGGGGGGATTGGACAAACAGTTGAATGGATGTGAAGGTTTCTTGAAAAGAAAGGAGGAGGAATTTTTGACCTCACCTTATGAGAGACTACTACTTGGAAAAAGAGTGAAAGAGACAACAAATGAGTGAGGAGGAGAGGTAAAGACAGATATGGGTTAATCCTGAACTCACAAAGTGGCTGCCCTCGCTTGATGCTCTCGAGTCAGAGAGACTGTGTGGACTTTGCTGCCTGATGAGGAAAAAGGAGAAAGATTCTCACACCAATCCTCTCTGGGAATTTCCTGACAGACTCTCGGAGATCATCCATTCACCCTGCCACCCACATGCTCACCATCACATGTGCACACATTCACCCACACGCGCAGACACACTGTCTCACCAGTCGATGTGAACTGTTTGGGTTTGAGTGTGGATTTGCAGAATTTCTCCTCATTCCCAGGTATCAGATTTTCAGCAGATCACTTACTGTACTGTGCTTTGCTAAAAAACTTGTGATGTTACTTGAAGGTTTTAAGGACAAAAAAACTGTTTCCTTTTTTGTACTGTCAACATTTATCTATATTGTTTTTTGGTTTTCATGTGTGGTTTCCTTTTCCTTTAGTAACAATTTACCATAAAGTGGCTAGGAGTGAAGATTTCTCTAAGTTTTGCACCCTACTCCCTGAGAGGACGCAAAGAGTGTCAGGTCTGTCAGACGGCTGTTGAGAAGAGTGGAGGACTTTCATAAACATAGAGCAGCACTTTTAATCCCATTTCGGTACCTCCACTCTTCACAGTGGTCCACAGAGAGACACAGTATAGCTAGAGATGGGAGAGCAGCTGTATCCTGACAGGTTTCGTAGCAAGAGCTTGCCTCAACTTCTCTGGAACCTGAGCTTTTCAAATGGAAAAGTGTTAGGGGCAATAAAGAAATCTATTTCGCCTTACTGCCATTGGTTTGCATCAGGAGAAAAAGAGGCCTGAGATCTAGTTGAGGTTAGCATAGCTGGCTGAAACAGCTCTAGGTACTGTAATGTTTACCCCTCGGTGTCCATTGATGTTTAAGGTTGCCCAAAATCAGTGTGACTGGTGCTCTCCTATTGTCATTAAAACAAAGCACAGGGACATCTACTTACATTTTCACTGTTTTGGAACATCCATTAGCATTTCCATATTGTGAGTTTTTAATTAACTTCTTTTTCTGTTAAAATAGATGTACATTTAAAAAAGGACATTACAAAGATGAAAAATCAAAAAAACAGAATTTATTTATGATAGACACATTGAGCACAGGTGTTGTCAGGCGGTATGGAGAGGAAGAAGTACTGTTAATATATTATGGTATAAGTGCACATTATGCAATCTAGGTTTTTGATTATTTGATATCTCTCGACCCTCTGAGTCCTGTGTTTTCATGAGCTCTCATTCATAATCACAGGCCTTGGTCCTGGGAGGAAGGATCAGGGGATGGCCACCTGGGACCTGGCCCCGGGGGGAGGAGAGTTATCTGACCCAAGATAGCTCACATTGATGTACACAAGGGCAGAGTAGCTGTTTCTCCCACACTCATCTGTGTAGCATCTTCCAAAGGTTAATTCCACAAATACCCAGTGCCCCCAGTTCTCTTCATACGCACCTTTCATGTTTTCTGTGCATGTGTGTGTGTGTGTGTGTGTGCGTGTGTTGGGCATGTCTATATTTCAGTGACTTCACATCCATGAATATCTTTGACTTAAGATCATAAAAGTGACTTAGGCATATATCAGGCCATCATTAACATTGTCATTTGTTCATAAAAAGCATCAAATTTCACCGAAAAGCCAAGCCTTGTATGATCTGAAGTTTGTGCCTCTAAGAGGCTACAAAATCTGCAAATATGCAATTCCTATTTATTTTTCTAATCAATTAAGAGAAAAAAAAACACCTATGGAAAGTGTTCTTAACCACTGAAAGATGTAACAACAAACAAATGACACAAAACTAGCAAAGTACTTCTCGCAAGCCTGCTGTTAGTTTTTATTTCCTGCATTATTTGTAGTATTATTTGAACCTTTTTCTGTTTGAACCATGTGTTGTAGTACAAAGGTAAACTGTGAAAAATTAAACCATTAAAACATTTATGTGTATATCACACCTGAACAGCTTTTTAGAAAAAGGTGAAGAGACAAACTTACACAACAAAGAAATAGCTGTTTAGTTGCTGTCTGTCTGCAGCAGAATATGACAATCTTATTAGTTTCTTTGAATCTGACGTCCTTTTCTTAGCAGCCACTCAACTAATGCTCTCCCAACATTGACCAGGATTGGTTCAACCTGTTACGAATTGTCAATAGCGATTCTGTGAGAGTCTTAGCACACGGGCTAGGAGAAGCACCTCAGGCTACTGTAAATGCCTTGCTCGTATGGTCAGCCCTTGGTCACTTGACTCAGTAATTTTGCACCGTACTTCTGTAGGTAAGAAACTGTAAATACATTAATGTTTGTATTGTATATGGATCCTGGGTTGTTACAATAGCCTTATTCACCTTTTTAGGAAAGTAAATGGGAAAAGAAAGAACAGAAAAAACAGAATACACTTCAGTGAAACAGAGCATACTACTTTTTTGGTAAATAGCTTATGTAAATATCGACCACAACCCAATAAAATCTTTTTATAAACTCTTAAAGTAAGATGTTTTGTATAAAATTTGAATTTTTTGCTATGTATTTTAGCTAGCGTGCATTCTAAAGCCCATGTCCTCCCCACTCCCTCCCCTTTTGCACTGTTTCCATGGAAATTTGGTTTAAAAAAAAGAGAGAAAAGTTGCCAAACCGACTGCTGCATATTTGTGCCATAAGTGTGTACCATAAATATTTATTGAATTAGTTTCTTTTTTTCTTCTTTGTTCTGTTTATGATTTAATTTCAGTCCAGTTTGTAAGTAACACAGTATTATATTTGCATTGTTTGTTCGTCTCCCCATGGTTTTCTTTAGTCATGTCATGGTTGTTGGGTGGCTGTAGCCATCTTCTTCACTCCCTTGCAGTATGAGATGGCCAGGCTGTGACAAATGATTTTAACATTCAAAGATCTGAAGCAAGTTCAAAGTGAGGATAAATGACACACATTCCACCAGTCTGTTACAAACTGAAAATGTTTTTCAATAAAATGTTTTTCCTATGGACGTGCTGTCTGCTTGTGTTCTTTCATATTTGATGAAGAAATAACTGGGTCATGGCAACAACACTCATAGAATCACTTCCTCCAAAACAATTTGTCTCCAAAGTTTAATAGCAGAATGTTTGTTTATTGCTGCAATGCTTATTGCACCAGAGGCTGTATAATAAAAGCTCTACACACAATGTCCAGCACGCAAAAAAATTAAAAAGTGACAGTATATTGTGGACTGTTCGAGGAGGACCTAGAAATAATCGAAAATAGGAAAGTGCCCAAAGGATAGTGTGGTTGGGCAAACAAACAGTTAAAGATTAAGTCAGGCTAAACAGATTCAAGATCGGCTTAAATGTGGCAGCATCAGTCAGAGACACATGTATGGTTGATAGTCTGGGACAGGGGTCACTAATAGACAGACCGCAATCCAGGCCCAGACGCCATCCTAGCTGGACCCTGACCAGTAAGAGAAAAATCATTTAGTATTGTCAAATTTAGTATTGTCAAATTTTGACAAAGCATGTCAATTTTAACTGGCACAGCTTTACTAGCCTTTATGGGTTAGTGGCTCAAAATATCATGGACCTATGACAAGTGCTTTAAATCATGTCATGTGATGGAATACAAATCTGTGAATTCTGATACGCATAACGACTGTGTACACATATGCTAAAGAGCAACAGTGAGAAGTGAAAAGCAGCTTCACATGGTGTGCTCTAAAAAAAGAAAGGTGCAGACAATGGGAATTTAAAAAGTACAAAGTTAGGAACATGTCGTAAAATGAGGACAGAGAGAGAGAGAGAGAGAGAAGTGCTCACTGCATGATGAGAATTCCCCCAGGAGTCTAGACCTATAGCAGGGCTCACTTGATCCAGCCTTCACTGTAATATATATAAAGAGAAGAGATTTACGTCTAACCTTAAATGTGGAGATGGGGTCTGCCTCCTGAACCCACAGTGGGAGCTGATTCCACAGGAGATGAGCCTGGTAGCTGACAGCACTACCCCCCATTCTACTCTTACAGATTCTTGGAACCAAAGGAGAGCCTTTGGTATGGGAGTGAAGTGACCTATTTGAATGATATGGTTTTATGAGCTCTTTGATATAGGAAGGGGCTTGACTTTTTAAGGCTTTATATGTGAGAAGCAGGATCTTGAATTATATTCCGAATTTTACAGGGAGCCAATTCAGAGAAGTTAAGACAGGTTTAATATGATCTCTCCTTCTAGCTCCTGTCAGCACTCATTTTTTATCTGATCAGATAATGTTATCTGAGATGATTAGTGCCAATTACAATGACTTCAGTTTTGTCTAACTTAAGTGAAAGGATATGGATGGTTATGGATAATGCCGACATTGGTGTCTTTCAAACATTTCTGAAGTTTAACTAGATGATTATATTCATCAGGGTTCATGTAGTCATCTTGGGGTCATCTGCGTAACAATGGAAATGTAATTGGTGCTTTCTGATGATGTTTCCTAAAGTAAGCATATATAAAGTGAAAAGTTCAGTCCAGTAACTTTTGTGTGCATGGACAAATAAACAAATTAGAATTTTTAAAACGGTATGGCATATATGTTCTGGGACTGTGGTGATTGGTAAAAGCAGTAATGTGACGTAACAATACACCATTTTAGCCCAGATTTGAATACTGACAGGACAAGCTAGAGACCCATTCTCTCACTGAACAAGAAAAGTGGGGGAGGGATGTAAAAAGAAAATAAAGAAGGAGTAAAGCAGGTGTTGCAGCTGTTCAGTTGATGTGTTTATGATTTGGTTTAGAAAATGAGGAAACAAAAAGAACAAAAAAATTTATTTTATTTTTTAAATTTGTACTTTTTTTTAAATTTACTTGTCGTGAGAAAATGTCTTTGTTCAGCCACAGCTGCCAAGAGCACTCGTTTTGATCATGTCTCTACAACACAACAGTTTAAAAGACTATGACAGTATAGTGAGTATTGAAGACAAGGATTAGTGAAGGTGTGTTTGCTGTGCGTGGTGTATCTTATGTTATATGTAGACAGTAATTAAAGGATCCCTTTTGCTATTTCAGTTGGATGATGGTCGCTCTCTGAGACATAACCAGTACATCAGCCTGTGCAACCAGCCATGGTGCCAGTGAGTCAGGAGGAGAACCTTCCTAAATACAACCGGGTAAAAACAGAGCCAACATAAGCCAGTCATCCCTTCCAGTCTAGCTGGTTAATACCAGTCATTCAGCGACCAAATCAGCTCATATAGCCCATCAGCTCACCACCATAGCCCTCTGTGTTCAGCCAGGAGTCTGTTCACCAGGGTATCAAGCAACAGGCAGGATTAAAGCTGTATCAGAAAAGCATCAAGCAAGCCAAACTTGTTAGCCAAGTGTAGACAGGGTGTTAAGATTCTTTGGCTTTATTTTAGCATCGGCACTGAGGTTATATTTTGCTTTCTGAAAAAGGCCGAACCACTGAATTTGAGCATAAAGCATTTGGTTCAATGTGTCAAACTATCAGATGAGGTGCCTTATTGTGACTAGACAATATTTTTGTGTCTTTTTTAATTTCCATTTGAATTTTTACAGGCCTTTGGTAATGATCTTATATCTTGCCAAGTGAATGTATGCATTTCCCAAAATATAAATAAAAAAAATATGTTTAACAATGAGGCTGCCTTGTTTGTCCAAAAGGAAGTATTATGAGTTAAACCTGCGTCCAAAAGTACTCGGCATCGTCTGCTTTCTTGCATCGTCTAACAAACCGTTCTATTCTGTCCCACATCTGCAGCAAATATTAAAGATATTAAAGCCACTGGTTATATATTCGTCATTTCTAACCACATTGTCTTTCAAAGCTCAGTGTTTATGAGGCAGCAGCAGAAAATGAAAATATCTTCACAGCACTGGCGCTCAGCTCTCGAATGTTTATCAGCATAAAGAAAACTGCCTGAGAAGCCAAGATGAGAAAAAAGCAGGAAGCAAAGAGAGAAAACAAATTGTGAGGCTTCCATCACTTGCTTGCTCTCGATGGGGCGGGGTGCGCTTTCCTATTTAACGTTTCTGTTTTATCTCTTTTGCTTTTATGCCGTTGACTGCGGAGGCGACGAGGCGTTGCGGGTGTTTAATGGGTTTTTCGTTTTGAGGAGGCTGAAGAGTTTATCATCAGGAAGTTGTCCGGCTTTTAAGGCCTTAACCTTTCTCCCATGTCTGTAATTTTAACATTGTTTAAAATATAGGGCCCAGTTTCTTAAAGGCCCAGGAGGCTTCTGTGTCAACATTGATTATGTGTTTGGAAGACAACTGATGGGATCCTGCTTGGAGTTTGAATAGGATAAATGAGTTATGTATGTTGACATACTGGAAATATGTTGTTCTGGCCCTGTGAAATAAAGAAAAAAACCCTGAGAACACTGATATCATTCTGCGTACTAACATAACAACTTCAGAGATGTGTGCACACATGACTTATGTCGACCACTAAAGAAAATTCCTGTGTGATCTGAGATGCATGCTGCATAAGGCAAAGTGTTTTTTCTGCACCATTTGTGGTCAAGCTGAGGTAACGAGCCAAACACTAGACTTATCTACACAGATTGGCTCCACTGAATAAGTTAATTAGTCAGACATGCATACATCTGTTCCATGTGAGTGTGTCATTTCATGCTAGCTTTTTAAGGGAAGCCTATAATCAAATAAGCACAACTTCTTACAATAAGATTATCTACTCGGAAACAACTCAACTCCTCATTTTACTCAGCGGGGAGAGACCGTATTTGTCATATTGGTGAAATAGATTGTTTGTTATTCTTAGGCAGCTCATGTAACTGCTACATATTCTTTGTCTCTAAACATGTTAATTGGACCCTCCTCTTTCAATATGAAGCATTGGAGAAGCACAATTTAATCACAATAAGCATGATTAACAACAGAAAATCTTAATAAAAGACAGAAAAAACATAGCATGCTGTATTCAGAAGAACAGTGGATGATGTTTTGCAGATTAATTTCTGAATTAATTACACTTTTTTGCAAAGTTGGATTAAGAAAAGCAAGCTGCTGATAACACAACAGTGACACGTAACCTTATCAAGTTGTTTAAGTGAATATAATCGTTTGCAGACATGACCTGCGGGTATAATCTGGAGAATTGGTTTAGGAGTTTACCCACAGCTTGCCTATCCACATGCACAACACAGCGGGGGTTTCCCCAGCATCAAATCTCCACATTATTCAAGCGAGAGGTGGAGGAGCCTGGTGCAGCAGACAGAGACAGAAAGTGACGTATCAACTCTGTTGTTTTGTTTACAGCCCCCAGACACCACCGTCGGCTCCTATCACCACCAGCTCTATGTTAGCAACAGTTTACACACAGGGCTACATTAGAACTAGTTTGGAGTGGAGTTTGGTGCTGAGCTGGCAGCGTACAATGTGTTTTATCAGATCATTTTTATTAGAAACCTTAATAGAAATGAGGCTGATGTGAGCATCATAGTCACGATAGATACAAATGTGGGCCAAATAATCAGCTAAACGATGTTATAATTCTATATATACTGTTGAGCCACAAAGCTAAGTCCAGGTTAATTGAAGAGTACTAATTTCTTAAGTACCGTACCTTAAGCACCCTTCAACGGACAATGGATTACGCAGCAGGTTAACGGTCATTCCTGAAGTGTAAATGTTGAAGGAAGAAAAACCTCATGTGTAATGATCTGAGCAACTCTAATAGGCACCAAATTGTTATGACTAGTAGAGTTGGTCTAGGAAACTCGGAAACAGCATGTCTTGTAGGGTGTTCCAGCATCTAGTAGTCAGCTCGACCAAAATTGGGATAACTGAGGAAATGGTGAAAGATCATGAACCTGGCGAGTGAAGGGTGACCCGTGTGGACCAATTGCAGAAGAGAGATTCAGTTATGAGGCTCATATAGGACAATTGTAGTTGGTTTCAGGGTCAGCATGGGAAAAATCTGTGGTTATGCAGCTTAAACAAGGTGAAGGAGTGAATATAAACCTACAGTGTTTAAAATCATAATGTTAAAGAACAAAGTGAAAATGTAAAATTTCACAAACCTTATTTACAGAGGGCCCGGCCATCAATATATAATAGTGTAAGGAATTCTGCTCAGTACATTTCAGTTATCAAAGTGTTTTATTTGTATGACAAATAATCCATTTATACCTAACAAAGAGTTTCTGTTTCAGTGTGACGTACTAATCAACTTTTGGGTGAGGATCTTGGTGACATGCTGCAGTGGTATGTACAGCCAACACCTCAACTAATCTGAGAGCAGCCCCATCATGATATGATACTCACTCCTCCATCGGCATAGTGCAAAGTGTCCCTTTAGGATTGATCATGTGCTACTAGCAATGGATCATTGTGTATTATGGACTAAGTTATATTACTATTTCTTCTTTAATATATCTGAGTCAGAAAAGCTGAAATAGTAATATAACTTAGTCCATAATACACAATGAGCCATTGCTAGTAGTACATGATCAAAAAGCTCTCAATATGATATCTTATCTAAGGGACTACATGAAACTATGAGGAACTATATTAATATCTTAAGGGAAGAGTCTGACATTTTGGAAAGTGTGCGTTTCACTTGAGTCAATCTTATGAAACAATAAGAGTCTAGGCAGGCACCTTTCCAGAGGGCAATGGTATAATCACACCACTCCCTCTGAAAACACAACTGCTCATTTTGTATTGTGTGTGTATGGACTCAAAATGACAGCTGATGTGTTGACTAGAGAGCTTAAAAGGGCTGACAGACCGGTTTCTTAACACGGTTTCCTTTTTAAAGTAAGAACGACATTGAGAATTTCATCTATTTCTTAGCAAGAAAGCAAACGTCAAGACTTGCCAACATGACTAAGATATTCCATTTACAAGTAGATCAGAATGTATAGCACTTATGTTCGGGACACTTTCTGTGGTGGATTAAAACACACTTGGTGCTCCATTGAATATGTCTAATAATATGACTGTGTATGTGGGCTGAGTCAAAATAAATGACAGTGTGTGTTCAGATCTAATGTGGTCTGGTCTTTCATAGATTTAGACCATAATGGAGCACTATTACACAGGTGGATAAGATATATCATATAAGATCTGGGTACACACATACATAATTCAATCAGGAGAGACTTGATTTCCAACTTACAGATTTTATTTATTTATTTTACACGCACAGAAATGTGAATGTTTAAACAGTCTTTGGCATTTTAGACCCCTGTGAGATGTCATCAGGATTTAGAAGGGGGTGTAGCAGAGCATCGAACAGGAATACCCCCCGGGGTCTAGACACTGGTGGTGGTTTATCAGTCTAATGTGTGTTTGAAAGGCACATCTTATGCTTGTAATCCTATTGAACATGCTAGTGTGGCATCCTCTGCCCTCAACCCTCACAAGGGTAAGGAAAAACTACAAAACCTTGACAGGGAAAAAGTAGAAACCTCAGGAAGAGACACATGCAAGGGATCCCTCTTCCAGGATGGGCAGAAGTGCAATGAATGCCACGAGTAATAGTCCATTGACGACAGTTTGAATGTTCTTTGTCCGTGATCAGCTGCCGCCATGATCGGGCGCTGCTGTGATCCTAGATCTGTCGATGTAATCCGGGAATCGTTGAGGTCGGGATCCGGATGAGGTGAATGTCCTTCGAGCCGGGAGGAGAATGGGGTGGAGGAGGGGTTTCTTTAGTCGCTGAATGATGACAGGCTGAGGAAGAGAAGAGAGGGACTTTTAAAGTTTGACAGCTGCTAAATGACTGGCTGACAGAGACCGCGCCCGACCTGATTGGATGTTAAGGTACGCCCCCAATCAGCTGATCACTAGGCAGGTTAGGTCCTCCATTGAGCGTTACTAAGTTTAGGAACGCCCCTGATCAGCTGATCGTCTGCAGATTTAAGTCTACCTGACTGAACTTGCGCTAGCTTCATTAGTCGTAAGCTGTTGGCCCTAGATTTGTGTGTATTGTTTAGAAATAATAAACGTATGAAAACTCTCATTTAACTCTTGGCAAGAAATAAAAAGAGCACATTTCCAGAATTTTGTCTCTTTTTTTTCTCTATGGAACCTGCACCGTTGGCCACATAACTTGCTTTTGTGGTGATCCATCCATAGTGACAGTAATGTACCTTTGACAAAATAATGTGTATTCACTGTGGCGGTCTAACTATTTCAAACAACTGTCAAGTACTTCTTGCAAGTTAACATTGGCCTTACATGAATGGAGAAGTAGTGGCTAAAAAGTAGGAAATCATCTGCAGTAATTTCAAATGCATAATTTGTAGGAATTTAACAGACTGAACCATTGGAGGGTGATTGTTTTAATTGAATGATTGCACAATCCATGTGACCCTTTCATATTACAGGGATTGAAGGAATATTTGAAAAGTAATGACAGTGTATGTGTGATGGCATTGTTTAAATACTTTCTGTAAGCTGCAGCTTGGGCCCCCAAAATTGAATGTGTGTGCATTGTGGTTTTGTGTGTGTCACCCAATCACCATTCTAAGACTAATACCATCGCTTAGGAGGAATGGAGAGGATCATCTCACAGCATTGAGAAAGAAGGACTCATGTTTGAACCATGGCTTGACTACTTAGCCTTCACTTCCCTGCTTCTCCCCATGTCTTCTCTCCTCTCATTTCCAAAAGTGGATTGACCTTCTTACTCCACTCCCTATTCTTCCATCAAAGGCTGAAAACTCATCTCTTCAAAGAACATATAGCTTTAAAAGGACATTTTAGAAACGATGGTTTGGGAACTTAAGAAGATATTACATATGAACATTGTGTTTTCCTTTGGTTTGAGCAAGACTGACCTAATTTGGGTCAGAGCTCATTGTTGTTCCTTATTATATGCAGTTATTGGTAATGTACCAAATCATAGAAATGATAATTCACTCAGATTCAAGTGCATTAATCAGAGTCATTCATCTACTCAGCACTAAGCTGATGGAGGGGTGGGTGAAGTGTTTGAGTTCACAAAACACTTTTGGAGTCTCATTTACTGGGTAAAACTGGAGTTTGTGGTTGGTAATCCGGCCATGTTAGGCTGATAGAAATGAATTACAGAAATCGAACAACTGTAACAAACAATGCGCACAACAGAATGCTAAAAGAGGAGAAATAAATTACAAGAAGGAGGGGAATGAAGGAGGGGGATATGAATTTGTATCTTGTATTTGTGTCTTACTCATTGCATTCATTGAACATGTAGCTCAGTTTCCAATGCTGGAGACTCCTTCTGCACTGAGTGCTTGAAAAGGTACAGTCATTACTTTATATGGCTGTACGCTGTATGTACTGTAGTTGAATATAAATATTGCCCTCATTGTTGTGTTGCCTATCTCAGTGATCGTAATTCTATAGAGTAATATGTCTGTCAAAACCCCTAGAGCCTTTGCAGTGAAAATCACGTCCCCCGACTGTGTGACACTGAAGTGAAAATAATCCAGCCTAAAAGTGGGTTTGCATACATGCCTCTGTTGAGCTCGGTCTGTTTTATTAAGTACATAATCAACTCTTCCTGCTCCCAAGATGCAGTCCACAGGAACCAGAGTTCATTTGTGATGTCATCCATGTGATGAAACGTGGAGAGTCTCCACTGGGAGTCATTTAGAGGCGGAATGGTGTGCTATGGTGTGTTTACACCGAAGCTGTTGGGGTTTATTCAAACTCCAAGGCTCCTCTAAATAACTGCACCCAGAAGACTGGTAACGCTGGTTTCAGTTGTATTCAAGGGAAAATGTGGTAGTTTGTCCAAACCAATGAGGGAAACAATGCCAGACAAATTAGGGATGAAGGGTATAAGAACAAGGATGATGGTGGGAGGACAGTTTACTGTATGGGTTTGTTTGTGACAAATGTGACTCAAAATTAGAATCGTGTTCATAGGCTCTGGCTCTTGAATTTTATGAAAGAAAAAACAGCTGTTTACCTCACATTCAATTTCAATTTTTTAATTAAGGATTATACTGATTCTAGTCAGAAAACACGGCTGAATTAACAATAACAACTATTTGGGTCTGCCAGAAACACAAGTAGATGTGGTATCTTGGATTTGATCAGCTTTGATAGCATTATACTCACTTGGATCGCATCATGGAAAAAAAATATGGATATGATAGAACCCTCACAGCATCATTGAAGAAGTCTAAAATTAATTCAGGTTAGTTGCCAGTGTATTTAGTTTATTTAATATAAAGTAAGTGCCCTTAAAATGTTGCTTAGAGTTCCTCCGTGGCTATAAGAGTGTATTTTATGCATGTTTTATTATTTCTTTCAGGGTGATTCAGCAGCAGCAGTTTTATACCTCTCTGTGTGGATACTTTGGGCAAATGTGCATTAAAGTGGGATTGTACAACATCCACTCAATAGTTGCTCTCAGACACACACAGGAGAATCTCCCACTGCGTTGTTCATGTGTGAAAGGAAAACTGCGGAGAAACTGTTCAATTCTCTGCAGTTCCTCCACATGTCATGTATGAAAAAACTGATAACCTGGAGTCCTGCAATGTTTATAAAATGATGTGCACCGTGACTGTGGATCTACTCTCACCTGATCCACTGCTGTTAATTGTCTTATTTCTGTTTCTTACAGCAGTGCAATGTCATTGTGAATTGAGTCCGGATTGTTTAAACAATTTGGGGTGACAACAAAGTACAAATAGAACACATTCAGAAAAGTAGCAAACTGATTCAGGTGAGAATAAGCTACCCCAGGGGATAATAAACACATAGCACAACCAAAGCTGAACAAACCCGAGAATTATGCTTCAAAATCAGATTTTTGAATCAGGACTGGTTAGGCTACTTATTGCAAGCAACACAAGCCCTCAAGTTAAAGCTCCCAAACATGACTATCCATCAGATGGTACCTGACAGAAACATGAGTGGTTTTGTTCAGTCCTGAAAAGTACTGTGAATCAGATTCTGTCTATGTGTGTGTACATGGATGTGGAGTTCCATATCCCATCTACTGATACACAATCAGCTCCATGCTGAGGTTCTGAGAGGTTGGTGTCTGACAGTCTGTGGCCATGGCTGTATGAGCACAATGTCTATAATATGAACATGATAAGCTTCAATTATTATTAAGAAGAGATTTATAACCACAATAACCCCACAAAATCTGTCTAGGATTATATACACACATTTTTCTATCATTCTTGCAGTTTTACTATCATAAATATAAGTGATATGTACCAAATGAGGCACACTGTTTTCAACATGTCTGACATCTCTAATCCCTGTTCACTTTAAACATGCTTCTTGTTTATTTACTGTTAGTTAATGTACAGAAGAGTCTCTGGAGACTTGAATGTTCACGTTTCTGCTTTTGCTTTTCTCTCTTGTTTTTCTTGTATGGAATCTCTCTATCTTTGTCTCTATCCACTGACAGACGATCATCAGAGGACTCTATCTTCTATTCTGATTTCTTCTGTTTATTTAGGATGCATGCAAATCACATATGTTTGGAGCAGTTTATTTGGACTCTGGAATGTTTTCACTTTTGTGCAGTTTTTGTGGCCTGTTGAGACAATTCAATCTGAATCAGATTTTCTTCAAGTAACTGACTCAAAGAGTATCCTTTGAAGAAGGTGTGGTGTGGTGTGTCAGAAATGACAGCATAAACAGAGGGCAACAGTTCTGTGAGGATTGCCACTGTGGCCCTGATGTAAATTTGATTAACTTCTCAATGACTTTCTGTTGCCCTAAGTGCCTTGTAAGGTGAGGGGAGCAGACATTCTATTCTCCTCACTCTTTGTAAATCACCTTTATGTGGCACAACTTCCCCTTGAGAATTTCAGATTTCCTCTGTCTTGATTTTCACTTCTCATTATTCCATGTTCCACGAGCAACGCGAAACCTGGCTAGTGAGTGCAGCAAAATTAGAGGAGAGAGGAGGAAGAAAACAAAGCCAGGCCTGTGCAACTAGCAGTGCTAGCATCACCGCTTCGGTCAAAGAGCCAGTCTGTCTCAGAACTCTTAGAAGCCCAGCCAGAGAGAGAGAGCGAGGGAGAGAGAGAGAGAGCGAGAGAGAGCAAGAGCGAGCACGAGAGCGAGAGAGAAATTATTTTATCATGTTTTTTTTATGTAATCGTGGTTATGATACTATGAGTTTAAAGTATCTACTTTGTTTTCCAACCATTTCGTTAATCCTTTACAGACATTATCACTGACATATTTTGTATGAGCACTTGAAAACAAAATCATCTATTTCTAAAACCATGAAGTTGAAGATATACAGGATTTATTGGCTCTGAGCTAAACAAATGAAATTGCGCAGGTTTATTATTGATTTTGGTCCAATTTACTTTTCCATTTTTCCTGTTGTACATGTAGTATGTAGAGTAATACATACTACGTTAAGATAACCAAACTAGACATCTTTCATGAATTGTGTTACCATACTACAATAATAGTTGATGGTGTAGTTGAGATGGTTAAATGGTCCCATACTAGTGTGAGTCTCATGTTCAGGTTAAAAAAACTTGATGAAATCTCTTCATCAAATTGCAGAGAGTTTTGTTTCCTGCAGAATAAACCATCCTGTTCGAAGAAGGAATCACCCATCTGTATCTTAATTGTTTAGCCTCAGCGTAAGTCACTATGCTGCAAATGCTGCTCCGTCTCTGCTCTGTCATCTTTGACGTAGGCAGACAAAGAAATCTGTTTATCGCCCTAAAAAATATGTGCTCTCTGCAAAACCAATTAAATGTCTATCCACTCAATTGCTCCAACAATGTACTCCCACACAAAAATCCACACACGTAAACACATGTCTGCACACACAAACACACACACATTGGACAGATGACGGCCACTTCCTCTCCACAGTTGCTACAAGCATTTATGAATTTCTGCTCAGGGAAATCCTTTACTTCCACTTCAGCCAGACTTTGTAGCAGATTGTCTGAAATTTGAAAATAAATGTCAAATTCTTGCATTCAGGCCTTCATAGTCCTAATTTTGTATTTGTTAGCCCGGACAAACTAACTGTTCCCCTGACTTCTCCGGGCTCAGAGGGACAGTAAGGATAATAATGATGCATGTCACTAACTCTAAACTAAGACGGACTGCAGTAACAAGGTTTTTATGTCTTTGTCCTTTTGCTAATCCATTAAATGAAGATTCACACATTTTTGTGAGCAAAGGATGTGCTTGCAGTGCTTGCAAATTTTATTTGTATAACTAATTTTCACAAATCACAATTTATCGCATAGGGTTTTAACAAGGTGCAACATCCTCTGTTCTTAACCCTCAACAAGAGCTAAAACCACCCAAAAAACTATATTAACAAATCTGACCTTAAGAAGACACATTAACGAATACCAACATATAGATAGTCGGGAAGCTGCATTATTTGTCATAGGATTTAAATAGTTAAGCCATGGTTACAAAATAAGGTACTCTTGGTAGGAAAATAATGTGATTGTTAAGTTTTGACTTTGTGGATTTTACAATAACTAATAAGACTTCTATTAAAGACTTTGAAAATGTATCCTTTACAAGGATCACAAGAGAAAAATGTACAGGAAATGCTGAGTAAATCTAAAATATATTAAAGCACAGTGTCTCTGCTGAAAAGGCTATTTAAAATGTTATATGAGCCATATGGCTGCTGTAAGTAAAACAACAAAAAAATCCTTACTAGTGAAACCATGGATTATATTTTCCCGTAGAGGAATGAAGCTTACTCAAAATCTTGAAATCATAAAAAAAATTATTAATTTGGTGAAGTCTGTATCACCATTGTTCCATATCAATAAGCCATAGTCCGAAATGCCATGTATTTATATGAAAACAGTATAGATTGTCAAACTGGCATTGCGCCACGTATCCTGGAGAAAGAGGTTAGTGAACGTATGCAGAGATATACTACCCACAAACAAAACAATAAAAATGAGCCAAATAATGTAAATGCACAGCCATCAATATAGATGCTAATTGCTTGGAGATGATATGTATGCATGTGAGGAGGTGTGTGGGTGTATGTAAATCTGTGCAGGCAGATAAACCTTGCAATTGATATATTGTTTGCACAGTATGACCATATGTTTCCCCTTAGTTAATGGGTTTTTCTGTTCAGCAGCAGCATATTTATACTGCTCTGCTAATAATGTGCACCTTATGTGAGACACACCTACAGAGCTACTGTATGTGCACACATCTGTTATACAAACCTACCAGTGACATATAGGTATTTGTGTGTGTGCAGTTCATGTATGTGTAGGTGCCTTGCAGCCTGAGTATTGCTGCCTGCGTATGCACCATCGGTACACATGACTCATGTTTATGTGTATATGTGGTTGAAGTGTAAAGTGGGGGTTTATTTGAGTGGTTCTGAGCTGTAGGAGTAAGTTGATGCTCGGGACAGATAAGGGTCTCTTCAGACAAAGGTGCCCTTTGTGAGCCAAGACCTCTCTCAACTTCTGCAAGACGATCCACCGTGGCCCCTCAGAGCATGAAAGGACTACCATGTCCCAAACCGAGCGAAACAAAGTGGCTCCAGACCCGCTAACAAGAGCCAGGAGCCCATTCTGTGCACTGAGGACCAGGTCTGAGCTGGGAAGGCAAGGAATAAAGAAAGGTTGGTAAGCTAAACCAGTGGCATGGCTCTGGGATGGCAGTGTCAGTTTGCTACTTGGTCAATAGCTTAAATCTAAATATTGAATATTATTATACATGAAATTTGGTGCTGATATTCATGGTCACCAGAGGATGAGGTGAGTGTGGTAGTTTCTCTGCCTCAAAAAATATCTGCATTTCTGTCTCACAGAGCAGCTGTAGACTCTTTTAAAATTATTCTGGACAAGCTACATTTGAAAGGCGGAGAAAAATAAAGTTTTAAATCCCAGACGAGGCTAACTTTATCATTATGCAGTTGAAAAAGAAAAAGCTTTAAAATCAAGAATATAGAGGGACTTTTCTAAAAAGGTCCATGGTGCTGAAAAGAGCTAAAGGGTGTTTAGTTTTATAATGCAGAGTCAAACTTAGTTCACAAAAAGGATGAAATCTGAGAGCAGACCAGAGGAATCTGTTGTGAATTAAGAGTGGGCGTAAGAGTACAATTAAAAGTTCTCTTTTGTAAAAATGAACCTAATGTTCTACTGACCATGTATGAGATATAGTTTACATAGAATTAGTTCACATGAGGCATTTCTCTCCTATGACGTTCTTCAGGGTTTTCTGTCATTTCCAAGACCTGCAGTGCTTTTCTATCGCCCTCTGTTGTGGGCTAACTTGATACCATTGCTTTCTTATGGGTTGGATATAAAATGTAATGGAAGTTAAGAAATGTTGTAAATATACCTATTTTAATATAGAGTAATGGAAATTCCTGTCAATATAAAAACATTAAAAACTGACTTGGGGTCAGGGAAACAAGCTGTCTTGATTTCGTATGTGTGCAGGGAAAAGAAAAGGCAGGAAGGGAGGAGGAAAGAAAACGGTAAGGTACTGTGAGGTCTGGGTTAGGGAATTACTTACTTTATTCAAGTGCACTTTAAAGACTGAATTGGGAACTTTGAGAGGAAATTCAAACTTCCTAAAAGGAAGTGAACCACAACTGACATACCCAGTTCAGATGGATTCAGGACAGAGACAGAAACAGAATACTTTGTGTTAAATTAGACTGCAACTATGAACTTTAGCTCAAGAGGAGACTTAATCCAAAACTGAAGTCTTTAGACCCAAAGACAATAGTATTCTCTCCATAAACACAACTCTATTAATGAAACAGCTATTCCAATAAGGAGAATGTTCTTCACATAAACTGAATGTTATTTTGTCATTATATTGGGTTTATAACTAGTGTAATGCGTTTTATGTAAACAATATTGCAATATATTTAACTAGCAGTAATATTATTAATTAACAGTATTAACAATGATTATTTCCTTAGCAGGGACTGCTGTAAGGGATTTACCTGAGTCACATTTCTGGTCTTGATCCATAATGTTTTGTCTCAAAGTCTGACACTTTCTAAGGTACAAACTCCGTGGGTGGTCGGCATCTTCTCTGACTATAGAGGGAAAATAAGACACTAGTGAAAGAAAGCACAATTTTTGTGTTTGTGAAAGTCACACTGAAATGCAAGGCAAATGTTACAACAGTTTAGTATCGGCTGTCGAACGATAAGATCACACCCGCCCGTCATTCATTGGTATATGTACACACGAAAGACAATGAAATTAGGCAATAACTCGCCCAAAGTAAGTACATGAGCAAGTGCAGATGAATCATACCTCAAGCACGGACCTGTTGCTTGATGAGTAATGTGTAATTCACCTCCACCAACTCCTGCCTCACCTGTGTGATTAGATCAGGAGCAGATACATATGGGTCACATGAATAAATTAGACCTCAATCACATTCTTCTGCAATGTAATTCAAGTTTTTTTCCAGCTAGAATTCAAATACCTGCTTGTTACCCACCATTTAATAGTTAAGTTTAGTTTCCTGTTTTGAGCAGATACATATGGGTAACATGATTAAATGAAAACCCCAATCACATTTGACTTGCCATGACCATGTTAGACAGGGGCATCAAAATGTAATTACATTTTTCCTTTAATTCTTTGAAGACGTTAAAGTCAATAAAAATGATGTAAAATGGAAGATGTAAGAATTTTTTCCTTAATAAAAGGTCCTGGTTTTCTACCATGTACATAGCGGTAATGCACTTTGATGTTGGTTGTCTCCGGCCAATAGACTGAACAGAAGAATAAGAAGACTTTGATGGGTAGGGACATGACTGCACAATATCAGGGCTGATGTGATTCCTCACGTTAATTCCACAATCAGCCTTTAGTACTTAAGTATTGGTGAAGTCTGTGTGTATGAGAAGACTTTTTTTTGCACAATTTTGTCACAAAGCTTGAAAATACCTTACAGTAAGTGTATTGTACTGGATTAAAGCACAGACACAAGTTTTTAGTGGATCTGTCATAATGTACCATTGCATTATGTCTCAGATTAACACTGTCTCACACACAAAAAAAATATACAGTGATAACCGCACAAATTTATTTAGAGCAACACACAATGTATATAAAACATGTATGCATTTGTAAATACACATGCAAGTAAATGCATAATATGTTGCAGTTTTGCTGCAACAAATACATAGACTGTCCAAAGGAGAGTAGTAAGGGTCAAACTCAAATTCTCTGGTGTGCGTGTGTGTGTGTGTGTGTTTGTGTGGGTGTGCATGTAATCGTTGTGTGGTGGCTGTGGAAGGCTGCAGTGCTTAGGGGTGTTCTGCTTCCGCCTACTGCCCTGATCTCTTGCTGAACTTTGCTATCAAGCAGCCTCTCAGAGAAATGCAACAGTGTGACTTTATTGTGAAAGAGAAAGACAAAGAGAAAGTGAGACAAAGAAAGAAGTAGAAGAGACATAGGGGAGGCAGAAAGATGGATAGATAAAGAGAGAGTGAGAGAAGAGGTGGAAGAATGTTGTCACAAAGACTTATGTGCCGGCATCTGTGTGTGTTTTATGGGGTTCCAGCATTTTGTGTGTTTGTAGCGTGTGGACTGTCTGTTAAATAAATTATAAAGGTGAATTTTCATAAAGGAATATGAACAATCATTTGTAGGTTGACGGACAATGTTGCAATGTAATAGTGGCTTCTCACATTATTGGACCCACAGAGACAAATCACCACAAACGAGGAGTAAAACAGGTTTAAGCCCATTGCTTAGCTGTACTGTCACAACTTCATTGTTGTGGTTTACTCTAATTTTAGCTCCAGGAAAAAGTTCCCAGAGAACAAGCTCCAAAACACAGTTCACTACCTGACACAGCACAAGGGCACAGTTGGAGAACAGCTGGTGAACACAGTGGAGCACTCAGCAGCTGAAGGTCAGAGGTACAACACACTGAATACTGGACACAAACATAATTTCAAATAAATGATAATACTGCTCTTTATCAGCTGCTTTGCTCACCACCTCAACTTCAGTAGTTGTCCTTACTCTTGTTAAGGGTAAAGGACAGAGGATGTAGCACCTAGCTTAGCCCTATGAGACATATTGTAATTTGTGAATATGGGCTAAACAAACATTTTTTTTGATTATGATGATGATGATGATGATGATGAGCTTAAAAAATGATGTCATGAGTTCAGAAATTCTCTCTGCGACCCAACTTGGCCAGGATGATGTGGACACATGCAAACATAGAGAATGTTTCAGTTAAATAAAGTAACTATGTGTATGAATAAAACTTTTTAAATTATCGATATTTGCATATTTACATATTCGAAAACAGTGTTTTTCTCAGTGTGTGTGTGTGTGTCATGATGACAGTGCACAGCCACAGGCAGCAGTCAGCTGTGCCGTTGCCCTTTGTTTCATCATTATATCTTCTTGTCATGTTTCTCATAGTGAGTTGTCATTATTGGTATTATTATTATTTGTTTGCATTGCTTTTCACGTTCCTACTTGACTATAATTGTTATAAAGACTGAGCTGTTGTGAAGAAGGAACCTAGCTGTAAAAACATTATGCATTTTTCTTTTGTGAACTTTCCTATGCAGTTGAAAAGATCTGAACTGAATTTGGTTTAAGTACAAACACACTGTAGAACTTTTCTCAGAAAATACCAATTCACAAAAAAAGTACAAACTTCCTGTCCTGAGCTTATTATTTTTAATTAACTGCAATGCAAAACAAATGCCCTTGATTATCATGTCTTTAGACTCTTGCATTTTGATTACTTCCATTTATTTCAGTCATATTTTCCCCTTCTAAATCACAAAGTTAGGCTGCAGTAAAATGAGTGCAGATTTTTTTCAAAAGTAATTTCAGATGAAGGGAGGTCACCAGATGAAAAGTGACAAATTAAATAGAAGCCTGAAATACAACACTTTTGGCTAGATTCAACACAGATCTGCTGTGAGGGTATTTTCTGTCCATTTCCATTCCCAAAACAAAGTGTTTATTTCATACTTAGAAGCCGGACTTCCACATTATGAACAACATCTGCTGCTAGAATGCTAAACACTAAGAGTAAATTGCTAACTAGAGGCTGCTGCACACTAGATTGGATTATCGCTTTAGAACCGATTTTCCCATTCCGACGATCGTGGCATTCCTGACTTTAGGGTCACTCTGTGCCGTTTATCTACCCAAATAATCCTGAAGTGGGAGGGTATTACAAAGTAATCTTCATGCTACAGATTAAGTCTGAGCCTCCCCGATCTCAGATAAATTCTCGGACAGAATAGCGAGAGAGAGAGCAAGAGAGCCAGCTGACCAGCGTGTTACGTACTTGTAAAGCTTCGACCAAAAAGAACAATAACTTCCCAAGTCAGCTCCAGCTCGCACTGCAAAATGTATTGCCCTTCTCTGCCTTGACTATATCCATCATTTTATTTTTTTGTTTTGATGTAGAAGAGAACACACAACATTGGTCCTCCTCCAAGTTTAATCACGTGAGTCTTCCGAGCTCACACTCAGAAGGTAGCGGTAATGCATCTTAATTTGTTTTTAACATAAACATTAATGGAGCAAGCGATGTCTTTCTCTTGTGTTTGTTATAAGATGTCAGCTTTTCTAAAGCCAGTTTTTCTCTGGTTAGCTACATATAGAGACCCTCGAAACTAAACTTTGACAAACTGTCACTAGTACTGAAGAAGTAAAGGGAGAGGGGAAGGTGGGTGGAGACCCTCTATCTGGGTGTTGCCCAAAAAGAAGAGAACAGTGGGAGAGGAAAAGAAGAAAGGAGGACGAGAGGGCACATGGTGAGCTTAAAGACAGACTGTTGTGATGAAAGACAACTTTAAAAAGGACAGAGCGCTGGATTGGAACCAGCGTGGGATATCATTGAGACGCAGCTCCCCCACATACATGTTTTAACCTCCCCTCTGAAAGACACTTCCTGGTTTTTGTGTAGAAACATAAAGGAGAGTCAAGATTATTAAACAGAGACAACAACCTCTGGCAGGAAAGGGGAGCTCATTCAGAGGGCATAATATTGATGCAGGTTAAAAGAGCAATTTACATTTTCTTTAGTGAAGCGGGAAGATTGACATCAGTCTTGGTGTAGACCACAATTGCGATTCTTGTGGTGGAGATAGAGGATAAATCGGAGGCTCAATAAGATTCATCGTCTGGCGAGCATGAATTTCTCTACATTTTTTACAATCCATCCAAAAGCTGCAAAGTTACTATACATAGTCTGGACCAAAGAGTCACTAACAGACAAAATGGCATTGCTTTTCCAGGGCCATGACAAAATACTTGGAACTATTTCACAGTGTGTAGTTCTCCGCAGACGATTATCAGAGGGGCTGATAACACCAGAGTGTACAGGTTTCTGTTCAGGCACAGTGATAGTAATCCTCCTTGGGACAACAAGACCTCAGATGTTGCACATTGTCTCTACTTCAGGCTGTTGTTGGTCCACCACAAGTTGCAAAATAATCAACAAACTGTACATAATGTAAATCAGTCTACTTTTCGGATGGTGGGATCAGATGTTTCCCTTTGTTTCGACTGACTGATTTATGAGATAAACACAATCTTTAACTGCCTGTGGGACTGAGAGCTAATGGGTGTTTGTTGTTTATTTAAGTGTAGAATGTGTGTTTTACTTTGTGATTAAGAGTCGAAGGTATGGGCTCGTAAGACAGCCACATCGGCAGAAAGTAATCTGTGTTGTCAGCACTTTGAAAGTGAGAGAAAATATGTGATTTTGGAATTTAGACACATTAATACACTGCATCTATGGGAAACAATATCAAGTACAGTATCTTTACCAATGACATCTCAGCATGCCGAATGAAAGAGACTGGGATCGAACTGCCAATCTTCTGGTTAGAGGACAACCTGCTCTACCCCAGAGTCTCACGTCATAACAGATACATCGCCCTGCCTGTAATTCTTGTGATGCACAGTTTTCTCCTCTTTAGAGAAGAAAATGCGTTTCTAGATCATGTGTGTTTTTTTTGCCCTTGAGTTTGCATATCAGGGGCTTGATGCAACCTTTGCACCAACTACTCACTGTTTTTACTTCCAGATCAATTGAATTGAATCTATTTAATCTAATCTAACCTAATTTACATGACCACTATCTGTGTGTCCTGTGTCTGTCCCTCAGTGTGCTTCAGAAAAGGTCCTTCGCTTCCTGAACTCTCTCTCTGCTGCCATCATTTACTTTCTGTTCTGTTCTATTGAAGTTTAACCTCTAGTTTTATAAATTTTCAGATTTTCACTGGTCATTGCACTAAATCTGAATCAGAAAAGTTATTCAAACTACTACTGGACTTGCTGTATCTGTCAATAGGGTCTGATTGCTTGATCCATTTTCCAGCTTTCTTGAAAGTACTATTCAGAGCCAGATCCCAGTGGCACAATCCATGAAACAGTTGTGATGTCATACAAATCTCTGTTGGTTGCATATGGTTTGTATAGAATAGATTACTTTAAGTCTGTTTCAGCTTTTCCAAAAAGAAGAAAGACAGATAGACATCCCTACATTTATCTGTGCATTGCACGTCAAGCTGGAGCATGACCTTTGATTGTGTAATCAGTGACATCGCCAAACGCCTATGTTTCACTCCAAAAAGAATATGATCGCAGCATCAAGGGTAGTCTATACAAGAATGACGACATAGTTTAATGAAGTACTGAACATCCAAAAACGTACAGTTCACATTGCAGTGCGGCTGTGGCTTAGGGGATGGAGCAGTCATCGATCCCAGTCTTCCCTACAACGCATTCCGAAGTGTCCTTGAGCAAGATGATGAACACCCATCACCCCTTCTCGAGTGCTGCTACTGCATGCATGTGTGGGGGTGAATAGTTGAATGTAAATCTGTGTAAAGCGCTTTCAGTGGTCATCAGACTAGAAAAGTGCTTTATAAATAGAACTCATTTACCATTGCACTTTTCAGTCCTTGGTAATACAAGTTTGAATTCCATGGAATGAGCGTTTGTTGTGTAAACCCGCAGACAGATGTAAGATAGTCCAACCAGATGGTCAACAGAAATACTGAGCCACAATATTCAACAAACTGTTGTTAGTCTGAATTTGATATTTCATTTGCAGTGCTCACCATTCCACATTTAACTTACACATAATGGAAAAATACAAAAAAAAAGGCCTGTGATGGTAGCAGCATGGCTTCAAGTCTATAAGAATTCACAGTTCTAAATGCCTCTGCAAAAGTAAATAAACTAAATCATTACAATTTAGAATAGCAGACTTTTCCCATAGTAAAAACATTATCTTCTCCAAACAAGATTCAGGGATGTCATGTTGTGTGGCCCCCTCCCAAACAATAGTCCTGGGTGGTGTGTCTGAAATAAGGAACAAACTCTTCAACATGATTTAAACCTGCAACGTAATTAAATGTAATTAAACAACCTTATTGTTGTGTGTTTGCATCGCACTCATTCACTCATGTTCCTGGATGTGAACTGTAACATATTGCCAACATAAAAAAAACCTTGGAAAGTTAATGGCTCATTTAGCTAGATGAACATGTGTAGGAAATAATAAACACCATGTATACTCAACGCAGACAGACAGACAGACAGACAGACAGACAGACAGACAGACAGACAGACAGACAGACAGACAGACAGACAGACAGACAGACAGACACACAGGCAGAAACATAGGCAGACAGGCAGGCAGATTCATCCATCTATAGTTAGATGATAAAAACAAATCACAGGTAATTAGTGATATAGATCAGATAACTCTTTAAATACTTCTTGAATTGTTCCATGGATCCATATAAGGCTCCTTGTGGGACCATAAAGGACTTGACTGCAGAAAGGCAATTTTTTCAATTTTTCATACCAGAATGCACACACAGCATGCAGACATTTGTGTTACTAAACTTCTAAGGATCTGCGCTGATTTTTTTTGACTTAATTGAGAATCCTGTAATCCTTTTAGGATTATTGTCTAATGTTTCCAATACCTCTTCATCTATGATCTTCTTCATTCAATACAACCCATTAAAAAAATAAAATCAAGCATGAATATACCCTAAGCATTGAGCTCCATTGTTGAGTCACACTGTGGCACTGGGTGACATGTTGCTTCCTTAACACACACACTGTAATTTATTTTGCCTACTAGGGCAAATGTTTTCATGTGCAGCTTAATATAGCACCAAACGAAAACCACTATTTCCTATGTTTGAGAAAAGTTTCCTGAAAACTACAGGATTAACTGTTTTAGGAAGTTATTTTTAACTTTTTTAACTTTAACTTTTAACTTTAAAAATTCATGACTTTGATGTTTTTTTTGTTAAAGATTTACATCTTTAGTCGGAATAAAAGCCATGAACAGGTTACAAGCCATGAACATGTTACAAGCATCACAGAGAATATTTAGGATATGTGTGTGTGTGTGTGTGTGTGACCACAAATGGTCATTGTGTTTGTGTGAGAGTGCGTGAACATAGCTTCACAATGGAGCAACATCTCAAAACACCAAGTTTGAGATCCTATATGTTAGTAATGTTATGGAACTGTAGTGGCCTATTATGTAACGTGTTTACAACACACATGCGCCTATATGAATGGCCCTGCCAATTATTTTTATTCCATCATGTGGATTGAGCATATTTATTATTATTATTAAAAGGCTGTTTTGTTAATATTGTTATTATGTGGCCGTGATTAATTACTGCTTTTGTCTGTATGACTGTACAAATACAAACTCTTGAAAACTCTCCTTATTTACCAAGCAGTGCATTGAAATTACATTTTATGGTGCATTTTCTAGGACTTGTCACTTTGCACGACTTTTGTCAGTCCTAAACATTATAATTTATATTCTAATTTAAATTCCTCACAGAGACCCAGAGTGGCCCGGTCTTTCAAGGACAGAAATGTAGAGCGTGGACAGAAGTGCCACACAGTTGCACATACACACACTCTGGTTGCCATGAGGACTGACCATGACTGCAGATTGCTCCATGGGGAGACCAGGGGTCTGGCTGAGATCAGAGAACCTGACTGTCGTCTTTTAGGATCATTAGCCCCCCTCCCAAAACCCTCTTCTCACATACATATGCAGTTTCTTTCAACCCCTCCCTGCTGTCTCATCATTGATATCATAGCATATTATTCATTCATTCAGCACTATCCAAAGGTAGATGTAAGTTAAATGACATGTATGCTCACAGAGAGGCTTGAAGGTCAAAATTAAAAACAGACATGCTCAAACATGTAACCAAAAACAATTAAGAGTAACTCAGGAGATGGGTAGACGTTGGGCCACTTAACTTTTTATTCTGCAGCAAAACAGAGAGTTAAACCATGTAACACTGACATAAAGCAGCCGTTAGGCTGAAATCATGGAAGCATCAAAGGATTGCTTCTCAGATTTATGTTTGTACTGGTGTTTGCCTTGTTATTCATAGAAAGATAGACAGGAAGTCAGGCACGTGCACACGCATTCACACACACACACTCATCCACACCCATCCACCCACACCCACATAAACACACACACACGCACACACGCACACGCACACACACACACACACACACACACACACACACACACACACACACACACACACACACACACACACACACACACACACACACACACACACACACACACACACACACACACACACACACACACACACACACACACACACACACACACAGATACTCTCTGTATCCCAGTACACAAATCCAACAGAAGTCTAGAAGAGAATAAAAAGCCAAAAAGCAAAAAGGAAGACACCGATGAAATAATAAGAAAAAGCAGTGAGAAAAAGGGGGCTGTAATTGCAATTCATTTCAAGCCCGGGCCCCTGGGGTACCGTGAGTGCGTTTGATCCCAAAGGCGAGTGAGTGTGGAAATGGAGAGATGCAGTCATATGTATGCAGAGGCAGACAGAGGGAGAGGGGAGCCGGGGAGTTGGAGAGGCGCAGAAAGCCTTTTAATATTCCAGGCCATGGGTTGAGATGAGAGACTGCTCTCATACCTTCAGGTTCATGAGCATAATGAGATTTTTATTTTATTTTATTCTGTGAGCGTGTGTGTGTGTGTCTCTGTCATGCACAAAAACAGTTTCTGATCAGCTGTGTGTGCACTTGAGTGTGTGTGTGCTGCAAACTCCCCTCTGGCACTATATGTTTAAACTTAAGCATTTATGAATATTCATTTTCCGCATGTGTGTGTGTGTGTGTGTGTGCTGAGACATGGATACACATGTCAATTAGGGAGTTGTGGTCATTACTGTCAACACGTCTCCCTCAGCTCAGATGATATTAATTGACTACAGAACAATTGACTTTAGTCTGACAATAAATACCCATAACATTAGCACACTTCCAGACTTCCCTGTTATTCTTTCCCAGTGGGTGCTTTCCCAAAACACTATCTGCTGCTATTGTCAGACTCCTGAGGGCTGAAAAATGATCGGTATCACGGCACAGGACATGTCTCCCACACACCCAGTCTGTGTGGGATTTGCGTGTGTGATGCATCCTTATGAACACACAAACATCTCCACCCAGTCTGTGTGTGGTGTAGGTTTGCACAAATACACTTGTTTCCCTCTGTTTTTAATTGCTGGCTGCACTCTTTGTCAAGAGGGATAAAAACGAAGGCAGGAGTCAAATTTCTCTGTGGTTAGGCGTTCACAGCACCACAGTGGGTCATCTGTTCAGTGTGTGAAAGTAAACATGTGAAAGAAGGTGTGACAAACAAGAGGTTTGTAGAGTTGAAAAAGCTTAAAAATGATCATATTTAGGAGTAATCAATTTCATTTATTGCTTCATTGTTCTTTTTTTTGTAGTTTTGACCAACCTTTAGTTCAGTAACAGTAGGCCTAATGTAAATTGCTGAGATGAATAGGGTGACATTTCTGAAAAGATATCAGATGAGCAGAGAAATACTAGTGTACAGATGACCAGACAGGCTAACCAAACGTATATGGCTAAAGTGGTCTGCTGTACATACCCATCACAATTAACTGTGGGCCTATTATCACCCTTGTTTAAACTGAGTTATGTTTTCACTCCTCTCTTTTGCTTTGTTGGTTGGTTTGTTTATTTTTTAAGTAAGATTACATAAAATACTGGACATATTTCCATGAAGCTTAAAAGATGACTTTTAAGATGCAGTATGGCTAAGAATAGAACAGGTTCAATATTAGAGTTGATCCAGATCAGGGGGCGGATCCAGGAATTTTCCACTTACTTACAAAAATTGTGAGATTTTTTTCAACATTTTGCCTGTAAAGATCAACATATAATCCTACAGAGCAGGACAAACCTCATCAGCATGCAAACTTTTTTTTAAAGTTCTCAAGTTTGTCCACCCTTAAGCAATTTAAATTTTTTGAAGTGAGAAGTAAAAGCTACCCCAACAGTTGAGAGCTATAAAATACGAGTCTTCAAATTTTAATGATTTTAATTTCATGAACCTAAAAAAGGAAAAAAATGTAATTGGTGCAGCATTTTGAGGTCTGCTTTGGATAGTTGTCAGTTGTGGAAGCCTCTTTTCAGGTTCACTTTCTTAACCTACTGCAGGGTGTTTGCATCCTGAATATGCTGATGTTTAGTTGAATTCATTGTTCCCTCTGTTCAATGTTTCCTGTATCACTGGCAACCATAAGGCATTATATTCCGTCTCAATCTCCAAACACATATTTGTAGATTGACGCCAAATAACTCACTTTTAACTTAATCTGTCCAGCGTTTGCTTCTATAAGACTGTGGTTTATCCAGATGTTGCTTTGCATACCTCAGATGTTGACTTTTGTGATGAGGTTGCAGGTCAGGTTTCCTTCTAATGACTCTTCCATACAGACCCTGTTGTTATATCAACGCTGCCCAGTAGAGAGGTGTCAGTGAAACATTCCTTCAGATCCTCTGCAGTCATTAGCAGGTTTAGTTTTGGCTTTCTTTCCAGCAGCAAGATTTCTTGTTCATCTATCTTATTTTGACCTCCACAGACGCCCTTAAGTTCCTGTGTGAACAGTGGAAATGTCACACTTTGAGTGCTTTGAAAGATCTCTGCAGTCTTCCCTGTCACATATAGGCATCAATTAGCCTCATTTAAGAACCTCAGTCAGTGGAATGGAGAAGACTATGGTTTTAAATCTTACCACAAGGTTTGATACTGTGTGTAAGATATCTTATCAAGCTCTGGGATTTTCACTAGATGACTAATTCTAATGACAATCCTTGATCTGTGTGAGTCAATTTAGGCCTAACAAGTTAAGTAGAGTCTCAGTCCTCTTTATTATACTTTTTAAGTTAATGGGATACAAATGTATATCTGTAGAACATTTTAATGTCTGATTGCGGAAGAGGTATTATTTTTCCCAAGAGGGTCAAAACATTACATCCACTGATGTAGGAATGCCTCATGAATGTCTCAAGAGGAGCTGGAAAATGTCTGGAACACCTCGATTGACCTGTTGCCACTGTTACCTGCCTGGATAAGCAGCAGCGAATGGATGGGTGGATTTTCTGGCATGCTTAAGAATATTTTTTATCGAAGTTCCATAGACTCATAGAGTAGTAAGTAACATAAGCAAAAGCCAATATGTACACTTCCTTATATTCTCCCTCTCCACCGCTGCAGGGCTCTTCCTCCTCGAGTAACTCTTATTTTGATCCTAAACCTTGTGTTTGATGTTTTGAATCCACTTTTACTTATTCATCTTCACATCTCAACCTCCCAGTTACCTCTTTGGGCTGTACCCCTCTGTTTCCTCTCCAGAGGCGATGGTGCTGGTGATGTGTGTGATCTTGGCATGTTGTAAGTTCTCTGTGATGTTGAATAATTAGGGCCCTGACTGCATTACCAATTCATGCCGAGCCATTAATCCCCTGGTGATGTGCAATGTAAACTATCGTCTCAGAAGCTCCTCATGACCCAGAGCTCCCCTCCCAAACCCTGTTTAACCCTCCACAAGTTGACTTATTTTACCATCACAAAGAGCCAATGTTGTCTTTGACAGAGTGAATTAATTGCATTTTTAGCAGTGATAAAGTCAAGGTCCAACTCACTGGAGATCAAACATTTTGGCCAATTATCAAAGCTGTGACGAGAGTCATTGTCACTATCCGCACATAGAAATCAATTGAAAACTTTTCCAAACAAAAGAAGTTGTCTTTTAAAACATTTGAAGGTTAAGTTTAGGGAAAACAAATTTGTACCTCGACTGGTCCAAGATTAAATCCTGTCACACTTTCCCTCCTGCAAGTCACACAGTCTATGGTCCTATCAACCTTTCCTGTAATCAAATAATAGATAAAAATACTAAAAAGTGTTAAAATTATTATTCTCCAACAGGCTTCCCCACTTGACTAACAATCCCCCAGTCTTCTCTTTGTTTAAACTTGTGTATGGATGTAGATATGCATATTCTCCTAGCATTAATTACTCCATAATTACTTATCCCTCCTTGTATCTCTGAAATTTTCATGTCAGCCACATCACTCCACATTATCTCTCCACACTCAGCCTGCCTCATTCCACTTCTCTGTTTCTCTCCCTATCATGCTGTCAAGTGCCTTCCCTGTACTCTTTCACCACGCACCCCTCCTTTTTGGTTTATTTTCACATCCCATCGCTCACATTTTCCATCTCTCCTTCCCACATTCACACACATGGAAAAGAAAGAGGCTGGACTACAGCGTAGTTCATCAGTAGGATTTATATTGTTAGTGAGATTACAGCAATGCTGTGTGGATGGCTGATATTAATGGGGGCCAGCATGGTTGCCTCAGCACCATACTCACTCAGTCGACGGGTTGCTCACCGATGGGTAATTCAATCCATGGTGACAACAAGAGTAGAAACCCATAGCTTTCTACTCTTGTGTGTGTAATTTTTGTTCTTCTTTGAGCTCATCAAACAGTGCGCTACTAAGCTACTGACCCATCGGCATTTTCAGCAGCTGCCTGCTGTGGTAAACTGCGGCTACTGTGTGAGCAGAACCCCCTTCCAGGCATAGCAGAAAGCTCCAGACGAATACTCCTGCTGAAATGTGTTTACCCCCAAATTAGCGTAAACACGACTCTGTGAATTCTCAGCCTACAGTGCAGCTGAATCACTGCGAGGAGACGCTCAGCACCTGTTTGCGTTTACTCACTGCTCAAATATACTCGTATTCTCCTTGCATAATTGGATGATGATCTAAGTATGCAGGAGGGGCACTGCAACGTAATGACCTCACATGACTTCTCTTGAGACCTGTGTTTGCTGAGTTTGGACTGCAGTGGAAAACATGAGCAGTCATAATGGTTTTGGTATGTAGACATGATCAGCTCAGCTCCAAATACTGTGACTTCAGCAGACACAACTTTAATTTCTATCACTCCAGTCCGTGCTCTGATTGCAGTATTCTCTTTAGTCCCACTACAATGCAAATTTGTAGCCTACTGTAAATCTGCCTTTGTACAAGCGTTCTGAGGTTTCACTAGGGCAAGCAGCACAGTTCGAATTAACTCAATGATACAAACATTTTCTTTCAGCTATAATAAGTAACTGTCCATGACTGTATGAAATGATAACAGTTGAATATCACCTTGGTGGGCAATCTTCAGGCCTTAAAAGCAGAGGATTTGCACCTTGTTAAACCCTATGAGTCAAATTGGGATTTGTGAATATGGGCTATACATATTTATGATATGAAATATCATTACCCTCATAGTCAGTGGTACTGACACAACCTAGTGTACATATATCATTGAATTAAGAGATAAGGGGTTAACGACAAATAATAATAATTAAAAAAACTAACCCTAAACCTTTTTATCAAATGGCAATAAGACTACATTACATTACACTACAAAAACTAAAAGAAAAACAACAAATGTACATTTTTAAGTACCGATGCAACTGCAGAACCTTGGGGTGCTGTTTATTTTTAAACCTCAGGGCGGCTGTGGCTGAGGGGAAGAGTGGTCGTCCTCCAACCTGAAGGTCAGCGGTTCGATCCCCAGTCTGAACCATCTGCATGCCGAAGTGTCCTTGGGCAAGATGCTGAACCCTGAATGGCCCCCCCCTTAGAATAACAAAGTGCTGGGATAGATTCACTGTATGAATGTGTGTGTGAATGGGTGAATGTGAAACTGTAATGTAAAGCGCTTTGAGTGGTCATCAAGACTAGAAAAGCGCTATATAAATACAAACCATTTACATTAAATAATTGTGTATCAAAGAACTCTTCAGTCTTTTACACTGTCTTTGTAGCAGTAGTCATACAGGGGCTGATAATATGAGGGTAGTGCAGGAGAGTTATAACCACAACTGTGACACAAGATCAACTCCAAACACTACTCTTGCCGTAGGCACTGTCAATGGAAATTCCCTTCTTATGACCAAGCCAACTCTGCTCGATCCCTGACATGGCACATATTATCATTTTGTCTCCGACTTTTACCTCTGAAACCTGGTTTTAAAGGTAAAGTGGCAGATTAATGGATTACCTAGCCTGACATTTTCAGAAAGGAAAATAGACTGGAAAATAAACATTGGAGATCAGAAAGCAAAGATGTTTAATGGCAGACAAACACCATTATATCTAGTGGAGATAAATATATTCATAGACAAGTGTTTATGAATCGCAGAGAGGGAGGCCAATTACCATTGAAAGTCTACTCTTACCCTGCATTCTTTGGTTTCTAATAGTTTTACATTTTGCTTGTTATCATTTGAAACCGAACAAGTGCATTAGACTCTGTCCATTTTGAATTGGATCCAGAGCCAAGCACTGCTTAGTCTGACCCCACTATTGTTTAAGGGTGGGTTCTCTGCACTGTCTATACTCTATTCACAAAAATCACCTAAGGGAGAGGGGGATGAATTCATTTTATTTATTTTTTTTCTTTCTTTTTTTTAATGTTTTGACCCTGTGCTGAGATTTAGAGGTAATTATGCCCAATGTTTGTGCGTATGTGAGTCCATGGCTCCTTATGTGTGTGTGTGTCTGTGTGCGTGTCGGGTGCTGTTTGCCTGCGGCTGGTGTTTGGAGATGGTAATAGCATGTATGGGGTCTTTGGGATACTCCTGACCTGGGCAAGCCTGCCAGCGTGAAAGGCGCCAGTGTTTGATTGGCACTGCGCCCCACACACACACACCACACACACCACCACACACCACCACACACACACACACACACAAAGATAGATAAATAGAGCAAGAGGGAGAGAGAGGGAGAGAAAGAGACAGAAAAGCTTCACACAGACGGTATGAGAGTAGTCAGGGATGAAAGATGAATGCAAACATATTGTTTACCATCCACAGTGTGCATATGGTTACACAGATACAAACAAAGGTTGACGCACAGAAATGTATATGTGCATTAAAAATGCAGAAATGTCAATTTGTCACCTGAAAGAAAATTAATTTTGGTATGTTGGAGAGCGCTTTGAAATGTGTAAATGCAAATTGTTCACACATGGGCACATACAATATATAGCAAAGAAAACATGAAGGCAATTCAGTCACCATGGAAACCACTCCATATCCAACCACAACCATTTCCTTCGTATTCCTCCACTCTGCTTTCTTATCTCAGCAGTAGCTGCCAATTGTTCAGATTTCCTGTTGTTTTGGCTTTACCTGCATGCATCCCCCTCCCATCTCTCTTTGCTAGTTGCTCATATTTCTGCTATTCTTTTTTCCAAACCCAACTAGTGTCAATGTTTTTCTTTGTCAATTTCTAAGACTTGTTGGTTGCTCTGATGTGTAGAAATATTAAAATAACTCAGTAAGTAAAACAAAAGTGAAATTACTTCAAATGGTAAATGATTTTGTATTTGTATAGCGCTTTTCTAGTCTTGATGACCACTCAAATCTCTTTACAGTACAGTTTCACATTCACCCATTCACACACAATTTCATACAGTGCATCTATTAGCAGCACTTTGTTATTCTATGTGGTGCAATTCGGGGTTCAGCATCTTGCCCAAGGACACTTCGGCATGCAGATGGGGAAGACTGGGGATCGAACTGTCAACCTTCAGGTTGGAGGACGACCACTCTACCCCTCAGCCACGTCAACCAAATGATAGAATGTTGTCGTTCATTTAATATAAAATCATTATTTAATGAATTGTTTAAACAGAGTTTGCCTTTCACACATGCACAGCAGGAGGTTTTCTGCACAGACGCGTTGACATCAGCAACAAATCCTGCTCATTATTCAGGCGAGTTATTTTTTGTTTATGAAAAGAAAAGAATTAATAAAAAGTAAGTTTAGTTGCAGTTATATGGCACACATGTAGCACTTGTAGTTGGGCTTTTTTAAAGCCGATTGTACCTATTTGATTTTTGCTGTTCTGGGTTTGTACCCTCATGGATGAATGCACTTATTGTAAGTGGCTTTGGATAAAAGCGTCAGCTAAATGTAATGTAATGCGAGAGGGGAAGCCCCTGGGTGCAGCAGACAGAAACAGGGAGTGAAGTATTTACTCTGCTGTGTAGATCACATGATTTGTAGAACACAGAGACTCCGCCGTCGACACTTATCACCACAAACTCTCCTGAAATCTTCGTCTGTGTCTTCTACATGTACGACACCGCTATCTCACTGGACAATATTTGTTTTCTTGAAGGTTTTTTAATTTTTGCACCTGTCGAAAGTAAGAATCGTCATCAGTTACCTTGGGCAAGATACTGATCCCTGAATAGCCCATCATAGAAAAAGGGCTGCACATAGATGCACTGTATGAATGGGTGTGTGAATGGGTAAATAACAACAAACTGTAATGTGAAGCTCTTTGAGTGGTCATCAAGACTAGAACAGCACTACAATATATATATATATATATATATATAGATCATTAGGTATCTGTGGAGTTCAGTGCATGTCTGAAAGAAGCGTAAATTTCATAGGGTTGTGTGGACAAGGAGAAAATTGAGGGCCAGCAGCTCCATGAATTCTATTCAGGTTTGTGTATGGTGGCTGTTGTCTATTTTCCAGCTCGCAAATTACACCGTGAAACAACTGCTATATGCCTATTACATCTCGATGGAGCATAATACTACTTCAGGCTCAGCTCTAAAGTTAGGCTTTTGTGAAATGATTGGCATCAGTTACTTCATTCATGCTTTACAATCAGTGGCAACAATCTTTACACAGAATGTCAATTAGTGATAGAATAACTTTCATTAAGAATCTTCTCCTGAGGGTGGTTTATTAGTTTGATGTAAGAAGCTGAGTTGGATATGACATCAATTATAAAGATTCCAAATGTCCACTCAGTTCACTCAGTCTGTGGGACTTTCCCTGACTGAATACTTCAGCTAATTAACTATCCTACAATCATTTGTTCAATTATTGAGGAAGCTCAGGAAGCGTCTGAGTCTCTATTGTTCCTGTACTCCAGGGTCAAATGGATCAAGGTTTAATTGTAATCTATAACAACTTTTCTGCAGAAATGTGTTTTATCCTAATTTGTAATTATGATTTGGGATACTAAAGGCACATAGAATCAGAACAAGCAAAGACACCAACATGTTAGAATGTTTATAAGAAAAGAATGCATTGACTTTCATTGACTAACGTTTAGTCTGATTTCTGCAGAGTTTCCAAAGAATGCAAGAATAAAAACGGTTGCTACCATAGATAAATAAATCTAACAATAACACCAGACCCCACTTCCCATGGAGTTTTCTTGCTCCTGTAGTTGCACCATTAATTTCTGTCCTCTCCCTCTGCAGGTATCTCTAGCTCTGAATTCCCGATTATGGTTACAACAACCAAGCTTACTGTATTGTGTTGAGTATTTAAAGAGTTTCCTGGTATGTCTCTTCTCTCTCTCTCAGAGACCAGACCTAACTGTGTTTCCTCATTCAACTGTTGGATTTCTCTTCATAGTATTGTAAGGTCTCGACTTTACAATGTGCTGTGAGATTATGCATGTTGTGATTTGTCAATATATAATTAAAATTAGATTGACTGATACAGATTATATAGATAAAAAATCACACTCAGGGTTTCAAAGTGAAAACTGTACAATTCAGAAATTCAGAGTACAGCTGCTAGTTCCTCAGCCAGGACAGTATTTGACTCAGTCATTCCTGTAAAGTCCAGACAGATACATTTTCAGAACCAGGAGCAACGCAACATTAGTTTGACTTTCTTTGCATGTTTCACCTTTGTTAAATCCAACAATGGAAGGCATACAACCACGCTGAGAAATTCATAGTGCATTCAATGAGATCAGTATCGTGACTGTCCATAATTAATCTGCACTGTACAGTTTATGTTGATTATTACCTGGTACACATGTGAAAGAAAGAATGAGAATTGGGCGATATACACAAACTTTCTTGCCAAGTGAAGGCGATAAGCTAGTATATTCAGAATATTGCCCTTGTATATTTTTATCACAGGAGACAGTATATGTGTGGTTTTGAAACAGATCCACTGGGGACTAGACCATATTTTTCCTGTGTTATCGTAAAAATGTGACCATTGAATTGTGTCAACATAAGAAAATTAACAACCTTTTATAGAGAACTTCATAATTTGTTTTACATGATGTATTATTAACATTGTTTATTTTTCCTACAATGGTCACAGTGTGGACCGTTGATGATAATACGGTTTTGTGTGCGTTTTATAATTTTATCATTGTTTCACATTCAAAACAGATATATCATACAATGCAGATAAGACACTGATCCGGACACTTCTCTTATATAATCACATTTAAATTCACTTCATCTGGATTTTTTATTTGGATCTGCACAAAATTTCACATTCATGAATACCAGTACCCTAGACATACCTTTTATTTCCTCGGAAATCTGTAAAAACATTAAATGAGGAAAGGGAAATTACTGCTGCTCAATCTCTCTGTGGTGTTTATGACACAGAGTTTAAAAGGCAAATATAAATATATTTAGTTGATTGAAGTCAAAGTTGAACACAGTCTGCAGGTAGTTCTGTGTGTTTTATAATAGAATTAAATATTTTTTTAAGTTATAAAATTATAAAGTTATAAAATTATTTAATTGTAATTGGCGTGGTAAGTTTTAATTCAAAACACGTAAAAAGTACCAACTTAATATTTTTGTTCATTACTATTACCTTTAATAATCTTTTTAAGGTTTGAATCACCACTATATTTACAATTGTCATGGAAACCGATGAAGGTTGGCTTTATGAATGTCAGTATAAGTCAGATCCCTTTAATTAAAAAATGTATATGATGAGTATCACTACTCGAGCAACAGCAAAAAAATACATTTGCATCTTGCATTCATGAAAATAACAGTATTTAGAAAGGTTACAATTGAATAAGTTGTTTAGTGTTTCTTTAGTAAACAATATGTGTAATTTAAGACTGAGCATTGAGCAGAGCAGTGTCTGTTAGACATGTCCTTCCCTCATAAAAATGACAAGAAACATAAAAGCACAACATTATTGCAAAGTAACTTGCTTATCACGAAAGTGGTGTCTGTGTTTTAACTATGTAGACATTCAACTTCGGGGGTTTTGAATGTAACAGTGTATTTCCATGTATGTATTTACAGGATGGTCACTGGTATTCAAATTATTGCTGCTATTCAAAATATTTAACTGTCCTCGAAGCTAACTGCCACTGTAAACTCGTGCTTTGTTCTCTGCTGTAGAATACATTTACACAGTCACAATCTATTGTGTATCTATTCTCACTCGGCGTTAAGAAGTTTTTACATTAAATGCAATGGAAAGTTGAAAGTCATATACCAAAAATTTTTCTTATGTTGACTGATTGGTAATTCTTTTGCAGTGATAGCACAGCAAGCTGTTCCCTAATCATGTTTTTAAGCCAGTGGCTAACCAATTCAATTGTGAGCACACAACCCTTTCTGTGACGAAAGCACACTTTCAGAATAAATTATGGGTGAGTTATATAACAATTCACCACCCATACAGTATAATAAATACATTTTGACCAAGCTGTAGACATTTGTATTTCTACTCAAAAAGTGGAACACTTTAAAATGAGGGATCCATTCAAGGAACCGCTAATGTTCGTCTTCAACTTCTTTTGTCAGACCCCGAGTTTGCTGCTGGACTCAAAGTGAAGAAGAGAAGGTGAGGTGAAGACAGACCTTCCTACATCACTTCAATAAAAATAATGGGGAGACGGATCTGCCTCCCACCCACCACCTTCTAACTACTGTCACACACTTTCAGTCAAGCTATGTCTATACTTGTTGCTTTGATGTGTGCGTTTGTGGTAGAGTTTGTGTGTGTGAGTGTGTCCTTAGGCATCTACAACTTTACAAGTACAGACAAGACAATACCCCCCACAGCAAAGTGAAAAAAGATGAGAGTAGATGAAAGCAAGGACAGAGCTGAGATGACAGCAAAGAGGAAATGAGGCACGTCACTCATTTGATATTCAGCTCCTAACTCTGGTCTGTATGCATAGGTATAGAACATTTAAACACACCAACGTTCTGTGCAAAAGCGTCAAACTTATCATGTTGCACTCATTTGAAAGATTTACGGTTTTCTCAAGGTAACAATGTTTGATATTAATTAATTTATCATCATGCACCCAACCTAACATTTGTAATACCCCCTAGATTTGTGTTGTTGTTTTCACACTATTCAGATCAGCAACTTCACAAATACCATATTGTCTGACGCTGACAATCATGCCATGGTCACTGAGATAACATTTTCCCCAATTGTGTTGTATGACATTAACTGAAGCCCATGGCTTGTATCTGCATGTTTCTAATGCATTTCTCTCCTGACACATGATTGGCTGAGTGGTCAATTCCATGAATAAGCAGATGCTCATAATAAAGTGATTGTGAGTGTAGTTATAACAGATTCTTTAAAAATGGAAAAGAGTCAGTGTTATGGAGAAATTCCTCCAACACAGACATCATCCACGAGCACTGAAGGGCTTTGTTCCCTCTGACTGACTGACATGATAATTTCACTGTCTAAGTCTCTTTTGTCTGCATGTCACAAGCTCATCATGGTGGTCAGGGGTGAAGTGGTGTAAAGAGGTAAGAGGAGATGGGATCAGGCTCAGCAGGACAAAATGTTTCACATGTTAATCCGCTGTGCCTCAATGTCCAGCCAAGGCCTTGATTAAGGATTCAGAGTATTAGCCTACTATCATTATAGCTATAAATCATCTTGCTGCCTTATCAACGGACTGTCTCGGTTTAAACCAGCAAGCTAAATCTTAGGTGCATAGGTGTGTGTGTTATGTGTGTGTGCGCACACACGCAAGACAGCAAGGAAGAGACCATGTGATTATATAAGTGTGTGGCAGTGTGAGATCACAGTGCATAAGTAATGAGGACAAAGCTGTAGATAGTTTCTGAATCTAGGCATCTGTGAAGTACAAGCTGAGACATTTAACAAGCAGACATATTTTGATCTGAAACCCAGGAAGTATAACTCAACTACATTTGTGCTAATGAGAAGACAGGTGACACTGACAATGACCTTAGTGTAGACCCAATCAAATGTTATGGGCAGGAGATGAGCATTAATTCATAATAACATTTTTATTTAAAACTGGGATGACTATTATGGAGGACTTAAAAATAAAGATTCAGGACATGTTAGATGGTCGGAGGGGGGCTCAGGTTATGAAAGCTGGTTAGCCTCTGCTAAAACAGGAAAAGGTGACTGAAGAATAACCAAGTGTTCTCCGATGGCGTGGTAATATTAGCCACCAACATTAAGGAGCCAGCAGATTCTTTTTGGAGGTGGACAGTGTGTGCACCATGCAGCTGAATGTTGGACTTATGGAGAAGTGTGTGCAATCACCTTGGAAAAGCTGCTAGATGGTTGGGATAACCCTCCGAACTGTAGACCTGCTGGTCAACACCCGATGTCAACATAATACAAGTGAAGTGAGGAGTTTATACATGGCATTACTTCAGCTGCTGAGTAAAGAAGTGAAAACACTTTATTTCACTCAGACCACACTGTCATTTCATTACACCATGCCTCTGTGTCACAAGGCTGTTTTCGCCCACAGTGCTGGAGCGTTTCCCCAGACATTCTTCCCTTTCTTCTCTCTGTTAGACACTCATAAACACTCCGGTAAGGTTGCACAGATTTTCACACTCTCAGCTCACAGAATCAAAAGCTTGTACACCAAATCATCGCAGCACAGCTGGGCTCTATCACTGGCATCATCTTTAGGCACTTGTGTTGTACACTCACTCTCTCTGTGTCTGTACCTCATTCTCTTCATTCTGTACCTCAGCTCTCACAAATGAATCGAGCTATGGTCATAACAAAGGAACAATTCTCTATTGTGGCTGAATGTCCGTCAGGCATTGTAATGCTTCTAAAGTAGACTGCCTGTAAGTGTGTCTGTACTTGAACAGAGTGGATCTCTGATTGTGTTAAAATTGTGCACAAGCGGTTGTGTTCCATTCCGTGCTCAAATGTACAGTATATTGAGTTCTGCAGGGTCATTTCATTTGACGGAGAGGTCTTCTTTTCCGCCCAATGTGTGCAGCCTGAATCAGTGAGTGCAATGTGCATCGTCGGACTTACCACTTACCACTTGCCACTGGGAGAAATCCTAGTTGGCTGCTGCCTCAGTTACCCTGTCATTCTCTTAAACTCTCAATGCCTTTGATTTGGGTTGCCTTTACACTAAATGTCAACTCCCTCCATACCCCAACCTATACCCCATCCTCTCAAGCTGGTCCCAGCAGTTACGTCCCAGTCTGACTGTGTGTTGCTTGATTCCGGGTGTTTGGTCTATGAAGGAACAATGGCAACTGTGCATATGTGTGTGTGTGTATCCCCAATGTGCCACATGCAAGGACAACTAGTAATCAAGTCCGCTCACTATTCTTCAGTGCAAAGCATTCCTGTAACTTAAGAGTGACGTTAAACTAGGACGAGGCACATGGAGCACAAACAAGCATATAAAGGTGACAGTGTGTGAGTGTGTGTGTTTATCTTTCTGTCTGTGTGGCGTGATATAATCAGTTCATTTTTAATTAATTTAAATGGCCTTTCAGATAAAGGTACACACACAGAGAACTATGTGAGAGGGCCTAAGAATAGTGAGCAGAGCAGTACCTGAGTTCAGCATTACAGACTGGGAATGTGTGAGAACTACAATGTACTGATTTGAGGGTGTGGGAACCTGTCATTCTGAGAGGAAGACTCAGCTCCTGTTACCAGACAATCAGGCTTTGCTGTAAACCAAACCACGCTCTATTTTTCCTCTGCCTAAACACACACCTTCCTAAATATACCCACACTTTCTCAGACACAGTCTTCAATGGGCAGGATTGAGGGTTTCTGTTACAGCAGACGGTCTGGTCAGATTAAGCAGAATGTTGATATCTGTTACATTTTCACGAAAACTTCTCTCTAAGATATGGACAGATTTGATTTTTTCTAGCTTACAAGTCATTGCCAGATGTTAGTCACATGATCTAACAGTAATCTTTAAATGATGTGGCCTCAAATAACCTGTTTTACAAAGTGGGCTGGGCTAAATGTGTCCACAAAAAGACATGTTTTAATTCATTACCAGATGCATAATTACAAGCTAAGCACGCCATAAACACTATTCAGTCTAAATAGAGCAGCAGTACATACATATTATACAGGTTTGTGTATAGTCTGTGCATAAGAGTGACTCTGAAATATATCTGTTGCTTTGTGCCCTGACACACTCAATACACACACACACACAAAGGAGATGTGGTACATAAACCCCCACCCAGTCTGGGTGGGGGCTAAAACCTTCGACAACTCCGTATGAGCCCACACCCAGATTGCTGGGAACCTGGGTGTGACACTTGACAGTCAACTCTCCCTTACTGCAACAACCCGTTCCTGTAGATACAGGCCGATAGTTTTTATACCTAACAAAGCGTATTTTTTTATCTTCAGGACCCATTAATATGTGGATCTCAACATGTTAAGTACCATAATCACAAATCACAATTTGAAAAGGTGTTTTCAACTTAGCACCAGAAAATACATTTCTCTTTTATCACATTACGGGTTAGATTTCCATGTGGCTGAGCTCAGTAATGTCAAACAACTTCACTGTGTCCACAAAGCATAACAAATTTCACCAAAGTGTGCAATTTAAGCCAGTTCAATCAGCTTAGTGCAAAAAATGACTCATAGTACTAGTGCCTGACCATTAACAGTACGTAATTTCCACAGAAACATCTCAGATGTTGACCAAATATCTGTCAACATGAATTGAGGTCTAATGGAGTGGTAAAGGGTCATGTGACTTTGCGGTTCATATTTGATCTAGTGTTGTGTTCAAAACAGTCTAGAAGAATCAGTGCAGCCACAATAGAGATCAGTCAGAGGGAAACAAATCAACAGCTTCTTGGGTTCTGGGTAATTGTTGTCTGTCTATCGGTGTCTGGGAACATGTTATTACTGTAGCATCTCTGGTATGCCTCTTGTGAGAATGAAACAGGCCTCCAGTCAGTGTGAGTGTGTGACGGGTGTACCTGTATGTGTGTGTGGAACCTTACCCTTTGTTTCAAACATGCTGCTATTCAAAAGTGCACGAAATTGAACTGTACAGCCAAATTACTCTTCGATAAAATATATTTACTCTGCTTCAGCTCTATGTCAGACAAATATGGCTTTCAAGCTACTCTCCACTATTCACCAGCTAATTGATGATGGTCTGTCTACTGTTTGATGCAGAACAACTACAACTAAAGTTTTTGGAGCTTTTTTAATGTTGGGGCTGCTCCAGTCGAAACTAAGACATTTAGTTCAGTGCAGCTTAACAATACACTGTATCTTTTTAATAAAGCATCATTGTCTTTCACACTGTCAAACTGATTTCACTTTGTCTTTTTATGCATTGTTATTGTCTAAAATATCCCAAATTGCTTTATAATGTTACAGTTTCACGAGGGTTTCTTTTCAGTCATTCTGCAATGATGGATTATGGCAATAAGTAATTCAGAATTATTACCTATTCATAAAAATCAATTGAATAATAAAAGGTTTGTGTATGAAATCTCAGAACAGAGGAACAATGGGCAAAAATCTTTTCCCCACATTTCACAGAGTCTAAGACAATGTTTGAAATTGTAGTCAAAAATTTGCCCGATATGTTTCTCCTGGAATGGGTGCATGTGATAGAAGCCTGATGAATCAGCGAAGGCTACGTTGTGACAAGACTCAATCACCAAGTGGTTGTGAATGTCTATGCCATTGTTTTCGATTAGTTTCTGTTTGTCTTTACTCAAATTCAGACCTAGGTTGCAGTCTAAAATGATACCGGCAGCATTTCCAAACTTCTCAGTTTTAGTGACTCTAAACCTCCAGAGTAGAGTGGACACCAGGCGTATCTGAGAGTTGGTGAGTATTCACACAAAAGCATAGCAGTAAGTATGCAGGCTACGTGTGTGTGTGTCTTACAGAATTAAAGTAAATGTGGTAGAAAACTCTCCCCATAGTTTATTTAATTTTTTTGAATTTACTGTGAAAAAACACTTTTTTTTTACTAAGTGCTATCGAATCACAGGAAGAAGAGAAAATACTACATACTGAGCAATCCAAGTTGTACTCATTGTGATATCCCAGTGGGCTTTTCAAAGTTCCCGTTAGCGTACACCTGTGGTTGTGTGTGGGCACCTCTGTTTAGGCCTTTCTCTGTACATGTATTCATGTGTTGACTTAGGGGTGTATTTTAGTTTGTAGTTCTTTATGTCTGTGTGGGGTCAAACATCCTTCATAGAACTCCCTCTGACTAACTGAATGGCATAACATGTGTGCAGCTTTACCATCGTCCACTTATATCAATACTGCTGCAAAATCATTACTTTGCAGTGCAGAGGGTCTGCTCCTGTAATGCCTTACTCCTTTCTCCCAACAATCCATATTCATACAGCAGTTTGGATGAAAGGGAATGAGCGAGCGAAGTTCAGGCCAGCTCCATCAGCTCCGCTGGCTTTGATATTTCAAGAGATTGCAATGTAATTGATCTGTAGAAAAAGGTCGGTTACAGCACAGCATTTTTAATCCCCCAGAGGAGGGCCTAATTATTCTGCTGCTTCAATCAATATCTCCAATTGTTTTGCATGATGTGGCATGACACAGAATTGGAGTAATGAATACTTTTTTTAACAAATGAATTGATGGAATTGGCTAGAAATCAGATTTCCTCATTGTTATGAAGTTGAAATTCAGATTGTAATTGAGGTTGCACATATGACAATGGTTAATTATAATGGGGAAGTAGACTGTATAGCCAAAAGCATGTAGAGACACTTTTTGTGTATTTAATCTGAAGGAATTGAGAAAGTCTGCTGTCTTTCAATCAATGAAGGTTGGAATCAGCCCTGATTTATACTATAATAATAGTGCAGATAATTAATGTAATAAGGAGGGAGACAAGGAATAAGAGGCTCCATGTATCATGTGTCCCCTGACAATCTTGGCCTATACCAGGGTTACTAAGAGCAGGTCTAATAAAAATCCTGAACCAGCTCTAACTATATGTTATTTTTGAAAGGTAGGTTTTAATTCTACTCTTCAACTAGAGAGGGTGACTGCCCTTTCCACATGGAAGGAGCTTTGATAACTGAAGGCTCTGGCTTCTTCTCTATTTTAGAGACTGTACGGACAGCGAGTACGCCGGAATTCTATCAGACCAGTTCCCTAGTGGGAAGATATGGTACTATGAACTCTTTAAGGTATGCTGGTGCCATAGTATTAGTTTGGCAAGATGACACTCGAACACTGAAGACAAAATTATGTTACTTTAAATTTCCAAGTCTTGCGGGAAAGCCATACAAGAAGAATGGACGCTGATATAGCATCAGCACTTATTGTAAGTCGCTTTGGATAAAAGCATCAGCTAAATGAAATGTAATGTAAAGTAATCAGTCTAATACCCACACGTTTTAAAATGACAGCCATCTACCATATGTTGCTGTGATGGTTAGTCAGCAACATACTTTTTCGGCCATATATTTTTAATGTATTTTTACATTATCCAGACAGTGATCCTAGGATATAAAGGTAGAATAAAGACCCTGTATTCCCTTGATATGAATACATTCACAGCTTTAAACCTCAAACTTGACCACATTCCAAAGCTTAACATTGTTCCTCTTCCAAGTGCTATTAGCCTGCTCCCCCTCTCATTCTCGTGCTAATCCGGTGGCACAAGTCAGCACTTTTCATGTAATCGCACATCATACACTTAACTCCACAGAGATGCTTAGTCTCTTTTGATCACTCAGAACTCTGCCTAATGTAAAGCGTGACCAAAACATTTAGCAAAGGAGTTAAATAATCCCTGGCTCATATTAACTGGATTTTATAAGAGGTGATTTGCAGTAAAAAGCCTCTGTTACTTTCCCCATTCTCCAGATACTTATCTGTCACACCAAAGTGCTTTTGATAATATCTGTCAGCCTCACTTCAGTGCTCTCTGCATTTCTCACCTGATCCAAAGCTTTCACCTCTTCTCTCCTCTTTCCAAACATCATGCGTAGGTCCTAGAATCGCTTGCAATTAGTGGTAGTCAAGCGAGCCATCGTGTGAATCACGGAGTGGCTCCTAATTATGCAAGGATTTTAAAGTTGCACAGCACTGGAGGCCTCCCTAACAAGCATCATTTCAGCTCACAGTTTTGCTTAGTTTCTCAGCTTTAAAATATAAATGGAGCGTCTGTGTTTTCTGTATCAGGGCACAAGCACAGAGCGATGTAATCTGTTTCTGTTTGATGTGATGTGGAGAGGGGTCAAAGAAGATGCTTTGTGGGTGTACCAGTATGTGTGGATGATCTGCAGCCACTGACATGTTTCATAATTCTTAAGCAAGAGTTGGAGAAAATCACCGCATTGCCCCCTTTAACTACTCCCTCTTCTGACAATTTCATTCTGTGCTTCGGCTGAACCTAAAGAAAAACACTGACTTCAACTGTCGATGTTCCTCTGCAAAAGGGAGAGAATCATGAGTCAATGAGCTGTTTAAATATGAATGAGTGTTGTGCGAATGCCTCTGCTGTGATATTTAGACAAGGACAAATCCCTGCGTGTTGCTTATGTGTTTCTTCCAGTGGCTCAAGGGAATGTTGCTCCTGTTTTGGTATTTTGCAGGGAGGAAATTTACTTCAATGTTTATGTCTGTGCGAGATCCCTGATCATCCTTAAGAAATAAGTATCTTTATTTTTTTGGTGTATAGTCAGGACTCTTTTTTATTAAACATGCCTATTGAACCACTGTTTTGATGAACACTACCCTACATGAATAGTTTGTATAATTAGGCTCATTTGTGAATTTGTTGGCTCCTACATAGGAGTTGGAATTACATTTGAATGAAAAATCACTCTGAATGCCATTTTGAAATCAGTTCTGTGTAATTTAATTAAATTAGAGTTAGACTCTTGGAATTGTAAAAAAAAATTCAAGGCTGGCCTTTCACACTTATTTAAAGGTTAAGCACCAGAGCTCTAACCCTAACCCACCACCAATTGACCTACTAAATAAGCTCTTGAGAAGTATGCTTTGCAAAAATGCTTCAAGCACCATATCAAGACAGTGAAAAATAAAAAAAACGATGGTCACTCAAACCATAAACTTATCATTGAAAAAGCGTCACATACTGTACACATTAGTTTCGACTATGTAGGGGTTATACACTTGGGGAGTCAGTGTGTACAGATGTTGAAGCCCAACTGAGATTCCAGTATTTACAGAACTGCTTCAATCGTGGAAACATGTCCCACTTCTTATGCACTGGCTTCAAATAGGAAGGATGCAACAGACTGCCAAAGGCTCTACTGAAAAGCAACCACGCGAAAGTTCATGTGCAAGTGCATACACAAATAAGTCAAAATACAAAAACACAAAATCCTATGCAGGGACATTTTTAGTTGTAGACACTCTGATGGCTATACAATGAACACCAGTGAGTGGAAACTAATCCCAAATCCTTATTGCTCTCCTGATAAAAGCGGATGGAAGAGGAAGAGACAGATGTGGATGGAGGGCATTGGGTTCCGTGGGGCGCCAATGGGGGCACAGAAGCAGACAATTAGAGGCGAATGAGGAGGGAAGGGTTGGGACAGTGAATTGGAAATGAGAGTCGGAAATACTGATGCGTGAAAGAGTGATCAGTGAACTGTAGTGTAAAAAGAAAGAGAGTGGGGGGATATGACAGCTACAATGAAAGAGCAAGAGAGAGTGACGGAAAATGATGGAATGGAGACTCACTGTGAGTGCTAGAGCGAGGGAGACTTAAAAAACGGCTGGTATAGACAGTGAATGCAGGCATGAGAATATATAAGGCTGGTGTCTACCTAAACTATGATAGATTGTGTTGGATATGGAAATGGCAATTTCTTAAGTTTTTGATTAAAAATTTAAGTAAATTATTGAACGAATTAGCTTCAGCCTTATTAATTGTGAATATTTCGTTATCTCACATGGAGAACACAACACCTACACCTGGAATACTGAAAACAAAGTGTTCAGAAGTCATACTGATCAAAAGCCCTAACCACCTCAACTGACTCCACTCACCACGAAAGAGCAGTAACTACGGGGTACTACTGTAGGGGTATGGTACCACACAATGACGGACTCTTCAGCTGTTTGTAATCCTGTTACGAAACAGCTTGTGACCTCAGTTGAGGATTGAATTAAACTACAGACGGTTGGGACAAGTCTTTCAACTGAGTTTCCTCTGCACCACAACGATGCAGTACAACACCCACATGACGATTGCTCAAATCCCATATCCGTTCATGAGGTGATTAGCTTATAATCACTGCCTTCATATGACACTTGTGAGCTCGTTGTTACAGTGTGGGAAGTTCAGTGTGCTTGTGTTCAAGTTGTTAAGTCATTAGAACACTGCTGCAAGGCAACAGCAACATGCCACAAAGGCTAACAAATTAGCAGGCTAGCAGGCAGGTCAATGAATTAAGTTAAATTTTTCTTCAAATATATGCTGAATTTACAAATAACTATATTTACTGATTGTGTCACCAGCTTGTCCTGCTCTTATTTATGTCGCCTAGCAACAGAGCTGCAGTTGGACATGACGATAGTTTTTTTAATACCATCAACTGTCCGCTTGACCTGAAGTGTGATCTACAAGACGTACTTGTTATATATCTTATATATAGTTATATACTTTGCAAAAGTGCATTTACAGTATTTAATCCCCCTCTTAGAAACCGTTGAAACAAAGGCATTCTTTCCATTAAAATGAGGTCTGTCTTCGGGAAGTAGAATGTTTCTCACTACTGCATCAAAAAAATGCACCTACTTTACTTATTGTCCAAAACATTTCAGAAGTCTACTAAAGAGCCCATGGGCACGAGAATGGTTGGGTAGAAATCTGGGTACTCAGTGTGTTTGTCAGAAGAAAGAGAAAGCGAGTTCAGAAGAAAGGAGAGACAGTTGTGCTGTAATTAGAACACTCTTCCTCCCCTCACCCTAGCTGAGGTTTGGATAATCCTCTAGAGTAGCCAATGTTGGCTTGGCCTTCGTATGAAAAATACAACGTTGATATACAGACACAAAAACACATACACACAAACACAACACACACACTCAAACACACATGAATAATGCACTAAATGCTTGCCAAAAAGATGCTGGATATTGATTTTCTCCAGATCACATGACTTCAAGATGAGTTTTGATGTTACTATCGGATCATGGCCACAATCATGAATGAGCTGCATTTTAAAACCACCATAATGTTTATTGTCTGTGCGAGATCCCTGATCAACCTGAAGAAATCAAGTATCTTTATTTTTTTTTCTGGTCAGTCAGGACTCTTTTATTAAACGTGCCTAGTGAACCACTGTTTTGCTGAACATTACCCTACGAATAGTTTGTATAAATTAGGCTAATTTGTTAATTCTTTTAACTAACTAAAATATTTTGATTATATTTATAATTTTACCTCATTGAACAAACTATTGTTGCATGTCGTTTTATCATGAATGATTTTTAAAGAAGCTAAAAATATACTATTGAAATTGAAATTTATATAATAATGGGTAGGACTAATTCGTCTACAGAAACAGTCAAATAACAGCTGCTATGTTCCAATTGTATACATGGATTACAGCTAGAAAGAGGATCAGTGAGCTCACTTGTACACCTGGATGTTATAGTAGTAGTCCTTTAACTTAAATAATGTTTTTACAAATGCTAAAAGTTACGTAAAGAATAACATTTTTATCTTCTCACAATTTCAGAATTATATATAAAACATAGCTTTGGTAGAGCCACAGAGAAACCTGGGCTTGGTCTTTACATTTGACTCTTTCAGGAATTGCTTCCGTCTGGTGGCTCGACCATTAAGTAAAGATCACAAATCCAACCACAAATTTGCAGGCCTGTCAGAGTGGTCCTTTGATTTTTGGATTGCTTGCTGATACAGGCTCTTCTTGCTGGATTTGAAATGATGGGCTCTAGTGATCTGATTCTCAGCTTATATTTTGTCAACAATATGAAAACATGAATTAAAACTGCCATTTAATTTACATAATTGGCTTAAAATTCGTCACATGTTTCATTCTGCCCATGAACCTTTTGCAAGAAAGGCCACAAGGCCTTTTAGGAGAGCCTGAACCTGAATTAGTCCAATGACTGAGTCTAACATAACAAGGCTTTTTTCAAACAGCCTGACAGAGGAGGTGAAGGGAAGCACAGCTTACCTTGATCTGAACACACAACTCTCATAAACAGAACCATGGTTGTCATACATAATCTCAAACACAGACACACACAGGGTCAGCTTTAAGGAATATGTGAGCCCGGTGTGTATATGTTGGGGAGTCATTGTGGTCCCATTTGATGCCCACTAGCTGACTCCGATCAAGAGCCAGTCGTAGATCACATGCTGTGCATTGAGAGGCAAATATGGAAGCAGTGTGTTATACAAGCCCACGTACACACAAAGACACATTTTTGCTTGTTCCAACTCTCAAATTCAACTTCCCAAAGAAAGCTGAATATTTATCAAGATGAATACCAACCATATATCTTCACAAATATTCTCCCCCAGTCACAACTCAAGGTACCTTCATAGTGAAAAAAACAAGTTAGGATACCAAGGACTAACATTTCCATTTCTGTGACGCTCAGCTAGCTGTCTCTGCAGTTTAATGAAATCAAAGAATTTGCAACATTCCACTGCTGTCAACAACACCACACAGAATGTAAAATACAGCTGCGGTTTTCAGCCTTTCCTGATCTAATATTATGCGTTCTCTGAGAAGAATGATTGTGACAAAGCAAAATGTAATGTATAACTTCTGTTCCTGCGTCAGATTTGACATATCAAAGTGTCTTTTCTTCCACTTAAGAAGAAAAATCTATATTGTGAAGAGAATAGGCTGTGGGGGCACAGAAAAGTCAAGGACAAAAAAAGACAGCTCACATTCTCATGTACACTTGATTAACGTGAAAGACATTTGACAGTTTACACATAAACTGTCCTCGATCAAGTGGTATTACGCCAAGAGCGCATTTTAAGAGCAAGGGCTCTTTTCTGGTAGATTATATGTATCTGTGATGTGAGATATGCAACCCAGATAATTATGCTGTGAACATATTACTATTTTGTGTAAAATAACGATGTCTTTAAACTAAATAAATACTCCTCTTCTTTGCTAGAGGTACTTTTTGAAGGCTGACTAACACCAGGGCATTGTTGATTTGTTGGTGAAAAACAATCGTGAGCTCAAAGCTCAGACAACTATTAATGGACTGTCCTTAAAGTGGCATTCCAGTTGTTTAAAATTGTGCTTCCATAAAGTTGTTGGACTGTCATCTTTTTTTTGAGTTTGTTCCATAGTTTGATTATAAGTTGTCAAAATTTAAGTAATTGAATCCGGGATATTCTGACTATTAATAACTAGTGTGCTGTAGACACCATGATTCCTATCTCTAAAGTATAACCAGGAAGCTCATAAGGACTGATCAGTGGCTCGATCAGTCCTTACAAACACCAGTAGATGTGTGTGATTTAAACAACTGTGTGAGGAGATGATTCTTATCTAAGCACATTCAAGCCAAAACGACTCTGAGTGGTAAAGGAATGGGCCTTTGGGGTTATGTGTGTCCTACATGCATCTCTAAGCTTACACATTCGTCAATACACACTTACAATGTTTTGCAGTAATACAAGCACATGGAAGTCTGATACTGACACAGGTTTTCCAGCTCTGCAGGAATATTAACTTAATTAAAATAGAGCACTGTAAAGTATTGTAGAAGTCTTTTTCATGTATTTTTCCGTGTCATTTTCTCATTTCAAAGCCAAGTTAAGTTGAAAATTTGTTAGTACACTTAAAGGGATAGTTCACTGAAACATGACAATTCAGGTTGGTGATTTGTTTGAGTCCCAAAAAAACTTTTGGAGTCTCAGAAGTAGACTTTGTAGCAGCCGATTCTGATACAATTAGTAATACTAATAATAGTAATACTCGACTCAAAACGCGATCAGTTAAACTCTGTTTTAAGCCTAAATGTTAGCTGATATCTTCCTAGGAGGTGCATTGACAGACCATTAGCCACTAGCTTAGCCACCTAAGGGGGACTTTTAGGCTTGAAACACGGTAGAAATTACCTCGTTTCGAGTCAATTATAAATATCGGGCTTGAGTACGACATGAGCAGTATGGAGTCAAATTCTTTTTTATATATATTTTTTTTATTATGTCTGAATTCTCAGTCACCAGTTACTTCAATTGTATCAGATTTGGCTGCTACAAAGTTTACTTCTGAGACTTCAGAAGTGTTTTGTGGACTCAAACACATTACCCACCCCTCCGTAGGCATAATGGTGAGTAGATAATAAGTCTATTTCAATTTTATTTGTGAATAATCCCTTTAAGTGCAATTTCTCACACTCTGCCTCAACAGTTTTTCCTGTCGTTTCTCCCCTATGCTATTTTACCAGATTGTTTTACCATAGTTTGACAGTGCCATTTTACAGACCTGGTGCTGTTTTTCAGAGGAAAGCAATGCTTTCAGAACCCCTCACATAAAAGCAGATTCACCAGGTTGGATTTTTGATAACTTGTTGGTAACTGGCTGCCGGGACTCTGGAACCTCTTCTTTGTCCAGTTGATCGCTAGAGAAGATGTATGATTTGTGCATATTTGGAGAGTCACTCTATGCAGAGGAAAATATGTCTGTGAGGTAGAATCGTTTACAGTTTCTCACCATGTCATAACCCAACATGTGCTTTGGGTTTCCTGATATCTCTCTAGCTACCTCCCATTTTTTGTCTGCTTCATCTGTGTTTTTCTTTTTGTTTGACTGACTTTTCTTTGGACGCCTCCACCTTTCCAGATTCTCTTGTTTTACTTCTTCTGTTCCTTCTTTCTTTTGGGTTCAAAGTTCTTCTCAACTTTGCGAGTCCTGAACAGTGGAGAGAATTGGCTCCTCAACTAGGGAAGTACAAGTAAGAATCCTCAATGTAAACCCCTTTTAATGGTACATTGTGATGGGCTCTGAATATGGACATAATAACAGAGCTCACTCAAAGAAAAGCTTTATTAGAGAAGATTCAGCCTTTGGCTTCATTCAAACAGGATGTTGTTATAGTAGTGCAACTTTCCAGTTGTTTTTCGGGTTTTTGTTCTGCTTAGGTGCCAGAAGACACTGATCAGAGTGCCCCACATTAACACAGTAAACATCTGAAGTTGAAAACGTTGAGATAAAGATTCTAATTGAAAACTATTAACACCAATACCTAGCGCAATATGACTTTACCAACAGCAGTTATTGTGTTTTGAACAGCAAACAACAGGTCTGGATACAAAGGTAGTTAACATTGTGGATATGTTTCCATTCATTTAAACTGTATGACTAGCAATTAACAGTTTATGGCTTGAGCTAAGCTAATGTTAGATCAGCTATAATGTTCAGCATCTCCTAAGACAAGGACATATTCAGCTGACGCCCTCTTTGATTTCAGAGAATTATTGTGGAGCAGCCTCTCACTCTCTGTCCGAGCTTGAGCTGCCTGGGTTTGTCTAAGGCCTATGAATCAGTAGCACCTTGGCTGGGACCATAGACTGCTTATTAATAATACTTGGACACTGGAAGGCAGTATTCATACCTTTAAGCACACATGCAGGATCTTGAGTCAGCTGCATTAGCAGAAAAGATTTTCTCCCTTTCTGGTTCTATAGTGTCCTATTAACAAATAATGAAAAGATATGCCAATGGTCAGGAAGGTCCCAGTCATTGTCTGTCTTTGTGTACAGTTAGAGTCCAGTGCAATACCACTGCAAACTAAACATCAAAATAAACATAAACCAAAAAGCCAAGAGTGGCACATATCAGAGTCTGTTCGGTTATTAATGTATCGAATGTAAGACAAAATTAAATTAAAATGTTAAATTGCTAACCTTAAGGGTTGTTCGTTCTCAGTAGTGAGGACATGATACCTCTACCTCACAACTTATAGGACCTTGAGGTTTTGGCGCCAGATGCCTCACAGCACCTCCTGATGTCTTGTGGAGTACATGCCATGGCAGGATGGAGCCGTTTGGCAGCATTTGAAGGACTTACAACATATTAGGTAAGGGTGGTAATAATGTAGTTGTCATCAGTACAGAATTAAATTACAACATCTGACTGTCTCAGTAAAGGCTGAAAATTATTGTTTTTGTAAAGGTTAAGTTCAACAGAGCTGTTTTATTATTTTATTAGAAGGTTAGATTTTACAGTTGAGAGGTGTTGTCCTCTTACCAGAAGATCTGCTGTTCAATCCCAGTCTTCCCCATTCTGCATGCCGAACATTCCTTGTGTGAGTGTGAATGTGTGAAAGGCAAAACAAAAAATGTTCTGTAAAAAACCATTTAAATACCGACCATTCACCATATGTGTTTAGGCTGAGGTTTGAGTTGCATTCCAGTTGAGTGGTGCTCTACAATTTCTGGAGAGAGAAGAGTTCAGTGAATATAAATTCAAAAAATATTATATATAAAAACGAGTAATAGCTACATTTATTAAATCTAATGGGCCAACTTTCCTTTCAGTGTGCAATTAAGCAGAGGCACAACAATTGTAATAAATATGATTTGGGGATAGTCTAGCTTTTTATATATTTATCTTCTTTTCATTTTCTGTCTTTAAATGTCCTGGTCAAATATTGAATTCAATTGAACTTCGAATCATTCAAATTCAACCAAACACTGAGTCGTGTTTCTAAAATCTCATCTCTCTCTCTTATATGAATAGGTCCTTGGAGAGGGATCCCTCACAGAGGACAGGGCCGAGGATGTCACACCATGGCCCTTTGAGACAAATGCAACCACAAAACTAAGTAGTAGTAGTATTAATACCATATCGTTATACAAACGTGCAACTTGAACAAGAGGAAGATATTACACTGTCTGCCACGTTGCTCCCTCCTGAGATAAAAAAAACAAAAAAAACATTGAAGTGTGGTCACATACACATCCATCACATGCATTAGAAAAGGCAGCACAAACACTTGCTCCACAACTACACGTGTCCACAGCAGGCCAACCGCTGTCACACTGTTACACTGCAGAGCAGAATGTGTGAGTTAACTATTTAACTCACACATAGTTTAACAATTACCTCATTTACAATAAACTGCTTTTCAGTCAAATAATATCTTATAAGATAACTGGAATCATTAAAGGCCAGTGGTATAAAACATGTGTGCTTATGTGTTCCTGTGTTTATTTTTGCCAAAGTGTGTGAGATGAAAGACAGTTGAGTAAAGTTTAGAGGTATAAAATGTAGTCATGGGAAAGTTCAAGAGTCAGTCCGTTGTGGCCCCTTGGGGGATAATAATTCAAGTCTGTGTTTTTGTGTGTGCATGTGCAGCATTTCCCATGTTGCAGAGACCTAAATCCAATTTTGGGATATTATCTCCCTAATGGGGACAAAATGAAACTCCCTGTAACATAACCCATTCGAGTTTAAGGTGAAAACATATTCATAAAACAACATATAAGGTTAGAGCAGCAGTTCTCAATCGGTCATGCCCTACTTTGGAGGGGAAATATTTGTCATGCCCCTGCCCCATCAAAATCATGACAAAATGGGCCAAGTTTAACTTGTGTATTGATATAACATACAAATTAACATTACATTTCATTACATACTTTCGGGTGAATGCTCTGATCTTGTCAGCCAGGTGTGGAAGGTGCTTGTCTCTGCCTTGAAGCTGAATATTTTGTTCATTCATCTTTCCAAATACATCTCTGAGGTAGGCCAGTTTTATCAGAGATAGTCACTGTATAATATCACGGAACTTGCTTGCAAGTTCATGCATCCTCTCCTCCAACAAAAACACCCCAATTTCCACTCTGAGCTCAAAGGCTCGCGACAAACACTTCCTCGGGAGAGCCACTGCGGTTCGCTGTCAAACAGCACTGCTGAATGTTGAGCTCCCATCTCCTCACAAAGTGCAGAGGAACCGCCCGGCTTTCACTGGTCTTGTTTTTATGAAATTGATCACATTAACAACATCAACCAAAACCGTGTTAAGTTCAGGACTAAGCTGCTTTGATGCTAGCGCTTCTCTGTGTATAACACAGTGGGTCCATTGCACATTCGGCGGGACCCACTTAACCAGTGCCTGCAATCCCCTCCTTTTCCCTGCCATGGTCTGTGCTCCATCCGTGCAACACTTTCACAGTTTTTTAGAATCACTGCGTAAGAATAAGGTTAGGTTTAGGTTGAAGTTGGGGTGAAGCGAATAGTAGTGATGGATGAGGTTGAAGTAAGTCTCCAGGAAATGAATGTTGTGTCTCTGAAGTCATTGAGACAAAACTGTTGGTGTAAGTGTGTGTCTCAGAGAGCGGAAAGTATTGTTGACAAAACACATATGACTAGACTAGTGAATTAGCTTTAGTGTGGAGAAACAAAATGAACATATAGCGAGTAAAAGAAACAGACCAACAGAAACAAAACAAGTTGTCACATCCTGAAAGATCAAGGAGTAGCATGTTGTCTATAATATTCAAGTACATTACATAAGCAAGGTTCATTCATATGATTTATGTTTACCTTTAATTAAGACGTTTGACTCTATTATCTTGAAACTTTGCATTGTTCAAAAGTCTCAAATTCCTAACCTCACTTTAATAACTCCCAAAACTGCTCATTAGTTTTTTTCTGATGTTCAATTATCATGCAATTATTCCAATTGGTTAAATGAGGCACAACAAAGGTAAGTAAGTAGTACGTTTACTAGGGCTCATATTAACCTGACCAGACGGCTAAACATGACATTGTTAACTGAAAAAAATGCCGTTGACAAATCTCAGACCATTCACAACATTGCACATTCAGAACATTCTGCAAGTTTCACACATTCCAAAGCTTTTAGCTAACACTGCAATGAAAACCATCAGAGCTTCCTATTATCCAGTGACAGAGGAACCTCTCTTTGGGATCACAATAGTAGACCTGTGTCAACCAGCTGCCACCAAATTCCTAACATTTTTTTGAATTGTTTAGATGGTGACACAGCTAAATCTGCTGCAGTAAAAAAGTAATACACAGGTGTATCTTGTTCAGACGCACAAAGTCTCAAGGAGCATTATGAAAAACAAAACAGGACGAAAAGATGTGCAATAGATGCCACGTGTAATGGAGAACATCAGAAGATGTTTTAATCATATTCTACGGTCAGCAGCCATCATGATCAGGATCAACCATCACGATAGGATGACACTATAGTCCATATTCATGATCAGTTGCCATCTCGATCGTGGTCCTCCACCACTATCAGAGGCCAACATGATCCACCATGACAATATCTTGCTTATGTAACCATATCATATCTTAAACTGATTTCACTTCTGGTTAATGTCCTGTACAATCAGTAAAGTGTATAGCTCTTTCTGATAAGACAAATATCAAGAGTTATGAGTTCATTTATGTTTCCAAACTAGACAGGCTAGAATAGTGTAATCATCCCCTCTTACATGCAAGTGTAAAGCAGTGCCAGGCACGAGGGAAAAGTCATTGTTAGAATGATGAGGTGTGGTCAGGTGCAGTATTTGCATATTGCTGAGGCAGCATAAAGCCATTGTTCTTTTGACCAACAAGGGCTGGTCTAAATGTCAGTGACGCAGTTGCAGCTGTTTACTTTGTCTCCCACTTTACCTTCTAATATAATAGCAACTAGCTAAGGTGCAAGTGCTCCTGGCTTTTAAAGGGGGTTAGTATGTTATTTTTCTATTTTGTAAAGTCGTCTACTGCGTAGATGTTGCCTGCCAGGTCACAAGAATTCCACTGCTCCGATGACGCTGTCATTGGTGCATGTGACAATAAACTTTGATTTGAGTGATGCTTTATGTCTTTAATTACTGTTAATTTTGTACTTGTATACATAAATACATCTACAGTATGCAGTTCACCCACTCGCTTGCTGGGAACAAGGATCACATCCGGACTTCCTGTGGACTGAATGCTAGGGGCTAGCTCTTACTCAGACATTCGCTTTCACACATACGGCCCCCGAGTTGGGGAGCAATAGAAGATGGGGACAATAATAGTGTGGGAGAAGCAGAAAAAAAACTTCTTGCTGCTCATTTGTGCATGATTGGTTTTGGCATTTGAGGGAAGCTAACCCATGGAAAAGCTGACTGGCTATCTTTCCTCTAATCTCCTGTAATACACACACACACAAACTCATAACCAAAGGAATACACAACACAGTGGTCCGACACTGTATCTCAACCTGTGCCTTATTTCTCTCTGGAGAAGGTCAGTAATTTAGTCAAATGCCTTTGAATAAACCTATCTTCATCTAGCTGTGTATGCATCTGCCTGTTTGTGTAAATACCAGTCTGTTTGTCCTCACTGGAATTGCAATCTTCAAAGACTGTTGCACAGCATGGGAGACTTATGATGAAAACCTCCTAACTGGTAGTAGCAATTCCTGGCACACTGCAGAAAACATTCAAATTATTTCTTCGGCAGATAGTTATTCAGAGATTATATACTGCCATCATGAGTGGGTGTGGGAGTGGAGTCAAACTTAATGGGGATGCAATACAAATTCAGAGAAAGAGCAATTAACTTGCCTGACGTGAGGTGGTTCAATGCAGGAGCAGGACAATGTCACACACACCATGACATTCTGAAAATACACATATATTTGGCTCCAATAAAGAAAAGCATCTCTGCTAATTTATATTCTGTAGATCTATTGGCCAAAATCTAATTCTGGCAGTTGTTTCAAAAACATCTCCTGCAGGGAAATATGAAACTAAATGTCATTACGAATTTATTCAATATGTCTGGCTGTAACATATTCATGTTCCAAATCATGTTCCAACTTAATTCTATTTCCATTTATCTGCACTGAAGACTTTGGGAAGTCAAAGCTTGTTGGAAAAGCCAGTTTATTTATGTGGTGCCATCCTTCTAAACTGTAAACGAGCCTATATACACTTTTAAAGTGGAATTGACTAAGCCATTACTGAAACAAAGAAGGGTTATATAGAGGTGAATGCTGCCGGACAGCCCATATAGTGCCTTCCCTCAAAGGTCAGCTGTGTGAAGATGGTTTGAAGTTGGTCTTAAGGGCAACTTCACATCAGAGTTTAGCCTTAACCTCTGAACAAAATACTGACATAATAAAACCTTTATCAATTGTTTACATGTTCGTATTCACCTGGTGAAAGTAAGTCCAATGTTCACTCTCCTGTTAGAACTGGAAACTGCAGTTTGAGTGATATATCAGTCTCACCATAAGTCAGTAACCAATAAATGGTAAAAACACATCTTTACTCCACTGTTGGTATAATGAGGCCTTTCAGGTATTGTCATTTGAAAATCTGGGAATACAAAAATATCAATGATTGCCGACCTGGGAACGGGTTTATTTCACAGTGTGTGTATTGGTTCCAGTCAGGAAGCCATATTGATCCTGGGCTCAGGGATGATGAAGTCACACCACAAACTCTGTTGTTGCCTTTAGCTGACAGCTCGTGACATTAAGCTCTCTCTGACAGCTAACGCACAATCTGACGAAGCACATGTGTCAGCACTGCCGGGACCGATGCTAATACTCAGCGGCTTGCCTCAAACGGAGCTCCGGATTTCAGAAATCACAAACATTTACCCACAAACTCACTGTTCATCGTGAGTACCTGGGAGGCACTCTGACAGGGACAGCTCTTCATCAGTCTGTAGTGCAGTGTCAGTTTATGGAGGAAAGAGTTTATAAAGCTGAAGTGAAGTCCAGCTTAAATGGATACATAAATAGAAAGAAGAGAGCAAGACAAGCGGCTGAGCTAGATTGGTTTGATATCACACTGGCTGTGGGACTGGAGGTGTATGTGAGGATGACAAGAGATAGTGGAGACCAATGCCTTTCTTCTTCAAAGAATTGTGATCATGAAGATTCTCTTATCCACACGTATCGACAATACATGACAAAACAATCTGCAAGTGTGAACAAATATTGTTCACTGCCCCTTTCTTTCTTGTCACCCCTCTTGCTCTATGACTAATACAGTCCTCGTGTTAATGTAGAGAGAATGTGGGTTTGTCAGAAGCTTTATAGGACATGGCTCTTATAATGGCATGTATTCACTGGTTTGCTGTTGCATTAAAATGAGGTGAATATCGACTCCCATGGCGTAGAAACAAGGTTGGCTATGTGAAGCAGGGCCACACTCCTGTGGAGAAAGGAGACTAACTCTTCACACACAATCTCCCTTATGTTTATGCGCCTCTCCTGTGGAATCAAATCACTCTTGAGTTTTATCTTTGATCAAAACAATATCCCACATTTTATATATAAACACACACTTGTGTACGATTATAAGTGGTAAGTGTTGTAGCTTGGTGTAGTTTTTGATAAATCTCAACAGCTTCAAGGATCCTAGGGACTACTGTCTGTGTTTACTTTCAGATGGACTCACAGCAAAGTGTTAAGAATTATTTTGGTCAAATTCCCACAGTACAGCTGTATAGGAGGGTTGTGCTCCTTGCCCTGGTCGTCCTTCTTGCCAGTTTTGTTATTTCCTAAATCTCTACAGCTGAGTCTGAGTAAAATGTTATCTTCAACAACGAAGGGCCAAAATACTTTAGTCTGCATTCATTCCCTGTTTGTCTTTCCTGTTTAAGCCTTTGTATCTTTTAGCCCTGTAAAACACTTTGTCTTATGTCTGTGATGATTACAATTTAGTGTTAACTTATTATAACTTTTTTTTCTTCAATGACATTTTCTGGCATATACAAATGGTCTGCTAGTTCATATGGGGGTTTCACTGGCTATGTGTTTCAAGCACTGTTTCTAGTTCTCCTCTGTCACAAGCACATCAACAATGTCAGCCTTGTCAACGACACAACTAATTGCTCCTGAAAGCAACATGCCATTTTGGAGTCCAATTGCCCTAAGACTCTACAGAAAAGAAATACTTTATGCACATTTGGAAACAAGTGCTTTGGCAAAGAAATAAATGGTTAAACAGGCAGAGGAAGAGTAGATGGAAGCATGTTTATTACATAGGTAGAAAAACTGATCGGATATGGATTTCACATTAATTTCCTTGTGATTATTGATTTCATCACCTGTCGCTGTGTGTGGGTGCACACACGTTTGTTTATGTATTATTGTGTAATGGTGTGAGATAATGTGGGACAATGTGACATCTTCTTACCAACCACATTGTGGCTGCAGAGGAAATGTGGTGTGTACCAATTAAATAATCAATGTATGTTGTGGCATTATGGTTTCCTTCATAGGTGGCCAAATCCATACAAGGGCAAACACCAAAAGTACAGAAAGGTATATGGAGCAGAGGTGCCAACATACTGACAATATTCTCCTACATGCAGTTCCCTTGATCTCTTCCTTTTGAGGTTGACATTTATACAGAGGTGTGAGACCATGTGACTCTTTTAACAAGTTGTTTCTGTGAAAGCCTTTACACCCCCCTGATTCTCCCTGAGTGCTACTCACCAACAAAGTGTGTGTTCACAGCTCCCATTGACTTTCTCTCCCATTCGCATAGACCGACACACAGTCACCCACCGTACTGCAGTGACACCAAGGCTGGTTGAACACAAAAGCCTGCGGGCCATGACCTATGTGGGTTGAATGCTAACCGAGGCTAAGGAATGTGCGCTACTGGGGCAAGCTCAACGGACACACACAAACACACAATTCTTTTTTAGAGAAGCACTTAAAAACACAGGGAGAGTTGCTGACTTTTAGCTGCTTTTGGAAAAAGACACATAGCTAGAGAGATGGTGGTGTGTATGTAGCACTCTGCTCACTGAAAAGCACTTAAAAACTGCTTGATTTACAATGAATGCTCAACCATTATTTTTTTCATTCAGTCTTTTTTCACTTGAGCACTTTTTCTTTCTCAAAGAGGCTTCTCAGCTGAACATCCTTTTCAAACTTTTTTGAAAAGTCGTCAAATTGGAAAACATTTCAATATTGTACATTTATTCAAACGACTATGAACAAAAAACCCAAGCAATTAGTCTGTTGTGTTAAGCTCTCTAGGTGATTCAGCGATCACGCAAATCTACAACGCATTTATGTACTTATTCTAACAACTTGACAGACATAATTAAGCCTTTCTCTGAATATCGGATTATTGCTCCTACAGTCCACCCTTAAGCTATCCTGTCAATAATGTCCTCTCAATAAAGTTATTGGATGTAAGGGCAATGGCACAACTGTGAATTCCAGCAGTACAAGTGGATACTAAAGTAAAATAAACCTTAAACATCAAATTTACATTCACACAACCAGCAACTAAAACATCACAAGACTTAAAATAATCCATTGGTTGTTTGAACTGCTTTCATGAAACTGACAGAGATTAGCTCCAGTTTGTTTGCCTATTGATAAGTTAAAATTAATTCACTGGTGCTTTCATTCCTTCTGCTATCCGGCTATTAAACTCAGACAAGTAATTTTAAATGACATATTTTATGACAGTGATTTTTACATGATAAGACATGTAACAAATGTCTATTTATTATGTATTTATGTCTTTGTATTGCTATTTATTTTACCTCCTTAATCTTTATCGTAATGTACTTGACTGGCCTCTGTTTGTCTGTTGACCTGTGCTTTTTGACATGTATCATATTGGATGTTACTTGTGTAATCATGAACAGGGTAAGCTGCAAATGAATTGCCCTCCTTTGGATCAATGAATTTGTCTGAATCTGAAACTGGTGAGAGTTGATAAAAACAATAGAAGGAAGATCAAGACATATGATTTACAACTGTATAAGGTAAGAAAAGTAATTGTTGTGGCCTAACTGTTGAAGACAAAGATCTGGCTGATTTAACTGTCGCTCCCCGTGTGTCCTTCACTTGAAATTAATCAAAATCGGATCATTTTTACCAGAATGACCAACTTTCCTTTCCAATTCCTCGAGTATTCCAGCTCTCCACTTGTTGTCCCTTGTCCTCTGCATCAGCATTAACACCCCCCGTAGTAGTTTGGTTGGAAAAGTGTTGTTTGGCTCAGCCAAAGACACTTTGCGCATTTCGTATTTACAGAGGCAAGGCTGTGAAGAAACACAGAATTGTTTTTTTCAGCACAAATGCTAAAGGCCTTCTAGGGACCATGAGGACAGTTTCTCTGAATTTCACAAAAAGTGTATTGTAGTTCAATCACTTACTCTACCTTCAAATAACACTTGGCAGTTGCCAACCTAAACTGTTTTGGCCACCAGAAAACCACGACGCTGCCCACTGGATTCCCAGATGATCTGCCAGCATTTAGCTCTGATCCTTGACCTCAGGGATAGTTTGGGCACACTGTGGGAACACTGCAAGGTGGTGATATTAGGGTCTACCCCTGCATCTGCCATAACAAGAAGGGGGAGGGGACTGAGAAAAATGGTTGGGAGATAAAAACAAGCATGCATAGTGTTGTTTTTAACCAAAGAAGGAAGGGGGATTTCATGGGCTGTTTTTTTTACAAGGCCAGCAAGGTTACCACTGAGTTTTATATCCTTCCTCTCAAGCTGTCTTCCTCCTGCCAGTCAACTTTGTAATGACCATGAATTTTGTTCAGTATACTACCTTAACCTCAGTCTTTCCTTTTCCTCTCCTCATCATCTCCTATTAAAAAAAAACATACAGGGCTTAGCCCGGTGCAGAAATCGTCCAAATATTTCAGAGTGAAAAGAATAAAAGTGAACTGTAGCAATCAATCAAACAGCATATTCCCCAATACCCAATTTTAATTAAATAATATGCTGACCATCAATTAACTTTAAGTCTAAGTCTCTTTTCAGGAAAAAAAACAATTTATATAAAAAGGCATTACACACTTAAATGGTGTTAACATCTTTACTGAAACCTTAATGCTGCCTGCTGTTGGACAGCACTTTGATAACGCTTTCTTTTTGTTTTATGAAGTTCACATTTTTAAGTCCAGTGAGAGAAAAATCTCTTAGATCAGCTGTTTAAGTGTTTGAATCCACAAAATACTTTGGGAGTCTCAGGGGTAAACTTTGTTAGAGCAGAATCAAATAAAATTGAAGCCAATAGTGAGCCAACAAAACAAAACAGGCTTCCATACTGCTCCTGTGGTTTCATCCAATTGTCTGCCTAAATGTCTACCGGTGTGGCTTAAGTCGCGGACATTAGCACGTCCAACTGTTAAGCATAAACCACGGTGTAAATTGCATTGTTTCAACTCCAATAAATATGTCGGGGCTCAGATCCCCACCCTGCTGCTGTGAAAATAACCATATTTACGGTAGGAAAATCAGACAAATACATTTTTGGTTTGTGTTTTCATTGATAATATTCTGGAAAGTAGATGTGAACAAAGCCCAAATAATGACATTGCAGTTAGTCATCAAATGCAATATTAACCTGATTAATGTAAGTCTGTGTGAATATCGGCTTGTATCTGGCATCCAGTGGTGGTGATGTGTGTGTGCAACAGTGCATTGGTTCACTCTGCATAATTTGATATGGTAAAGTGTGTTAACATCATTGACTGAAGTACCCACCCAGAAACTGACACTAAAGGTTAAGATACCTCAGTTTCTGCTGCTTCAATCTTGACAACTCTTCAGTTTTGTATTTCTCGAGAACCAAAAAACTGAAAAGAGACTATTTCATTTTTTTTACCCCTTCCCCTTTCCTGTCCTCAACCTGTCTTTCACCAGAATTTCCCATCCAACCCAGCCACAACGCCCCCCGCTGGGATTCCCCCACCGTCTGCCCAGCAACAGGTGACAGCCTGAACGACGTCGGAGACACAAGACGGACGGCGACAGAAGTGACGCGTCTGCTGTGTCTGTTTACACCGGGAATGTTTGTGTTCACGCCAGAAGTGTGTGGGCTCATGTGCTTTAAGTTGATCTCCTGAGGGGTTTCCCACACCAGATCCACCTGAAAAAACAAACAAAGCAATAGCCTGGGCCTGTTAAAACACCACGCAAATCACCACAAATACAGCTTCTACTGCTTCTGCTCCCTTAAATCAATACATCAAACACACACTAGGACACACAGATGGTGGAGTAACTCAGTCTTTTAAAAGCTATGGGTGACATGTTTATCTTTTCCGCTTCTTTTCTCCCTCTCTCAGTAGAATGCTGATGAGCGCATTTTGAGTTTACAGTAAACTACAGTAAAAAATGTGACTTGACAGAGTGTTCCATCAGGCTTATGAGTCAATGTGAAGTCTGCTGACATGAAGCATTTGACTCACACAGGGTGTAATATTCTTCTGAAGAAAATGTTATATTTCAAGATTGCTTTCTTGAATTTGATGTTCACTGGTGCTCAGTTAGTAACGTCCTAATGGCAACCATAAGGAGAAATAGTGAAACCAGCTATTTAACTTGAGTGATTACATTGGTTTATGGTAATTTCCTTTTTCTTTTGCCGTTTTTCTGGAAGTTAGACTAAGGTTCACGCTAAATTTGGAGTTAACATGAATAGTGAGCCCGTAGAGAACAATCGCAGGAACCTGAAACTGAAGCAAACAGAATTCATTCATCGGTCTATTGATTATTTACATCTACATCTTGTGACATATTAAAACACAGTCAGTTACTTTTGTTGAGCAGAAAAATTTAATTCGTATAAAAACTGAACATACCTAAACCAGTGATTTTGCACATCCCACAGGACTAAGCAAGTGTCTCAGGTCACCTGCTGCCAGGGGTAAAATAACTATGTTTAAATACGCATGTTAGCTGAGTTTGATGAATATTTTAACCTGCCTAATTAAAACCTTTAAGTGTTATTACAATGTAGCATTAAAGCTGAGTCCAACATCCATTGAGAGGTATTTATGGAGACCAGCTGAAATATCCTATTAGCTCCTTAGCAGTCTTTGATCTAGAACAAACAAACAAATACACACACACACACACACAAACACACACCGTGCTGAACACTACAGTTTGTTAAGACAAGGCAGCACCTGTCACTAGGGACTCTCATCATTCTCTGCCTTGTATCTGTCATCAGAATTAGTGTGTGTGTGTGTTGGTTTTGTGTTTTCCCAAGGTATTACTGAGTGCATTACAATTTGTGCCAGTATGTGTCAAAACACACTAAGAAGGAGTGATTGCCATGAAGAGAAACCTTAAGGAACTTGGTCTGGTAAACATCAAGTCTGCACTGTAAAAATGTATGTTGTATATATTTATGTTATGTGCATTTTCACTTTTAACATCCCTCATTTATTATTACTGCACATTTGTATTTGTCTAGCTGAAACATTCATCTGGTGCAGCTAAAGAAATGAAGATGTAAATATATAAACCTACTGCATTTCTCTACTTTCCTATGAACTGGAGCTCTACCTCAGATCTTTTGCTCCTTTCATCCAGCTCTCAGGAGAAACAGAAATTTCCATCCTAGTCGCAACGTCAAGGAAACGAATAAAGTTTTTATCATCTTGCTGAAAATGTTGGTAAAAATACTAAATTGCAGATTTGCACCACAATGGAATAAAAAAAAAGACAACTGAAAGGGCTTAGTATTTAAATACCTGTCATGGTTGTTCAATATTTAAAATAAAATGTATGAACTCAAAGCAAATTTGAACATTATTTTTTGTATCGACTTTTCATGTATCAATCAGTCAAATTTTTTTTTATAGCCCATATTCACAAATCAAAATTTGTCTCACAGGGCTTAACAATGTGTGACATCCTCTGCCCTTATCCCTCAACAAGAGTAAGGAACAATTACAAAAAAAAATGTAGAAACCTCAGAGAGAGCCACATGTGAGGGATCCCTCTCCCAGGACAGACAGAAGTGCAATTGATGCCACGGGAAATGGAGAACATCAGAAAGATTAGGGTAATAACATCATTGATTAGAATAAACACTTTGTACCATAATGGAAGGTAAATTAATTGATGGATATTGTCAGTAATGGTCGAGTATCTGAGGAGAAATATTGTATATCAAGCAGTCTTGTTGTAATCATAGTGATCAGCAGCCACCACGAAAAACAAATCTGTAGACATATACTTTATATGTCTACAGATTTGCATGTAGACAAAAAGTTGTGTGCACACAATATAATTTATACATAAATCAAAATGTTTGTGTAAGTGTAATTTGAAATTGTGCAGGAATATTTTTAAACTAGGAGTTTTCACAAAGTAATAAAGACAAACATCCACATTTCTCTCTGATCTGCGGGCAAGATGCTGATAGGCTAGCACTTTCTCAAACTGTCCAATTAGGGTTTGAGGAGAGTCAGTCAGTCCTGGCCAGACACATTGTTGATCCTGATTATGCAGCTACTAGAGGTGAATGCATGTGAAACACCAAAGCAAAAGTTGATATAAAGCAAAGTTCATTAGTCATCAGTGGTTTTGAGTAACATTTATTATCCCTATGGTATTGTTGCATACAGCCTACAACTTAATACTAACTGAGAAATCAATCTTAATATTTGCTCTAAAACGTGCTTTATCAATAGTAAAGGCTATTGTCAGACACCACAGGGTAGCAGCTTTTACAAATATTTGAATTCTTGGGGAAAAAATAACTCAGGAAAGTGCATTTCAGGATTATCATGGCCCACATTTCATTATAGATGTAACACTTACATCTTCTGTCACGTAACTTTTTCTATCCTACATTGTGCCCACAGAGCAGTTAGCCTTTGGGAACCACTTTGCAGTGCTGCACTGCTCCTGTTGGTTCTAACAACTCTTTTCTTGTTCCCTGTGATACAGAGCAGCTGTCTTCCTCATTTACTGTAATTGAGGGCCTGCCGTACCCTCACCTGGATAGCCAAGGATGAAAATAATGTTGCCTGACTAGTATGAATGGCTGGTTCCACTCAGCTAGGAAGGAATATTTTTCAATTTATGTGTATTTTTGTTATCAGCGTCTTATTTTCAATTAAGACCTTTATTAGATATTAAATACTGAATGTCATGCTGGGTTACAGTTATATTACTTGGATCAACTACTTGAAGCATGTTTCGTCTAAATCGAATTAACATGCAGTCATTGAACTCATTCAATTCAGTATGTGAAACACCCCCCAAGAGGAATCAAAATTCACAAAATGGAACACCACAAAACATGCAAAAAAATAGTTTTAATAGTTTTTTATAGGTTTTATTGGGCTAATGTGGTCCTTTAAATAGGCTACAGGCTAAGTCCAGACCAATTTCAGCTCCGCTTCTCCATCACATCACCACCTTACCTGACTCACATTTGTGGTAACTCAAGCCGTCATAGATAATGATATGCACAAGTTAATGTCACACAAATCCACATGACATAACCAGATTTGATGAGTATCTTCATATTATTTGAATGCACCCACACACAAAAAAATCTCCCTTTATGTTTCTCTCTCTTTATCTGACTTTCACTTTTTCTGCACCCCTACTCTCTCTCCCTTCCATCTCAGAGTAATCTGGGAAGCAGATATTTCTCACACTACCCTGAATAATTAATAAGATGTGGGAGTTCTCCCTCACAGTAATTCAAACCCCTGATCAGTACGTAAAATATAAGAACAGAAATCTTATCACTGAATTAAAACCCATAACTTATGCTTTGGACATTCTCTTGTTAAGGTTGGAGTTGAAGCGTAGCCTTTGTAGCCACAATTCTTGTTTTTCTAGGTTCCTTGGAACTTTATAGAAGCTACAAGCTTGTCTTGCAGCAAATATATGCTCTAGCCCCCTTCATCACTGGCAACGCAATAGGAAGCACTTTGAAGGCATTCCTCCTCTTAGCTGACATGTTTTGGGCTCCAGTCTACTGGAATTATTGATCAATTCCTTGGGGGGGAGGTTGTGGAGCTTTGTGAAAATCTGGAGTGGGAGCTGGGAAATAGCTGTGTTCTCACTGCAGGAGGATGCCCACCCATCCTCTCATGAGCCACTTTCAGAGGTGAACTTTGGAGAACACAGTTGGGTCCGGACATTCTCCTTTTATACATGAAGAGTGCAAAAGGAAATTCTTTGCTCAGACATGTTCACAGCAACATACAAATGTTCCAAGCATCCAGGCGAGGGGTGGCACAGCAGGCAGAGGCAGAACCTAATGTATAAATACCTGCTGTAGAGATCATGTGTTTTAGCACATCAACACCTGTGTAGATCACCAAAAATGATCTTGACATCTTACTCCTTTGTCTTCTGTGTGTGGCGCCACTGCTGCATCCTGAGACATTTGTGTTCTTTGTGTTTTTTTTGTTACACGCCAACCTTCGGAGTATCTCCTGCTATGTTCTCACATGAGCTCATTCAGACATTATATGGGGTTCTTAGCAGGGGGGTGGAAAAACTCCAGCGAGAATAACAGGAGCCTGTCACTCTGACATTTGTGTTATCACATTCAGCCGTCTGAGAGCAGCAATGGAGACTCTAACAGTCTTCATATCTGATGGAGGTCAAATAGGGCTTGTATCAGCACCTTTAAGAAGAAGACAAAATAAATGAAAAAGTTAATGAAAAGATTTTGGATTGTGAAGTCAATGTTTAAGAAACTGACAATACTACCTGTTCCATTGGGAAAGGCAAGGGTTTGTCAAGCTGAGAGATAAGAATCATTTTTGGATGTGTGAACATGATCATTAAGTGTAGTCGTGTTCAGCTCTGACTGTTCTGAGATCTTTGTTTCATACATTATACACGTGTGCAGTGTGGAATCATTTATTCTGTGTTATGTCGGTCAGTTAATGAAAAATGTTTAGTAGATTACCATTGAAGTCAGATTTCAGATATGTTCCTCTACACCACATGTGTTTACTGTCACTTCAGAAGAATGATGGAAATACTCAGGAAGTCAGGAAGGAGTGCATAAAGCTGTAGCAGTAAGAGCAGTCGGATGGTAAAACAGGTTAAACGAGTAACCGATTGTAAAATGTATTCAGTTCCCTGACTTTTTCTCTGACCTGCATAAGCCTCAGTGCAGTTTGAGATCCTTTGGATGGGGTCTGCTTATCGTTCCTGGATTGAGGCTTTGCCTTTGGAGTCAGGGCCTTTGACTCCGAAATTACCTGCTGGAAGAGATTGGGCAGGCCAGCTCAGAGCTTTTTAAAGGTTAGAGAAACAAGAGTCGAGATTTAGATTGGACAAAGACCTATGAAATGAGAAGTTGGCTGTTGGCAGGAGATGGAATGCACACTCCCGTCTGCGATATCAAAGTCATGATTTGTATGCCCATTGCAGCCTGACCTCCCTCACCTCATGTTGCATCAGCACAACAATGTCAGTACTTCTGCCTTGGCAGAGGTTGTTTTAAGCATTGAACAAAATACAAATGCAGTCATTGTACGGTTGAAGACAGTCTCTTTCACTAGGAGAGTTACCATTAGAAGATGGTAAATTATGGCCAAACAGAGATTAACCTGGTCCGCAACAATACTCAGCCCACACCCCACCAATGTATCCAGTGTGAGTTACAGTCACATGTCATTTGCAGCGATCAGAGTGTATTTCTTGGGTAAAGAGTATTTTCTTGGATAAAAAGCAAAGTTAGTCCTGAATAAAACATTATCTGTCTTAATTATTTCATGTCTAACAATAAATTAACATTTATAACTGACACCAGTTTACCGTCAAACACAATAAATATATGACCTGGTTTCTAAGCCCACTCAGCCAAGCTTTCTTTACACTAAACACCGGATCCATACTGACCTTACATCCTAACCTTCCTGTGTAACAGTAAAGGAAACTTGTGCCTAGGGGAGTTAATCACATGTTACATTATTAGCATTATTTATTCTCCAGGTTCCCATTATACTTTCTTTCTGTAAACCCTAAGCCACAACTCCACACAAGTCAGAATCTGGCAATTATTAGGCAAGTTTCCCTCGAGCAGTGCAGAAGCACATAAACACATAAGATCACAGATGCACTTGTAATTTCCTGTTCTGTGCACACCACAGTTTACTGTACAACGGACCTGCACACACAAACCTCCCACGCATATGCACATTGTGCAAAACAATTAGTTCAACACAAAACACACAAGAATACCCAAAACTCTCTCTCATTCACAAACACAGAGACAACGCAGTTAAACTTGTTACTTCTACCGGTATTGTTTCCTGCAGAAATAAATGCAAATTCAATAATGATTTGCAGACACTACATTTTTTATTCAGTAAAAGGCAAATATAAATCCAACCTTGAAACATTTAAGACCACTTGAGCAACCGTTTTCAAATAAAGCATCAAATTCCAATAAATAAATATATATATATATATTTATAATATATATATATAATATATATATATATATATATACTCTCACTGAACTTGTGAGTGGATATGCATGTGGGTGGGTTCTTCATAAGTTGTTGCAGTAATATTGTAGACTCAGTACTGTTAGGTTTGCTGTGGGTGTGTAATTACAACAGGGTGCTGAGAGACACCAAAGCAACCATGGTTTACAATAAGACAATCATTAAGGAAGGTGGGTGAAACAAAAGACAGTGAGAGCAGAGTCAAGTTGGCCTCTGTGACCCTCACCATGGGAGTAATATGTTCATTGGTGTATTGTTTCCCCTACAGTATGAAAGCTCCAGGCCACACAATGCTCACAATGCACTTGCATTCCCAAGTGTGTTCACACAGACATTAAGGAACATACAGTAAGCTTACTAATGCACGTTCCTAATGCTACTACTGTTTAAACATTTACACTGACAGTGTTTTTTATGGTTTTGTCATCTGAGTGTTTTCAGTTTAATTATTACCTCCTTGTGCTTCATGTTTATATATGAGTTGTTCCTGTGTCTAATGTTTTCCCACTCTCTGTGTTGTTTCCTGTTTTATTTTGTAATTTATGCTCCTTGTGTGTTTTCTTTCTTCACTTCCTGTCTTTGTGATTGTCTGCACCAGTATTCATGTATTCCACCTGTGTTCAGTTGCCCCTGCCTTCCCTGTGTATGTAAGTCTCTGTGCTTCCCCTTGTCCTGGTTGGTTCGTGGTCATGAAATGCCTCGTCTCCTGTGCCTGTCATCCTTTGCTTCATATGCGTCTCTAGTAACATCCTGATGCTTTCCCCTGTGTCCTATTGTTTTTTTCAGTTTGGACTTTTTGAGATCTCTCGGTTGGATGTTTTCTCTGTTGGACATTTTCCTATTAAAAGGACACTTTTTGTTTAAAACTGTGCCTCTGCATCTTGGGTCCACCTGTTTAACATAACCCTGACAGTGTTAGTGCTTCTGATAAGGAAACAGAGGAATATCTCTACTCACACAATATTTTATGAACTTCAGAATACAAATGTTTTTTCTATTCTTGTTGGTACAGAATGTGTGAGGGGAAGGGAAGACCGTCAGCCAAATAAGGTTTTCCATTGTAACCTTTGGATCTGGAGCAGTGTTTATTGACGTGGGAGAGGAGAGTTGTTGGGAGCGTTTCACTGGGGTTAGCTCCTATTTATTATAAGCTGTTTGGGAATTGACAAATTAAAGCACGTCCAAGTTTTTCAGAGTGGGCAGGCATACATTTTGCTGCAGGTATTTCTCTTGTGTAATGATTTCCATGTCCTGAAAATGTTCCCCAAATTACCACCTTAGTGAATCTTAAAAAAGGTGCCAGGATCCATAAACCCGGTTAATGGTCGATCCCCACAAGAAAATGAAGTATACAATAAGAATGTTTTAATGAGCATGCTCTCTTCTGAACACATACAGTGTGTTTGGTAACCGAGAGCAAAAGTTATGATTCACATTACAGACATAAGTGAGCATTTTCAGGATATGAAGCCATGGTAAGCCAGTTGGCTGACCGCACTGCATGACATCAGCTGCTGCACCTACTTTTAAGAATCATTACTTGAGCTCATTCCTTGTTGGCCCTGCTATAATATTCAGAGCAGTAAAGCTCAGTTACTACATTCATTACATAGGCTTACAACTAAAACATGCTTAAAATGTAATGCATTTTGTTCTAACTAACAATTCAACAACAAATGTAATTCCTACCCATGAAACAACATAACAGAAAAACAACCAAATAAAATGACATCCTCAGATTTCAATGTAGCTGCAGCTTACACATGGCCTCCTTCGACAAATTACAGAATTTGAGAATTACTGCAAAAGTGTTTAGTGTAGTATTTACCTGAGATAAGATAAGTGCATTTTGGTCTTCCTGAGACTGGGTCTGCATAGACTCGCAGGACTGCGAGCTTTCTTAACAGCACATGTTACGGACGATTAAACTAAAGGCTTGTTTTATGTACTGTATACAGTATATGTGGTGTTTACTTAGTCATATCCTTTGAAAACAGTTGCACACAGTGTTGTTTTTACTTTTGCATGTTGTTCAGCCAAATCCAACAGAGGGGTTCATTTTTCTGACGATAAAAAAATAAGCTTTTGGAAAACAATTAAACACAGTGATAACTTCTTATCACAAGTGAGCATGTTTGTCCCAGGCCTAAGGGTTAGGGTTACACTTTAATCATATTGAGATCAACAGCACTTGTACAGGAACCATTCTGTCTCAAGTATTTTAATCCATATAAATGGTTGATCACCATGTCCGTGATCACTATATCCACTTTCCACTAAAGAAGATTTAATAAGATAAAATAATTTAAAGGAAATAAACATAAATTAGTAATTAATTGATTTAATGGTTTTGACAGAGGACAGTAAGCTGACCTGACCTGAGGTGTCTGGATGTATTCTTGACCTTTAAACCCACCATTACAGTAGTAAAACAACAAAGTAGCCAAATCAGGTGCTAGCTGGTTAAATTTGTAATTGTGTTAATGTGTCTGTGTCCATGATTTCTGCTTTGGTTTTTAGTTTTAACTTCACTGATTGAAGCTGAGCACTATTCTCCTAATTCAGATTAATCCTTGTTTGATTTGAAAGACTTTAGCACATCAAGTCGTTGATTTGTTCATAGTACTTTCTCAGAGTACTGCCCACTCTTAACATATTTGGGTTATTTTCCATTATTTCTGATTAAACAGAGCTACTTTTAAAGTAGTTTATTTTACTTGCTCAGATCTGTAATTACGAATAGACACAAATAAGTCACTGTCCTTTATGTACAATCCAAACTGTTTGGCCCTGTGATGAAGCAGCTGCAGAGACTACCACAGCATTTGGTCTGTTGGCATACTGGAACCAAGTGCTTTCTATCTTGCAGGTAATGACATTTTGACGAGCAAACCGGCAGTGTCCTGTCGTTTACTCTTGATGAGCTCAGTTCACATTTACACCTGGGGCTGCTTGAGCAGGTTTCTGTGTGATTTCTTCATGTGTCGAGTGATGAGATAATAAGCACCTTTAGTGTGCAGACTTTATAGATGTGATAAGCCTGCCTGAAAAGCATGGAAACAGTAATGACTATTCAAAGACTTTTAATTTCATATTTATTATTAAATGAAACCAGGATTGGTCACATCTGTAAAGTACAACTTTTCAATGTTTGAAATTAACAGATTTAGATGCATTAAATTCTAAGTTCTCCAAATCATATTAAGTAATTACTTTTATGGGAAAAATTGATGCATGGTGTATATTAAAAGCTAATTATCAGTGAAAATGTTTTAAAATATTATGATGACTTAAGGAATAAAGAAGTGAACTTTTCTGTAAAGAAACCATTATAGAACACTGATTTGCTGTGTTTAAGGACCTTCACAATCAGTTTTTTTAAGGTCAGAAAGAAATATATATAAGTTGTATATAGTTGATTTGTTTGCCCGCGACCAACAATGTCAGATGCATCATGTCTGAACAACTTGTCCACTCAAGGTTATAGCTATCTTCTACATCAGAAAAGTTGAGTTGTTTGATCCATAGTCCTAGTCATAGTATAGGGTTACTGAATGAAATGAGCACATACGACCACTGGCACACATGGCTTCTTGATAGTTAGATAGAGTAATGAAACTCTGGACTGTATTGAAGATTTCCGTTCATCCAAATAAGACAAATGATGACAAAAGCATTTTCTTAGTTACCTCTGCAAATGGATTTATTTGCCAGAATTTGTTACAACAATCTGTGATACTGTATATATAGATGATACACTCTCACCAATGGCTTAATTAGGAGCATCATGCTGACTGGAGCATCCCATTACTTTCAAACGAAGGTGGCAAAAGTACACACTTTTTACTCAAGACCTAATACAATATTTCAGTTAAAAATGACTACAAGTATAAACACTGCTTTCCCTTTTTACTTATAAAGGGCTATGCTTTGAAATGAACTCAAACATAAATGTAAAATGTCGTTCTCTTAAGGCTTTTTCAACTGTAAGTATCTGTGCACAGAAAACTGAGACTCATGTCACTTTATTATAGTTCTAATGCCACTTTACTTAAACCACTCTGCAAATGAAATGATAAAAAACAATGAACTAAAAAAAGGGGTTGAATCAAGAAACTGTTTTTGAGCATGAAAAAATAGCACTGGAGGAAATGTGTGGGGGAGGATATACTGAAAGAAGCTTTCTTTTAAATTTGACATTGTCCACGTCGCCAGCGATGTTGGCAGACTATTCATTTTCTTCAATGTTGAAACTCCTTGTGATGAACACACGTGGCACACAGTTTTCATCTATGGTGTGTGATATGTAGTGTTAGATATACAACAAGCAATCGTCTCCTGTGTTATTATCTATTCAAGTTGAAATCTGTCATAATGTTTGAAAGGCAGTGTTCAATGAGGCAAAGTAAGACAAACATGGAAAATGACCCTTAAATGCATTCAAATTAAAATAACAAGAATGTTTTGAACATGTAAGGTGTATAAAGTATAAATATTCCTGTAAACATGTGCAGAGTAAATGTAAAAAGTCAGAAAAATTAATAATGAAGACACCAAAAAAATCTACCAAAGTACAGTAACAAAGTAGTAGTTCTTAGTTACTTCCATCTGCTTTTAAATCAGTGCCATTTCAGTAAGTGTTAAAATCTGTAACACCTGTCCTGGTGGAATTCATACCCATTCTATGATGAAGTTACATCACAAGCCAAATTCCATTCACAACAGGAATTACATACACATTTTATATTTATTACACATTAATTGAACTTCATCCTTTACGCTACTGCTGTTCTGTAAAAAAACCACTGAAGGAACCAAATGTCTGTCTTGACGTAACCGATTTTGGGTTCTAGACCAGCAAAGTCTTGGTGTTACTCTCGAGCCACTCATCCTGACTGAGGGCTAGTTCTTTTTTAAATTCAGTCGTGTTTCCTGTTAATTTTAGTCCTTTTTTGCTCCACTTTAGCTTTGTTCCTCGCTCCTTAAAGACTCCTGAGGGAAACATGTTTAGATAATAAATGTTCCACTGTGTTAAAGCAGGAATAGTGTGTCTGCTGTTTGCTGAGCAGGTGGTATACAGAGACTCTTTAGCACTTTTTCACTGAAACAGCTGCTGCCGGAGTCAGCTTAACAATGAGATATATATAAGTCCATACAACTAAGAGCCCCTGCAGATTCATGCATACATTTCCTTATTGTTTTCATATTATTTTCAATAATCATACATTATATATACATATATTGATTATTTGATTTATGAGAGAGAGATAAATAAGAAATAAAGTTGCAGATTACAAACAATATCATCACATCAATATGGCTGGGTAACCTGAAGTCAGTAGTCTGCAGTCCATTCAGTCTGCAAGTACAGGAAGTACATTTTTATTCATCCTTTTTATTGTAGGTCCAAATGTGTTGAAGGATAATCTGACCCAGACTATCAAAACTCCCAACAGTCCAGTCGCTATATACTTCTCCAATTGAATCATATACAGATCAGATGGGGCCAGGCAACAAGACATATTGACCCCTCACACATGTCTGAAAAACTGCAGTGTACTCATAAATGCATGTATGACTGTGGGGTTAAACTAATAGTACTAATAGTATGAGTTTATTTTAGTGCCCATCCACATACATTTGGCACTAATCAAGTGACAGTACAAACATCACTGGTTTTGCATGGCCACTTCAGGGAATCAATATAGGTGGTACTGTGAGTTATCAAATCAAAATCAAAATAAACACCGTTGAAAATATAGTTATTTTTAAGGTAAACTTTTAACCACAGAATATATTTGACAGAAATTGAAATACATATATACAAATTTGAGTGCATAATGGTGCTTGTGTATGTATGCCATTAGGATTCATGTGTTTAGTAGAACACTAGTAGCATGTCCTCCAAGTGCTGAACAGTGGTTATCTGCAGCTCCACCAGTTCATTCATTAGTCCATCAGCAGGCTAATTCAGTCTCATCATTCTTTAAGCTTATTATGTTGTATCGTGGAATGTTAGGTGCAAGTCTGCTGAAAGATTCCCTCATTCAAGAGATTACACATATGGAAATGTGTATGTGTGTGGGTGTGTGTGTGTGTGTGTGTGTGTGTGTGTGTGTGTGTGTGTGTGTGTGTGTGTGTGTGTGTGAGAGCAAGACTTTGGTGCAAACCAAATGACTATAAAATTGTTTCCGCATGCAAAGGCAGTAATCTCCTCCTGCCAACACTAACCGCTGGAGTGTTGCGTGATTGTTTGAGACATCTCACAATAGAACATTCTTTTATGCCGCATAGCACACTCTAGGGTGGTGTTCTGTAAATAAACTTTTATACAAATTATTTTGCCAAGTTTGACAGAAAAATTACTTGTTATTTCAGACTGTTTTTAGAAGAAAACATTACTTGGCTCTTTAGATACGTTTTCCTTATTTTCCTGTCATGTTGAGGATTCCACAATATGAAAATACAACAAAGGTTTTCATGCTGTGGCATTTCTAAGTGTGGGTACTCTGTTCAAATGAATTCATGTTTTTTGTTTTAACTTGATTCACTTCATAACATGAAGCAGCATTGTGACATATAAACCATGAAGATACAGTTTAGGAGCCTCAATCTATGTTCACATCAAAAATCAGAATAGGGAAAAAATGTGATCTCAGTGACTTTGACCAAACCATTATTGTAAGTGCCAGACATGCTTTTAAAAATCTAATTGATTGCTAAATCGTTATTTAAGATAGATGGGCTACAAGAGCAAAATCCTCTGTCTATTTAGAGCATTAATACCAATACAGATTCATCTCTTTATAATACTCTATGTCAGTGGTCCTCAACCTTTTTTGCGCTGCGGACCGGTTGGATGTGAGACAATATTTTCACGACCGGCCGTTAAGGTGTGTCTACGGAGCCTCATTACGGAGTCCCTCTGGTACCTCTGGTGACGGCGGTAGATATTTTTTTAATTTAACGGAATTTGGAGAGGTTTTTTTTGGTTATTTAAAATAAATAATTAATTTGTTAATTAAAAAAAATTCCACCGATGTCACTACAGATATGATGTCGGAAATGGCAACAGAGTTATTAGTGCTGTTGTGGCGATCTCAGGGTATTCTGCTCTACTTTAATCCAGGACACCGGCAGAGTTGTTTATCTCAAACATAGTTTTAAGGCCGCCGTCATTTGCGATCTCCAGCAGCTGATCTTCTTCTTAAACAGACATGCTGGATTCACCTGGTTTGTTGACAAATGGGTCCGACAAATACCGTGTGGGTTTGTGTTCAGCGAAAAAGTGATGTGACCGAGACAAGCGTCTTGAAATGCGTAAAGCATGAGTCATAAAGGAGAGGATCCGGTAATTTTTCAAAATAAAACACCGTTTTATTTTGAAAAATGACCGGATAATAGATAAAACAGCAAAAATGTAAATTGCTTATTCTTTCTGTGCGGCCCGGTACCAAATGACCCACGGCCCGGGGGTTGGGGACCACTGCTCTATGTCACAAAATAAAAGCCTTAAACCTTTGTGATTAGAACAGGAGATTGGCAGTATGAATGTGCAACTGACCAATCTACAGAAATGCAGTATCTCAGAGGAAGGTTTCCAACATCTTGTATAACCAAAAGGAGTAAATATATCCAGGGTACGTGTGCTGTTCCTAATAAAGTTCCACAATTAACACTGTATGGATACAATTAAGGCATGAATTACAACATACTGTATGTAGACACAATACAAGGTTTAGTAAGCTATAGGTGAGGACAAAGGTTTAACCATTTCTTTTTAAGTGTTCCCAAGTGAAAAGTGACTTCATTAATTGAGAAACGGCAAGGTTAAGACCAAGTAAGACTCCGGCTAGGATGGAAGCTATACTGAATACCTCGGCATGAAGGATGGACATGGAGTACCTTTAGGTGAGCATCCAAATAGCTCATCGTCAATCTGACCTATTTTTGTAGATGACAGCCTACTAAAGCCCGGCAAGACCAAATTTTTGTGCATAGCATTTCCAGTGAACACCTATTACTGGATAGGACAGACTTACTGATCATAAGTGAGCAAAATTAGTGGACTTGAGTGACCCAGCAAAGGCTGGAATTCAAAGCCAGTAGAACATCTGTGTAAAGACCTGAACATGGTAGTTCACAGATTTTCCGACGGAGCTTCAGGGGATCTGTCAGAGTGGGATAAAGTGCCCAGAATGTAATCACTGTCAAAGAGGCTTCTAAAATACAAAATTTAGGGTCTGAGAACTTTTGTAAACAACACAGTTCTAGGTTTTTAGTTTTTACAAAATTGCTTTGATTGGCAAAAAAGCTACTGTATTCATACTTTTCTCTCTCGCTTGCGCTGACATGCAGAGAAACTTACGAAGGCAAACAAACACACTTGCATGTTTTTACTTTGTGAGTTAGCACATTTGTTGGCATATGTTATTCCCTAGCCCCTGAACCAAACCTTAACCATCAAAGTAAATGCGTGACATTTACATATTCGAACCCTAACCCTAAAAGCAAGTCTTAACCCTGAAACAGACCATTAAAAGTGCGTCAGAAAGTGAGGACCAGCCAAAATGTCCTCACTCTGTAGCTTGTATCCTCAAAATGGTCCTCACAAAGGCGTACACATACGCACACAGTCTGACCCGCTGTTACAGGCCATAGTAATAGGTGCATGCAAGTTCCAAAAAAATAATTTATTACATTTTTTATTGTCGGTTTGACCCACACTCGCCCCTTACCCAACAATGCCCTAGCATGTTCTGACAACCCCTCTACATCTTTATATTTTTGGCAAATTTTCCCCTTATGTTAAATACATTTTTTAATGTCAAAATATTGGTTGGCCCGACCTGGAGGGGTATAGTCTGGCCAAGGCTATTTTACATCCCCGGGTATAGTTTGGCCTAGGACAGTTTATCCCCGGGGTATACTCTTGCCTAGGCCATATTTTTCCACAAATCATTTGATCATAAAAATACTGTCTTCACACATTCTCATACCATCTAACCAATGGTGATGGTTATTTATTGGCTTTGTTTTGTCAAAGTCAGTCAGAAATTCCTGTTCAGTAGTCAAAAACACAGTAACTACAATAAAAGAAGAGCATACTTAAAAACACCTCAGGTAATTTAAGAATCATGTTTGGGTTTAATACCTTGTCAGGTGATGTGCTGACACTAACATTTGTGTGGCCATCATTCAGGCTTTCTGTTAAGACACGCTCATAGATGAAGCTGTACATGAATGCTTGCTTCATACCTCACAATAAAGTTAATTGTAGTTGGCAGATGACTGAGGATGGGAAAGGCTGGCCAAACTCCAGTAAAAGCTTGTAGGTGTGATTAACACCGCATCCATCACCAGCAACCAAAGTGCAGAACGCAGCAGTTTGTTTCGTTATATTTCCAAGTATAACCAAATGGTTTTTACTCCAGTTTTCTTTTGTTAGATGAATAACATACAGTAGCAAGTTTCTTTAATTCCTAAACATGAGTGATTATCAGATTTTTTAAGATCCCATGGCACTGCGTCCACCCATCCATTATCTATACAGCTTATCTGTGGCGGGTCGGAGGGGGACCTGGAGCCTATCCCAGCCAAGAATGAGTCAGCTCAGTCTTGACTGATGGCCTGTGATACTCTCACCTCTACTCTTGATGATCTAATAAAGGAAAAACAGTCTCTGACACTAAAAAGCATACCTTTTATAATTTCTGTACAATTTGTAACTTGCCAGCTAATATTTGCTCTAATTGTTTGTTCTCTGAGCAACTTCACACTGCTAGAGCAGCCTCTCTCTCCTCTGCCCTTATCATTCTAGACCTTTCTGCTGCAATTAACACAGTGAACCACCAGATCCTTATTATCTTCGTTCAGGATCTGGGTGTCTCAGGCTCTGCTCCTGCTCTCATCCTACCTCAACGACCGCACTTACCAGGTAACTTGGTGAGGATCTGTGTCCGAACCTTGTCCTCTCACTACTGGGGTCCCTCAAAGTTCCTTCCTGGGTCTCCTTCTCTTCTCTCTGTACACCAACTCTCTCGGCTCTGTCATTCACTCACAAGGTTTATCCTACCACAGTTACGCTGATAATACCCAACTAAACCCAATCTGAAACACAGGTAGCAGCACGAAGCTCTGCCTGTCTGACTGGCATCTCTCAATCTATGTCTGTACACTACCTGAAAATCGACCTTGACAAGATCAAACTACTTTTCCTTCCAAGTAAAGGCTCTCCCATCCATGACATGACTATAACCTTTGACAAATCCGTGTTAGCCCACACCCCTATTGCTAGGAACCTGGGTGTGACACTCGACAGTCCAATTTCCCTTACTGCTAAAATTACTGCAACGACCCACTCGTGTAGCTACATGCTGCACAACTAGAGGACTGAATTTATCTTGATCAATTTAATTAAATATATTTATTTCACACCTAGCCCTATGAGACAAATTGTGATTTGTGAATATGGCCTATACAAATAAAATTTGATTGATTGATTGACAACATCAGGAGAAAAGGTCCCCTTCTCACTCAGAAGACAGCGCAGGTTCTGGTCCAGGCCCTGGTCGTCTGACGCCTGGACTACTGCAACTCCTTCCTGGCTGGTCTACCTGCTAGTGGCATCCGACCTCTGCAGCTCATCCAGAATGCAGAAGCTCGACTGGTCTTTAACCTTCCTAAGTTCACTCACACTACTCAGCTCCTCAGCACCCTACACAGGTTACCAGCGGCGGCCTCTTTCCACTACAATACACTATTGCTTGCATACCGCGCTGCTAACGGATAGGGTCCAGTCTACATCCAGGACAAGATCAAACCTTACACCCCAGTCCATCCACTCCGCATCTGCCAATCGGCTTGTTGCTCTCTCACTTTGAGTTAAACACTCAACAAAATCAAGATTGTTTGTTGTCCTGGCTCCTGAATGGTGGAACAAGCTCCTCATTGAAATCTGGAAAGCAGAAGGTCTGCACATCTTCCATGGCAGACTAAAGAGACTCTTCCGACTATACCTTGGATAAAATAGTTTTTGAGAAAGTAGCACTTTAGTAGCACTTACTGTATATGGCACTTACCTATAGTACTTTGTAGATTGGCTTGCTTGATTTTTGGTCTGGTTTTGTTCGTTCATGGTTGATGCACTTATTGTAAGTCACTTGGGATAAAAGCATCAGCTAAATGAAATTTAATATCATGTTATGTTCATGTTTTGTTATAATAAACAGTTATTTGTAAACATGTACAAATTGGTAAATCCCCCCAAATTTTTAGCAGATAGATTTAAAACATTGCTTCTAACAAATGTGTAGCTCAGGTTAGATGTCAAATTTGAGGATAATTAGAGTATAGTACATTTTACATTTTTTTTAAAGCAAAAGCAATATTATTTAGCATTTAGTGGTCAAAATTGAATTATGACATCCTCTGTAAACTATGGGGAAAATAACTATACTTCTTAGCTTCTTTTTATCGGCCAAATAAATTTGTTTAACCTTGCTTTCTTTTTAATAGTGTCTGACTTGTGTTCTTGGATCTCAGCGATATAGTAATGTGTTGCCAATATCAAAAGCATTGATAATACAAAATACAAAAATAAGTCCTCCTGGAGAATTCTCCTGTAATTTGTACCAGCTGCATCTAAACAGGTCACTTTCACTTACACCTTAAGTCATCAAACCCTGAAACCTCTCCCACTCTCATACACTCAAGAGGACAGAAACCATATTGTCCTTTGAGTCAAGTGTGACGATGACCCAGGTCACTACAACAACCTGGGGCCACAAGATGTGACCCGGGGCCGTACTTTAGACTGAGGTCAAAGGTCAGACTTTCAGCTGTCGCAGAGAGGCTGTTTATGCTTTCCTGCCTTCAAAGTGAAACTCAAAAAAGCATGAAAAGTTAAAATCACAACTTGGAGACTCTGGAATTTCAAGTGATTAAATATATGTTTTGAGGGGGAGAGGAGTTTTTCTTTTTTTTTGGTTGGCACTGAAAATTGTCATGGAAACTTAGAGGGAATTTAGGCTGATCTTATGGTGTGTCATGCCCGTAACTAATGACATGCCGCAAGCGTTATTCCCTAATATAGGCACAGCCAGGAATAACATTGCTGGCTTTTCTCAAATGAAATCACAGAGAAAAAGAAAGTTCCTGGGGCTATACTGTATGTGCATGTTCTCAAGCGCATTACTTGCAGATTTTAATGCTGTACACCCCTCATAACACCCAAAGAGTACAATCCAACAAATGCACATGTGCACTTTTATCTCTTACATTATTCCTTCCAAACCCAAGCGTGGAAACCTAATTAGTCTGATAATGTTAATTTCCTGTTTTTGTATGGAGGATGAGGATAAATACTGCTTTTCTTCCACTGCCAAACCTCTTCAGTGGAGTGCTCTATCTCTTCCCCACATTGTCTGACATGCTTTTTTCTGCAGGAGAACATTGTGACGCACACAAAGCACAGTTAAAACCTCATCCAGATTAACTGATAAAGAGATGGACAGAGCAGAACGCTCTGCAATCATTTCCTTTAATAAAAAAGTTAAAATATCAGAAAAGCATGATTAATTGCCCCAACCCCCCAGACGGCTAGAGAAATAAGAAGCAATTAGATTGTTTACTCAAGCAGAAGTATCTCTACAATAATGTGAAAATTACTATATTATACATACAAGTATATTTAGAATCCTGCACATAAAGTATTGCAGCTAAATCTACTAGGCATTAAAGCAAAAATCCCCTTCTCCCAATGAAGAGTAGATTAACCCAAATCCAGAATTTGCTTCCATGTGATGAGAATTATCTTCCACCTCTACATACCCCTCCACCTACATGGTGGAATAAATATTTAGGACCATGAAACCTTAGTATGGCTGAGGTGGAGCTGGTCTGAGCTACCTGACGGTCAACAGATACATTTTAAGAGACATTTTGAGGGGAAGTAAAAAATATCTTGCAAAGGAAATATACAAGTTAAGAACCTCAAAACCCTGCTAAAGTACAGTGCCTGAGTAAATCTACTAAGTAACTTTCCACCATTGCGCCTTACATAATTTCTTCTCCTTTAAAGTTTTAGAAACTGTCCACATTCCTCCATTTTCTCTGTGGTGAGAAATTCGACGTTCTGGCTTGGTTCCTGGTTTCAGGTGATGTTTGGTCTTCCCTTCAATCCTCTCTTCTTTCTTTTCATCTCTGTCATCTCAGCTCCCACCCCCTGCCAGTCTGGCTCTGAAAAGACAGGAAGTTGGTAGGGAGGTGGGGCGGGATGGACACAGACATAAAAGAGGCCAAGCTTCATTGTTTACGTGAACTGGACTCAAGCTCTACGTGCACCCATCTTCAGTTAACCTCTGAAAGCACAGCATCCCCAGATCATCTCGTAGCCCCACAGCTGCAAACAGCAGAAGCATGCTAGAGAGGAACAGGAGCGAGACATACGTGCTGCCTGGAGGCAGGCAGTAAATCAAACTGTTAACGATAAAATAGGCGTGGAAGGCGTTCCTGCTTTATTAGTCTGGATTGTGGCAAAGAGCTGACAGAATGCCAAAAATCGAATTCAAAGCTTTAGAAATGAGTGTACCTGCCATGCGAGACACACCAGGATCACCCCCTGTACATCACAGGGCAATGAAATATCCTCCTAATTTCTTTGGCACCTGAATGAGTAGCCTTTTAGAGGGGCAAATTGCAACCATACTGAAGTGGTCTTGGCAATATGTAGTCAGATTTTTGTAAGTTATTTTGTGTTTTTCTTGCTAGATGTGGGCCATTATTTGTAACCTATCCTACCCTCATGCATACACAGCTGAGGAGTTTAAATTCAGCTTAGGGACATGCGCACAAACGTGCACGTTAATATGGGCTCGACCTCAGTGAAACATGACTGCTCATGGCTGTTGTTAGATTTCTCTTTGTTTGAAAGAAGGTTGCATCTTTTTTTTCAGTGATTGACAGATGTTCTGGTGGAGTGACAACATTTTCTAACCAAAAAAACGATCCAGAAGTTTTTTCGTTGAATTCTTCTTTGCTTGTTTGTTTGTTTAAGATGGTGATATCTTATTTGCGGATTTCAGTCTTCATTTGGCTGATTAATCTGTCATGTAGAGACCTGCATTCATCCACCCACCTCCTCCACCATTCCACTGAACAGTTCACCTAAAACGATCTCTCTGATGTGACAGCAAATTGACAGCTAATCAAAACAGAATTATCTTGTTTGTTAAAATCACATTTTCATTGCACTGACCTGTATTTCTTTTCTCCTCAGGCAATTTGTAATGTACAGTTTAATCAGTGAGACACGAGAAACAAGAGTTATAACTGTAAATTCATATAATTCAAGTAGCTGCATGTATTACACATAATAAACACTACATGGCTGTCACTGAGTAATTATTATGTTATTATTATTAATATATGTACTGCTCTAGGGAAGTCCATATATCAAGTTTTTACTGTAGTGTTTTATTAGTATGTTCATTTATGAACCACCATCTTTTGGAGTAACAGTTGGTGGAAGTGTTTGTGCTTGACCAGGGCTGGAATGGAATTAAAGCAATAAAGTCGTTTTGATCTTTTGTTAGGGGTGCAACATATTACAAAACAAGTTTTCTCCTGGCACATCGCCTATAAGTATGATGGGTTCTTGTTCCAGCTGTTTCCAGCCATCTGTATAATAAATTAGGAAGCCATAATGCTCCCATACATTTGAGTTAATGGATATGGGATCTTTCCTCAGTTCCTCCTCTTCTCCAGTTCACATTTGCTTCACTATCAACTGCTTTGAACCTTTGTTTACAATAATCTAAATATATTAAAATGTGAAATTAATCCGTAGTTCAAATGTTTTTTGTACCTTAAAAATGTTCAGAATATCTGAAATATTTACAGAGTAAAGACAGAAGTCACACAAAGTTATCAGGGAAATAAAGAAATGAAACCAGCCAAATAAGCAGGTGCTCTAGAGAAGAAGCTACTGAATTGAGGCACAACCCAGTGACAACATGCCTACATGTCACATGATGAACAGGTGTATGATTACATTGAAATATTTAACTTCTACTTGATTACAATTCCCAAACTCTACTTCCTCCTGTGGATTGTGCAACAGTCCTTTTGTCCTTAGTGTAATGTAGACACACCTTTCCTTGGTGTGGTTTAACCTGTAAGGGATAGTGGCTTTCAATAGCAAACATTAGCAATCTCTAAGAAGATACTATGTAACAAATGGTAAAATGGGGACATTTATTCCTGTGAAGTGCAGATGCTCAGTGGTTACTTATGCCAGAAGAGTTTTTGAGGCTTCCATGTTCTTGGGCACTAGAGTCCTATCCAGTCAGACTGGTTAAGGGTATTTCATACTTTCTCCATGCAAGCAGACTTAGTCCTTTTTCCTTATTCAGATTTGTTGCCTTCTGTGGGGCTGGGCTTGGTGCGGGCACTCGTCTGTGGCAGAGGATACGTATGGAGCAGCCTCAGCAGGAGCATTAACAGGTGAGTAGATTGTCTAATCCTTCTTCTCCTTCCAATGCAGTAGTGGCTGGACTGAGAGGAAGCTGCTGACTGACACACACACACACACAGCAACCACACACACACACGCACAGACGAGTGGTGCGGACAAAAAGACGCATCGTGGTGTGGAGTGTTGAAGTGTGTGTTAACCTTAATAAATATTTAAAAAGGTGCTCTGTGTCCTGTGTGCTCTGTGCTGCCTCAACCCACAGTAGTAGACGCCAGTGTTACACCTTCCTACACACACAAATGTTGAACGTTAGAACATTTAAATAATTCAGCTCTTACACTTTCTGAAAGAATTAACTTCAGATCATTCTAAGTTGTTTTGGGATACATATGTTCATTGTTTTGCTCCTCTTATAACGATTTATGATAGAAGAACAGGCCTGTTGAGGCCTGTAACTCGTAGTACTATGTAAACATTACTATACTGTACGTGTTACTGTTTCACTTCAGCAGCTGGCTAGTAAATTTGACTATGGGACTGGCTACAACACAATTAAACAAAAAAATTCAAGAATTTGATTTAAAAAATGCACCAGGAGTTTACAACAGACTGTGTCTATGTTGTCTTTATTTAACAACTGAACACACATCATATGTGGTATGCAGATGTCACTCGTAACCAGCAGTGAGTTACCCTGACTCTAATAGATGAGCTTGCTAACACACCTGCTTGGGCCGGGCGAGTAATTGAATTTCAATTACGATTATGTTTTCCAATGATTATGAAAACAAAGTAATTGGCATGAAACGATTATTATCCCCTTGTTTTGTAATGAGGCTCTATGTTGTTGTCACAGGGAGTGTTTCTGATGCGTGTCTGCAGCTCCACGGCAGTGGGAGGTTTCTGGTATAACGACAGTATTTCCTTGAATAAAAGTCTGGTTATGTACTTAGCTTATTGACGTGACACATTATAGGTCCAGTATTCTTGTACCATGCATGTCCTCCCTCCAGTGCTGAAGACCTAGGCTCACTTTATACTTTACATAAACACCAACAAGTGTCAAGAGTCACAAGTTCTTAGGACACTAACAGTTCTTGAAATACTTTGTGTTGGTTTGATTCGCTCTTTATGAGAATGCACACACACAAAATGAAACATATTGCCACACGCACAACTAGGACTTCAGGGTTTAAGAGACTGAAATGATCCGGATTCATGATACCACATCATTGATTAATAACTAAATAAATGTGATTGTTTGTTTCAGCAGACAAACTCACACACTCAGTCCTGCAGATTATGACTCAATGCAGAGTTTAAACTTCATTGTTGCAGAAGATGCAACGCCCTGTTTATCTATGAACACAAATATATGAATTCAGACGTCTTTTTTGAAGATTAGATCTGTGTGAGTGATTAGAAAAGGGCAGAGGAGACGAATAACACAGCTTGTTCACGCTGCTCCCTCAGGGAATGTAGATGCTCAAATATTTGAACATGTCGTCGAAAAATTACATTTATATTTTAAGTTCAATAAGGGTGTGATGTTTCCAAAGTCAATGAGTGACTGTTCGGGCTTATCTTAGCAGTCATGACCAGCTAGACTACCCTCTCCAGTGACAAAGTTTATGTTAATGATCAAACCTGATAAACATGTACCTCCTTATGAACAAGTGGTATTCTTAAGTTTAAAACAAGGAATAAAGAGCTTAGTGAATACAGCACTTGTAATAACAAGCCCCACAGAAAGCAGAGAATAATGACGAGAACACAGAGAATGGGGCATAATGTTTATCATAAAAAAAACATGTACTTAGAAATAAGTGTCAGTGTGTATCCAGGTGCTTTTACACTTCGATTTGTCGAACAGACGATTGTTTGCATGGGAATGTGCAGCAGATTACTTTTATGTTTTTACTAGTTCAATTTAGACAAAGACAGGAAGGCTGCGATCTCACAGTGAAGTCGTGAGAAAGAAAAATAAAAAAAATAAGCCCCAGAGGTTACTGCCGGAGTTCTTATGGCTTCAATCATGCACGCCATAATTGGTTCAAACTGAGGAGCAATCATTTCACACTTGCAGTCAAATGTGTCTTTGAACATCAAGGCATGTGCTGACATGACTGCATTCTTTTCACTCTGATTGCTCTGTGTGTATTTTGCATATGGTGTGGAAAGTCCCCTGGATCAAAATAACACAGTAACACTGTCTTTAAGACAGTGTCATGTTACCATGGCACTCCACTGCAGAGTACTATTTCAGCTCTCACATTAAAGTGGTAAAGTAAAAGCCATTGTTTTTTATTTTAATTGGACAGGTTTCTAATCATTGGTTGGCTAAAGTGGAGGAGATGCTTCAAGCTTAGTGTTGTGAATTTCCTAAGATCTCAATAAAATATATAATAAACTATTTGTAAACAACCCCCTTCTATTTGTAACAGTTAGTGCAGCTGCTATTATTGAAGCTGCAAGTTCACTCAGGCAATGTGCAGTTAAAAGTCTACACCAACTGAAAAGGTCCTTCATCTGTTGACCTGGGCTTGCCACACACATTGTGCACTTCTACAGTAGTAAGTGAGAGGCCACTAATTCTAATAATGAACAATTGACTGGGGAGAATATAACACAGAATAATATGGACATTTCAAAAGTTATCTGCAAAAAGATTTGGAGACGTTGAACAGAATGTAGAAGAGTTTGGCCAAACAATTTAGTTATTAGTCTGTGTTCAAGGTATTTAACATTTTCTCAATCTGCTTTATCTTCAGCTTTTTTGCTTTATTATTTGATCCTTCAATACTTACGCCAAATAATAGGCAATCAATTCAGCTTGTTGAAAAATGTAATTCTTATTTTAATATAATTCTTAATCTCTTATCAGCAACATAATTATGTAAAGGTGATTATACTTCAATGAAACCTTTTTTTTTCAGTGGTTCAAATTATATTATATACATTTTACTCTGGCTTTTAAATCTAATCTTCTAGAACTTCCTTCTCATCTTACAGCTCTTTAAGTCAAATATATTCTTCTCTCAAGAAGATGATAGAATGAACTTATAGATCAGGTGTTAGGAACATGCAGATTGAATGGTCAATGACAAGTTTTGGTTCTGGGGCTGTCCAGTGGATTTCTTGTGATTATCTTGGACAAGCAGGTGTGTTGTCAGGCCTTCTCCTTTGTCTCTCTTTTTCCCTTTTTGACAAACCAGATAAAAGACAGGGTCTTGTTCTGGCCCTGCCTTTCAACAGTTGAATCTATTTGTTATTCCCTTCCACTCTTCCATAGAAAAGTCAAAACAGTCAGGCAGTGTGGCAGCCTTTACGCAAATAACTCACATGTAAAAATGTAAACACATCACATGCATCTTCTCTGTTTTGCTTTAATTACTGCAGCCATTCATGGTCATATGCATGGCGTGCTGGTTATCTTGCTGGCTGGCTGTGGCCGTCGGTCTCCACTACCTGAGGTAGTGGAATTGCTGAATGTTATCTGCACAGCTGTGTTAGCCTTACATTGCCGTTTCATCCCATGCATGAAGCTTGTGTACTTCTAAGGCTGTGAAAAGCTGGTGAACAATAGCATTCTGTGTCCCATTCTCTGTTATCTGTCCTTTACTCCTTTATTGAAAAGGCTTACCTCATTTTATATTAATTACATGAAAACAATGATTTGAGCCAAGGATGGGTTCCCCTTGCGATTCTGGAGCCACTTAAAGCATTCTTTAATCTCGGTTATGAAGACAGAACAATGCTGCTTTTGTGCTGCAAAGAAGAAGAGAAAAAAAAGCAGCATTTAAAAACTCAGATAATAGACATACAGTCTTCCATTGACTCATATAAATATCTCAAATCTTAAGTAAGCGTATTATGGGCCTTTGTTAAAGTAAGGCAATAAAAGATTGTGTGAATTGCTCACTGGAGGCTGTGTGTGAGTGCCTGTCTCAGTGTGCAAGTGTGTATTAGAGCTCATGTTAGTGAGTGTGCCGTTGCATTGGAACAACCTTATTATCCCGAGCAGGGGACATAAGCATTGTTCTTCATTCTTGTAACAGGACCTTTCCTTTCAGCAGTTTTGTTCCCCCTCTATGGCTTTTTTATACTCCTGGTCAAAACCAGGATCTGGACCAGCAAACCATCCGCAGGCTGTTAAGTCCAGAATTCACAATTGTCCGTGAACAACAGCAAGTTCCTCCTGAATCCAAAAGAGAAGAAGAGGATGGGAACTGGACTGTCAGCTAGAGATTTTGTGTTCATTTTTGCTGTAGGGTCTTAAAATGAAAATTGTGAGAGAATTTGTGGGAACAGTGGGACACTGAAAGTTGCTGGTCAGCATTGTGCTTTTATCACCATACACAGTAAACAATGTATGAGAGCGAGCATCTCTGGTTGGGGCTGGAGAAAAAACATGTTCAACTAATCGAAATAAAACAGAAAAAGTGTCAGTCTACCATCTGAGATGTGATCATATGTTGCCAAGATTGTGTTTTCAAAGAAAGAAAGAAATGGGTAACAATGATGATGGAAAAAACACTACATGGTCACATGCTATTATGCTGTGTTTCATATCTTTGATATTTTATTGTAAATTAAAGTTTTGTTCCCAATCTTTGTAGTAATTTTCCATTTGATGCCAAACCTGGCATTTTTATTTTTTACTCAAACTCTTAACTTGTGTAGATGCAATAAGGAGGTGACACAGAGCAATTATGAAACAATCTAATTTTAGTGGTTCATTGCTTTCTCATAAAGTTGGCTTCATTCAAGAGACATGTATAAAAGGACTGTCTCAAATATGGCATATGTTCTAACGAAGCTCGATCCTACAGTTTCCTGAATGCAAATGAATTCAGTCTTACTTACATTTTTCACACACCACGGCTCCATTTGGAAATATACACATTCTCAGGGTTATTTTCTCACACTTGCAAAGCTTGCAGAAGATGTTAAACAATCATTTTCACAGGCTGTATAGAACTTCCTATGAACAGTAACTGTATACCCATGTTTAAGATAGGTGTTCCTTTAATCTAATTCATTTGATTATATTCAGACCGTCTGGAAAATATCTGCTGTGTTTATGGAAAATGTTACAAGTTTTGATATTTGTGTTGTGACTCATCTATTTAAAGCTGAGTAATGAAATAAGCCTTTAGTCACACTGCCCGGCTTTTATTTGCATACATCAAGCAGATATTTGATATCCAAAGCGATGTAATTATTTTTATGAAAATAAAATACTCTGACTCAGACTAAATGTAATTATGTCTGTACGAGCAGAGGATGGTAAATGCTGTTGTTAAATCTTTAAATTCTTCAACCTTTCCAAAGTACACCGCAGGTCCCAACCCTGTCAGTTTGACGAGAGGAAGCAGCATGAGTCATGCCTGTGCGAGCAGATTCAGTATCACAGCTGTGTGTTCCCAGCCTTCCAGAAGCCCCGCTGTCCCCCAGACACCACAAACACACACTTTTACAAGGTGATTTGTGTATGACTGTGGTTTTGCAGTTGGTGAAGAGTCCAACCCCTTATGGGTGAATAATGAAGGTGGGCCCGTGCACAGTGACATGTTTGCCCCTCGCCCCCAATGCAGAGACACACACACACTCATCCATGTTCCCCACCTGCTTGCAGTTGGCATTCCTCCACACTCTGGTTGAGGTTGAACAAATATATAAAGGCGTACTGCGGCTGTAGCAGTGTTATCAAAATGAGGCGGGCCGAGCCGATGTCAGTAGCTGCGGGGGGGTAATAAAAATAAAATGCCTCCTATTGAGGCCATGTTAACATCTTGGGAGGTTAAAGTTAAGATGTGTGTGAGTATACAAGATGTATGTGTTTGTGTGAATTAGGGGGAGCGAGTCAGACAGCAGGGCTCGGTTTGTCTGGATTGCACTCTGTGGTTTTCTGGTGTTTAGTCTCAGAGGAAGCCATGGGGGAAAGTTCTCCTTCCCCTCCTACTGATTTGCCTTTTCAACAAACTGAAGTTTGTCAAAACCCTTCAGATCTGTGAGGACATTTGTAATAATAAGGTGATGAACATTGTATAGAGGGGTGCTTCATTATGTGGTCAAAGATTAAAAAGGCCCTATTTTAAATGTTCTAAATATGGAGTCAAGCATTGAAGCTGATGGCCAAATATTTCACCTTTGACAGGTTTTTACAAAATCTCCTGATTAATTGATCCTCTCTCTTCCTCATGAATGCCTAAGTCTATGTTTGTTTGTTTGTTTCTTGCATCATTCAGCTCTCCTCCTCTTTATTTTAAAAGATAACTACAGTCTGCTCTTCTCTCCTCATTTCACCTCAACCCTCCTCCTCTCCACTGCCCCTCCACCGCCCCTCCACTGCCTCTGATGTTTTATTTCACCCATCTATCAGAAAATATATAACAAGTACCCGCTCTGAAATTTCGATGAGCACCAGCTGTCATTCTGATCTGAACAGTTACTGAGTCACACGTTTATCCTCATTTGAAACCAATCATCATCCACCCCCTACCCCACAGAGGACGTTTGGGTAATTAATTAGTCCTGCTGCAGCCTGATGTGTACACATGGGGTGAGGTTATTAATTTCTGAAACATTGCATTAGCTCCCCAAATCTCTGCAGGTCCATGGTTAAGTGGTGTTATTGAAAACTGTCATTATCTGTGTCTCAGTACAGCAAAAGTGTTCATGGTAAAATATACACAAGTCATGTGCATCGCTGAGATTTCCAATAATTATATTTTTTGCATAGTAGGTACTGTGTTGTGAAGTTGACAATCAACATTCTGTTATCTGCTGGTAACATGACTCAGTTATAGAGATACCGTCACAGACATTTACAACATATGACAGTGCCCCTCAGTCCCTCCTGATCATAAGCGTACCCTCTGGGGTAGTTACAACACTACCGTCTGTGTGCAGTATACTGTCACAGTTGTGTATTGTGTAGCAAGATACAGGCCTATGCTTCAAACTTTGAAATATGAAAATCACTCCGATCAGTCTTTTCAAAAGCTTTGGAGTGTTTGATCAAGGCAGCTGAATGATGACAGGATACAATGAAGGAGGCTGAGGCAGTTCCAGTGTCTTTAAAAGTATTGTAGGTCTGAATTGTTTGCAGTCTTACCAAGTTAATTGAAAAAAGCTATGCAAAACAGGAAAGATAAGGCGAAAAGTTACATCATGTTTTTTTGCCACAGTCTTTAAAATAAAATTCTAACATGAGCTGTTCAGATGTGTGTTCAGGGTTAATGTGTATGTCCACATGATCTGAATTATCTCAAAAGCAACATGAAGCTCCTCCTACCTCCTAACATATTTGTTGGAAGGTTTATTCAGTAAACCTGCAGCTTGAATATGAAACATGTGGATTGTCAACACCTAGGCGCTCCTGTCTGTAATTGTCATTCCAAAGGTGAATAATAAACCACAGAATTACTGATCATGACATTATAAAATGCATATGTTTCTCAAAAGCTGCTTCCCACATGCCCTGCAACCCCTGATTTATCTTGGCATCACCCAGATGAGCTGTATGAGTAGACACAAATGTCCATGTCAGTTGGACCAGACATTAAAGGGAATTTACCCTGTCAGCTCCCTGCTAGAGACTGTGTCTGTGGAATGTCTGATTGACTATGGCTGGACATTGGCTGGAAAATTCACAGCGCACGAGTGACTGTGCCGATGACATTTCTATCTGGCCTGCTGCCTCTCTCCCCGGCTCTATCTCAGGCCTAAACCGACCTCAGTGTTTCCAGTCGGTGAGAATGCAACGATTTCCTGTTGTGTGCTGCATGTGGGAAAGGGCAACTGAAAATACTGTAGTTAGTGGGAGAAAATAACTCAACTCTATTTAACCCCATGTTCAGGATTTCAGCCCAAGGGATGATTAAAGTTACTTTTCAAATTTCACTCCTGTGTTGGGCCCTTATCACATGTGAGCCGCTGACCACATGACTTAAACATTGGCTTGTGTGCGTGAGTCAGGTTTTTTCACAGGACTCTTTTGGGGGATAAGGCATTTGACATTTTCACAGATTTCACCAGTGAAAAATGTATGTGTAAAGATGACAAAAAAAGAAGGTATATTTTATGGGACAGGGTGTGTGCAGTTTGGTGCGGCTTTTCATTAAAGAACAAACTTCACATAGAAATGACTTAAAATGCCAAACAACACCACCTGTGGAAAAAAATTATTTGATATGCACTTTGAAGTTGTATGTCAAGGCCCATTAGCTAATATAGATGGGTAGAGATTTATCCTCTACACATTAACCAGCCACGGTTCTTTACTTAGTGAAACAGTTTTACACAAAGTCAGAGGTTAAATAAAAGATACATTGCAAACAAGCTGTAATAGCTTCCTCATTCCTTCCCCCTTTAGTTCCTTGGTGTACAAAGGCCTCAAGGGAGAAAGAAACAAGTATAGAAGGAAGGGCAGTACAAGGTCACTGGTTAAATAACAGCACTTGTGAAAGGTGCTCTTTCTTAGCCCATGGCCAATCCTTCCACATAGTTTCATAGAGATCTATTCAGTCGTTTTTTGCGTCATTCTTCTGACAAAGAATCATAATAACTGAGGAAGCCGATGCACACAATGAAAATTGTTCATCTTGGCCAGTTTGCTTAAGTGAATATGATACCGACTCTCTGTGAAAGTCTTGTTACTATGATGCAGTTACATTTTTTTGTACTGGTTACTAGTTAGCAGAAGGTGTTTCTTTTCAACAAAGCTCTTGGGGTCACTTGAGTCTGGGTGGTAGGGAATCTATTAGCAAAGTTGAGGGGGATATCCTGTGGGCTGGCACCCTGCACAGCCCCGTCCCCACATTGTTCACAGTATTTTATAGAAGAAATGGTGTTAAATTCACAAATGTGTATGTATGCTGGTAGTATTACATCAATGGATGTCTTACAGAAATGGAAACAAAGACAGAGATACATAAAATAGGAAGGTAGAGTGGATCCTGCTATACAGACATTTACCATAATGGTGCACTTGTGTTTATCATGTGCCTGTTTTTGCCTTCATGTCCCTGAATCGCTGAGCTGATATCAGAGGCATTCCATAGCTACTGTACATCACAACAGCTACAAGAGATCTCCCTGTGTTGATATTTGTTGTTGTCTTACATGGCTGCTTCCTTTCCCAGTCAAGCTATAGTAAAAAATATGGCCATAGTACAAATGTGCCATAATTCGATTTGAATGAAGTCATAAAATTAACATAGACTATAGGAACGTTGTTTGTCTTTGTACAAGTGAATATATTACTTCTTGTGTTTTTTGTGTGTGTGTCTGTGTGTGTGTGTGTGTGTGTGTGTGTGTGTGCGTCATAATAGGAGGTAAATTCCTCTGCTCTTTGCCAACTGAGTTGTGTCCCCCCCTCCCCTTTAATCTGGGCCGGGCAGACAAGTAACACCGCCCTGTTGTATGTCAAAGTGTCTGCCTGGTGATTTATTGAGACTGATCAGGGACTAACAAGAACCAGAGCCACCTACAAAGTAGTCGTCGACTGTGCACAGTGCTGGCATACTCTGGACAATAATGCAGCCAAAACATCATCTTAAAAAATGAATCATGTGTTATTTTATAATGTGATTCCACTGAAAATAACATGAGGTCACACTGGTTTGCAGTTCGGATTAAGCATACAAAGGCAAAAACACAGATGGAAATGAATGAAAATTGTTTTTTTTTAAACAACACAATGCTGAAAAGGATTCTTATGTTTGAGCCACAGTATGATTTGAAATAGTATCGGTCCAAATGGATCGATAACAAATCACAGTAATTACTCAGTTTTGTCCTCACACAGACAGAGGTACATAAAGTGAAACCAGTGATAGAAGATAAAGACGGGACTTTCCAACAATGTCTAGTCTTTGTTGATGTTAGAATATTGTTTTGTGTGTCAGTGGCTGCCGTCAGTGGTTAGTCTTCCTAGTTAAAAGGTTGTTATTCAAAGGCAGCACAGTGAGTAAGACTGATAGTCAACACTGCCCTCCTCATGCAGACATAACCATTAAGCACCTGCTGGTATGCACTGTCGAAATGAGGTGCCAGATAGACAATACCTCTGTGTGATGAACTATGTGTTGTCACTTAGACATGTTGTTTCTGTGATGAATGTGATAAGGAAGCAGTCTGCTATTGAAATGGTATTCTAGGCATATTTACAACAAATGCAACAAAAAAAATGAAGCTAGTAACATATAGCAAAGTTAAAATTTTACATACAAGACAGTGTATCAACACAAAAGTGACATATTATTACCTTATATATTTGTTTTATGTTTGATATAGCAAACACTGGATATATGCCAGATGTGATTATGGCATAAATGCTTTCTGCATCTGCAATGCAAAAGCTCAGATGACTGCAGCCTAAACATGAAAAGCTCAACTCCTGACAAACAGACTCAACAAAGAATATATTTTATATTTAAATGATCACACAACATATGGACCTTTTCTTTTTTCTTTTTTATCCAGTATGGGTACAATTACTTCATATGGTCAGGGTAAGGAGAATGTTCAAATAGGACCCTTTCACAACTTTAACCATGTGTAAGAAAGCCTTTCTGCCAGAACTTCTCCCATGGGAACACTGAATTGTTTTTATGAGAGTCTAAAATAGTATTGTTGACTGCAGACACCTGGGTGCTCGTCTCCATCTTTCTTTACAGGATTGAAATCTATAGCAGATGTGTTGTATTGAATGTACTTCTCTGCTTTCTTTGGCTATACAGTAAGGCCCAAAAGCCTGGGAGCCTTAACCCCAACCGCACTGCATTTGAGTAAAGATATACACACAAATGTACACATTGAACATCTAAATATACATATTTGTGAACACTCATTCAACACTAGACATATAATTAAAAATACAGTCTTTCTAGGAGTAAGGTCACCTCTTGCTTCATCCCGGCATCAAGAAGTCTACCTCACTTCCTTTATAGGCCAACATAACTGTGAGCATGGGTAAAGACATATCAAATAAATTGACTTGACTGAAATCAACTTCCTGGCTCACTAGAGAGACAGGCTGTGATCTGTTGTGTCTCACGCCTATTGTTGTGTCTGAAGCGGTGCTGGTAAGTCAGGTTTCTGGTATGACTACTGTATTTCCTAATCATCCCCTGTGTCAGTTTAAAGTTTCAAAAAATTATACTCTTAAATATTACATTTTCCAGAGATTGGGTCATTAAGTTTCATAATTATTATTTTTCTCTCACAGGTTAATGGATTGTACATGTTGAATAGACTGCATTAATATAACACTTAACATTCAGGGTTAATGACCACTCAGAACGCTTTACACTGCGAATCACATTTATCCATTCACACACACGTTCATATCACCACTAAAATAACTGTTGATGCCTGAAATGTTAAAACCAAAGTGGTTGAAGTCTTATCATCAGTCTGATCAGTCTTATCAGTCAGTATCATCTTCCTTTTAGTTAAACATATTTAGTAACTAATTGGCTGAAAGTTTCCCACTGATCAAATTGAACATATTCCTAAGATTCACACATGTAAACAACACTCTCCTCCGACACCAGTGAACATCCAGGGAACGGACATTGACATCGTGAGATCTTATAAGTACCTGGGTGTTCACCTGAACAATAAACTGGAATGGACTGATCACACACAGGCTATCTATAAGAAGGGACAGAGCAGACTCTATCTGCTGAGGAGTCTGAGGTCTTTTGGTGTGCAGGGAGCACTCCTGAGGACCTTCTTCGACTCGGTGGTGGCATCAGCCATCTTCTTTGGAGTGGCCTGCTGGGGCAGCAGCATCTCGACAGCCGACAGGAAGAGACTTAACAAACTCATCAGGAAGGCCAGCAGTGTGCTTGGGTGTCCACTGGAGACGGTGGAGGTGGTAGGAGATAGGAGGATTATTGCCAAGCTATCCTCCCTGATGGCCAACTCCTCCCACCCCATGCATGATACCCTGGCAGCTCTAAACAGCTCCTTCAGCCACCGGCTGATTCATCCCCGTTGTGTGAGGGAGAGGTATCGCAGGTCCTTCCTTCCTGCGGCTGTCAGTCTATACAACCAGCTGTGAAACCCATTGAACAAACAATTTGTGCAATTAATTTAGTTATTTAATTTAATTATTTAATTTAATTGATAATTATTTATTTGTATTATTTTGTTGTTCTACTACTTATAATAATTTATTTTTTTACTATTTATTTACTATTTACTATTTTTTTGCTCATTGTTGTTTCTTATTATTATGTTGTTTTTTTGCATTTTCTTTTGCTCTTGTTGCATTACCTGCGCTGCTGTGTAAACCCTCAAATTTCCCCACTGTGGGACTATTAAAGGAAATATCTATCTATCTATCTATCTATGTAGTCAGAAAAATAATAGATTTCAATCTGATTTATCTTGATACCTAGTAGTTATTTTTTCCATGCAAGTGTATTATTTTCCATACTCACTTAGCAAACAAATTTGAATATACCATAATCCTAAAAAAAGTATCTTCAGCCAATTTTTTATATTAGAATACTTTTTTAGGATGATTATACACAACAACCGGTCATGGTATTAAAGTACTGTGGCTTTAGTGCTTTAGTTAATCTCACTTTTTGTTGTCTTCGTCTCGCCCTGAAGTCATAGAGGAGAACTGAAACTACAAACACAATGTGTATGTGTGTGAGAACGTGTGTCCAGTTATGTCAAAGTAATACCTTACTTCATGTGTTGTTTTTTTTAATAATAAACTGCAAATAATAATTGAAACAACTGAGGTTTATTCGTTATTATACTTATTATACTACTCGATCTGCCCCATAACTTTCTGCACCCTTCACAACATCATCCGGCCAATCCAGCAGCACCACCATCAACACTATCATCGACCCCTTTGTAAATCCAGACATTTCTGTGTTGGTATAGGTTTACTTAGGACAGACTCTGAGGATAGTAACCACTGGAACCTGTCATAGCTTGCGCATTTAAAATAAAGAAAGAAGTTTGTTGAAGCTTTTCCTTCCATCAATTTACACTTCATGAGTGTGGCTCTTCAGCTGGTCACATTACATTTTTCTCTCAGCCCCTGCACATTCAAATGCATGTCGACATTTTAGTTGAACCACTGCATTGCTAAACGCAAGTCACAGCCATTTGCAAACTAATGCATGACAAATTGTTGCTACAACCCTGTTTGTCAGACACTGTGTCAGCTTATACCGTATAGGCCTCTGATATTTTGATTTGCGAATACAAACACGCACACACACACGCACAAACACACACACAAACACACACACACAAACTTAAATTTAAATGATGACCAGTTTCCTTAGGGGTAGCCTGTTATCTGCAGTGTTGAGGCAGAGCTCTGGCCCTCAGCTGCATGCTAGCCGGAAACACTGGTCACCTCTGACCCTGTGAGTCTCTATCTGTCCCGGCTCAGAACTGGTGTGAAAATATTTCACCTGAGAGAGAAAACAAGATTATAAAGAGTGGGCCTCAGGGCCAAATGATGGGTTAAGTTATTCTTCTGGCCTAGAAGAACAACACCAACGCATTAGTGTGATCTGCTGCAAGGATTCAGGAGGGAAAGACTACACGTCTGCAGTTGTTTGTGTTAGTGTGTGTGTGTGTGTGTGTGTGTGCATGTAGCATGGTATTAGCCAAAATTAGAGGAGAGAGGTAGGGAGAGGAGACAGGAGAAGGGAGAGTATCATGAATCGATGACACAGACTGCCCCTGACAGCACAGAGACAACAAAATGATATCAGTTCTGCTGGGGAGGGAGGCAGAGGAAGGAGGCAAAGAGGTTATTTCATCGGTCACATGGACAGAAATGTCAAGCCATCGGGAAGAGGAAAAAAGATGTTGAGACAGGTGGAAGTTTGAGATAAGTGCAATGCTGTTACATGAAGTAAAAGGCGGAGATTTGAGAAACGGACAGGCAGCAGCTGCTGAGTTTATTGTTGTGGCATTAAAACATCTGTATTCAAACATCTAATTCAAATATCTAGCACAACATACAATATTAAAACAAATAGCTTTAATAAATCCACTCTTGCTTTTAGTGTTTGTGTGACAATTCCCAGCAGTTCAGGGTGGAAAGAGTGAGCTGTGGTATGAGAAGCTGGTCGTTTGTCATGGTCAGACAGCAACTGACATTGTTTCAGTGAAGATAAACAAACTGATTCCTCCTCATGATCATTATAAAGCGATTTAGGGAGACCTAGTGACATGTTATGTTATGACATGTGCAGCTCCATTCCTGCCTCCTGGATTGCAGAAGTGCTGGGAACCTGGACATTGTGGCAGGTCAGTGCTTCTGTCAGTGGAAAAATCAGGCCATTGTTATTTCAATCACTTTGGCATGTAGAACACATTATGTCTGACGTCTGCCATGGTTCAAGGGTTTTACACACAATAGTGTTGTTATATTTTTGTTAGGCAGAGTATGGTGAATATGAGCCAGTTATTTAAAAAGGTTTAAGTGAAAAGAGGTTTAACCTCACCAATAAAACAGTCTCCAAAACATCTAATGACATTGAATACAGAAAATTGCATTTAATATAATTTTAGGTCCATTTATTAAACAAAGACTTAAACTAACCTAAAGCTATAAACATAAAGTAATTTGAACTTGTAAGCTTAGCTACATATTCACGTGTTTATTTATCTGCCCCTATGATGCAGGGTTCACAAAGGAAAAGGTCTTCATGAGACATATTATTCAAGAGTGAAACTAGAGATCTGGCCAATCTTAACAAAAGGTCTGTAGAAACAGGATAATAAGAAGTCCTGTATTGTGATATTGTGGGTCGGATGGTGTTGAAGGCTTGCAATCCTGCACTCCTTTCAAAAGACAAACTGCCAAAATACAGGGAGGACAGAAACATCTAAAACAATTTAACATCCATAGCATTTATACATATTACCATGGTTACCAAACGATCTTTGGTAATACTATGAATCACATACATGGATGCTACAGATCACATGATAAACAGATGGATTAATAGCAGTTTACGTTTTGCCCAATTGATGTTAAAATTACATACTATTACACAGTAGTGCTCTCCTTCTGATTTGCCACAAAAGGAACCATACCAGAGGGAAGTCGCAAGTTTGAAGAGATCCATCCATTCATTTGGTCTCGGCCCTGTTGTTTCATCTGCATCACAGCTCCAATGACAGAGTTCACAGCAGCTTAATGGAACCAAATGTACAAGATTTTAATTTAACTGGACCAACTCCTGCTATAATTATTACTACGAGATCCTGTTTCTACCAGTCTGTCATTATGATGGATGAAACACAAGGTCCACTTACAGAATGTAAACGTACAGTATGTGACAGCTCTGTACGACCTGATATCATGTTTTCATTTTTGCTATTTGGGTCATAATGTGGATTTCCAAAAAAAGAAGTGGAAAGAAAATCTTGTTCATGAAACATGTGATGACCTAAATGTTCACCGAAGCTTCTGCTCCGCCGGAAAGACAGCAGCAGACAAAAACATCAGATCTGTGTGGAGCGGTAATGAGACTGGTGTTCCTTAAATAAACACATGAAACGAACAGAAATGTCATATTTTGATCGTGTTTCATCTTTTAACTGCTTCTTGTCGCACCCTCCTCTTCTGCAATGGCTGTAATGGTCCCCGACTGGAAAATTTCCATCTCCAGCTGTTTATCTTAACCAACCAACATGTGCAGCAGTAATGGATGGAAACATTGATTCATTTCTATCTATCTTTTACTGAACCTTTTAAAAAATAGTGCTGCATTTTGATGGAACCCCAGTTAATGTGGTTCTGTGACTGTCATAAATAGTTTTTCAAACGATCTAAAGCTTTTTATGCAGAGGAAAGGCAGCTTCAACACACAATATTAAAACTCTTTCAAGCTTCAGATACAAATATCAGACCTACTTTAAAGAACAGCAGACTAAACTTCATTGTACTAACATAACTCTTACGATGCCACAACAGCTTGTGATTTGTATTGATTCTTTGTGTACCCCCTTGCTGTGATTCCTTTTTTTTTAAAGAGGCCAAAAAAAAATTGAAATGAAAGACCGTTTGTCTAACCTATGAATGCCTGTCTATTTTCCCTGCTCTCTCTATCTAGCTCTCACACTCTCTCTCCCTACCCAGCCCTTTATCACTTTCTATCGCTCCGTTCTCTCTACATTTAGACCTTTGAGGACATCAGAGCACTCACAGAGGACCTGCATCGCGATTGATTTCCACCTGAAGTACAGATGGCTTGTCGGCTGGGTGTCTGCCCATAATCACAACAGGGTTTTTGATCACGATAACAACGATTGCTGCCTGTGTCCGACAGAGTCTACATCTGCCTGCAAGCCAAACCCCCAGACAGTACAGCTGACCTGAGAAGACACAGATGCTGAGCAGATTTCTGCTCTTACTCGGAACTTGTTGAGGACAAGCCTGTTCGTGTGACATCCAGAACGTTTGCAACATATTTTACTGACCTTTTCACTGTGACTTCCAACATGGTCAGACCAAATGTTTCTACCTGTAGGACTGAGGGTGAGATAAAATATCTGCATGCTAGATGTATTTGTATCAATGCACAAAAGGAAAGTAAAACTATATTCACTTGCAAACACTTACTTTTCTTCATTTGTATTCTCAAAAGCACAAGGAATGCAATAATACAATGTAAATGGAATTTTTAAATTCCGCCCCACCCCAAAACAGATCACACTGCCTCGATGCACAAAGCACATTGCCATATTAATAACTCAAGGAGTCTAAGCAAAATAAGTTAACAACTTACAGGATGGTGTTTAAAAAAAAATGTAAACAATATAAAAGGGAAAAAATACAAACTAATTACTAAATAATAATAATAATAATAAAGGAAAAGGAAAGTCCAAAGGAAAACGGAAAAGGTTCATGAATCTAAGGAGAGAGTCTTCAATTTGTCAAAGTATTGTATGATCGGACCCCAAGTGGATTTGAATGTCTCAGGATGAACCAGCAGGGAGAATTTAATTTTCTCCAATTTTAAGAACACCAAATCCCTCAACCACAACAATTTGGGGGACGATGTGACTTCCAATCCATTAAGATTCTCCTTCGTGCCAAAAGGGTTGAGAAAGCAATTATGTTTTTGTGTTTACTTATTTAAGTTTTGTCTCTGTCTTCCTGAACACCAAAGATGCACATCCAGGCTTTGGGTATGAGATTAAGACTGAGGGAGTCTGATATTAGTTTGAATACTTTGTCCGAGTAACTTGTGAGTTGGGGACAGATCCAAAACATGTGAGTAAGATCTGCTGGTGAATCATGACATCTATTGCAAACTTATGCATTTTGTTTTTCTAATACTAAAATGACAAACAAATACACTAATTAATGATGTTCCAGAAACATATAGCGTTCTGCATTTGATAAAATTACAAAAAATATATCCTACAAGAAGATGTGTACTTTTTAAAAATAGTAGTCTTTAAAATCAACTCGTCTGTAAAGGATGTACCATTCTGTACCAGAAACATTTTATTTTTCTTGGAGAGGATTGATTTTATTATCAGTTAATCTGTTTATATTTGCAATTAGTATAATGATTATTATTATTATGACAACCATAACCCAGAGAATTATTATACTATCATAGATATTTGTTTAGTAAATCACGTTTATTTTCAAAAGGCTGGAATCTATAATGATCTTCTTTCGCCATGAAAAATGTCAAAAATTTTCATATAGATGCTGAATAATATTTGTTTATCGAGTAATTATTTCATTTAAAGATGACACATTTTGTCAGGATCTGCTCTTCTTCTGCAGAATTTCTCTGGTATTGGATTTGTTGTGTCCTCTTTTTGTCTCTGGTCCTGTGTGTGTCTGGTCTCTATTTTGATGTGATTAGTTTGCCTGTTCTCAGTCTATGCTTCACTAATAACCTGTCTACCTGGGCCTCAGGTTCACCATCAAGCTGCCTGATATACTCAGCCACGTCCAGTCCTGTCTTTGTTGAAATCCTGGGATCTTAACAAATAGTGCCCAGGATTTACCACATTGCTCCATTAAATCATGACCCTATGTCTCTATAGAAAACCAATAGTTTTTTAGAGCTTTAAAGCAAGCCTCATTCAAATAGTCATAATGAAACTTGCTGTTTACTCTATGTGGTAAGAGGTGGGTAATGTCTGGTGCGTTGGTGACATTTAATGAACCCTTTCCCAAAATAGCCAGAGTCCCAGCTCAACACATGAGGCAGAGTCGCTGGAATGGCCAGACATTGTGGATTACAGCAGACATTACAGACAGAAAGTTGGGAAAGTTGACAGCGATAGAGTGATGTTGGATAACGTGGATAAAGGGAAAAATCTTGTCTGATGTATTTCCTTGGCTGCCACACTGGTGAACTTTAATCTAGTTATACATGAGTTGTAGTTTCTATAAGCCAATACATTAACTGCTTTTTACAGCGTTTATCTTGGAGTTTGGATCGTAAAACTGTTCACTTTCCAAAAAAGAATGATTAAAGACACTCTCAGTCTGAGATTTTGCAGAAGGTGGTGGAACAGCTGCTAGACCGGAGGTGACATCAGGTCTTTGGCTCTGAGTGACTGTAGCTGCCACGTATACTATATTTTCTGCCACCTCCTTCCTTCTAGATTCTAAAGCAGCTCTCTTGTGTAATCAGTATGTTCAATTCAGATCCTGATTGTTGTTAAATGTTAAGCACTTACTAACACTCTTCCCTCCATTCAGCAAATGTTAGCGGTCCATTGTTCTCTGTTGTGACTGAGTCAGACTTTGGGAGTGAATTCAACATTACCAAGTGACAAGGTTGCCCATTTTTCTGTTCTCCAAGCAGCACCTGAGCTGCACCACAGTAGGCCGACATTGAAACCCGACCTTTTTGTTTACAGCCCCCATGTGACAGCAGGGAAAAGAGAACAATGGCGTGTATTGTGCTGTCGTACAATGCTGCCTTAATATGCTTTGACAAGGCACAAGCAGTACAAGTGATGGCAAAGCTTGTGGGTTGTCACTGAGATTAATAATGACAGCACCATGTAATTGTAATATTCCCACACTGTGAGTGTCTTCTGTGATGACATGTTTCTTATAACAGGGCTGGTGGAACTGAAGGTGTACATACCTGGATTGTGCAGGGTTTACAAAACATCCTGAACCAATCAGACATTCTTGAAAGTCTTCTTACAACAGACAAATCAGGAGCTTAGAGATCAGACTAGCCTGTATTAAATCCTATTAGTCTGACACAGCCTGACATTTCACAGCCATGTGTCATTCTCTGTGTCATGGTTTTAAGAATGAGTGATGTACACACAAACAGACCCCTCACAGCACACAGAACATTAGTATCTGCAGCTCACATGCATGGTAATAGCTGAACATAGCACATAGCCTATGTTACTAGATGTACTAAATTATGTTCTATGATTATTTATGTGTGGATGCAGACAAGACGTGACTCAAAAGACCATAACCTCAGAGCATCTGTGAGTGTTTCAACCACTGTGTCTGTATCACATACTTTAACAGGCACAAAATGTGGTGTAACAGCAGCATTAAGGGCCTGTCACTGGCACCATGCTGATGTCAGAGGAAGCACATTTCCTGTTGACAGCATAGGGTTGTGTAGTGAATCAGCAGGTCGGTTGTCAATGTTTTTGACTGGGGACAAACATATTAACTTTTATTACAACTCTCTACCCTTGTATTTTCATCACGTTATTGGTTATATATAATCTTTAATAATTCCATCTTTAGGTTTCAACATATCTTTATATGCTGAGCTACAGTAAATGGATAGTAATACAAATATACAATTTTAGCTTTGGAAAATACCTACTTGATCTAACTCAGACGGTTGAAACCTCATATTAGCTTTGGCCAAACTTGAGAGGGAATGGGCGGTAGAGACTCTCTAATAGCTCTTACAATTCACATATGGGCATATTTGTCTTGTTAAAACACATTGGTAAAATGGAAATGTATCCTTTGAACACATCGTGTTTTGGTGTAATATCACCACATGGAGACAGATACTTACATATCTTGATGGAGACACACATATTAGTGTTTGAAGGTTATACAGCAAACCATTAAACAAGGACTCCTGCAAACCTCGGAAAAATTGTTTTCCCAGGAACCTTGAAAGTTGTATATGGAAACATTTGTGTGAGTGAGTGTGTGTGTGTGTGTGTGTTTATGTGTCCCTCTTACTTTTTGCTCTATTAAACTCTGTTGAAAAGAATGCATCGGATAAAATAGTGTATAACAATTTTTATGGTCCAACCGTGGTGTTAAGTGAAGGACTGTTGGTGTTGAGGCATTGATGAGTGACAACTTCCTATCAAACTGGCAAAACGTTTGTCCGAGAGCAGGACGTTTTTAATATAAAAAGGTTTGTAGAAAGTTTTTAATATTTGGTTGAAATAACAAGTAAATGCTTGAGAAAATCGATGTCTCTAATAAAACCATGTAGCTCAACACACACATGCATACAGCATAAGTGTTTAACTGGATTCACGTCTGGTGACTTGTAACTATAGCTCACCCAACTAACTGTCATGTTTATTGAATCAGGTTTAGACTTTTGCTCCGTGACATGGAGCATTACTCTGCAGGATGTGATCATTAGAAGATGGGAAACTGTGACCAAAAGGGATGAGCATGATCTGATGCCATTCTCAGATTGTGACATTCAAATCATAATTGATTGGATTAGGGTCCAAAGTGTGTAAAAAAAAAGTCACACACAATTACACGACCAACACCAACCTGAACAATTGATACAAGGCAAGTTGGCTCTGTTGATTCCTGTTGATGCCAAACTCTGAGCTGCAGCCTCATCACAAACCCAGATTGAACACACAAGGCTACATTTTGGACTGTGTGCTGTTGGCCAGTCTGTGTCGAGTGTCTTGGCTGATCTTTGTGGAACCCGATGTGGTCTTCTGCTGTTGTAGTCCATCCACAGGTTTTCCTCACATAGCAGAGCATTGCTTAAGCAGAGTCACTGCACTTGTGGAGATGACAGAAGTTAGACTGATCACCAAGCTCTTATTCTATGTGCCAGTGTTTCTGGCTCGCCCTTTCCCTTCTTTTGCATGCCTGGCTTCTTTCTCCAGCAGTAAATAAGCACCCAAACAACACTCCCCCACCTCCTTCGCTGTCACACACACACACCCTGCTACACAACTCTGGCTGCAAGGATGCCTTTTTTTTCATCTGTGATTTATGCTGTCACTCCACCCTATTATTACCTCTGACTGTAATAGGCACCTCTGTTTCCAATCAAGTTTGTACTTTCTGCTGGAGAAAGTAAACGGTTTAGCAGCAGACACATTTTATTCCTCACACATATACAATAATGGCTGTCAGTGTCATCCTGGCTAGCCTAGCTTGCTCAGATTCTTCACACAGCACTTTTACTGCTCATAAAGGATCTCACTGTTGCCAGAATGCTGTCAGTGTTCATACGGGCCCTACGCTGTTTATTGTGTTCTTCAGGACGGATGGTAGGTGGTCCGTCTCTATTCACACTCCTGATCTTCACCTAAGAGCAATGGTAAAGGAGGGAGAACCATGAATAAAAGTCAGTCGTGTATTGTTCTGTAATCTTGTTTCTATCACAGGTCCCTGCATTATGTCATGTGTTTCAGTCCTTGTCTTTTCAAAAGTGTCTCTCCTTTTCACTTTTTCCTGCCACTGTCAATCCCTCTCCAGCACGTCAAGGTGTTGCATGTAACCTACAAAGACCTTTCAATTTTTCAGCTGGGTTCAGGGAGCAATTGTGAGATGATGACGTTTGACAACATGTTCATGAATTGTGAGAGACAGAGAAGGCTGAGTTAATCGCCTGGGACAGGAAGGAACTAGGAGCCAAGTCACTACTAGACATTTTTCTCTCATTGTTGTTCCTCTGTCATCTTTGTGACTATGTGGCTCTGAGACTCACCGGCTGTGCCACATATGTAAAACACAAAACATTCATGTATTTTCTTTCAACCCCAGTCCAAACATCATTGACTTCAGCCCACTGTCATTTTGGGGTGAAAATGATACACCAAGAAGGTCTATTTACATACATTTCAAAAAAGAATATCTAAATCTATAGATAATTAATATATAAACCCATTTTGCAAATTAAAGTCAAAGAATTATTTTCTACATGTAGGATAGTTAAGCTGGTAGTTAAGCGTTTAACAGTCTCATAGTATTTGGGCCATGTTAGCCAGTAAAAAAGAAACATTGGGTTGCACTAAAGAATTGTGATTACATTAACAGGCTTGTGTGTATTGCAATAAAAGTTACATGACACTGTTTCATTGAGTTTCCATTTACAAGAACCAATCAAGGGAGAACAAGTACACTTTATAAATGTGCTCCACCCCTGCTAAATGTGAAGGTGTGTGTTAAAATTAAAATACAAGGTTAAGAGGTCTTGGACTAATTATCGTCACATCAGTCCTGCAATTTTTTTCTATTACATTAAATATATCCATTATTAAATCTACAAGCATGATAGTATCTAAAATAACTTAAAATTAATATTCACCTCTTTACAGCGGGTCAAGTTCTGGTATACCCAATGTACTCCTTGAGTAGAAAGTGCACTAATTACAATAAAAAAACAACTGCAAGAATACCTATTGCATAGCAATTGACCTTAAAAGCGAGTCTGGAAGTGTGTGCATCCCTCTGTGCAAACATTAAACTCAGGCTGTTTGAAAAAGAAAATGGTTAATTTCAGAAATTATCAACTTTTTATTAAATTTATTGCTTTCTACTTTACCACTACAATTTTTTTTAAACATCTTCATTTAATAGCCATAATGAAAAAAGTGAAAAAGTGGAAACAGTGATTATGTGAAATGAAGTCAATTTGGATCAGCAGGACTCGTCCTCCTCCTAGTTTTAGTTGAGGACTCAGTCTACGGAGGTGTGGTCTCTGCAGGATTTCCTGCTTGCATCAACACGTTCTACCCTTATCTTTGCATCGTTAGCTTCTTTGAGCAGCGACACTTACTGCAGCTCAGCCACCTTGGCTACCTTCTCAGCTTTGTCACTGGCATGCAATGAGTAATGGGAAACATTGGCCCAAGACTGATCCACCAGTTGGATTAGACACAGCTTTAGACTTCTCCAACAAACAAGAAACATAATGATTCTATGGAGACTTTAGGCGGCTAAATGTTCCCTGTTTTGTATTTATTAATGTTTTCTAAAATCAAGTCGGTCTAATGTACCATTAACAGCTCATGATTTGCTGTGTACAATTGGATTTGCTGACAACTACCAATTCATTAGCAGAGGATTCTCAGGAAAGTTTAGAAGTGTTCCATTCATGTCTCAGTACATGCATTCAGTCAGTTACACTGTGTGCTTCAGGTCAATTTTATTAAAATAAAATACTTTATATTACTGAACGTGCAAATACACAGGGGACTGATGTTGCTGCTCTGAATTATCCTGGAATGTTTTTAAAGGGAACTGTAAGCTGTGGCCACTAACTGAACTTTAATCAACTCAGGAAAACACTATTTACCCTAAGAAGTCTCAAGTAATCAAGATAGACAAAATTAGAATGAAAATAAAATGTTGATTGTGAGATAATCTTTATTTTAAATTTGATGAAATAAAAAGATAGTGGCAAACATAAAGATGTGCATCTGCATGCTGAAATCTATTTTGAAGAGATATTTCTCTTCACACATTAATATTAAAAATATTTTGTTCTTGGGCACCAAAAACAGCCATTTCAACCACTATCAGTAAAATTATATAACGCACAATTTAATTAAATTCTAAAAATCTAAAATCATTATGTAAAGAAGATAAGTACATGCTTTTGGTTTCTGCTTTCATGTTATAAAGTTCAGTATTTGTTTGCAGTGTTTCAGGGATGTGATGATTAATGGTGTGATTTTGAAAGATGTAGTTGTTCATTTCTCATATTTAGCCTTTCCTCATTGACTGATGGGGAAGTAGGTATTTGACTTCATTAGTATAGATGAGCAACAGATTGAGAAGACATATAGAAGAATTGTTAACATCATGCTATGTATTATCATCATCATATAAAAATGTATCCATTCATAATTTCTTGAGAAATTACATAGCCTATAAAGCTAAGGATTTATAGTAAATTGGTAAAGCAAAAGAAAGTGAAATAACGTGTGCAAAAATCTAGCAAGTGACAGAAATGAATAGGTTCATACAAAGAAAGCAAAATAAAATCATGGGAAACTTTTTTTTTCAAAGATGAAGTCAGGAAACAAACACATTGTCTTATCTTGTAATCCATCCGAACTTTTAAGTGTTTTCTGTTCTCTCCTCTTCTCTCTGCACCTCAGATTCTCCCTGTCACTGAGTGACCAGCGCAGACAGTACGTGTCAGCAAACCACTCAGAGCCAGGATACTGGGTTCCTTTGTTACAGATGGGGGAGTAGATAAAGAAAAAAACATTACTACCACTACTGCATGCTCCCACGCACACACACACGCACGCATTCACGCACGCACACAGGGACGCACGCAAGTACGCACACACACTTGTCTTACTTTAGTTGTGAGGCCACTGATAAATTTAGTGGGCCACACTCCCGCCCCTCACCCTAAACCTCATTCTAACCTGAACCTCTAACAGCAAACTGAAGTTACGAGGTAAAGCTAAAATGCTCCCATAACAATGGTTTCCCAACAAAAATGCACTAAAGAAACACACACACACAGACACTTCATGGGAAAGGTTGTGAGTACTTGTGTCCAACTATCAGGTTTTGTCCCATTGATTTGACAGTAGTATTAACATTTCACAGTAAGTATTTAGGTCTTTTTGAGCAGAAGTATTTCTCAGGGACATCATGTAATTAATGAATCTCACCAAATTCAATTCTCAAGGGAAAATAAAATTAGCTGAAAACCCTTGTTACCCAGAATAAAAAATACAAAGTCAGGATTTTACAAATGATTAACTCAGAACATACACCATCAAACAAATAACTAAATGACTAATTATGATAAAAAGCCATTTTATTATTATTTTAATACTAATATAAAGGGGTGTCTTACGTTCTCACACATGTGATAAGTGAAATGTTTGTCCTGGTTCAAAGTCTCCCATCATTATATCTAAACTGGCAACTGCTTTTCATTAAAATTTAAAAATGCACAAATTATACAAAAGTTAATACCACGTTTGTTTGCCTTGACAAATATAATTGTCATCTAATGGTGGCGATGACCATTAAAAGCCAAGTAATTATTTAAGGGGGGGGTGAAGTAGGCCAAATGTCTGGAAACTTGTATGTTTATTATTTGAAGTCTCGGATTGTGCCAGGCTCAAACCACCCCTGCCATAAATATTTACATAAAAGAGAGGGAATGGGGCATATTCCTCCCACCCCTACTCTGTCCACCCCATTATGCCCATTCCCCCCCTCCACACATCCATCCCTACCGGTCGCCCTGGCAGCTTGGGTGCAAAAGGTCACCAGGGCTTTTGTACAGGATTGAGGGTAATTAGGAGCAATGTATTTGTGTGTTTGTGGGCGGGTGTTGACTATTATGCTTTGACCAACAGACAGGATTATAGTCTATGAAAAAAAATAAGTAGCATTGAAACATAACAGAAAAGCTAGTAAAATCCAGATGAAAAAAAACTATTATCCTCAAAGTGACTGAGCAGCCAGTGATGTTGAGGTGGATACAGTAAACCATCTATTTTGCAAATTTTTAAAGGGGCAGTCGAACACTACCATTTTCCCAAACAACCTAGCAGTGAGACTAAACATAACATCAGGTGAAACTTTACTTCCAGGAGTTAATCAGGCAACACCCAGTCATTAAGGCCGGAATAAACATCCAGTTTGCAAACACAGGAGATCAGATTTAGGTCTTTAATTATTGAGTCCATGTAGTGGAGCCTTGCCTGGTGAATCAGTCGGTGACCAAATGTGACATCACAGGTCCAGAATACATAAAAATGAACATTATGTTCATGCAGAAAATTGAGACTTCCAGGACGTTTGATAAAATGCCTCCACATTGAACCAGACGGCACTAAAGAAGAGGAGAAAAGTTATTTTTTTATATTTTGTGAAATTGCCTCATTAACTCTAACAAATGGCTCCCAAGTTAAACTCAAATAAACACGACATCACCCTTAGTAAAACCAAAGAGACCTAATTACTTTTCTCAAGGCTGCACTGATCATTATTTTTTATATCAAAAGTGGATCATATAACAGTACACACTCAAATTGGTCACCTGGGTTTTGATCATTAAGGTAATATCACCTCTGCAATGTCCGATGCAAGTTCAGTGAGGTACTGTGCAAAAGTTTTAAAAACCTTTGATTTACTCTTTCAGAGTCAAGAAGAACTATCTTCAGAGACGAGAAGAACAAAGAGTCCTGCAACAGATGGCGTGGCCCCCACAGAGTCACTGATCTCAGCATATGGAGTCAGTCTGGGAGCCCACGTGGTGTCTCAGTGACTGCTGGGGGAACACTTGACTCTCTTCCATGCACACTTCAGCTATGCCTCAGCCTAAAAAATAACACTGGACCCAGTGCAAATAGACAGCATTAGTACAACATGGTCGTATAAAATAGGAGTAAACATAGATCCAGTTTATCACTGCGGCTTTAGAAGAAGATGTACCACACATAAAATGGATTATTCAAAGAACACACCATGAGTATGATGGAATCTTGATATTGCGTAAGGAAGTTATGTTTTCTTTGCTGTTTGTCTGTCAGTTGAATCACTCACAATATGAAAAATGACCTGATCAATTCAGATTAATGAGCAGATCCAGGATCTTTTAACATGGCAGTGCATTTGCCTTGGCAGTGGTATGCACTCTTCTAGTTCATGATTTTCTTTTGTCCCCAGTTTCTGGTTACAGGATGTTTGGAGCCTTGTTCCTCACCTTACGATTGTGTTGTGACATTCGTGAACAATCTGAAACTTTCCCCCCGCTCTTTGATATGAATAAATGGAGTGTGCCCAAATTTCAACTACTGCCTGCCCTAAATTCATTAAATCCACACTTCTTCCCTTTACGTGAACAGTGAGAACATTCCCCTCTTCGAGATGGGTAGGGGGAGGGGGACCTTCGCACACTTCATGCACTACATTGATAGTGCATGAGTAAGCCCTTGCTCAATAATAATGTCCCATTGTTTCTCCCATGATGGTTTATTGGAGGCTATATGTGAATCCATTTAACATAATCAGCAAGTGGTTGTGATCACTTTTAAACCCATTTGTGAGGTGATTTTGAGAAATAAACTTTCCTCCAAGCTATGTGCCAGTGTTGCGTGGTCGCCTGCTATAAGGAAACGTTTAAAAACTGCTTAAATGGCAGAGTTTGAACGGAAAGATATGTAGTTATCTGGCTTACGTTAGTCTCCTTAATTCAGTTTAAAGTGCACGCTTCCTCCTCGTGTGTGTGTGTGTGTGCGTGTGTGCGTGTGTGTGTGTGTGTGTGTGTGTGTGTGTGTGTGTGTGTGTGTGTGTGTGTGTGTGTGTGTGTGTGTGTGTGTGGCTCAGCCCTGCCTGTGGTCAAACAGAAACACATGCATAAATTGCATTCAAAGCAATGCAACCTTGCTTAAATAACACATTTCATACAGAGGGTAAATTCATAAAATAATAAGATTAACTGACAAAGCAGAGGAGATAGCGTCACCTTGTGTATTGTTTACAGTGCAGATTATTGACATAAAGGATTGTATGATTATGATCCAAATCTATTATATTATCAATATCCTAGTGGTTATTTTGCAGATAAACTGAGTAACCCTTGTCCCTTTAAAAACAAAAAAGATGAATTATATTTTGAATGGCTCTCAGAAAGGGAGGGAGCCATAGGGTCTTGCTCCCTTCAAAGAGGTCTAATTCCCAACACTACCTTATGAGTCGGTTCCTCATTCTGAACCATGTCGGAGCTGTTCCCAGACACTGCATCGGTGTGTCATCAAGATTCAAGATATGCTGTCCTGTCATTGATTACTTCACTGAAGCAGTTCATTCCTTAAGCCTGTTACCGAGCACTTGAAGATGCATAGGATGATACAGGCAATCACAAAAGAAGCGCTCCGCGAGCAATATCACTTCATCTGCTGATTGCTTTCATTACAGGGTAGTAATTAGCACCTTAAGAGGAAAAGGTAGGTTCAGAGATGCGATCCCCAGGTGATTCTAAAGAGTTAGTTTAATTTCACTGAGGTTAGAATAAATTACGAGTTCTCACAGGGGAGGTAGTTCCTCTCTGACACACATGTGAAAGCACAGTTTGAATATGAATATGTCAAGAACAATATGAGGTTTATTAACGTGGAGGGTAATAATCCTGCTGCAGTGCTACTGTGCTGATCAGACAGGAATTACACCATGTGTTTGTAACCTGGCCATAATGAGGCTTCAACTGTTCATAGGTTCTTTATTATTATATAATTTTGTTGTTAGATAGAACGCACACAGCAGGATAAAGTTTTTTTTGGAGGTATTATTTTGGAGATGCCGCTTCTGCTCTGCTGCAAAGTTGTGGATCAGACTTCCTCTAAATATCAGTGAATGTTTATAAAATAAAACTTAAAACATTAGCCTTTAATTAGCTCTTGCACTTGTGCTCATACACCCTTATATTTCTTTTCAATAATTTTCTTCATTTTCTGTTTCTATGGATTTTTCTTATTAAATTAAATTTCTTTTGCTATTTTACTTCCTTATATTTCTTAAAATCTGTTCTCTTCTTATTTTGAATTTAATTTTAACATGTGCTAATTCTTATCTATATTTTATATGTAAAGCACTATTATTATTATTATTAATAATATGTATTTTTATCCTGGGAGGCGAACTGTGGCTGCTGAGATGACCAACCTGTCTCATCCACCAAAAAGGAAAACAAACTTTTAGTAGTAGTAGGTAGTTCAACCTTTCAGCACTGATATTGGTCCACAAAGATTACAGAGGGCACACAGCATACACAGACACACACACACTCCAACATCTCAAAATGTCTTTCATGTATGAGTTTGACCTACTTTGCCTTACTTTCCTTCACATGGATTACAAATGTCCCGAATATATATAATAAGCTAATAAGAAAAACTCTATTGCAGGTTAGATTAATTGGGGTCACTGATGTCATCCTCTTGTGTCACTGGATGTAATACGGGCCCAACAAATTAATAGGATCTGAAGTTTTGTGCCACAACACTGACAACTTTATTAATCACTATATTACTTATTCATAACTAATTATCATTGACACAGGAGACAGGATCGGTCAGAATCTAATGGATCTAATTGACCTTCTTTCCTTTTCTACAGTGCAGAAAGGTGAGCTGTTGCACACAGAGTCACAGTTTAGGCCACAGTCAAACCACTTACTACCTCAGGAGGAGTCTTGAGCTCCATCAGAGCAGCTGGGGCATTTTTATTTTATCGTGGGATAAAGTCAAATCATCTGTAGGATAGAAACATGCTTAAAGGGAATCTCGCAGTATTTTCATTGGTGTTGTTGTTTCATGCTCACGGATGCATTTCCATATACATGATGCTACCTGACTGATCATTTCTATAAATTACAAAACATTGCGATAATTAGAAACAATGCAAACAAATTCAATTTTACAATCATAAAACATAAATACACACATGTAAGAGTCCATGCTATCTTGTACAAAGCAGTGGGGTTAGTGCAGCCATGTTTCTGTGAGTGAATATGTTATATTTTGTCTCCGTCTCATATGCTGGTGTTACCGTGAGCCTCTGGCTGTCAGCTTATGATTGAATATCTGACATTTGTGAAACACATGGATGGAATAACATGTCTAGACTAAATCTCTTTTTCAGTTGAGGTTCTATTTTTCAGCCAACATTGACGGGAAGTTCTCTAAAGTACTCGGAAATGTTCAATTCCATCAGAACTGGACTAAGCCAATAAGTTAATGAAGACAATGGGAAGATTTGCTTGCATTCGTACATGCCTAACCATGCCCGAGACTAGCAGGATACCTGGAGAGCTCATATCTCTGCCAAGGTTAACTATCTTGTCATGTTGGAGAAAGTGATAAAAAATTAAAATCAGAATTTGCCGGTTGGATCTGGATCCGATCCAAAATTGACTGGGTTCTTCCTTCGGTCATGTTCCACCGCGCAACATTTGGTTGAGTACTTTCTGCACAGCCACTAACTAACAAACAGACAGACGTTGATAAAAAACATAACCTTGTTTAAAAATATGTAAAAACACACACATTTGAGTTGTTATTTTCCATTTGGCACTGAAGCAGCTTGGCTAATTAAAACATAAAGACTACATGGTTAAATTAGTTTTAGCTCCAGATAAATCCTGTTCTGTAGAGGGAACACAGGCGACAGCATGCTTGCATCTAAGATGTAATGGAACACAGCTCACTGAGATAAAGCAGAGAGAAAACAAGAGAAACATGACCAAAATTTCCAAAGGTCAAATCATCACATTCTCAGATAGTAAAAATGCCACATAGCGTATCGACCACTTGTCACTTGATCTGGCCTTTATTTGGCCAAGGTTCAGGTCATGACAGAAAAACACAGTGACCATGACATAATATACAATACTGCTACTGTTTATCAAGCCCAGTAGAACAAATATTCACTTCAAATGTAAATGTAAACATAAACAGCACTGCAGTTAACCAAAGTCAGGTTTGTGTACTCTGAACGGAGAGGAATGTGAGCTAAATGAGAATGTTAAAAGAATCAAGTTTCTCTTTCAACACTTAAGTAGCACTGACATGCTGGTATATGGACACACGTTGTACACTACACTGTTAAATACACAGCCTCAGCACACACGGTAGAACATGCAACCTATCCCAAGGCATTCTGGGCAGACTGGTGTAGCATCTGACTTGGGGGTTGCAATGCAAAGCCCCTCAGATGTATAAGCAAAGTAGATGTAATGCTCACACAGTGTGCATGAAGCCAGCTGTGGGATGGACAGTGTGACAGATTAATGTTGTCATCACTGTGTCCCAGTCACCTTCAGGAGAGGAGGGCTAGGAACACCAGAAGGGGAGGTAAAGAAAGGGGAGGTAGAGACCGCTAACTAACAGAGTGTATGCTATGTTTCTTTCAGAGGACAGTTTGCAGTCACAGTGTTATTGAATTCACGTCATGGTTCATTACTCAGTGGTTTACATGAGGTAACGCGGGGTGGGGAACATCCTGGGAAGCTCATTCCCCTCCTGAGTGACTTTCTCTCTGGAGAAGAAATGTTGTGAGTCACTGTGTGAGAGAAGCTATGTTGAGAAGTTTGCTTTCCTCTTCCTCAATCCACTCAGCTATCTCTCTGCCAGAGGTTTAGTCTTTGTCTAGGCGTGATGTGAATATCATCCAGCACTGATGAGACAACATGGGCCACAATCACATTGCATATTTTGTTCTTATTTCCAAAGATGTGTTCAAGACTCTTGATTTTACGAGTCCCATCTAAACATATCCAAGCTTTCCATCCTGGGCTTCTTACACATGATGGTGCTGCTATCCTGGCTGTCATCAGACTAAAGCTCTTCACTTGTTAGTGGTCTCCACCAGTGCCTCTGTACTGCAACCTGTGTGTTTAAATGGTAAAAGGTCTGTATTTAAATATCACTTTTCTCATCTTGATGACCACTCACAGCACAGGTTTTGGCCATTCACCCATTCGTACACTGTTTTAATGAGCAATACCTTTTTTTTTATTTTAAACGGCCCAGACTTATGGCAATTTGGTATTTAGTAATTTGCCCAGGGACACTTCAGCATGCAGAGATTGGAATCGAATTTTACAATCTGTAATAGGCTTCTGGAAATATCCTAAAACATTTTTCATTACTGAAAAAGTATAAGCGTGGATTTAATTCAAAAGCGATTTCTCACCCATAAAGTCCCTTGATCTCTGCCTTATTTGTTTTTTATTGTTTGTATCTAAATATTGAATTTAATTATTGAGGAGCAATATTTAAACAAGTAGTCTATTCAGTTAACCAGTGTAGGCCAGTGTAGTCCACCCCTGCACTAACACTAGCATACCTAAGCATTTTCCAGGTGGGCCGACTTGCTTTTTTGTGCCTTTTATTTTTCTTGTCTGATTGGTATATATTTTTTTCCTACTAAACAGAATGATTATAATATAAATAGAGAAAAATGCAAAGGAAGTGTGTATACATTTAAAGAAAAAAGACAACAGCCCCTTCAGACAAATGCTGCCAATTGTCTTCATTTGTTACTGATGTTTGCAGTCATGACCATCTTCAGCACCCGTGGCAGGTGTTGCCCAGACAGTCTGGGCCATAATGCCAGGTACGATCTGTTGTCCCAGTCCAGCTCTGGTTCCCCATCTCTTTCCTTGAAAAATGTAAGGGGGAAAATATTTCCTTTCCTTCCAGAGTATGCCAACTTTTAGAAATAGGTACTTTACCTTACACTTTACCAAACACAATATATCTTTTTTATTGAATTATGGAGCACATTCAATTTCCTTTATCTTAAAAGTTGATAGAGAAACGATCTTGGCTTGAACGAAGGTTTACTGGAATGAACAGTGGGATTTTCCTAAGGAATTTAAAACATTTTATCTCTGTGAGTGAAGTGAAGCTGCAGGTAGCACTAAAGCACTTTGTGACAACTAAGGACCAACAATGACAAGAAGGAGAAAGAAGAAAGATCTGCTGTACATGTGCAGTGAAAGGGATCAGAATCCTCACAGGTTTACCTTGATGGAATTATTTCTGGCAAAGGGAAAAAGTGTGAAAAGTATTGAGGACAAAGATACTTGGGTGCAGGTGTTGAAAGAAGGAGCAATTTTAACTCCACCTCCGATGGATGAATACTTAAGCACAGTTAGAGAGCAATGGTTCACAGCACCATCCTGCTCCTGTGTCCATCTTTCCTTTTCTTTTCATCTTGACTACTTGATAGAATAATGGGGGAGTTGAATTTAGTCTCAGGTGTGAACTAAATGCACTGCAGAGGTGTAGAAGGCTTCAGGTAAGAGTACTGTGACTTATTCATCAGTTCTTGACACTTTTCCCAATAGGTGAAGGCCTAATGCAAGCACCACACATTTATGATAAATGGCACTCCACATCAGGTGCTTTTTCTCACTGTTAGGGGCAGAGTGGAGCCTTTTTAACAGATGTCAGCAGCACTGGACTCTTAGAGCCAAGATGGACAGATGAAATCATTGACTCCAAGGGAGGCCTACTTTAATGGGAATTTTCGTTTCTTTGCTGTGCTATTTTTCACCTTTTTTTCTTCTCAAAGTGGTCAGTCTAAAGTCTGCAGTCACTTTATCATACTGCGTTTATTTTTTGATATTTGAATAGAACTTGCCTGACAAAATGAAAAAAACTCAACATATTGAAAATTCAGTAAGGGTTTCCAGATATGTTTTCTTTTACTTCTACTCCTATTTCTTTCCTTGTTCTTTTTCTACTGGGAGGGGAAAGGATAGGTGTGGTCCCACTACACAGTGTCTATTTATAGAGCCTATTTTGGAACTAAGGTTTTGTTTAGTTAGGTCAGTTTATGGGATAAAGCTCTTGTTTACACACAGAGGCTGACCTCACACATGCAGCTGTACACAACACATTATATCTTTTTTTTATTACTTTTTCTAATTTGCTCTGTTGAAAGAAAAACGTTTTTGACAAGTTGTAAGAGATAATAACTTCTTTCAAAAAAAACTTGGCTGTTTTATTCTATGTTTTTGTTTATTACCTATCTTTAAGTGTTTGAAAGGTATACTACACTACACTAATTTGCCTTGAGATCTGTTTTAGAAAGAGATAGTATCAAGAGAATGTACCATGTAGCATTGGTTAAAAAGAAAGAAGAGGAAAAGCTCTACACGATGCAGGCACATTTATGTGTATCATGTTTATCGTTTTAAGTCATTCTCTGATATGACAGCATTCACTTGCTGAAATACAAACATCACAGCCAATGCAAATATGTACATGCATGGCAACCTGCTTCTGAGCCCAACCTTCCAATGATCTGTACTTGCCTCTCAGCTGCTTGATAAGCAGTGCTGCATCTGCAGGTGCATGGGATCCCTAATGGAATGGAATACATTTATGTATGCAGATTTTGCCATGTTAGGCCAGGCTGATCAAAACGCAGCTTGGCTTTCCTCCAGATATGGCATGTGTGGGACCTGTATCTTAAATTATTCTTTTAATGGAGCTCAAATTCCTACATTAATATGCTAAAGCCCAGATTAATAACAAGGTGTGTGTGTGTGTGTGTGTAGTCTGTAGTCTCTAAACCGTACATTTATGTCAGAATGTCAAAAATCACTTACTTACAAAATAATACAGCATCTAAGATATTGATATAATTTTGTTCCGTTTGGAAAATCTTTGTGGCATAAAACTTATTACAACTTTAATATATTTGTTAATTATGCAAACGTATTTTATATTATACATGTGTTATTTTTGACAGACAGAGACGGTGACTGCCGAGTGTTTGAGCCCAGTGTCATTCACATAGAAAAAAATGCAGACAGGCTGCTTGTGTCATTAGCTGCAGCACGGCAGCTGTCTGCCAATGGTTTTGGGTAAAGGGGAGAAAGGCCTGAGAATCCTTGGCCTCACCTCTGCACACATGTGAAGCCCACACACACAGCAAGCAGGGGTTTGCTTCAGCTTCAGCTGCAGGGCCAGGGAGCACTCAACCACTCAACACACACTCTCACACACACATGCTCGGGGGTAAATGTGAGGGTGCAAACTGCACTTTTCCTCCCCTCAGGTTAAACCTTATGACCTCAGGGAGAAGCAAGAAGAATGTCTAACATGCACTAACCCCTTCCTGGGCATATGTTCCACCACAGGCTTAGAACAGGACATTAGGAGACAAACAAATATGACTGATAAAACTGACAATTAAAGAAAAGGAAAAAAAGTCAGGGTAGACGGTTCGGAAAGAACAGAGAGAAGAAGATGGATGGAAAGGGGATTGACTCAAAGGATAAAAGAGACAGACAGAGACAGGGTGGAGGGTGAGGCAGCAGAGAGGAATGGATGAAAAGATGAAAGATTAAGTGGCATGGAGGAATGTTAAGTGTAGCTTAAGCATGTGTACAGAAGTGGGGATTTATGAGCAGTGCACGCTCAGGGCAAAATAGTTTCAGAATTATTAAACGACTGCAATTAAAGTAATATAAGGGGACAGAGGCAGTGTGGGTGGGAGGATCCCCCCTTACACACCCCCATCAACTCTGATTTATGATCCTCCTCTTTTCTTCCTCTCTTCCCTCTGTCATCAGTTTGTCATGCCCCATCTCCTGGCAGCAGGTTATATCCTAATTCAGCTTTTTCTCTCTTGAGTTGTGTGAGACACAATTATGTTATTTTCTGTATTAGAATGAGGTCTTCAGAGGGAAATGTTCATGCTTTTAAATTACATTTTTACTCCATATTTATGGAGCCGTAAAATCCCATGGGGAAAGAGACTGTAAACACATTTTTGCACAATTCACTCACAACTCATTTATAATTTTAATTTCAAAATTAACAGAGCTTCCTGTTAAATAATATTGGCAGCTTCCATCTACCATTTTGTGCTGCATTTAGCTTTAATATTACATACAGATAGAGTTTTGACAGAGGAACAAACTGGTCCAAACTGCCACCAAAGTTAATGTCACTGCTGCTTTTGCCAGCCAGACATCTGCATCTCTGTATTGTAAAAGTTTTATAATGCCAATATATCCATTAGGACTCCTGTGAGAGTCAAAAGAGTTATGTTTTCAAACAATGGGATTTGTACCCTGCCACCAGTTCTCATTACATCTGAAACAGTCCATCCAAATCAAGAAGGCCCACTGACTTTTCCCCCGTGTAACTGCAGGTTAGAACTGGAAGCTCGGATTTTTGCATTTCCACCTGAGTCTCCAAAACCTCTAACCTGTGTTTTTTTGTATCCATGCATATGTGTTTGTAACTATTTTGCCTTTAACAGAGTTATACCAAGAGGCAACACTGCTGTGTTTATGGTCCAGTTTAAGGGCTGTCATTTGGAGGTTATGGGCAAAGGTTATGAGCACAGGCCTCCAGTCAGCTGGTCTGTGCTCACTTGATTGTAATCACTGTGGACTTGTCATAAAACTGGGTACATTTGGAAAGCATTGAAATACGCCTGGCTGCAGATATCAGCTAATAGCACATAGCGTGGGAGACTGGAAAACATGATTAGTTGAAGGTGAAATAAATGTAGCATAAGGCAAGAAGAATGTAAGGACATATGGACCTAATGCAGGAAAAGTATTTTTAATAGTTGGCAGATTTTAGCCTCTTATTCATATGATGTTCAAATATTAACGCCTACAAAAATACTGGTAATCTCAGATTTTTCCAGAGTCTGTTCATTACAGTGTATTTGCATAATTCATGAATAGCTATAACCCTAGATTCAGGCTTTTCTACGAATGTGAGCATGCCTCCCCCACACAAGCACGCACGCACTCACACACGCACTGTAACAACTAGGTTGTGATTTACCCTATTCATCCCAGACTTCCTGTTAGCCTGTTACTAGCCAGTCAAGGCATCTGCCAATTGCCTGTCCAATCCAACAGACACTGGTAAGAGACAGTGTTGGAACAATGTTGGCTGGCAGATCAATGTAATTTTAGGGTAAAGCCACCAAAGCTAAATGTATTGTCTGTGTCTAGGTCCCAGCTGGGATCAAATGAGGCAGACAGGAGAGGCCTGATAAAGTAGCAAAGCATTGGGCTAGTGCGTGACACATAATGATATGGTGTTTAGATATTCAATTTCTCATATTTGCATGAATAACAGCCATGAAAAAGTGGTATGGGCTAATCTATTGCTGATCATTTCCGATTTATATCTGCTGGGATATTACTGCTACGGCTGATTAGAGCGGAATGGAATGACTGACTGACAATCAGGGGTGAGGATTTATTTTTATAATCAACCACACTTGAAGTCCAACTGATATCATACTGCGTATGCCCCCCCACAAACAGCATTAAGTAAAGGCTCTGTAAATTACATGTATTGTGTTCTGTTTTTTGGGGGGGAAGTGCATCCAAAATACAGATATGTGGGTGTTTGAATGTAATTGCAGTCCCTGTTCTTTTTTTTCCGGGGACCTTTGCTGCACTGCACCACTGCTCCCCTGCATTTACTTTCATAATGATGGCGTTTTAAAGGAGAGAAATGTATGATTTTTGGTTTATGCCTGTGGATTAACTGAAATGCTGATTGTTCTCGATTGATCAATTATTTGCATAATACCAATCAAACCCAGCATAGTCTCTTCTTCCAATCTACAAATAAAGCCATGTCTTTGTTCCACATGAGGTCCATGAACAGAATACCATGCAAATATTCATATTCTGAAACAAAGGCTCACTGCCAACATTAGTTTGGAGGCTGCAGAGCGACAGTGTTTTAGCCTCTTGGCTGAGACAATGTGAATAGCAGGCAGAGTTTATAAAAAAACATTGTACACGTTTAAATCATTTGTTTTTATTTCTTTGTGTAGCCTGTGTTTTTATATCAACATCCATGTCTCTTCTTTTTAACATTGCTATTCTTGTGCCCTCATGGACACATACATAGGCCAACATGTATTCAGTTACATGTGATGAAATCAATGTGTTTGTATGTGGCTTTCAGTCATACTGAATGTTTTTCTAATGTGTGCTCTGCCATCTGATCTCACAGTGTAAGTTGAAGGTGGGAGTCAACAGTGCCTCAACATATTTTGAATAAAACTGACTATCTAATGGTTAAAGATGCCTGAATCCCACTTCACTTCCACTTTGATTAGAGTCAGTTCAGATGGTTGATACAGAGCAATTGGTCTGAATTTGTCTGCTAATCAAATTCATCTTGGAATGTAAGACTCTGTACAATTGGCAGCAATGGTCACATTTAAAAGACACTTTGACACAAATAGTAACTCCAAAAAAGGTTTGCTTGAAGGAATTACTGCAGGACTGAATTGGGTTGTGAGTCAAAAATAACAGATACTCGGCACACAAACCCATTTAGTACGCTGATTGTTAATGGCTTAAGTATTGTAGTCTTTGGAATCTACTTTTTATAACTAATGCGCTCTGCAAATTTTTTTCCCCAATGCACAGCCAACTGCCCTTTGGTGACAAATACAGTGAAGTAACTGACTGATTATTACATCTGAGTTATCCGTCAGGTTCATAAACTGATTTATTTACAAATGTGGGAATATTTCCTTGTTATCCTGAAGCTAAACCCTGTGCGTCTTTGTTTGCTTCAGGTTTACATGTGAAACTGAAACACGCTGTAAGATCACAGTAAGCATCCGTATAAAGCTCTTCAAACAGCCTCAATCCCATCCCGGCATGCTGTATGGTCATTAAGGGATTTATTTGAATGACTCTTTCACAGTCTTTCCATAAATTCATCATCTGGTGAGTGTGTGAACTTTGACATTACTTTTGTGCGAAGGCTTTCCACAGGATATGACATCATCAGATCCCTTTGTCGAGTCCAACTGGGGAATTTATAAGATCACATAAAACCCTCCCTTTAAAAAAAAATCCTCCCCCTCTTTCTGTCACAGGGCAATATATAATCCTCACCTAAACATTTGAACTCCTGCTTCAGAGCAAAGGAACGGCGCCAGAGGGGCCTGTTCTGTTTTATTAGAGTGTCAAAACTTTTATTGATTGAAAGTATGATTGAAGGCACTGTATATAGCCCTAGAAAGCAAAAGAAAGAAAGTGATGCAGTCATTAGGTGCATGGTGTGTGTGTGTGTGTGTGTTTGCACTATATGTTATGCATAGATGAATATAAGCCATTTCTAATTGATAATACACTCGGTCTAGTCCAAAAACATGAATATCAATGAAACAGAAGAAATTCTCCCTATGTTTTGCCAAGCTGGTTTGTTGGGACGAGTTTAGGAGGAGCAGGACACCAGAACTGGATATGGAGGGAGGAAGTTGATTGATTCCTCAGAAAGTTCAGGGGAACACAGACACTTGTCATATCCATGAAAAGTGTTAGTGTTTAAAATGTCCTTTGTAGTTGAGGTGGGTGCAGCTCCTGCAGCCATTTGTTGAGGCAACGTTAGTCGACAACATTACTTCAACAATGTGTGGTCAACCTGGTTTTTGAGTTTTAAATCCAAAACAGCCAATTGAACGATGCCTTAATCTAGAAGAAAGGTGGTTAAGAGTGACCAGGACCAAGACGTTGTGTTTTGTTGTCTGGGTGAAACATCAACTTCACTGTGTATAGGCTCACGTAAATCCTACATCCGGTGGCAAAAAAGGATTTTCCAGTTTAAAAGGTAAAGGTAAAAACGACTAGGAATTCAGATCATACTTTATGTCTAGTGTTAAAAAATAAAATATTGTGCAGAAAAAGACGTTAGATGTAAACTTCCACTCTCATCTCCATGGTTGTGCAGATGAACATGAGAAGCATGCCACATTGTAAAACATTGTTGGCTTTAGAAATGTAGATGAAATCTGTAACCCTTTTAAGTGCATCATAGGCTGAGGGGCACTGAATGTCCGATAACAGACATTATCTCTCTATTTATTTTGTAATACGAAGATGCAAGACCATGTTGGTAAAGACCAGCACGTTGGTGACACACTATAAAAGATACGCTGGCCAGATTGTAGCAAGATAAAAATATAACCAGGACCAAGATGTGTATATTTTGATCTATGATAAATAAGTGAATTATACATACAATAGAAAAGTTGCTAGACAGGGAGCTGCCACCCAAGATTATTTTTTTCCTACTTACCTTGCGATACTTAACACTAATTAGAACTAAATAAATCACCGGAATGGCATTTCATTCTATCACACACATTTGTCACACTTCTTCAGCCATTTCGATGTAAAATATTGCTCTCGTCAACCATCCCTACTCAAGCTAATGCAATTTAAAAGAAAGCATTTTTCTTTTCACAGGGTCCCTCTCTGTTTGTCCTTGGAGGTAACAAGTTCAGGCTTGTAATATAGGTAGTGCAAGATAAATAACTTTGTGGTGCTGTGGCTCCGTCTGCAGTTACTTCTGGGATTCCTGTTAACAGCTACTGCAAACAAGTACAACAATTTCTGGCAGACTTGTCCTACCAGACCTATTTCATGATGGTAATCATAATAATCATCCAGTTAAGGCTGTGGAAAGGAACACAAAGTTTAGGAAAAGAGAAAAATTTGCTTTGTGATAAACGAGCACATCATATAACTTTAAATTTTCCCTAACAACTAAGCAAAGGGTCATAATAATCTGCCTGTGCAGATGAACTGTGGGTCAGCTTTTCACAAGAAGACTGAGTCTGAAATGGAAAGGGGCATTTTACATTTTTTTAATTACTGGAAGGCTCCATGCGAAGGCTCAGGACTCAGTGACTCTGGAAAGTGTTTGTCTTAGCTCATAGCTGCTTCGTCATGGCTATCATATCTCTGTATGAATACAGAACAGAGGTTTATCTCTGGATATAAGGTGGATATAAGGTGCCATGAAACAGATGTCACACACACTACGTTTACATGATGGCATAAACCCGATTTCGGCTGAAGCCCGGTTTCTCTATCCATGGGGGGTTAACTACTCTATCTCAGGGTACATGGCACTGAGAAATCCGACTCTTGTCCGAAAGCATTTCATACCCCTTCATACGCTACGATAGGTGGCGCTGTTTTCATTACAGCTAGTGGTGATACAGCCATTTCCGCTTGACCTCGTCACCACTTCCAACAAAAAACAACAACAGCGTCTCATCGTCGGTCCAGTAATGCGAGACTCTGGTGTTGGATCTTGCGGTGTTCTCCATATTGTTGTTTGTTTGTATGTTTGTGCCGGCCAGCACCGGGCAGCGACATTTTATCTACCCGTATTTTCCGCACTATAAGGCGCACTTAAAAGCCTTTAATTTTCTCAAAAAACGACAGTGCGCCTTATAATCCGGAGCGCCTTATATATGGATTAATTCTGCTTATGCTTACTGACTTCGAAGCGATTTTGTGTGGTACGGCGCTCTGTCAAAATGTTTTAGTACGACTTTGGTAAACTACAAAGCCGCACCGCTTGCCGCATTACGGCTACCGTAGTCAGGAGCGTCGCGGAGTAATACATACTTTTTCCACAAATCTCCGTCCCTATCGATCTGCGACTCCATGCGCGCCGATCTCACCGATGCTGTCAAAAACAGAGTGAAGCAAACTAATTCGGAGCTTGCCATCATTCCGGGTGGATTAACTAAAGAACTCCAGCCCCTAGATATTGGTGTGTGTTAAACTGCGAGCTGCGTGGGAGCAGTGGATGACAGAAGGCGCACACACATTCTCCAAGTAAGGGAGACAGCGCCAGGCGATTTGCGCTACTATCTGCCAATGGATTTTTTTACGTGTTACAACTGAACAAGGTTGGGAGTTATTGTGAACACGTTTAATAAAGTTTGACTGTTTAGTTTCGCTTAATGCGCCTTATAGTCCGGTGCGCTTTATATATGAAAAAATATCGAAAATAGACCATTCATTGACAGTGCGCCTTATAATCCAGTGCGCCCTATAGTGTGGAAAATACGGTGCCTGTCGACTTCCGGGTCACGGCCAGGGAGGGAGGGAGGGGGGAGGGAGGGGGCAGGATCTCAAGCATGCGCAAAGACGTCATCTCCAGTTGTTGTCCAGCTTCCAGAGTTACATGCTCGCGTTGTCCGATATACAGCCAAATCTGATCTACTTATCTGGGGGTGGTTATCCGACTTCAGTCGGACACAAGAAATCTAGATTTGTGGAGTTACATGGAGTGGATCTTCGATTGAAACCCGACAACGCCAGAAATCGGGTTTCAATCGGACACATGTAAACGTAGTGACAGTTAGCTAGATGCAGATCTCATACTCTCCTGACAAAAGGGCCTTCAGTCATTTAACGGTCTTTTACAACAATATGATTTATTTCAGTATTTAGTAAGGTTGGGTACAGTTATCATCATCAATGAAAGTTTCTACTCTTTTAACTAACTTCTTGTCAAGTTACCCTTCACCACAATTGCCACAGGGAAATGTGCTGAGAATTGATGAAAATTAAATAAATAATATAATGTCATATTAATAATTTACGCTCCTGGCCAAAGCTGACAATTATATGTTGTTATTTAAGAACTGAGCAAGAATCAGTACGATACCCACACAAGACAAACTTGTATATGAGAAGGCTTGGTCTCAGAGGGTTAGGAGATAATAGCTCAGGCTGTATTAAGTTCAACCTTAATTAGGGTGTGCTGAGTACACTTTCTCTTTTCCATCAATGCTCTGCTTCACATTTTCAGAAACATCCATACCAAGCTGCCCATGCTATCTGACAATTTTTTCCAAAAAATAATCTTCAATCCATGAATAGCCAACCAATGGCCAAAAAAGTAATAGCCTCATCATTTGCAAATGCAGTCTGACTTAGACTGACCCAGCTGTGTAGTTCTCAGAGAAAAAGTGCTGCCTATAGATGCACTGTATAAATGTGTGTGTGAATGGCAACAACTGTCCTGTAAAGTGCTTTGACTGATCATCAAGACCAGAAAAGTGCTATTTAAATACAAACCATTCCCCCCTTCCGATTGACCAGTGGATTGTACTGAAATGATAGTGCAGTCCCGTTCTACATATAACTGTTTGAAATGGGACGTTTGCTTTGTGTCAATGTTCCCGAGCTACTCCGATATAATTCCTTGTCAGAAGTGAGTCCTCCCCAAACATTTCTACAGTATAATGTCACTTTTTATGGTTTTGTTGTGTAAATCCTACCAGGTTTAAATACAGTTAAGCTTTCATACTCAAAGGTTTTTCATAACATAAGACTGAATTCACTAACTACTGTTGTTGTGTGGCTCATATACAGGTTTGAATAATTTCATACATTGCGTGTTGGCTTCATCAGACATATGTTAAACAATCAACAAAATCTTCACAACTCTAAAAATAAAAGCTCTGTTATTAATCTCCATAAAAACCATTGCTGCGCAAAAACAGCCATTGTGCTTTTAATTTGAAGACAGATCGCAAAACAAAGAAGTCATTTTCTGGATGTTGATGCCATGACTGAGATCAGCACCCAACAAGAGTCAGTCCGTCTGTGGCTGTCAGTACGATATGGTGAAATAAAAACACAAAATATCAAAATAATCTGGCTGCATGGTGACCTAGTTACAGACCGCTGCTGTAGTTTATCTGAAAACATAAAAGTAGACATGTTTAACCCATTCCAAAGACTGAAGGTAAACTGCCTTGTCCCCAATGTCTGCTTCACAGCAAATGTCGCCAAAATTAGCACAGCACTATCTTGGGAAATGTATAATATGCATGCCAAGTGTGAGGCCGATAAAATAGGGTTTGGAAGAAGCAGACAGACAGATGTTTTGGGAATTAGTAGGTTTAAGGCTTTATGATATAGTAAATCTTTTCTTCATAATAATTTCTTTAACACCTTTTTTGAGCCAGGAGGGAAGAGAATGACAATCTTGGCACACTCCTCCCTTGTCTGCCCTCTTCTTCAGCCTTTTTGTTTCCTGCTGAGTAGCTGCATAACAACAGTAGAGGTCAGTTCTCTGCTAAAGGGCACTTTGATGGAAGTTAATTTAGGTAGACAACCCCATCCTTGTCTTAAACCTGGTCCCAAACATTTACCTGAAATCACTGGCTGCATGCATCCTTGGCCAACTTCCCAGCACTCTTTTTATACTTTACAGTAGAGACACGTATACACATTCCCATGGCAATGTGAATAATGTACTCAGGAAAAGAACAAATAGGGAACCAACCACGATTGAAAATCAGGAAACAACAAAACTGACCTCCCAATGGTTTAGAGGTTCCACAGAACACATGGTATGTCTTCACAGCATGTATGCAGGATGCTCTGTATACATTTTGGCATTGTGCTGAAACAGGAACATTATCAACTCCCTGAGCTATTCAGAAGAGGCTTTGACCTGGAGGGAGTTCATTTGAAATAGTTTATTGTGTGTTTGTGTAGGGCTGTAGTTATTGTATTTGCTTGTGTTCTTTTTTTTTCTTTCCCTCTCACAAGCAAAGTAAAAGGTCTCGCCAAAATGTTTGTTTGAACAGAAGGATTCCTCTGGCATGGCAGCTGGCCTGACTGACAGGTCCACACGTCCTCATTACCATTCAACAGAGAGAATGGAATAGAAACAGAAAACATCAAAAAGTAATTAACCAGACCACACAAACACAAAGGTTTGACAAGGATAGACCCTGTTGAAACTCATTTGAAACAGGCTTAATTGGTCCGCACAATTGGTAATGTGAGCCAGCATGGGTATCAAGCAGACACAACGCTTCTCTTTATTACTGTGCCAGCTTGGATGCAAAGCTCACTGTCCCCATAGTCAGCTGACCATTCTGTGTGGTTTCACATAATACAGGACCTACTCTCAATGAACTGCAATCAGTGCTTTTGTGAATGTTTATTTTTGCGAAGGCAGGAGAAAATATAATACTTCTTCCTGTTTAGTGTCTCCGTCCTGTCTGATTGGGAGACCTCACTCTAAAGGAATGGTGTATACATTTGATATCCTCTGTTTAATTGTGCAGATCGTTTGAGATGTAAAAGTTCGAATAGACGCAGATGCTTCGACCCCATAATGTCAGAGAGTAGGACTATTTCTCAAACACTCAGAAAGAATTCACTGATTCCAAGGTTTCTCCAGAGCACAGAAAGCCACCACACACTGAGCTGAGTAAACAACAGTGGTTGCTCCATGGTCACAGGAGCAAGATGATCCACCATTTTGTTTGTCCTCTAAGCTTGTGATAATACCAAGGAGCAAAGTGACAAACAGGCAAACAGCAGATCTCAGCAGCTCAGCTTTCCCCGATAGGTCAGGGACAAGAGATTGAGAATGAAGGGTATCTTATTTCCCCGTTTAGCCCACCCACATAATCACTCTGAATAACCTGAAGTCACAGCCCGGGGCCCCTCGTGGAGGGTGTCCTCAGCCTACGATAATCCTTGTTAATATTTTTGAATGTGTGTTTTGAATTATCCTGTACACACTTCGGGCGAGGCAGCCTCATCATCTTCACTATCTCTCCACCCCCAGTCCACTCAAACAAACATTTGATTGTTGTGAGCTGCAGGGGAAATCTCATATTCTTCCCAGTTGATATGTTTACATGGCTAGGGGAGGAAAGGGAATTGTGTCCCTCCATTTGTACTATGCTGGAAGGCTTCCCAAACCCAACAGAAATGTTGATGTCCCTGTTCATAGAAGGAAAAGATAAACACAGTGGTTGGAGAGATGGAGTGAAGATAATACTGGAAGGAGGAAACATGTTTGGGCTGACTGCTGCGGCCATAAACACTTTGATAATGGTTCAAATGGTTTGTTTGATAGACAGGGGACATGTTAGGAATAGACTACATTGTGCATGTCATTCAATAAGCTGGTGGAGCGGAGTGATGCTTCAGGGCACACGTGTGAGAAATGCTGCTCGTCGCCCGAATGCTTTCACAGCCTCCATTTAACAAGCTTTTTTTATTTTATACGTAATATCTTTACAATTATGAAACTAACACCCCACTCACCCATATTTGGTTTTTGCACATACAGTATTGTCAGTGTAATTTTTCTCCCATATACCAACTCCTTTTTTATTTAGCCCCCTCTCACCTTCTTTTTTTTGTTAACCCTTTTGAAGTGGATTGATTCAGTTTGATGATCAGAACACAAACTTTGAATCCAGCCAACAATGGGTTGTTGGTATTGGTTGCCATTTACTATTGTTGTGTCATTTGGTTCTCAACAAATTATACAATGTACATCAGTAAAGATTTTGAACTTGAATAATTTGTTCAGTAGTTAAGATATGATAATTTAAGTATTAATTAAAAATAAAATTGAGCAGTCTATTTACCAGCTAAATTCTGTATGAAAGAAAATAATGCTAATGGATGGAGTTAGCATTGCTGGTTGATGGGTCAATCTGCCTTTGTTCTACACTGAAAGGCAACTATTGGGTGGATTATTTTGAAATTGATTAATGTATTCAGAGGATTATTTCAACCGCGGGCATGTCAACATTTTCACTGATCCAGCAAAACATCTTAACATCTGTGGGATCAATAGGCATCACATTTGATACAGATATTAGTGGTTTCCAGATCATACATCTGGAGATTGACAGTTGTGGTTTTTCAGTGATGTCTTGACAACTATTGGAGGGACTGTCATGAAACCTGGCACACATCTCCCTGCTGTCATCTTATTCATCCCTACATGAGTTCTATCCTCTGAAGTTTCTAGTGAAAGGTTCCCTCCTGTATGGAGGAGCCTGCATTGGAACTAGAACACAGTGCCTTAACAGCTGGGGATACAGTATACTGAGCATCAACCACTGCAGAATACTAACTTCTATTGATCTGTTTGATTTCAATCTCAGTGACAGCTTCCTCCAAACCTCCAAACTTACTGCAATCAGTCATGCTCATTCAAATTAGAGGTCACCACTCAGCAGTATACATATTAAGATAGCCATCTAGCTAACCCTCGTTTGGCTCTGTCTGGCAGGAAACATACTGTGTTCATTAGTGGGAGACAAAGGCAGTGAAACTTGGTTTCTTTCTACCTCCAAGAGGAGAAAGGGAGTTAATTAAAACGTGAGACACCTCACTGAATATCTTAAAAAACGGTTTCCAAGCAGGCTCTTCAAAACCCGAGAGTACAAGCGGGGATGGTGTAAGATTTGAGTAGGTGAGACAGAGAAAGAAATGAGCTGGAGGGGGGCAAACACAGCACTAATCCAGATGCGACTAGGCAGGCTGAAGCTGCAAATTGCTTTTAGCACTCAATTTCTCACCTTAATTAAAAAATTAAAAGAGGGGAGAGCTCCAGCTACAGAATACATCACTTCAGCGTCTGCTTTCCATGACAAAAGTGGAACAATTGTGATCTGTTGTTCCTGTGGTTTTCTGCCTGCGATCACTGCCTGATAAACCCCTGAGTGGTGTTGAGTCAGGTGAAACACTGATGCTTAACCTGTGCTGTTCAACATTAGTGGGTTGAATGGTAATCATTGTGCTTTTGCTTGCTGTGAAAATCCCCAAATTGTTTTCTATTCAAGTTAATGTTTTACCTCATTTATTTCTACAATTATATAGTAAATAGAAATAACAACATTTTGCAAATTTGATATAGCATTTGGTGTTGTGCGTGTTGTCAAAGGCTATACATGAATGAGTGTCTGCATAGTTTATGCTGTTGGTGGCTTTGTGATTTGTTATCTTGTAAAATGTACAAATTTAGACAGCAGAGTTCCAACAATACGAGTGTGACTGTTGAGATATTGTGTTCAGACTGAAGAACCTCATTAACTTCAGTACCACAGTTTTGTTGCGGTATCAGACATATCATTCGTAGTGCATGTATCTTACTGAGATGAACACATTTCCATTGCAGACCTGATGAGTGTTGGAGCTGCTTGTCCAAAACTGTCAATCATACTTAGTTCAGTTCTTTGTATCATTTTGAGGTTTTTGCTATAGCTGATATAGTGTGAGGATTGTGTGTTGTTTGTGGGTTTTGTTGTTGTCTCCTCCTCTTCTTCTTCTCCCTGTGCAGGTTGGTTGTGGCAGGGGGCGTGGCTGGCTCCGGCTGCTGCAGACGAGACGCACCTGCACTCAATCTCTACTCATCACCCTCTCCATAAAGGCCTGGTCTTTCCTCCACTTCAGTGCCGGATTATTCCATACCCGACGGTAGCATGTGCTCAGCGTATAGCTCTCAACTAAACTGCTCTTTGGAACCCTCTAACTAATGTTTACCTCCTACGCAGGATTACCTGGTGTCTCTCTGCTCTGCGCCTCATCCTGGTCTCGTCGTGGATCACCTAGCCAGCCAGCACCCGGCCGCTCCAACCTGCACCTGCCTGCTCTTCAATAAACTCTGTTCACTCTCCGACAAACTCCACCGTCTGTGTCTGCTTTGGGGTCCAACTCTGACTCACACCCTAACATATAGCTTCAAATATGCATTCCTTCTCTGTTCAGATCTTGACATGAACCCTTCGAGTGACTGATGTCAATAACACTGTTTACACCAGAATTAAAGCCCCTTTAAAAAATCCTCCCTCTACATTGGAATCCTGCATCACTGTATCTGAACTGCACAGTAATACCGTCTGAAGTAGGACAAGCTGAAACATACTCAGATAGAATTAAAGATCACTATATATGTATATAAAACACATATATATGAAAATTAAATCGTTTTACTAGTAAAAGTAGGAAACAGTGGAAGAGTACGTTTAAGTCCTTATAAAAACAAAGTTGCTCCTTGCTGTGCAACTGTGACAACAGATTAAAAAAAACTGTTAAATACTGCTAAACAGAAAAGACAGGGACGATGTCATTAAATAATGCTTCAACAAAACACATTTTTAAATTCCACCCCTGTTGCTGCCTGTGAGAGGACAAAAAAACATCCTTCTCATCCTATTTATAGCATTTTTAACTCACCACTGTTCTGTCTCAGCTTTCTCTCACACTCCAGTTCCCAAATACTGTGCAAGCACTGAGCAATATGCAGATGTTTCGGTCATGTCTGAGGGCATAAAAAACATGAAGTGAAATCAAATATCCATAACACCAACGTGTAAATGAAGCCAGGACTTTAAATATCTTGTTTCTAAAAAAAGAGTTTAATGTTACTGGATGATTGTTTAAGTTCTTTTTTTTAACTATTAGCTTTTTCCAACAAACGTCCAGACCTCTCTTGGTGCTAAGGGCCAGTTAATGATCTGTTGGAACTAATGTGTGCTTTCCGATCAAGTTTAAATTCATGTGTTTATGCCTGATCCCAACAGCAACAGGGAGGGTGGTGAAATCAGATGAGGGAGACAGACTCATGAAGAATACATTCACAGTGTCGCACGCAGGGGTTCACACAAAGTGCCAAAAAAAGTAGCATAACAAATGACAAAAGAGAGATAGACTAGCTTCTTTCCTCCTATGTTCCCCTCTTTTAACCAGCACTCTTTTCATTTTAATCTGAATATTCACAAAAAAGCACTGAATGGAAAACATGGATAGAGATTCGTTTAAAATGTGCTCTCAATTTTGGATGGAGATTTAAAAAAAGTGTGTGTGTGTGGCTTATGTCAGCCACAACAATAAAACAATTTTTTAATGATGTGACTTTAATTACACACTGCTTCGGCCAGCATTGTAAATCAAACATGAATCAGGAAGTAAAATTAGATGGTATTTTTCCCACAGTTTTTTGTTTGAAATTTTGACCTTTTGTGTTTTGAAGAGGTCTTTTTGACTTCAAAAGTTGTCTTGCTCTGTGTATTAGTAAAGCCAGAACTACAAAAATAAAACAGTGAATTTGTAATTAAATCGACTTTACTTTCAGCATGATATATTTGTATAGGCTGATTGCAGCTTTACTCTACATCAAAGATTCTGTGACATCAGCTCCCTGTACACTTACAGAAACTCACCCTGGAGCTGTGAGCTGTAAACCTTTAGTGAAATCTCCTCTTCTCATTAAACCATTGAGGAAATCACTCATGTTTAAGAGCCTCTGTGAGGAAATGTTGAGATCACTGTTAATGATACAATCATTACTACAATCTCATAATTCCAGGACTGATCAGGAGGTAATTTTACTACAGTCATAATCATCTCTTAATCAGAATCAAGCCAGCGTGTGCATCATGGAAGAAGAAGAATGTTTCCTGTCAGCAGCTGAGAAATGACATGAATGAATGTCAAAGAAAAAACATTAAATTATCCTAAGCCGGTTTACACAAGTGATTGCTGAGATGTTGTAGAGGTGAGGGGTACGAGAGGGGGACATGAGGAGTTTGAAGCGGTTGGCTGGAGGTTTGTATGATTTGATGCAATTCAATTTGATGGGCCAAGTTGACGTTTCCTCTTTGTGGCAACAGCTAAAGAGAAACTAATTATTTCTTACTGGCTGAGGCTAGTTTGGAAATGTGATGAGGGAAAATTACACATCACATCTGTCCTCGTTTTGGGGCAAAATGTGCCTAAAATCATAATTCTCCCATTTATATGTTGCCTCCAGCTCTGTAAGTGTACTGAAAAAAGAGCTGAATATGTGCCTTTGTTAGGGAGTCTGTACATGCGTATGTTTGCGTATGTACTGTACAGTCTCCAGCCGGCCATCACTCAGTTGTCACTGATCAAAAGGGGCACATTTCAAAGCCCCGCTGGATTATGGGAAGAGAGGAAACATTCCACTCACGCTCAGGGCTAATCAGGCTGTTTGTTCTTGCCCCATTTCAGAGTCCGAGTAAATTGGATGATTAAATTCAGCCAGACTGACAGACTGACGTGTGTGCTACATGGAGCTGGGACTGAAGTTCATAGCTTAGCAGTGGAGAAAGCAAAGGTTGGAAGCAGGAAATCCTCTGAGATCTGACTCTGCAAAAAGTTGACTGACAGTACAGTGTTATGGTAAAGTCTCTGTCTCCAGGCTCAGGTTGTACCCTTGATAATGAAAGTGTGTGCACACATACAAAAGCTTTTGAGCGAGACATGTGAAGCTTGATCTTGTTTCATCTCTGGAACATACTTCAGGCAAACGCATGAACCCTGGAGAATATCTGGATAATGTGATTTGGACTTTCTCCAGAGTTTCCCTTTCACATGTGAACAAAGCAACAGGAGCTCCTCTGCTCAGACGCGTTCACAACCACAGGAATCTACAGAACGTTCAGGTGAGGGGTGGTGCAGCAGGTACAGGCAGGATGTAACATTTTAATTCTGCAGCGGAGATTACATGTTTTTGATTACAGCACATCGACACCAGCCTCTGTTCTTATCTCCACCTTGCCAGTGTGTGGAACTGCTTTTTCCTCCTGAGATATATGTTTGATGTCAGGAGCATGTCACTCAGACATTTGCAGTCTCCCATACCAAGATTGTCAGGAGATTTTCAGGGTTTACCTCATGCACACACGCACACACACTCACGAACACACACGCACACGCACACACACAGTGAAGAGTCACTGACCTTCAGCTCGGTTACCACATGAAAGGAAGGTTACACTGATGCTTGGCACCAGTGGAGATGTTTGACACACTGTGGGGAAAGATCTTGCCTTTGACCTCCTGGAGGTCCGTTCTGATGGAAGCTCCACGTCAGTGTGGCACAACAATATGGAAACCAGTTGCCATGGCAATACTGCATACAAAGGCCCTGCCACGGTATTGTAATTTAAGTAAATATAAAGGCTCAGGTTTTAGAAAGAACCACATACAGATTATCCTAGATTTCAACAAAACTGATATATCTTCTCTACTCAAGCCCAACCTCCCTGGTTTTCATATTTTCACCATCTTCTGCCTCGAGTTAGAACAAAGGTGTACTTTGAAGAACCACATCTTAGCAGCATGCTTTCAGGTGCTTGCAGTTACTAACTCTCTCTCTCTGTGCAAGCTTTAGGAAACACGTCATATCAGCAGGAGTCTCGAAACCCATGCGTTTAGTGTTTGGCTGCAACATAGATTTATGATGACTGAATACGACTTTATAGTGTCTCCCAATGGCTCTACTGCAGAGCCATCGGAGCAAATCTGTCAAACAAAACATTTCAAATGTCATGGATGATCTTAAAGGACCATCTTTAAGAGAAAAATGATTTTGACAGCTTCCCAGAACCTGACAGGAGAAAGTGTGAGCGAGTGACTGATGAAGCTATACAAGTGGGACTTTCATATATTACAATTTCATATTTCTCTTATACAAGAAGAAAGGCTTCAATGTCGGTGACTCTCTTTTCCTTGGATGAATAGATTCTCAGATTTTTCCCGATAGAATTCGTGTAGAAGTGTTTTCTGTCCTCATATAAAGTCCCAAAACGAGAGGGTTGTCCTATATTTGGGAGAGGAGGAGTATCAGTTTTGATCTGTTGAGGCAAGAAGCTTTTGATAGGAGCTGCAGTATCGATTCAGGCACCGGTATCGTTTTAAGCGTATCGGTTAAGCACCGGTATCGGAAGAAAAATTAACGATACCTATCCCTAGTCATAAGTGTATTGAGGACTGAAGTTTGCCTTTTCATACAACAGAACCTTCAACTGCAAAATAGTTATAAGGTGCTTTCCTTCTCTAGTCTTGATGACCAGAGTTTTATGTTACAGTTACCAATTACCATTCACACAGTGCATCTATGGGCAGCAGTTTTTCTATGTTGGGGTAAGATATCTTGCCCAAAGATACTTTAGGCTTGGGAACAACCGCTCTACCCTCTCAGCCACAGCAGGTTCTATAGGTGGAAAAAGATCAAGCTTCACATGTCTCACTCAAATCTTTTGTATGTGTGCACACACTTTCATTATCAAGGGATCCAAGTGAGCCTGGAGACAGAGCCATTACCGTAACACTGTACTGTCAGTCAACTTTCTTCAGAACCAGCTCTCAGATGATCCCCTGCTTCCAACCTTTGCTTTCTCCTCTGTAAAGCTATGTACTTCAGTTCCAGCTCCATGAAGGACCCAGTCGGTGTGGCTGGATTAAATCATCCAATTTACACTGTCTGTGTTTACAGCATGCAGCACACCCACTCACTGAATCCTGAATCCTCTTGGCAGTCACCTGCTTGATTAGCACATGTACTTAATTGGTCATAGCACATAGTGTATTGAGGAGGTGCCAGGGTGATGTCCATTAATGTTTGGTTCATCTGATTGGGACATTTGCAATCACACATACAGGATAATATAATACAGTTCAAAGAGAGTCTATGGAGAAGCTTATGAAAAATATGTATTGAGAAATTTAGATTACCTGTGATAATCTATAATAAGTTACTAAAATAATGGGCAGGCAGAGCAGAGAGTAAAAAGGGAAAACACTTTGTAGAAGATTGAGCAGAGGGTCAAAAAGGAGAGGAATGCCACGCTAAAGTAGCTGCAAGTGGGTTAAATAAGGTTATTGACAGAATGAAAGATGTTGGCCACACACACTGAAACTACTCTGCTCCACAAATAGTTTTTCTAAGAGCACAGTCTCCACTGAGCCTCATCAGGATGGTCTTGGCAGAGCAGAGTGGGAGAACACGCCTCTGCTTAAAAGTGATGGGCCCAACCTGAGTGAGAAGGTACTTATCATTCTCAATACATTTGTTTAGATTTTTTGTTGGCCAAACGTGATTCCTTCTCACTATGTCACAACTTTTTTCTTTAATTTGCTCCTGTTTAAGCAAAACTTGTTCTACTCGCTAGTATGTATCAGCTGGGAGCTAATAGATTCTGTCTGCCATTGAGCCAAAGGCCCTGCCATGGTGTTGACGTTCTGCCCAGCCTGCAGCAGGGCTGAAGGGGGTTGGATGGGCACACAGGGTCCTGGGGGGAAGATGGAGGTCTGGCTGGAGGGCACAGAGCAAAAAGAGTTGAAACGCAAATCCGGCTGGGGAGATGAACAGCCGCCAGAGTGGCAACCTGCATCAGAGGTGACCCTTCCTCCATCCTCTGCCACCACCAACCACAACTCGTCTGTTTAGGAGACTAAAACCATTCTCTGTGGTATCTGAGAATTCCAGTGTTTCTCATTCAGCTGGCAAGAAAATAAGTGACATGCAAGTGGCCAAAATGTATTTCTGATCACCAGTGGAATGGAATTTGTTGGGGCTGGTTAATCTGTGTTTATCATGTAGCTCAGAATCACTCACACTAGAAGAAAAAACAACCTCAATTAGAATAATTTCCTCATATTTATATATATATTGGCTCTATAATGAACAATGTCGGTTTGCTGGTCTGCGACTGAGAATGTCAACAGCTATATGGGTTTCGTGTTCCCTAGATACACACACATAAGGAAGCAGTAAATCACAACTGTTGTAAATATAGATTTCACATTATCATTTACATTAATAATGGCTAAATGATCAAATTACGTCTCAGAGTTGGGTCTGTTTGTCTTTCATACAGTTCATAGAGCACAGTTTATGCAGCGCAGCACAGCATCGGGACAGAAGACACACCCACATGAAGTCCACAGAAACTGCAGAGTGTATCACTCAGACATTTGCGTTCTAACGCGTACCTTCTCCAGAGAAAATATGGAGGATCTGTGGAGTCCAGTGCAAGTTTCAAAGCAGCAGATCTGCCTGATCTTAAAACTGATGTTTGTTTTGCTGGTTCATACTGAAACACAGCAGGCTTCATAAATAGTAGTATTGACCAGATCATCTGAGCTACAGGCAGGTTTGTTTAACAGGATAATGAACATTTTCCAGTCATTATTTTTGTGACTCACACAGCTTTAGGCACATTCCTCATAAGCTCTCAGTCAGTTTGGTTCGTTTTCTACCCCCTGCCCTCCACCCCCTGCTTGCACCTCACTGATGACGTCACTTGGAAAACACGTCTCATGGAGACTCCAACAAAGGTTTGTGTGGTGCTCAGAAGATGAATGGTGTTGGGTTTGGTGATCCTTTAACTTTTCATATAGCCCAGCCATTAGATTTGCATGTTATTGAGAGTGAATGAATGTTGAATCCAAACATCCAATAAAACTATAAATCCTCACAAGCAAAAACAGGGTTGATCCCAGGGGACATGAGAAAACTTGAGGGAGAAGAAGTAACGACAGGATGGTGAGTCAACCATATGGACAACCCGAAAAAGACAAAGGTAAGCACATAGACTTTTAAACCCAAGGAAGGCAGGAGTAATTGGACACAGGTGAAACACATGAGGAACCATGGTATAGACAATCACAGCGGCGGGACCAAGAGAGGAAGTAAAAGGGGGAAACGCACAAGGAGCAGAAAATACAAAATAAAACAGAAAACAGGGGGAAACATAAATCCAAACACGAGGAAAACTCAGGCGCAACAACGAGTCCAGAGTAAATCATAATAATGGATAGATTGACATAAGGCATTCTCTGCATAGAGAAGCTTGTAAGGACAGCTCAATATGAATAATTATAATTATGAATTTGGTGTCAGGATCTTTCCTCCCAATAATTACACCACATGATTTGTTCGTATACCAGTTAGGTTTTAGCACAATTTCAGACTGACACTCTACTTTTAGATGATTGATAATTGTGGGCACTGTGTTTTTCCCTTTGCACCAAATGTGCTAGAAATATGTAAAAAAAAATGACTTCTGTTTAACAGGAACCGTTTTCTGTCAAGGTTTAACAGGTGTGGAAAAGGAGGATGAAAGAACAACATGTCAACTGCTAATTCCTGCTTTGTTTTTGGCCTGAAGGCCTCTCGCTCTCGCCTCTATTTTTCAACCTTGATGGCAAGAGAGATACTTCCCCCATCAAACATGTCGACTCACCATTCACAGGTCGACGACATTCCCTAAGGTTAGTTTGGAGGAGCGTGGCACTTAATGAAATAAATACCATTTGCCTCAGCATGCCAGTGACCTCTGACCTGTCAAATATGCAGGACGACAGTGGATTGTCAGATCTTTGCCATGTCCATTTGAGCTCCCCATGTAGGCAAACGTCCTCATAACAAACAACTTTGACTTTACATTCTCACGCAGCTGATAGGATCTCTTGCCTTTTATGCCAGCGGCATCAGTCTTTGTTCCTCTGGATACTGAGACATGCTGGAGACAGTAGAGTGTCAACCACTAAGTGTTTTCCGCATTTGTCAACATACTATAATGGGTTCTGCTGCGTAGGTATTATGCACAGTTCTGATCAATGAATGGATCAATTAATGGCCATGCTGTCTTAAGCTAAAAAACACTAGGGCTGTTATTTATAACAACATGGTGTTCAACCATGTTGATTGTTTTAGTCAAAAAAAATATGCAAAGTGCTGTATTATTAATTATTAATATACTTATAATCTGAACAATTGGTAGAAATAATCATACTTAGTAAAAGCAGCGGGTAAAGATGCTATACTTTACAATAACTACATTATAAAATACATGATATATTTTTGTCATTAGCATATAAGATACTTTGTTTTTAGCTTTAACTATTTCAAATGGTGCAATGTCAGCCTTTGTCAAACTTCACTGACTCACAAATTAATGCTAAAATATGTGTTTTGTGGTTTGTCTGTAGATTTGAGTTTCTGTCTTTCAGCTGTGAGTAGCACCTGCATTTCTTTTCTGCATTGTTTTGTGAAGCAATAGTTACTGGTCAACTGCTCTGGTTTGAGTCTATATCATTTTGCCACTTCATTATCAAAGTGGTTTAACTGCAACAAGAAAGCTTGTCTTTGTTTGTATAATAAACTTTCTTTCTGAAGCTGTGATAGTTGTTTTCTGTGGCTTATATGAAACCTTAAGGTGTAAGCTTGTTATTTTAATTAGTTAATGTTATTATCAGATTTTGGGGATATTCCTATTTGGATTGGTTTTACGGTTAACTTTATTGTCTTGGACTTCTTGGACTTTAATTTGTAATCCATTGCATTTTGCAAGTATGCTTGAACACAATATAATGGCAGTATGGACTTGTGACATTCAGATTCTAGCATATTTTTTGGGGAAGAATAAAACATACATTAACTGTTTTATCAAAGTTGGAAGCATGTCTGAAATAACATTGATACATCTGTTTTCACATGCTCTTTAATTAGATCTAAGAGGTCTAACATAACCCATACTTTTGGCCACAGGTTTCACCCTACGTATAACCAGTAAAGGCAGCACATCACGCAAGAACATGGTCAGATATCAGACATGACAATCCACCTGTGTTGTTTACGCCTTTAGCTAACCTGACATTTTAAAGACTCGTTCATGTAATATTACTCTTCAAAATGCCAATGCTATCTATTTCTTACTTCACCATTTAAATCGGATCAGTCTCCATGATAGTGTTTACCTACTATTGATGTTACCATAATAGCATCGGTGGGAAGGAGAGGTAATCATTTGTCATTGTCTGTTTAATAAAGTTTCTTTTGAAGGAGATGATGATTTGTAATCAGTGTCTCTCAACCTGCAACGATCAGCCCTATTAAAAGCTGCAGTAGCAACACAACATAAAAAAAACATCACTGAATACTGACCCAATCTTGTTCTGTTGAGATGTGGATGCCTCCATTTTCAGTCATGTGTTGATTAACCAGTAACAACAGCAGAGGGATAGAGCTTGATGAAGTGTGGAGGGCCCATTCTTTGGACTTATTTCTCCCTGCTGTTGGCTGCTTTATTACAATGCAACATCTGTGACGGTGTCCCACGCGTGTTGCTCGACTGAGAGCCATGTGAGCAGAAGTCATCTCCAGGTGAGGTTTGCAGACCGGTTTGACAAAGCCGTTGTTGCTTCTACCTCTCTCCTGGGTAATGAAAGCAATAGTACTTACAAGACAATAATGAGGGTTCATTTCTGTTTCATGCCTGGCGTCCCTCTGTGGTCTACACATCTGCAACTGCCCCCTCACAGAGTGGCCCACACAGTGCATGGTGCCATATGGGAGCCCTGTTTGAAGCTACCAGCATATGACCGCACAATTTATTCTGAAATACATCTGCTGCAACATTGCCCTAAAGAAAATGCTCTGGATGGGTTAAGACCTTGCAGGTAACAGGGTTTAATGCTTTTGGGCAGGGACATTGTCAAGACAAGTAGTATAACTCCAATATTGTCCTGTAATTAAGCTTGTCTTAAATTAAGTTCCAGTACATAATTACATCAGACAAACATTCTCAATGTAGGCTGGAAAAAGCATGTGATCTGAATGACTGAAGTGAAATTGGAATTACACAAGTGTGAAACCACCTATTTTTTTAGTTCTTTCAGTGTTTCGCGAAGCCTACATCGATTTATTTATGAACACAATATTACCACTGACTACCACAAATAGATATTTTTTTTTCAAGCACAGACACACACAAATATACTGACAATTGAGTTGTCTGTCTTAGTCAGACTGGGTAAAAGGCAAGGGCAATAAAACAGACAGGATGTTTTGGGTTACAGCTGGTTCATTTTGTGCTTATTTTACAAGAATAAATAATTGTTGATTTGCATAAAGGTGAATAGAGGTGTAAAGCAACATCAGAAAGAGACAATCAATCCAGAATCACACAAACTATATAAATGAAGATTTATTTCTCAGGTTATTCTCCCTAGTTTTTAGCATCCAGCTTAAAACAGATGCTCACTAAGGGTAAAAAGAAGCACAGAGTAATGAGGCTGAGGGAATAATTGGCAGGACATCACAGATGAAGCCGCTGCTGCTCCTTGAAAAAAAGAAGTTTGCTTCAGTTCACCTTGACACTATAATTGTTTAAGTAAATCATACACCAACAGGAAAACATATTTACAAATGTAAAGTACGATGGAGGAATCATCATGAGTTGGGGCTTTGCTGCCTCTGGGCTGGGACAGTTCAACATCAACAAGGGGAAAATTAATTTCCAGTGAAGCACTCCATCTTATTGAGCATAGCATTAGTTCAAGCAGGTCAGGAAGTCAAGCTTCGCCACAATCTAGTACATCATCGGTTAGCAGCAGGTCTTGGTACAAGCCCACATCAGCTAATGGTTCAGCTAATCCCCTCCTATACAATCAATTGGCAAAACTCATTTTGTGCTGTGTGATGGGAGATTTTATACTTAGATATGTTTAATGGTAGAATGACAAGTATATATATGAATATTATACTAGAGATGTTTCTGCAGGTTTGACTCTGAGATAATCTGTGACTTTCCTTTGCCAAAATGTGTATTTGTTGGAGACATCTGCCTGTTGTTATAACAAAGGTTTAACAGCAGGGGCCAATCGAGCATATGTTGCAGAGTGGCTATAGGTGTGATGACCAGAGACGGGGGTCTCTGGGAAACAGGTTAGAGTCTGGTCAGAATCAACATTCATTGTGTGATGATACTTCAAAGGGTATCTACTTCTGCTGGGGCAGACCACGGGATTGGTCATCTTGGTCACGACATACAGAGAGCTGATTGGATCAACTTATTCTCCTGTGTGAGGAGGGTCTGAAACTGTATAAATGTATTGTGACTCCATTGTTCATAGTTCTTGCTCGAATCTTTCAGTGGTTCAGCATTAGCCCCCGGCCGCAGCTGGGTAAAGAATTAAAACATACCAGAATTGAGAAATGTTTGTGCTGTCCTGTAATGTAATTAAAAACTGCCATTACAGCTGTTTTAACTCCGCCCACTTGTCCTGCTTCCAACGGAAGCCACTTCAAAATACATATTATTTTGTGGTGTCTGCTCTGGTCTGTGCTTGGGGTCTTTAAGCTGTTTAAGCAACTTAAAAACTAAGACGATTTGCCTACTGGATTGGTTCAGATCAGATCAGAGACCTCAACCCAACAGAGATGCTGTGAAATTAGCTCAAGAGAAAAATGTCCTGGCCTGATCAGCAGCTGTGGTTCAACCAAATAGTTCACTTATTCTTTCCACGATGATAATAAATGCTAATGTGTGTATTTAAATGAAAAAGATTAGAATTGTTTGAGAGTCATCAGCTTAGACGACTTATGTTCAATATCTTTGACCTAAATGAGGATCAAATCACATACAGTGGCGTGCAAAAGTATTTGCCCCCTTCCTGATTTTTAATTGTTTTGCATTTTTGTCACACTTAAATGATTTGGATCATCACACAAATTTGTATATTAGACAAAGGTAGCCTGAGTAAATACAAAATGCAGTTTTTAAATGATGATTTCATTTATTAAGTGAAAAAGTCTATCCAAACCTACTTGGCCCTCTGTGAAAAAGTAATTGCCCCCTAAACCTAATAACTGCTTGTGCTACCCTTGGCGGCAACAACTGCCATCAGATGTTTGTGATAACTGCCAATGAGTCTCTCACATCGCTGTGGAGGAATTTTGGCCCACTCTTCTTTGCAGAATTCTTTTAATTCAGCAACATTGGATGGTTTTCGAGCATAAATGGCTTGTTTAAGTTCATGCCACAGCATCTCAATCCGATTTAAGTCTGGACTTTGACTAGGCCACTCCAAAACCTTCATTTTGTTTATTTTGAGCCATTCAGATGTTGCCCTGCTTGTGTATTTCGGCTCATTGTCCTGTTTCATAACCCAAGTGCGCTTGAGCTTGATGTCACAAACTGATGGCCGGACATTCTTCTTCAGGATTTTCTGTT